>CM073132.1:0-600000 GCA_037039145.1 Fundulus diaphanus | reverse complement strand
TAATACTTAGCTAGCAAGAAAACAATATTTACCACATCAGACGTTTGATTATCAAGACCATCAACATAGTACACAATATGGTTGATTGAAAACTGTGAAATATTTGTCATTTTCAACGTAACCATTCTTTGATGTCTCTCCAGAATGTACTTGAGATAGGACAAGTAAAAAAAAGTGTTCAAGGGAATCAGCAAGACAATCACAGAAGGCAAATCCAGCGAGAATGAAGAAGATGGAAATAAGTATTGAAGTGGGCAAATCAACGAACCAATAATTGTTCGCGCGAACAACACGCCCACACTGTCGGACCTCCCAGAGGGGCGTGTGTGGGCGTTCCTACTGTGTGGGTGTTCCTGCAGGGGCATGTTTGCTGCTGGCTGTGCCTGCAGTTATACCCTTCTTGCATCAGCAGGCACTAGTTTCCAAAGACATGGAACCAGATCTTCACTCTCTTCTGAACATAGCTATCACAGCAGTTGACTCTGTGAAATCCAGAGCTTTGTGATAATTGTCTTGTGGGAAAGTGTTGCAGAGAGCTTTTGAGCTATGCAAAGAAATGATAGAATTCATGAGAGAGGAAAAAACGGATATTGCACATTTCTTTCTTGATCCAGATTGGATTTCCAAGTTAGCCTATCTTGCAGACATATTCAATATATTCAACAGCCTCAACCTCTCCATCCAAGGAGGCTACACATCTATCCTTGAGGTTAGTGACAAAATAACCACCTTTATGAAAAAAAAGACCTCTGGAGAAGAAGAATACAAGATGGAATCCCAGACATGTTCCCCCAACTGATGGATCTCGATGGTTTAAAAAAAATTATTTAAAAACCTGTCTGTTATTGTGAGGGATGTAGTGACTTCACATCACTGTCCGAGCAATTCAACTCATATTTCTCTGATGTGAACACTGATGCCTGAAACTGGGTCCATGATCCATTTTCACCTGCTGCAACATAAAATGGCTTAAAGCTAGGGTCGGTCGATTTCGCAGGAAGTTTCCCCAAGTCACATTTTGAATAACTGCCCATTCGCAAGACCATCTTACCTGCTCTTCTGCTCCTCGGGGGTACATAAACTTGTACACAATTTGCTTCTTACAACTCTCAGCCATGTTGAAAGTATACAGTGAGTGCAGCGTAGCTACAATGAACGGCTAACACTGAAGCTAACTGCTAAGCTAACCGTATACATAATCGCTAGAAGTGCTCATGGTTAGCCAGCAAGCGGAAACTCACAAGGGACATGTGTGCACACTGGCGTTATGAGAACACATCAGAATGATTGCCGTGTGGGACAACCAATATATAAGGTGATATCCCCGGAACTTGAAGGACAGATGGGGATGAGAGCAGGACTAAAACTCTGACCAAGGGATTGGTCAAAGTTTCTACAGGCCTGCAGCTCCCACAGAGATGTTTTTTTATCCTCCTTTTTCTGAATGCATAATGTACTGACTACTTTCAGAATGGAAGGACCATTTCACCCAGTATAACAAAAAGTGTTTCTGAAAAGGATTACCAACAATAGCTTTAACAGGTGAAACAGAAGAGCAACTCTTGGAGTTATCTTGTGACAGGACATTGAAGACCAGATTACAACAGGCAAGTCATGCAAACTTTTGGGCCTCTCTCTCACAAGAGTATCATGAACTGACACATTACGTAGCGATCAACCACTACGGGTTTTAGAAGGCAGATGCCGATTATTTTGACATCAGGTATGATTGGCATATGTGCTGCCTATTTTTTGGGCTTATTCTTGAAGTCCATATTGCATTTCTTTCTCCATTTACATGATAAAAATTACACATTTATAACAAATGTTACACAACTCTTAATTTTAATAAAAGAAACGTTTATTAACAAATCAAACAAAACATTAACAATGGATAGCAAATGGAGGGAGCGGCAAACCTCTAATATTAGGTGTATCTATGTATTTTTTAAAAACATACATAATTCCTAATGTATTTAATGTATTTAAGGATGTCAGCAAATACTATCAGCATGAGGAATTAAAGGGGTCCATGGAAAAATGTCACCACTGTTAAGAGGTTCCTGGCCACGAAAAGTTTGACAACCCCTAACACCACCACTGGACTCCAGAGCAGAAGAGACGTGTTGTCTCTAGTGAGGAATCATGCCTCTACATCTGTCAGTCCAGCTGACAAATGTGGGTTTAACAGTTACCAGGAGAACAGCGCTGGGCTTACTTCACGGTTCCAGTTGTAAAGTGTGGCACACACAGGATTATGGTGTGGGGCTGTTTTTCAGCAGTTGTGTTCAGCCCCTTTGGTTCCTGTGAAAGGAACTTTTAATGCTTCAGCAAATCAAATTTTATGATCCTTACCTTGTAGGAATAGTTTAGGCATGGTCATTTCCTATTCTAGCAAGCAGTGCACAAAGCAATTTCCTTAAATTGTGTTCTTTTTATTTAATTTGGGCTTTAACTATTAGTCAAGTAGTTACTTTTATAATAGCCTATGGGCAAATAGTTTGCACTAAAAGACATTGTAATGTTTTTAGCCACATAGTGCCTAAAGTTGCATTGGTATATCTCATATTAACGTGTCAATTTTTTTTGTTTAAAAAATTGATTGCAAAATAAAAATTTATTTAAAATGTTATATTTTAGCCATTTTTTAACCACAGCTGCACATAGAAGCTTTTCACAAATTACAATATTGTCACATTAAAGCTCTTTCATGGTCAACACTGGACCTTAAAAAACAGAACATCCCAGCGGCCAAAAGGAACTGCAAGGAAAAATCTGACACAAAATACACCTGAAATAAAAGGTATCATAAAAATGTGACAATCCCAAAACAAAAGCTTGTATTGTGACTATAAAATCAACTGACCAGTCGCAGCTACATATTCAGAGCATCTCAAAAATATTTCCGTTGCTCTTTAGGTGCTGGGAAATTTTAAACAAACATTTCTTTCTGTCATATGGGATTTAGCAAAAGAAGACGCCAGTTTCAACAGTTCTACGGCTGGTTTCATAAAGTTCCCTTCGGTGTGTGTGTGGGGGGGGGGGGGTCGACACGCGGAGTTTGCAAGAGTCTTCGTTTTGCACTGGATGACGTTTTAGGTGGAACAAATTTGTGCTACTGCTACTTTTTGTGGCAATGGTGTTACGGCATGTTTAGCAAATTACCGCATTTTGTTCGACATCCTTCCACTGCCTGAAAAGCTCGCTGTCGCCATAGTTCTCGCCGTCTCGTCAACGTTAAGTAAGCGCACGGGTTTGTTGTTGTGCGCGCGCCAGAGCGCTTTCTGGTTTGGAGGACGAGCGAGTGATGCGTTCACAGCATGTGGGAAAAACTAAACTCACAGTGAATTAAATACAGCGGCTCAATTTTGCCATGAAAATTTACGCGCGATGGTCGCGATAAAGTCATTTTAACTATCGCGTGGAGGAAAACTTGAGATACATCGAGTATACTCGATATATCACCCACCCCTAATTCCAAGTGAGTGTGGCTTCTTACTTTTTGCAAGTGCTGCACCGCCACATACAAAGCCCTCTGAGCTTTTTCTCATTCTTCATAAAGCCAAACTTGACGTAACTGTTGTCATACTTGCTAATTTTAGGTGATTTGGCTTTTGTCTTACTTGATGAAGTGGACAGAGTTAAATATTTGTCCATTGTGTTAAAGGAGAAGTCCGGTCAAAATCAGAAATCAAACTGCTGAAAGTACTTTAAATATAAAACTACTATATACTGTGCAATAAATTATACGTTTTTTTAATTAAGAATAATTTTAATTTAATCATGTTTATGTGGAGGAACCCATCTTGGTCAAGAATAGTACTGTCACCTCCCATTTTGTGACGTCACTCAGCGGACCCGCTGTTTAGCAAGTCCCAACGCTCTGTTGTTTGTCACGACCACTGAGCTATATAATACACTGGAGTGCTAATCACCGTCTGTTAGAACGAGTCGCTTTGAAGCCACCAGCCGCCATATTGGTACTCCCTATTTCCCCCCAGTAACTAAGGAATATGTGCGCTACAGCATCGAATAACGAGGATTTTCTCATGTTCAGGGGGAGCTTAAAACTTTTAAAATGTCAAATGCCATATAGTTTTATGTTATGTTCTAAAAATATCAAGTACTGAGAAAGTCATGTGCTGAAATATTTTGCATTTTATTTATTTAAATATATATGTTTAACATTTATAAATATATAAATAACAATATACAAAAACATATATTTACATATGTGTATACATATATATACATATATACATATACACATACTTATATATACATATATATATATCTAATATGAATAACATGTAAAATATTTCAGCACCTAATTTTGTAGTAGTTGATAGTGTTAGTACATCCACTGACTGTAGAATTACCTGTGAAACGTTTTCACTGAGCCAGAAAACTGCTTGTTGTTGCAACCAAATCCTATGGGATTCTGTGAGAGTAGGGAGGAGCAAGATGGCGGCCAGTGACTTCAGTTTTTCGGCAAAATCAGCACTCCAGTGTATTATATAGCTCAGTGGTCACGACGCACTATTTTCCAAGATGGCGACGACTGGTGCTCTGTACTAAGCAGAGAGTGATGAAGTACTTAGTGACAGTGATGGGAGTTCTGTGGAGCTATTATCATCTGATAGCGATATGGATTTTTTTAGAAGAGTTTCTTGACAGAAACCAGACTTATTTCCAGTGCAAACTCAGTCGGGTCCTACAGTATATATATATACGCGTGCGTGTGTGTGTGTGTGTGTGTGCGTGCGCGCTCGCTCCTCTGCAGCACGGCTTTACCGGCGCTGCAGTGGAGGAGAGATCGCGCTGAAGTGACTTGAGTTATATTTGCCCCCCTAGTAAATAGGGCAGGTGGTCATTATTGTATAAATAAGAAAATAAATAAATAAATTACAGGCTTTCTGTATATAAGTGAACATTTAATACCTGGAACCCTGCACCTGTGGGAGTTTGTGAGAGTGCACTAGTTTAGGTGAAAATTATCCAAAAGGAAATAGCTCGATAGTGGTTGTGGAGAACCAAAGACCCGCCTTCCCCGAGCACAGAGGCAGGGGTCGGGGACCCATAACCCCGGACTCCCAAAGGGGCCCCCAAAGCAGTGCGCCCCCCGAGGAAAGAGGAGAGACGACCCCGAGGAAATGCCGCAATGCCGACGCCCCCAAGAGCCGCGGGGACGAGCCCGTGGTCTCCGCCGGCAACCAGCCGCGCTGAAGTGGTCCCGGCCATGGGCCCTGAGGGCCAGAGGCCCCAGGGGCGCCCCGCCCCCGCGGCGGGGGCCCCGGCCGCCCCCCGGGGGGCCAGGCCCCGCGAAGCCGCCACCGGGAATGGGCCAGCACCCACTCGCCCCAAACCAGAGGGCCGTCAACGCGCCAGAGGGCCAAGGCACCTGCCAGCGCAGCGGAAGAGGGCAGGACGTGGGGGGATGGGCTCCGCACCTATCGGAGACTTGAGATGTTCTTGGGAGAGGGAGCAGACCGGACCCGAACCTGGAAAAAACAAAACAAAAAAAAAACAAACAAACTCATTCACACCATCCCTCCCTAGTACCCCACTCACCACACACAAACACAAAAAAAAGGACGCTGTACACACATTCCCACATAACACATCCAAAACTCCCTAGTGGGGGGGGGGGGGTGGTGGTCACCACAATTCAACTATACGACTGCCTGTGCCCGACCCCCGGCCCCGCCCCCGGACCAGACGCCCCCCGGACTTGGCCCCCCAAAGAGGGGGGGCCAACACGACCCGTACGGGCCACCCGACCAGAACCCCCCTCACCCACTAAATACCTAATAAACCCCCTCCTCTCCCCAACCTTACCATAGCCACCCCTGCCCCCCACCCCTTTCTGGGGAGAGCAGAGGCGTCAGCCCCAGACCCGGCAAGCCGCTGGCTACCCACAGCAGCCCCCCGCCAAGACCCCGGACCCAGTGGCCCGCACCTCCTCCAGGCCCCAGACTCTGTGCCGCGATCGGAGATCGGGGGTGTGCAAAAGACCCCCGATCCTCCCTACGCCCGCTCAGATGTTGTGTTGTTGCATGTTGTTCTCAAGTGTGTTTAAAACTGGGAGCACCGAAGGGGGTGCACGGCACAGCCCACCCCCCCTCCGGAAGGCAGCTGGTGCCAGCGCCCCCCCTCCAACCAACTACCCATAACCCTCAATGTCTAAATGCGAGAGGGGGTGAAGGGAGCCGTCCGAGGCGAGGCTCACACAACATAAGCCCCCCCCCCAGACGTCTTCACCCCCACCCCCCCATACCGTGGCCTACATGAATGTGCGTTGTGATAATGTTTGGAGTGAAACTGTCTAAAATGCATGATAAAATTGGGGAGAGGGACGTCACCAGAAAGTGGCAACCTCCAGTAACGCCCCCTCCCCAAGGACCTACATGTGTGGCGGCGTGATGGAGCAGGCAGAGGGAGTATTATTGTATAAATATTAAAATATAAAAGCGTTCCAGCACATGCTGGGGCGGAGGGATACCACATCACATGTGGTATCCCTCCGCCCCTCTTGTCGGAGGGATACCATCCCCGCAAATTCTAAATTAAAAATAAAAAAATAACTTACTGAAAATCCTCGCTCTCATGTCATGTTCAAAACATTCTTCTTCGAAATGGTTGCTGCATATGACGTGTTTTCTCTCTGGCCAGAAGTTAGATGGCAAATCCGCTCTCTTCAAGTTGGCAATCCAGCGACGAGCCCGGTGGCTCATGAATCGGAAAGTTGAAATAAGCAATGTTTTTTCTACTTTTACCAGTTGTGTTGGAACATCCAATGGCCATGCACGTGGGCATTGTTGCTGTAACAATAGCTCTCGCGAATGTCAATGGTGAAGTCGTCTGGAAAATCCGAAATAATTGTTGATGATCGCAGCTGTGTAGAACGGCTCCTATTGACTTTGCATGGAAAGCGGGGAGAAATGCTGTCGCCGCTTCCGCTCTTCCACGTCGCAGGATGTGATGTCAGACGGCCCTTACTGCCCAAATATGGGCAGTAAGGGCGGCCTCCATACACAGCGATCCAGACGACAATTTATGTTTTTATTTTCTTATTGATTAAAGATAAGTTCATTAAATAACCACGAACGTATTAGTTTTAGTTATAGCTAATGGTCCCCTGATTTTTCCTTGTTGACCGGACTTCCCCTTTAATTAGCTCAACCCTGAAACATCCTCAGCAGTCCCGGCCCGAAAACATGTGTTTCATGGACCCTAAACCTGTGTTTCGCGGACCCCTGGGGGTCCGGAGACCCCAGTTTGACGGCCGCTGAGCTACACAACTGTATCGAACCACGCGCATTGTACTTAGTGATATAAGGTTTGCCTCTACACACTATTCTTGAACTAATCTGAAGGCCACATGAAGTTCGAGGGCTGTAACTATTGATTCTGCAGAAAGTTGGTGACCTATGTAGATTATGCATTTGCATTTTCTAAATCTGCTCTGCGACCCACCACACTGAGTTGCTGTTGTTCCCAACTGGTTTCACTTTGTTGTAATACCACCCACCAACAGCTGACATTGAATTAAAGAACATTTTGGAGTGAAATAAATTCCCCTCTGGACTTATTAGACAAGTGGTATCCCCTCATGTTCTCACTTGGATGACTGAGCTCCTGAGAGCATCCTATTTCTTCACTAGTGTTTGCAGAAGTGGAGCGTATTATGGTGGTTTTGTCATTATTCTCCACTCATCACCAGCTCCTGGGTGTCACACCTTCAGTAGCTCATCATAGATGGTGCTTGTGTTGCTGCGCTTTTGAAGAAAACTTGATTGTCCAAACCTTGTTTATTGTCAGTGAACTTGAAGTGCTCTTATAGCGTGGCCCGCTTCAGCCTTTCGGCCTTTGAAATCAGAAGCTTTATCCACCATTTTGTTTTAAGACTGTTGCACCTATGGAGCCAAGTAATGAATGATGCTGAACTTGGCAGGTGTGCACAGAACATACAAACACACTCACACGCCATCAGATCACATCCATGGTCTTTTATGCACAGACCGTAGTCTGGAAAAAAACAGGTAGAACCTTTTCTGACAACTTAGCAAAATTAATAGGATTACTATATAAGCTAAGAGGGCCTTACCTTAGATCACCATGATTACAAGCTGCAGGACCAAATTCATAACATAAACATTGACTTTGTAAAGTGCCTCGAGATGACATGTTTCATGAATTGGCGCTATATAAATAAAATTGAATTGAATCCTGTGGTTTATATAAAGCTTTTGTATTCTTTTTCAATTTGTAATAAACAGCATAAAGTCCTAATTAAAGGGTAACTCACTCCCAAATCAACTTTTTTTTGCCATTAAACTGTTAACATGGTTGTATTATAGTACTGCCAACATAACCTGGTCATTATTTTGAAAAATGTGTGCATATTTTTTGAAATCCTGCTTTTGTGTCTAAAATCGTCAGTGTGGCAGCCTCCTAGGGATAAACGGTTGTCACTGAATTTCAAATTAACGTTGCTTTCGGTTGGCCTGACATAATTCTGATATAGTGACGTCGGTAGCTCTGCAGCTGTGGGATATAAAAGCTGCTCCATCTTAAAAAAAAAACATACAGCTCCATCTTGTGCCTCCATAGCGAGCACTGTTGCACTTTTCAAACCCTCTAGCGGCTTATTTTCTTCAAAAAAGCGACGAGAAACAAATCTAGCAACTTTGTATCTGTTATTGGCAAATTTACGTGAAAGCAATCAGTTGCTCTGCCATTAGAGTCCCGAGCCGGGTAGGGGCTGTTGAGATTGCGGTGAAGTTGGTTTTGTGTTGGATATTCGGGCTCCACGGATTCACCGGCCAGCCAGCAAAGAGAGCGGCAGCCCCAGATCAGCCTCCCTTTTTCGGCTTGAACAGGAGACAGACGCTGCTGAAGCCACAGAGCGCAAATGTCCATTTTCCAAGGCAAAACTAACTTCGCTGCAGTTGCTGCGAACTTCCCTCTCTAGATCAACCATGCTTCATGTCCACATTACCAATGAATCATGATGCGCAAAACTGCTGGTGATCCCGCCTATATTACAAAGCGGGAAATAAATATGATAATATATAACGGGACTGATCCTGTCCAGCACTGCCTTGGCAGTGCTGGTTTCGGGCTTCACTGAGTCTGCGCCATGAGCCAGCAGCTCAGCCCAGCTGTCCCCCACAACCTCCGGTGACGAGGGACGGGGATCCTCCACCTCAAAAGACCAAACCGTGACGTAACTACCAGCATAACTCTGCTCATTCTCCATGATTAAATATAGCAATTCGAGCTAACGGCTGCTCCCCCCCACCCCACATGCTGAACACAGCCCCCTCCCCTCCTATTCCGGTGTATCACTGCCCGCTTTGATGGAGTTTTTCTAATTTGCCTGGGGGTGGAAATATGCTTTTACATAGTTACACTTTACGGATTCTTACTAAATAGGTTGAGTTTATATTTACTTTTTTCAACCATATTGAAAAAATATAATGAATAATAACATAGAAATTCAGTTTGCCTTGACACAGACAAAAACAATACTAAGTGGGCTTAATCATTTATAACAGTGGAAAAGATAAAGAACATAAATCAAATTGCAACAATATGTCTGAAATAAACAAAACTTTAAAGAATATAACTTTGATCTTATTTTTCAACATTGTGTGTGTTTTTTAGTAAAGAATGGTAATGTTCTCTGGTTCAGAGTATACCCGTGTCTCATCAGCTTTGCTGATAGTTGGTAAAAGAAAGGTGGAATGGTTATGGTGGTCCATTTTGACTTACATGAAGTTTTTGAGATAGCCCAATTTTGAGGTCTTTCAACCAGAAAATAAAAATAGATAGAATGGGCATATGAATGTCAGGATGTTATACTCGTCATGTTCTTTCCTGGCTGACTGCAAGATCCTCTTACAATCCTCCTGCACCCTGCAATCAAGATAATCTGCTGCACCAGTGGACCTCCTCCCACAGCAGTGCCATCAGCCCCAACCCATTTACATGTTCTCCTGCCTTTAAATACAAAAGCCCCACAATCAGTCGTGGCAGAATTTTTGAAAGCCATAGCGTGAGTAGATGTCCAGTAGTGATGGTGAGATGAAGCCTCATGAGGCATTGAACCACTTGAGCCAACTGGTTTGAGAAAGGGTTCATTTCTTGATGGTTCATGTGCACATGAAACCACCTACTGGCGAGGTGTATAATCACAGCCAGCTGTATCTTAACACGTGTGACTCTTGGGAATGACTTCACAAAAGGTGTAGGACGAAATAATTTGTCTACATAAATTTTGTATACACATGTGTATAATAAAACATTGTTTGAATGTATTCTCTGTGTGTAATTATTCCCAAAATAGTAGTGTCATGTGATATGGCATGGTGTGTAATAATGTTTTTCTGTGACTCTAGAAAAATGGCATGGGCTTAATCAGGCAGAGGACAATGAAAGTGCTTGTGGAACTAGGCAGGGGGTAGTGAATAGGCTAATGCTTGTGTAACTTGGATGATTTCATGCATTTTTATTAAGAAACAACAATTTCTCCACAGTTTTTGGTTTCAAATGATTTCTATTTTTGATACTACTTCTCCAGCCTTTGAAAAGACACGCTCACATGGCACAGATGACGCCGGGGTGCATAAATAAATAAGTGCAAGTTTGTACAGATTGGGGTACAGTGACCAATGATTAGCCCAGTACTATACGGTCCCACATTTTCCCCTCAGCAGCAACACTGAAGCACACAGAGGTTCCCGCTGCGTCTTTACGCACGATCCAGCTGCTGATGTCTCCTCTCTTTTCAGCTCAATGCAATTCTAGACAGTAACAGTTTATAACCTATATCACCTTTCACAGCAACAGGTTTCTCATCTCAGTCGACCAGACAAATCTCTATTGCTCTCCTCAGTGCGCTCTGGGCGGTGTGGTGGGAGGATTTTACCCGATGGTGCGCTGCGTGCGAGGGATAAACAGTGGGGAAAATGCATAAATAAAAACTGTAAAGGGCTCCTATACAGTGATCATAGGAGCTGACCGGTCTGAGTTCAACCTCCTGATGTTACAAGTTCTTTAAAATGACTCTTAAAAGTGCGCACCCAAATTACAAGTAACGTAATTTTGCGCACCTGAAAAAAGCGCAAGGCAGCAGCGCACCGAAGCGCCACGGTTCTGTTTTGTTTAAAACAAAAGATCATGAAACACAGCCATAACTCTCCTAGTGACTTTAATTGGCACACTTTGCTACGGGTGTGAGGACATTAAACGTAGTGATTCACGTTTTGAATGGTGAACGGTGATAAAAGCCCCTGGGTTCGAGGGAAAGGAGGGGGGAGAGGAGCAAGCGCTGAGGCACAGAAATACGGTGCATGTAGTTAAAAAATGCTGAATTAATAAAAACAACTTATAAACAGACGTAGCGTTTTAAACTGCATCTGGTGAGCAGAACTGTTTTATGATCCCGAGTGCAGCCATCACTGGTTCTGAATAAAGGCAATATCTGGCAGCAGCTCTCTTCCCCCGCCCCCTCCCCTCCTGCGTACGTAGTACAGGACCGTACCGGCTCACTTTTACCGCTGGTTGAGACTAAAATTATTCATAACTCTGATCGCTCTTCCTGCTGCTCTGTTAACATGAACTGCAGCAGGAATTACTGATGGCCACAAGCTGTGAAAGAAGCTGAAACATCTCAGCAGAAGGCGGAGTTTTTATCGTCCGCTGCCCAGATGGGCGTTGGGATTTTTATGCGTGAAAAATGCCATGTTTGCGTGTGACCGTGTGAAGTCAGTGACGGTCAATGCGTGATAGTTGAGAGCACTGATCTCCTATCTATCTATCTCTCTCTTAAACTCTCCAAACACCAAACTAACTGTCTCAAACTAAATAACCACTATCCAAACTCTGCTATCCAAACTATCAAAACTCTATCCACTCTCTCAACTGACCGCAACTCGCCTACAACAACCCACATTTTGAATGGAGCCTGTGGGGTTTCTAAAGCTGTCAAACAAAATCTGAACCACTTCCCGAAGCAGTCACGTGGTACAGCCGGGCAGCGAGGCTTCGGACGTCATCGTTTTCGGCTCCTCCCCTAAATGAAGCAAGCCTCGATACACGCATTGCGGAAATGCCCCCTCCATTACTCGACACACGCCTCGAAGCCTCGGCACATATCGCAACATCACTAATGTCCAGTGTTCTTGGTCTGATTCCAACCACGTTCTGGTTTTTCTGGATTCCCTTGTTTCGCTTTGCCTCTGTCACACACCTCATTGGCTTCTGGACAACAACCTGGACTGCCTTCTCGACCAAGAACCTCCCAAGCCCATTGGATCTGTCTGCCTGTCTCTGCCTGAGTGTGTATGACCCTTGCTTGTCCATCACCTGTCTGTCACCCGCTGCTGGAAGCAGTCTGCGCTAACCATCAGCAGGCTTCCGCAAAAGGTTTTATTGTTAATAAATCTTTTAAGTGCAGCATTGTGCCTAGCTTGAATATCGGGTTCTCTGTCCTCCTGAAGTATTAGTAAAAATCTATTGTACGTGTGATAATGTTGCAAGGTCATAAGAAAATAACTGGTAATTGACTCAAGCCCCACCCGCCTGCTTCTGAACAATGGATTTCAGTATGGAAAAGAAAGACATCTTTATCTAGAAAGATGGCAAGAAGATCCAAAAGAGTTAACAGATTGTAAAGCTATATATATATATATATATATATATATATATATATATAGTAGTGGCTATGGAATTGTATGCATATATGCTATGATAGACCTAATGTCAAGGTAAACATTCTAACAAATGATAAAAAAGTGGTTTTACTGGCTGTAAAAACCTAAATTAATTATGTTGAAATTGATTCATTTTAAACTTGTTTAAACAGCAATTCAGAAAGAAAAAGAAACTCTCAGTTGACACCCTCACTCTCTTTATAACAATAATGAATGAATCTGTTCCTCATTTGTGCTTCTTCAGATCAAGCTGCAAATGAAGATAAGGAGCAGCGCGACAGCAACGCCCAGAAGGATTTGGCTGTAATAGCAGGTCTGTTTTCCCTCCTTTCTGCAGCTTTTCTTCGTGTGGTTAATTGAAAATGAGCCCCAGCTGTTTGTTTGTTATTCCCCTAATTTTTCTACAGTCCTAATGTTCCTTTCTCATCTCCTGATAACTCTGCTCCAGCTCATTTTCAGTCCGGCTGCTTATAGTGTTTTGTTTCATGGTGTAATGTCTGCTTTGTGATTAGGAAATAATATTTTTTTTTTCCATTTTAACAAAACCAATCAGACAAACACGTGAGATCTAAATCTGACTACAGTCACTCTGAGCTGATGAAGGGGAGCCCAGAAAAGGCTCATTGGGACATGATGTCATCGCAGAAGTATTGAAAACAAACTCAAGTTGAACTTTATTTTTGCCTCTGACACCCTGAGAGGAAGCTTGTTTGGTTTAGATGAAAGCTGTAGTTCGTCATCTGCCATAAATTCAATGGGAAGATGGAATTGGCAGGAATTCAGGCTGAACAAAAAGAAAGGCTGCAGTAAAATAAAGTCATTTTTCCCACTTCTTTACATCTCAGCTATTTAACACATCACACAGCAGTCACAATCTGTAGCCAAACATTATTATTCAGATCTAATTTTATTGTGGAGCAAATCCAAAATTCAGATTAAACCCAAACTACTAGAGCATCAAGACCAGGAACAAAAGAAAAAACATTAAGCAATGCCAAAAGAACATACTAACAAAAACAGTTTAGCATCTATAAATGAATAGTTCGATTCACCTCCAATTTAGTCCACATGAAGGATGTATGTCAATGATTTGGCCGTTGTTAGCACTCAAGAAGAAAAATGTGTTCTTTAGCTTAAAGGTATAGAGCCACATTAAATGCTTAAAAAAACGTTTGATCGTGATGAAATATGGTTATATACACCAAGCCTCCATCCTGATAATGTTTTGATGGTCCTTTTTGTGGATAAAAATAGCCCCTCGTACCAGGCGAGATATAAACAGACGTGGTGCCATCTAGCGAAAGTATCTCAGAACTATCATAATGCTAGTTTGCTTAATTAATAGATCAAAATTAAATTATGTCGGACCGAGCCTCACCCTCTGCAATGCCTAGCAGTAATGAGGCAGCTTGGCATGATCAACAAAAAAACATAATTAATTAAATACACCAATCTACAGCATCTTTAATAGCCTTATATCAGAAAATTTTCTCACGTCGATCAACTCTGCGGTTACATCAGAGCAATTGGCAGGTTTAGCATTCGCTTCAGTGAATACCAATGTTCATACTGTATTCCCAGCGACATTCCAGTCTTTTCCCTCTTGGAATATTTTTTTTATGTGCGTGTTTTTTTTCCACTGGATCTTGGACCATTCTTCATTGTTTCGCTGGGAGATGCTAATGGTCGTTATTTGGTTCCTTGTTTTATCCCCTGCAGTGCATGCACAGTGTTGTAATTCCTCTGTTATTAGAAATAAACATGAAAGGCTTTATTTAGTAATAAACTGAGTAAAAATAAAGCGTAAAACGGCAAAGTAATAACTAATACGCCAGCAGGATTTAACAATCTTTCATAAAAACTTTGTAATAATATGTTCATTTAATAATGAGTTAACATCCTACTGTCTTGTCTTAAAGCTATAGTTGATAATCCTGAAACACAAACACGTTTTATTATACTGGGTGAAATAGTCCTTCCACATTTGTTTAGGATTGCCTTCAACTGTTCTAGTTAACTGAATCACCACTTTTTTGCTCTAATTTCTATCTACATTTTATTCTTACTTGCTTTTATTCTGTTTTAATTTGCTATATTTTAATCATGTAAAGCACTTTGCATTGTCCATGTACTGAATTGTGCTATATAAATAAATTTGCCTTTGCCTTTGCCTTCAATCCTGAAAGTAGTCAATACATTATGTAGTCATAAAAAAGGAGGTCAAAAGATTTGATCTCTTTGAGAGCTACAGGCCTGTAAAATCTCTGACCAAACCCTGCAATTCTGACTGAAGGGGAAAGGTTTGGTCCTGCTCTCACCCCCCCTCTATCCCTCAAGTTCCGGGGGTATCACCTCACCTATTGGTTTTCTCACATCCCAATTATTTTGATGCACTCACGTAACGCCAGTGTGCGTGTACGTTCTTTGTTATTTTTCCGCTTGCTGGCAGCTCATGTACATTTCTAGTGTTTATGCAGGGCTCTCAACTCTCACGCATTGACCGTGTGACACACGCATTTCACTAACTTCACACGCTCACACGCAACACATGGCATTTGACACGCAAACATGGCATTTCTCACGCATAAAAATCACAAAGCCCATCTGGGCTGCAGACGACAAAACTCCGCCTTCTGCTGAGCTGTTTCGGCTTCTTTCACAGCTTGTGGCCATCAGTAATTCCTGCTGCAGTTCGCGTTAACAGAGCAGCAGGAAGAGTGATCAGAGTTATGAATAATTTTAGTCTTAACAGTGGTGAAAGTAAGCCGGTAAGGTCCTGTACCGCGTATGCAGGAGGGGATGGAGGGGGTGGAGCTGCTTGCTTGCTGCACGCAGGATCATAAAACAGTTCTGCTAACCAGATGCAGTTTAAAAAGCCACTTAGGCTGTTTATAAGTTTCGTTTTTATTAATTCTGCATTTTTTAACTACATGCACCGTATTTCTGTGCCTCAGCGCTTGCTCCCCTCCTTTCCCTCGGAGCAGGTGCTTTTATCACCGTTCACCATTCAAAACGTGAATCACTACGTTTAATGTCCTCACATCGGTAGCAACGTGTGACGCAGCCATTTGATCTGTCAGTACTCCTGTTCACTTTACAGTATTTACTTATGCATTTTCCCCGCTGTTTATCCGTCGCACGCAGCGCACCAACGGGGGTAAAATCCGCCCACCGCACCGCCGCACTGACGAGAGCAATAGAAATTTGTCTGGTCAGTGCGGCGACTGACTGAGAAACCTGTCGCTCTGAAAAGTGATGATAATGGTTATAAACTGTAATAGTCTAGAAGTGCATTGAGCTGAAAAGAGGGACACATCAGCAGCTGGATCGTGCGTAATGACGCAGCGTGAACCTCGGTGTGCTTCAGTGTTGCTGCTGAGGGGAAAATTTTGACCTTAAAGGCTTGATGAAACTCAGCCTGATCCACCAATCAGGTTATAGATTTACAATGATAAACAACCCATAGATGAATGTGTAACAGTGTAATAATAATAACGTAAAACTACTTAATTTTATTCAGTATTATTTGAACAATTGTGTATTTTTTGATGTTTTAATCCATTAACTAAACAATAACGTATTAATACGTCTCTTTCTCGTTTTAACAAAAGTAATACATGTCTACTTCAGTGTCTGGATGGATAAAAATGAGATGGAGTTGACTCCACCGGCTCTTCCAGGGTCCGGTTAGCCCCGCCCCCAAAATTAGCATAATCTCACTCTTAACTTTTGATAAAAGTTGAGAGGTCTGTGTTTATGTATCCAGTCACCTTAGCGGTTAGCTTCACCGTTAGCATAAATGTTAGCCGTTCACTGTAGCTCGGCTGCTCTCACTGTATACTTTGGATATGGCTGACAATCGCAAGAAGCAAACAGCGTACAAGTTTAAGAGAAGAAGGGGAAAGCCTCAGTGGAAAGAAATAAGATCAGAGTGGATTTGGGAGATTTTTTTCACCCGATCCCCTTGAGGAGAGGAAGAGCAAGGTAAGACGGTCTTGTGCATGCACAGTTATTCAAAAAGGGACTTGGGGAAACTTCCGGAATAATAGCCGACTTTACCTTTAACTACTGTAAGAAAATGTGGCCGACTACCAATGTAGTCAAAGTCAGTATCTAATTTAAGATTTCTTAGTGATGCAAAACTAAAAGACTGACTTTTGACTGTTTGCTGGTCAGTCTTACCTCCAAATAAATGCCTTTATAGACAACAAACCTACACATTTTTAGGGAGCCTGGACAGCATTTGATCAGATATAAAATCTTTTAAATCTATGAACAAAAACTATATTCTATTCGTGAAAACAAACAAATATAATTTCCCACATCAGTGCCCATGTTCACAAACAATCCTAAGACTAAAAGTAACTCTTAGTGACGTCACTTTAAGAAAATAGGATTTCCCGAATCTTAAGATTTTTTTTTTAAGTTTAGATCAGTACGATTAATGTGATTCACACATCTTAAGCCTTAAAAGAGCTCCTAAAGTGAAAAACTGTTAGGAGTTAGGAGAAGATGGTGGAAACAGAGAGAGCTGATTGACTGATCCACCATCTAAACAATGGAGGAAATGAGCACCTAAACGATTTTAATAATCATACAATTATGTAGATAAGATAAATATTATCATCCCCAAAAGGGGAATATAATTAGTTTCAGCGGCTGGACAGGTTTAAGGTGGGACTCTAGTAACGTCATTTTATTGAGAATAAATAACAGGGAAAGTCATGAATAATCACAAATAAAAAGTGGAAAAATGTACAAAGATAATTTTTAATCAACTTTTAAAAATCAACTTTTTATTTTTATTTATGGAACATTATCTGACAACGGACCTCTTCACATTATATTTGTTCCATAATGGAAACCCATTTCAGTCTCTGAGTCCATTCAATTATAGATGGGGGTTCTGTTTTCTTACCAGTTCACTGTTATCATTTTCTTGGTAATTAAGAAAAGAATCCCAAAGATGTACAACTTTTCTGAGCGATATCCTTCATTATGTATCCATCCTAGCAAAACCCCAACCGAGCCCAGTATTATTGTCATTTCTAAAAAAAAAAAAAAAAATCTATTTCTTCTTTGACTTTGTCCCAGAATGTCTTTATTACTGGGCAATCCCAGAATATGCGTGAGTGAACTGAACTTCTTTATATTTTATTTGTCCCCCGTGGGGGAAATTTAATTTCAGTACAGCCCATCAAGAGAAAGACATGCATGGGTAGAAGGGAGACTGCGGCCGAAGCCTTCTTGTAGAGTGGAGAAAGGAATACATTAGGATGGTTGAGGGGGGGGGGGTGTGCATTAGTCGCACTGCCTCTTTAACAATTTGATCAATGCAAGGAAAAACCCTCAGCACAAAAAAGCAAACATACAGACAACATCATGAGCAGACATATTTCAGGTGGGAGGGTTTTTGGGTGGGGAGCATCCAAGTCCAGTACCCCATCCAAGTCCAGTACTCTGGGATAGGTTCCTATCCCAGGGTGGAGAAACATCAGAGACAGCGACTACGGTGAGTCACAGGGGTGTGTATTTATTACCATGTTTGTGTGTGTGTGTGTGTGTGTGTGTGTGTCAGGATGACACACACACACACGATTAAGAGAGGGATGACACACACACACACGATGACACATACACACACGATTAAGAGAGGGGGAGGGCTGGCGGTGTTTGTGAATGAGAGGTGGTGTAGCGCGGCGCATGTTCACGTGAAGCAGCAGATATGCTGCTCGGATGTTGAACTTCTCGCAGTGAGCTTAAGACCTTATTACTTGCCGAGAGAGTTCGGCCACGTGATCATGCTCTGTGTTTACATCCCTCCCTCCGCGGACGCCGCCGCCGCGTGTGAGCGGATCCACGCCGCTGTAAACAAACTGCAAACACAGCACCCCCGCGCTCTCCTGCTGATCACAGGGGATTTCAACCATGCCTCCCTCTGCTCCACCCTCCCCACGCTCACCCAGTACGTCACGTGTAAAACAAGGGACAATAAAACGCTGGACCTTTTTTATGCTAACGTTAAGGATGCCTACACCTCCGCCCCCCTCCCCCCTCTGGGATGCTCAGACCACAACCTCGTCTATCTGCTCCCCCACTACATCCCACTGGTGAGGAGAACAATAGCACAGAAGAAGTCAGTGAAAGTTTGGTCAGACGAAGCCAGTGAGAAGCTGAGGGATTGCTTCAGAACCACAGACTGGAGCATGTTCCAAAGCTATCATGGAGAGGACATCAACAGCCTGACTGAATGCATCACTGACTACATGAACTTCTGTGTGGAGAGCATCGTGCCTACACGACGGCTACGATGCTTTCCACACAACCCCTGCTGGGTGACCCCTGAGCTGAAAGTCCTCCTGAACCAGAAGAAGAGGGCTTTCTACTCAGGGGACAGAGAGGAGCAGCGTAGAGTCCAGCGGGAGCTCCAGTGGAAGATCAGGGCAGCAAAGAAGGATTATGGGAAGAAGATGGAGGAGCAGCTGGCACAGAACAACGTCAGGGATGTGTGGAGAGGTCTGAAGAACATCTCCGGCTTCGGGCAGAGGACCAGCAGGGCTGCAGACGGAGACACCAAGTCTGCAGATGAGTTGAACACATTCTTCACTCGGTTCGACTCCCCCCACACTGGCCCCCTCCTTGCCCTCAACTCTCCACACGACTCCAACCACCAGCCCTCCAGAGACATACCATCCCCCCCACCGCCACTCCGATCAACGACTGACCCATCCACACCTTCAGCCCTACCTTCCTCCCCCCTCACAGTCACACCAATGCAGGTGAGAGGACAGCTGATGAGGCTGAAACAAAGGAAAGCCTCAGGACCGGACGGCATCCCCCCCAGGCTGCTGAGGACCTGTGCAGATGAGCTCTGTGAGGTCCTCAGCTACATCTACAACCTGAGCCTCAGCCTGGGGGTGGTGCCCACCCTGTGGAAGACTTCCTGTGTGGTACCGGTTCCCAAAACGCCGCACGCCAGGGAACCGGCCCACTTCAGACCAGTCGCCCTGACCTCCCACCTGATGAAGACCATGGAGCGCCTCATCCTAGCTCACCTGCGCACCGTGGTGAGCCCCACCCTGGACCCGCTGCAGTTTGCCTACCAGCCCAACATCGGAGTAGAGGACGCCATCATCTACCTGCTGCAGCGGGCGCTCACCCACCTGGAGACCACCGGGAGCGCTGTGAGAGTCATGTTCTTTGACTTCTCCAGCGCTTTCAACACCATCAGACTGGTGCTGCTTAGGGGGAAGCTGGAGGACGCTGGGGTGGACAAACATCTAGCTGACTGGACCATGGACTACCTCACTGACCGCCCTCAGTACGTGCGGCTGCACGGCTGTCAGTCAGAGGTGGCACTTTGCAGCACCGGGGCCCCCCAGGGCACCGTTCTGTCTCCGTTTCTCTTCACCCTCTACACCTCGGACTTCACCTACAACACGGACAGCTGCCACCTTCAGAAGTTCTCTGACGACTCGGCCATTGTGGGCTGTGTGTCTGAGGGGAACGAGCTGGAGTACCGGTCGGTCATCATGGACTTTGTGGACTGGTGTGAGAAGAACGATCTGTGCTTAAACACCAGTAAGACCAAGGAGATGGTGATCGACTTCAGGAGAAGACCCCCACCTCACTCACCTGTGAACATCCAGGGGCAGGACATAGAAACTGTGGAGAGTTTCAAATACCTGGGTGTTCACGTCAACAATAAGCTGGACTGGACACATAACACCGACGCCCTGTATAAGAAGGGCCAGAGCCGGCTCCACCTCCTGAGGAGGCTGAGGTCCTTTGGAGTGAGCCGGCTTCTGCTAAAAACTTTCTATGACTCTGTGGTGGCCTCAGCCCTCCTCTACGCTGTTGTCTGCTGGGCTCCTGGCAGTGCAGAGCGGGACAGAAAGAGGCTGAACAAGCTGGTGAGGAAGGCCACTTCTGTCCTAGGCTGCACTCTGGACTCAGTGGAGGAAGTAGCTGAGAGGAGGGTGTTGTCCAAGTTCACATCCATCATGGACAACACCTTCCACCCCCTGCACCAGACTGTAGAGGAGCTGAGCAGCTCCTTCAGTGCAAGACTTAGACATCCTGTCTGTAAAAAGGAGCGCTACCGCAGGTCATTTATTCCTGCTGCTATCAGATTTTACAATGCTGCACTGTAACTGCAACTGTGACCATAACTGTAATATTTAATGTGCAATAACCAGGGTGCCATAATCTATTTAATACACTGTCCTACAACCCGTGCAATAATCCTGATGTAGTGACTTCTGCTGCTATCAACACTTGAACATAAGTCAGTACACATGTATGTATGTATGTACAAATGTATACAATGTATATGCACTTACATACGCGTAGGTGCGTATGTAAGTAGGTGCATAGATATATGTATATATTTAAGTATATAGATATGTTTATATATATATATATATATATATATATATATATATATATATATATATATATATATATATAGACCACTAAGAATGTAAATGAGACATTTACATTCCTATTTCCTTTTTTGTATTTTTTGTTTTTGGTATTCTTTTGATCCATTGTAGATATGAAGATGCACTGTATATAACTGAATGCACCTTCCCTACTCTGCACCTTCTTGTATGAGCCGATGTGACGAGTGAATTTCTCCATTGTGAGATCAATAAAGACTATCTTATCTTATCTTATCTTATCTTATGGACCTATGACTCTCTAGCCGTCCCCCCTCCTGCCATAGTCTTAGATGGTCTTTTAACAGCAGTTAAAGAAGAGGCCTGTTCGTGTTCACTGGTGTCATGGGCGGATTTGGGCGGGGGTAGAGCGTGTTGTTTGCAAAACATCCAGGAGAATTTGAGATAGCCAGCTCCAAGGCTAGGCAAGGCAAGGCAAGGCAAATTTATTTATATAGCACATTTCAGTACAGAGACAATGCAAAGTGCTTTACATGATTAAAATACAGAAAAAAAACAAAAAAAACAGAGAAAAGCAAGTAGGAATAAAATGTAGAAACAAAATAGAACATGGAAAAATAGAAACTAAAAGCAAACATTAAAAACAGTTGGACTACAAAGTTGAACTAATGAAGTTTCAGTAAAAACAGTTTAACTGGAACAGTCGAAGGCAATCCTAAACAAATGTGTTTTTAATCTTGATTTAAAGGAACGTAGCTAGCCACCAGGGTGCCGGATTCAATAACAAGGAGATTGTTTTTGTGTCGCTGACTGTGGAATTTGTGGCAGCCTTCAAGTCTGTGCTGGTCCGTCTTCATAGCAATTCCCAAAAAGCCGAATTTGTTGGACTTTCTGCCATAACTCGAGCTAGAAACTTTTCAGAGGTCTTACCATTCCACCATACAGTTTAGACCCCAGCCAGCATGCGATACTGTGCAAGTATAAAAAAAAAAAACAGAAATGGGCGAAGATAGGAGTTTGGGCCGGTGGCAGACCTCTGTGAAGCATGATCTCTGGAGGCCTTCCCCAGAGCAACTCAGAGGATCCCCCTGGCGTAGCAGACTTTCTGGGGGATGTCCTTGACGGAGCAGAACTCCGTCAATGCTGATGGAGCAGAGTTCTTGGTGATCAATGAGTTCTTTGTGGCTGTCTGTGATGGAGCACGGTTCTTGGACCAACGAGTGACCCGTATTTGACCTGGAGCTGAGCATCTGATGTGACCTGAAGCTTGGTGTCTGATGTGTCCTGAAGCTTGGGATCTGACATGTCCTGAAGCCTGGGGTCTGACGTAACCTGAAGCTTGGTGCCCAGGGATCCCCATAGCAGGCCTTGCAGCACCTCAGAAAGCAGGATCTCATGCAGAAGTGTGGGAAATGGCATCCCTCTCACCAGCTCAAGTAGCAGGAGCCCTTGCAGCAACTTCAGGACATTATAATAATCATAGGGCCCTGGATGCTTGACGTCTCGGCGAGGCCCTGGATGCGCGGCATCTCATCGAGGCCCTGGATGCACGGTGTCTCAACAAGGCCCTTGATTCAGAGGTTTTTGGGTGAGCTTACGACGAACCTCGGCAGCAACTGGTGAGCCCACTTGAGCACCCTCGTTGACCATTTCAGGGATGAAGCAAGAAGGTTGATCCACTTGAACCCCCTGTTTGACGAGCTCTGGTACGTTGACTGGAGGCAGATCCACCTGGACCCCCTACTCGACAAACTCTGGCGCAATGACTGGAGGCGGATCCACCTGGACCCCCTACTCGAAGAACTCTGTAGCTTGAACTGGTTCTGGGAAGTCCTCCGGACCCCCAGTGATGAAGACAGGAGCTGATGTGTCCTCTCTGACTTGGATGGGTTCAGATGCATCCTCTCTGGCTTGGACAGGCTCAGATGCATCCTCTCTGACTTGGACGGGCTCAAATGCGTCCTCTCTGACTTGGACAAGCTCAGATGCGTTCTCTCTGAATTGGACAGGCTCAGATGCGTTCTCTCTGAATTGGACAGGTTCAGATGCATCCTTTCTGACGTGGACAGGCTCAGATGCATCTTTGCTGACTTGGACGGGCTCGGATGCGTCCTCTATAACTTGGACGGGCTCAGATGTGTGAATACTGGTAACAGATTGGCCCCTTGTGGCCTCCAGGTCTTTTATCCTCTCCTCTAGTTAAGGTGAATAATTCTTGATCAGAGTCTCTCTCAGTCCTTTAACAAGGAGAAAATATGATCTAATTTGATCCTCTAACTCCTCATTAGCAGCGTCAGAGAAACTGGTAGGAGGAGAACTAGATAAGTTGGTGGGAGCTGGTAAGGAGGCTGACCCCGCAGGCTTGGGTTGAGTGCAGGATGCGGGTGCTGATGATGAAGTGGACCGAACATGAATGGGTGACGAGGAGGAAGTGGCAGCTGGAGAAGCTGAGGCCTCTTTCTGATGAGGTCGACCTTTGCCTGGGGCATTAGAACACCAAGAGGTCGACTCCACAGCCTGGACAAGCTGTGCAGAAGACTCGCTGACAGGATTACTTACAGGGGGGCAGGAACCAAGACCGGTGGGCAGATGTCGGGGTTTTCGGTGATAAGAAGACAGATTACATGGAGGTGTAGAGTTGTTGCTGGGAAGCGGGACCTTACGGGCCTGTGGCGATACCATCACGTCCTCCTCTTGTGAAGGATACGGCCACTGCTTTAAGATTAGCTCTGGACGCAGATCCTGCACCAGATCTCCATCGACCTCCAGGAAAACTCTGGAACTCGGAAACAATGAGTGGTTGGCAACAGGCACCGGAGTTCTCTAGTGAGCCAGCTGAGGAACCCCGGCGATGTTGATGCCGTCTAGGACAAGTACCGGGAGGAGGGAATTACAGCCTAGATCCCTCAAATGCTGATCCAATTACAACCTCAGGTAAGCATCTGACGTCTTCCTCCGTACCAAACAGAGCCCGGGTGTCCATCATAACAGCTAATCTGGAACGTAGCTCGTGTGATGGCAACAGGTTTGTGATGGCTAGAACGTGCTGTTATTATGTGATCTGGGAACCTGATAGTCAAGCCAATACTCAGAGTACGTTTAAAGGTTTATTGAGGTGAATGGAGTAGGTAAATGACAGGCAGGTGATGGCAACCACGACAGGAGATGGTGTATGGCAGGCAGAGACAGGTTAACCAGGTGATGATGGCAGGAACTTTCTAACCTGAAGATGGTAGAGGAGACAGGTTGATGACCAGATGCAGACGATGCGTTGCAGACAGAACCACACTTGACCAGGTGTGGTAGACTGATGTAGACTTGAGCAGAAGCTGCAGATGAGTTCCCAGTGATGCAGAGCGAAGCATGAAGAATCCAGGAGAGACCTTTTCCGTCTAGTTTTGCACAAACTAGAGAGGGCAGGTTATGAGCAGGTCCAAGGAATTATCAGGCAGAGCGATGAGAAGTAGTGATGGGACAACTGAAGCCAGGCTTCAAGGCCTGTACCGAGTAAAAAGGGGTGCGTCAAATGAAGCCCCACTTCGATGCTTATATCGTCTTGCGGAAAACCACGTGACCAGTAACAAATGATGCCTCGCATTGCCGTGGAAACGTCACTGCTTCATTTCGTGTGTTGAATTTCAAAATAAAAGTGCAATGAAACTTGTTGCTTCGTGGGTTTTTGTAGGTAATTCTGTCGCACGTCAGCAGAGACAGCATCTGATACTCTCAGATGCTGTCTCTGGACTTTCATGCTATTTCAGGTGAAGTGGTTGTTGTGTGTCAGGGAGCTGGTCTACAATAACGCCTCATCAATGCTTAGGCATTACAGAGCCATACATGAGAAAGCACACACTTCAAACACGGACACCAGTGATAGGGTTATTATAAATAACCCAGTTTATCCTAGAACGAAAAGCACACAACACAAGTTTTAGACTGTTCTATAGAAAAGGACAGAGGATAAACCCAAACGGAGAACTTCACTCCCTGAGAGTTTGGGATCGTCTGTGCCGGGTCATTTCTGTCCTTTTGCCTTTATTATCACACATCAAAGAGGGTCAGGAGGGTTGGGTCAGGAGGATTCAGGAATTTACAACATGGGGGTTAAAAACAAACATGGGAACAAGCTTTGTTGCGGCCTTATCTGGGAGAACCATTTGTTCTCTCTGTCTAAGGTTAAATACAACAGAACCTTCCTGAAAGCAAACTCTTAAAACAAACCAAATGCCTGTAACTTGATAAAAATAAAATGATAACATTGACATTTTTCTAACAACCAGTATGACTGTTTTTCCTAAAATTATATATATATCTTATTGCGTCATTTAAGCTGTCTGTACTAATTGCCAGCAGTGAAGCTCCGCTACCTCATCTATCAGATCCAGAAGAAGGCACCAGTGGCTCTAGTGAGTTTTTATTTACTCTGTAAATTTATATACCTTGACATATTAGTTTGCTACTAGTGTTGGATGCGTATATGTAATGTTTTATTTCTGCTATTTATAGATTGACTGTGGGGTCTGCTAGATGCAACGGTGGACGAGAAGAGATGAAGCTCCAATGCCCCAGCAGATGCCATTGCAGAAGTAGAGCGATACCTGGCAGATGTCCACTTAATGAGACATGAGGACCCCCTGGAGTACTGGCATATGCAGAACTAGGTGTATCCTCACTTTTACCACATGGCAGAGACATTCCTGTGTTCATAAGCATCCTCAGTGGCTTGTGAGAGAGTGTTTTCCAAGGCTGGGGAGGTCATCAACCGACAAAGAAACCACCTTAAAGCAGAAACTGTGAATAAAGTTATATTCTTGAATAAAAAACTATTAACACCCAAATATCCATCCATTAGAAATTTTACATTTTGTTGTTTGATCAGCAAAGACACACCAGTCTCACACAGAAGAAACAGGCTTAAAGCTGTTGGAAAATTATGTGTGCAGCTAACTATAAAGGAGAAGCAGAAGTCCCAGAAAAAGAGAATTTAGAATTCAAGTTTTTTCAGGAAACAAATTTCAGAGTATACAGTCCATCTTCATTGCCAAATCAGTCCATGACATAAACTAAAACAATTGCCACAGACAGTCAACATATTAGCAGACTTATTTTGGGTATAAATCATTTTAAGAACTAAAAGGTAATAACACATGGGTTTAACAAAAAACTTTATTGTCACAATATTGCACACACTACTATTTTCTGATGTTTGAATAATGAAGGCTGTCACAGTGTCTGTGCAGCAGCAGATGTCACTAGTGAGCAATGAATGAAGCATCAAGTGAGGAACCTTTAGGCAAAGTAGTGGGCTTGAAAACTTACTTGCTTCATTTGGCCATCACTAACGAGAAGACACTGGGGAGCAAACACATGTAGGCAGTGGGATAAGACGAGACGCTCTGGCAGGGATTGGATGAGTGAGGCAGGTATGTGTAGGCAGAGGATCAGGTGGAATGACTTGAGGGTAATTAGTGGCAGTAGGTGGATCTGATAATAGTGTTGAGTGGTGGCTGAACAGAGTGGGGAATGAATGAAAAGTACAAAAGCAAAACCCAAAATAATATGTCCTTTATGAGTCTTTTGTACAAATGAGAAACATGCTTTTTTATTGACAATTTTTCCACCTATTTTTTTATATTGTTAACAGAAAACGCTCTCAGTATTAAAAATTATAGAATATTTGGAAAAAGGTGCAAAAATATATACATAAATACACACTATAGACAAGCGGTGAAAAGGTATTTGCTGGATTGTAATGATGATGTCAGTAGCCTAAATGGTAATCTAGAAACTTGTTTGAGTGATGCCATCTCCTCTCTCCTCTTGATAGCTGCACGGAGTGCATCTCACTTTCCAGGCTGGTGCGTAAAAAGCAGAGAAAAAGACGCACAGAGAAAAAGACTCATTGATCTGCAGCAATGTGGTTCAAAGTCTGCCTCTTGGCACCGTGATCCTGGGACCAATTTACCTTTCAACACTCCTCTATTCTCCTCCCAGGGCTTTGTGAACAGAGGTGCTGTTCCTCTGTCAAGTGTGTTTATTTCCCACCGTTTTTCCCCATTTACTGTCGGACATCTTGCCAAATACAACCACTTTATAAAAGAAGGTAATCACTGTAAAATGCTGACAGGTGAATACACATTAAAATCAAACAGATTAGTAAAATGATCAGTATGGCATGTAAAACTCTACTTTTAAGACTCCTTTTTGACAAAGCTTCTAGTTAGAGTGGCTTAGTTTACCCTGAGGTATCTCTGTTGTTATGCTGCTATTGGCTTAGGCTCCTTGAGGACATCAGGGTCTATTTTTCTCACTCGGCAGAGTTCTCCTACTGTTCTCCAATATGTTTTTGTTGTTTATTATTATTTAAACTTTTCTATCAATCTACTGGGTTTCCTTAGATAGGAAACTTTTTGACCAATCTGTATGATTTGGTTGAATTTGACTTTGTAAAGTGCCTAGAGAGTACATGTCGTGAATTGCCGCAATATAAATAAAATGTAATTGAATTGTTCTCCATGTGTGCCAAAATTATGTCAAAACCAGAAAATTCCTTTTTTTAAGTTAGTTTACATTACAAAACTGGTGTGGATGGACAGACAAAAGGTTTAAGAGTTTTCTTGAAGGAGTAATTTGGGATATTCTGGAAGTTATGAGTGTCAGGGTGATGAAGCAAGAATTTGAAGGTGTGATGTTCAGTGTTTTTAGTTATGCCCCACAGGTAGGATGTGAATAAGGGGAGAAAGAGAAGTTTGACAGTAAGTTAGATGAAGTGAAGCTGAATATCCCCAGATATGAGAGAGTAGTTATTGGTGCAGATTTTATCAGACACAGAGTAGTTAACAGAGGTGAGAAGGAAGTAATAAGAAGGTTATGCATTCAGAACAGGAACGCAGAAGGATGGATGGTATTAGATGAGAAGAGGCGGGAATATAAGGTAACTTTGACTTCCGGCTGCGCTTCCAGGCAACGGCCAGGCGTACAGCTCCGTACAAACTCGCGGATATTTTCATAAAAAATGCCGCCAAACTCGCTGGAAACCACTCATCTACCCAGCCGATCAATACTTGACTGCCAGCGCCTGCTGGAGTTACGGTCATGTAGTGTTTTTGGACTTGTAACCACTACTACGCTCGACTGTTTACGCGGCTCCGGATTACTACGGGTTCCAGTCCCGGGGGCCTGTGAAGCGGCGGACTCGACGAGTAGCTAACGCCGGTGGAGAGCGAAGCGAAAGCGGTGTAGCCAGCCGAAGAAACGCGGCTGCCGTGGAGGCTTAGCAGCTAAACTAAAGGCTAACCCGTTCAGATCGCCGCTCCCAACCATCTTGCTCACTGGACAACAAAATTGACCATCTACAACTCGAACTCTATGCAAAGAGGGAGTTTAGAGACTGCTGCGCTCTCATCCTGACCGAGACATGGCTTACCTCATCAATCCCGGACAACGCCGTTAGCCTGGAGGGGCTAGCTACTTTCCGCGCCGACAGAAATAAACTACTCAGCGGTAAAACCCGCGGAGGCGGTCTCTGCGTTTACATCAATAACAACTGGTGTAAAAATGCTAGAATAGTCACAAATTTTTGCTCTCCGGACATTGAGCTGATGATTATTAGCTGCAGACCTTTTTACTTGCCTAGAGAGTTACCTGTTGTCATCATCACAGCGGTCTATGTTCCTCCGAGCGCTAACACAAAAGAGGCTATGAGTGTTCTGTATCGAGCTAATCTGATCTGCAATCTGCACACACAGAGGGGGTTTTCATTATTGCTGGGGATTTTAACCAGGCAAATATAAAAACTGTTCTCCCTCATTTCTACCAACATGTGGATTTTGCTACTCGGGGAGAGAACACTCTAGACCTGGTTTACAAAAACATAAAAGGCGCATTCAAGGCAGCCCCCCGCCACCACCTCGGCCCTTCAGATCATCTTTCTGTGATGCTATTCCGTGCATACAGGCCCCTGCTGATCAGCGCTAAACCTAAAGCGAGGCTGGTGAGGGTGTGGACTGAGGGAGCAATGGAGGCGCTCCAGGACTGTTTTGAGTGCTCTGACTGGAACATGTTCAAAGCTGCAGCAACTTATGAGGACAAGATCGACATTGATGAGTACGCCATGACTGTGTCAGCCTACATCAACAAATGCATTGAGGACGTCAGCACCACCAAGACCATCATCACCCGAGCCAACCAACGACCCTGGATTACTGTGGTAATTTTTAACACCTCGCTGGACAAAGCCACAGTGCCTGCATGCTTCAAGTCTGCCTCCATCATTCCGGTGCCAAAGAAACCTCAAGTCACCTGTTTCAACGACTACCGGCCTGTTGCACTGACTCCCATCATGATGAAGTGCTTTGAAAGGCTGGTGAAACAACACATCGTCTCCAGTCTTCCCCCAACACTCGACCCGTTCCAGTTTGCCTACTGACGGAACCGCTCCACTGAGGACACCATCTCCTCTGCTCTCCACCTGAGCCTGGCACACCTGGAGGAGAAGAACACGCACGATCGGATGCTGTTCCTGGACTTCAGCTCAGCGTTTAACACCATCATCCCACAGCACCTGGTAGGAAAACTAGAACATCTGGGCTTCAGCACACCTCTTCGCAACTGGCTGCTGGACTTCCTCACCAACAGACCTCAGTCAGTCCGGGTCGGACAGAACACCTCTGATGTCATCACCCTCAGCACGGGCTGCCCTCAGGGCTGCGTCCTGAGGCCCCTGCTGTTCACCCTGATGACTCATGACTGCGTCCCCAGGTTTACCACCAATCACATCGTGAAGTTTGCTGACGACACAACGGTGGTGGGCCTGATCAGAGATGACAACGACCAGGACTACAGAGAGGAGGTGGAGCAACTGGTGGGCTGGTGCAGAGACAACAGCCTGATCCTGAACGTGGAGAAGACGAAGGAGATCATTGTCGACATCAGGAAGAACCGGCCTCACCACGCTCCACTGCTCATCAACAGCTCAACTGTGGAGGTGGTCAGCAGCACCAAGTTCCTGGGGGTGCACATCACGGACAACCTCACCTGGTCTGTGAACACCACGTCACTGGTGAAGAGGGCACAGAAACGACTGTACTTCCTGCGGAGGATGAGGAGAGCCCACCTGCCCCCGCCCATCCTCACGACCTTCTACAGAAGCACCATAGAGAGCATTCTGACCAGCTGTCTCTCTGTGTGGTGTGGAGGCTGCAGTGCCTCCGACTGGAAGAACGTGAGGAGAGTGGTGAGGACAGCAGAAGGGATCATCGGGGCTCCTCTTCCCTCCATCAAGGACATCTCATCTCAGTGCTGTGTGTCCCGAGCCCGTAACATCATCAGGGACCCCTCACACCCCCACCATGGACTGTTCTCCCTGTTGCCCTCTGGGAAGAGGTTCCGCAGCATCCGCTGCAGGTCCATCAGGTTCTGCAAAAGCTTTTTCCCTGTTGCCATCAGAGTGTTGAACTGCTGAAGCCACAAAAATGGACTCTGTAACTGCTGAAGCCACAAAATGGACTCTGTACCACATTCGTGTAGTTGCACATTTGCACATATGCCATCAGACTGTTGAACTGCTGAAGCCACAAAATGGACTCTGAACTGCTGAAGCCACAAAATGGACTCTGAACTGCTGAAGCCACAAAATGGACTCTGTACCACATTCGTATATTTGCACATTTGCATCATTGCATCATTTATCTAGCATTACAAATGCTGCCGAACTCTCAGTTGCCCTTTGCACAATCATTTCTGCACATACAATCGGTTTTTAATAATACTCAGCTGTACACTATGATCGTGCACTGTCTATTTCTCCTGCATTGTTTACATTGTTCACATTTCAATTGTTTACTATAAATCACTGCTGCACCTTATCCTGTAATTTACTGCAATTTAATGTAATTTTTCAAGCTGTATGCAAACGAAATTTCGTTCTGTACGCACCCTGTGCCTACAAAATGACAAATAAAAGTTGTCTAAGTGTCTAACTTACAACAACAGAGGTAGGAGCACAAAGGTAAATTGAATTTTTACCTAACATCTGTAACCTCAAGGAACCAAGTGACTGCAAGGCAGTTGTATTTTAGATACAACTGCCTTGGTGAGGAAGATGAATAGAACAAAGGCAGAGCAGAGGAGAAAGTGGCTGAGGCTGAAAAGGAAGAATGTTGTGTGGCTTTCAGAGAGGAGCTCAATCAGGCTCTGGGTGGCCAGGGGGTGCTTCAAGATGACTGGACAACTACAGCTAATGCTATCATGGAGAAGGGAGAGTATGTCTTCTGAAAAGTAGAGTGACAGTAGAGGTTGCTTAGGCCAAACAAAGTACATAGAGTGACTTGTATGATAGGTTGGACAGTAAAGAAGGATATAAGTATATTTACAATTCAGTAGAGGTTGGCAATTCAGAGGGACAGCGATGGAAAGGTGGTTCAGAAGGTTAGCATGATTAAGAATCAAGATGGAAATGTACTGACTGATGCAACAGGTGTGAGTAAAAGATGGGAGGAGTACTTTGGAGAGTTGACGAATGAGGGAAATGAGAGAAAACAAAGAACAGCAGAACCATTGTGGATCAGGAAGTAGCAAAGATTAGTAAGGATGCGGTAATGAAGACATTGAAAAGGATGAAGAGAGGAAAGGCAGTTGGTCCTGATGATATACCTTTGAAGTTATTGAAGTGTCTAGGAGAGACAGCAGTAGGGTTTTTGACCAGGCTGTTCAATAAGATCTTGGTGAGCGAGAAATGGCTCCATCCGAATACCCTTAATAATAGCTTATTGATGCTGCTCCTAGCTCCTGTTCCTTAACCTTTCATGAGGTCAGCAGTAAGAACTCTATCGTGGGGAGAAATGGGGCTTCGGACTGCTGTGCTGAATTCTAAGCCTTTAACTCAGACGTCATTACATGACGGAAACGCACATGGATGGTGCAAGTCAAATCCGGGCCTACACCTTTCCAAAAATGAAGTACAAAGTGCGCAATCTCTTCTCTCCGGATATTTTCGTTGATTTCCGTGAAGGGGCTGTGCTGATAAGTCATGTCACATCAAAAATTGTGGGATACCTAAAGGGTTCTTAGCGTCGGTAAGGGATGTTGCGGCGTTCCTCTGCAAAACTAGCCATAGGAGGGAGCATACAGGCTCATTTTCCTACCTCACTGACTGCATTATTTGGACAGCACTTATCATGGAGACAGCTGACGTATTTCCGCTTTGGCTAAAGAGTCCTTACTCTATAAGGGTATTCGGATTGAGCCAAAGCCTGAGGAATAGTGAAGAAGTGTTTTTTTTACCAACTGTGAAGAAGGGAGATGTGCAAAGTTGTGGCAACTTCTGAGGAATAAAGTTGATGTATCATATAAATAAGTTGTGGAAAAGAGCAGTGGAATATAGACTGAGGTCAGAAGTGAACATCTGTGAGCAGCTGTATAGTTTCTTGTCAGGTAAAATTATTACAAATGCAGTGTTTGCTTTGAGGATGTTGATGAGAAAAGTACAGAAAATGTTGACTGGAGCTGCTAGAGAGGAGAAAATAAGTATGTTGGAGTGCTGCAAAACATGTATGAAGGTTGTAAGACAGTGGTGTGGAGTATCTTATGTGTGCCAAAAGAGTCCAAGGTGGTACTGGGATTGCATCAAGGCTTTGAACTCGTTCTAGTTTCCTGTGCTGATAGATAGGTTGACAGTTGAGATTAGACATGAATCTCCATGAACTTTGATGTTTTCAGATGATGTGATCTGCAGTCTGAGCAGAGACCAGGTGGAGGAAAATCCAAACAGAAGGAGGTTTGCCCTGGAAAGGAGAGGAATGAAGGGTAGCTGTAGCAACATAAAATACATTTGTGTGAATGAGAGGGACCCAAGTGGAGCTGTGAGGTTGAGGATTTTTAGTGCTTGGGGTCAACAGTCCAGAGCAATAGTGAGTGTGAAAAGGAGTATAAAAGCCTCAGATATGTTTTGTTATACGAGTTACAATGAGAATGTAAAGAAAGATGTACAAGATAGTGGTTGGATCAGTGACAGTCATATTATGGTTTAGAGACAGAGGTAGCAGATATAAAGATGTTGAGGTTTTCTTATCCACGAGAGTGGATAGGAAAAGCAATGAGTACATCAGAGGGACAGCTCATGTTAGATGTATTTAAGATAAAGCCAGGGAGGCCAGACGGAGATATTTTGGACATGTACAAAGGGTGGACTGTGAGAACACTAGTAGAAGGATGCTGAGGCTGGAACTGAGACAGGAGGCCTAGATGAAGACCAGAGAGCGTATTTATGGATGGAGTGACAGAGGGCATTAAGGTACTGTCAAAGAAGAAGAAGCAAAATATGGGTTAGATGGAGACAGATAACTCACTGTACAACCCCTGAAAGAGAGAAGCCAAAAGAAGAAGTATATTACAAAATTTACAAGAATCCTCCTGGCTTAGCCGCTCTGGTTAAGGTTAAATGTACTCTATGCAGGAATGAAATCCAACAAGTAAAACTGCAAATAACACCTAGATGGATAGAAGGATTCATTTCACAGGAGAGAATATTAAATATTCCTTCTTTGTACAGAGCTGTACATCCTAAAAAACAGTGGTTTTAACATGTATAGAAAATCTAACAGACACAGATCAAAGGCTGTGATTTGACTCAGGTCACTGGAAGCCAAATTGGCTGACATGAGAGGTCTGTATCATTGTTTAAAAATAAATGTCAACACAAACAAAAAAGAAGACACATGAAACCTGATGATATCCTAACCTCATCAGCTCAGTAGCGAGATCTAAAGTTACATGGCCCAAATGTGCTATTTTTTTTGTCCTGTCTGGCAATAAGAATTGTTGTCTCATCTCAAACCTCCCCTTTATCAGTAAGATTATTGAAAAAGCTGTGTTTCAACAATTAAACACCTTCTTAACAACGACCAGTCGCTTTGATGTTTTCCAGTCTGGCTTCCGTGCTCACCACAGTACAGAGACCGCCCTTATCAAGGTGTTTAATGACATCCATATAAATACAGACTGTGGAAGAACCACCGTTCTGTTGGACCTCAGTGCAGCATTTGATACTGTCGATCACTCCATTCTGTTAGAGCGCCTGGAGAACTGGGTCGGCCTCTCTGGTACAGCTCTCCACTGGTTTAAATCCTACTTAAAGGACAGGGACTTTTTTGTGTCAGTAGGTAACTTTACATCCCAGACGACAAAAATTACATGTGGGGTTCCCCAAGGGTCCATTCTGGGTCCCCTCCTCTTCAATATCTACATGCTCCCTCTAGCTCAGATAAAAAATAACAACATCAGCTACCATAACTATGCAGACGACACACAGCTTTACATCACCATGTCACCAGGTGACTATGAACCAGTTCAGGCACTCAGTAAATGCCTAGAAGAAATCAATGCCTGGATGTGCCAAAATTTTCTTCAGTTGAATAAAAACAAAACAGAAGTAATAATTTTTGGACCAATAGAGGAGAGATCAAAAGTTAGCACACAGCTTCAGCTGCTTCAGTTAGGAACCACTGATCAAGCCCGAAACCTGGGTGTAGTGATGGACTCAGACCTGAACCTTCAAAAGCATCTAAAGACAGTTACAAGGTCGGCTTTCTATCACCTGAAGAACATTTCCAGGATTAAAGGACTAACGTCTCAGCAGGATCTGGAAAAACTAATCCATGCGTTTATCTTTAGTAGAATCGATTACTGCAACGGTGTTTTCACAGGTCTGCCTAAAAAGTGGATCAGACAGCTGCAGCTGATCCAGAATGCTGCTGCCCGCGTCCTCACTAAGACTAAGAAAGTAGAACACATAACCCCAGTTCTAAAGTCATTACACTGGCTCCCTGTATCTCAGAGAATAGACTTTAAAATACTTCTGTTAGTCTATAAATCCCTGAATGGCTTAGCACCTAAATACATCACAGACTTGTTATCAGCGTATAAACCCTCCAGACCACTCAGGTCTTCTGGCTCCAGCCTTCTCTGCATACCTAGAACACGAACCAAACACGGAGAAGCAGCATTTAGTTCCTATGCTCCGCTTATCTGGAACAAACTTCCAGAAAACTGTAAAAGTGCTGAAAACCTGAGTTCCTTTAAATCGAGATTAAAAACACATTTGTTTAAAATTGCCTTTGAATGTTCAAGTTAAACTGTTTTAAAATGTTCAATGTTCAAGTAAAACTGTTTTAAAATTACTTTTTTTTTCCTACATTCTATCCCTACTTGCTTTTATTCCTATATTTTAATCATGTAAAGCACTTTGCATTGTCTCTGTACTGAATTGTGCTATATAAATAAATTTGCCTTGCCTGCCTTGCCTTGCCTTGCCTTGTCTTAATGCCAAAAAGAGTCCAACAGATTTTACTTTTACAAGTGAAGCCTTACTGCTTTCGCCATAGTGCTCCGCTTGATTTATATATGCAAGATGCTTTATTAGATTTTTATGCTGGGGATATTTCATGTTCAATGGACACTGAAATGGGAAGGTAAAAGAGGAAAAAAGGAAAGAAACAGATAACACAAAATGCTAAAATGGATAAAAGAGAAAGAGGAGAGTAAAGAGAGAGAGAGCAACATAACATCCCCTGAGTCTGCTTCTAGACCTGCAAAGAGAGATATAAAAAGAACAGCAAAACCACTTTTTGATTCTGTAAGTACCTGAATCCAAGCACCTCTAGTTGTTTGTGAGAGTGCACCTGTGTATATAAGGTTTTTCAATAAGAAAATGCTCAATAGTGGTTGTGAGGAGCCAAAGACCCACCCCACAGAGCACCGAGGCAGATGCCAGAAGAACCAAAACCCCAGATGCCCGAAGGGACCCCCTGAGCAAAGGTGCCCAAAAGGGGCCAACACTGGGAAAGCTGTCTCCCCAATCTGAGGGAAGAGCAAGAACCCACCCCCCCCCCCCCCCCCCCCCCCAACAGCCACAATGCCGAAGCCCCCGGGAGCCACGGGGACAAGCCCGTGGGCTCCGCCGGCAGCCAGTTACACGGGAACAAATTCAGTCAGGGATCTGAGGCCCAGGGGTGCCCCGCTCCCCAGCAGGGCCCCCAACAGCACCACAGGGGCCGAGGCCCCGTAAAGCAGCCGCCAGGATCGAGCCAGTGCCCACCCAAGCACCCAGCCAGGACACCGAGGAGCAACCAATGCACCAGTGGACGAAGGCACAAGCCAACGGAGGACATCTTTAATGGCAACTAACGGTGGTGAACTGGACCTTTTCCTAAAATCTATGAATAGGTTTTGATGAGAAGGTTGCAAGTACATGGTTCAATCCTCGCAGACTGCCACTGTGGGTCCTTGAGCAAGACCCTTAGCCACATATTGCTGTTATAGCTGCCCACTGCTCCCTAAGGGATGGGTTAAATGCAGAAGAAAAATTTCAATGTACAATTGCAATGACAAATAAATATTTCTTCTTCTAAACCAACATACCCAAAAAATCCCTATGTTACAATGTTACAGGTCAGAGATGGGAGCAGGGGAGGATGTGGTATGTTCTGACGTTTCAAATGTTTTGGTATAAACAATGTTTTGTAAGGACCTCTAGACAATCCGAAGGAAGCTGTGTTACTTCATGAAGTAAAATAAACACTGGGAGTCCAATATTCTGAGAGAATCCTGCTCCCTGCGGTCATTCTTTCAGGGATGAAGACGTTCTCACTCTGGATAGAGGGGAGCATTGTTTTGATAGAGAAGTAAAGGAGCCATTTCTGTGAAGAAAAACCTTCCATCGTTAAACCGGGATGGAGGCCTCTTGGTCCAGTCGTCCCCCTCTTGCAATGCTGATATCGTGAGCATGAATCAGCCATCTGGGAACAATAAGTGGCCATCAGAGCACTAAAGATTGGTTGGTAGACTGATGGTCCTCTTTTTCACGTGAACAACCAGTTCTGATTATCACTGTGAAACTTGTTGATCCACTATGCGAAGGTAATGCTGATAAGGCTGAGTTTACCTAGAAGTCTTCAGACTAAAAAGAAGTTTCTTGGAGAAGACACAAACATTTCAACAAAGAAGAACCTGTACAGACCTACTCAATGTTTTTGATGGGAAAATATTCTTTCATATAGTCTCTTTGGTCAGCCAAATATCATACAGCAACACTCAGTAGTGCTAATTAAAATCACTGTAGTAATATGAGGTCAGTATCTTGATTATAAGAACCAAATGTGAACAGAAACACTCTGAAGGCATTTTAATTTTCGGAACAAGGATCCTACTAGCTGAGAAATATTCTGCATAAATTGTATTTTGATTAGATGACATAGAAGCTCAGTTAATCACTGTAATAAAAACAGATCAACTGAAGAGCTTTAATGTTATTGAATTCTGGTTGCTCTGAGGAGAGCTTTTGGATGCTTCGCTCATCTCTCCTTGGCCTTATAACCTTTTCAGACAAGCTCAAGAAAAATAGCTTAGGCGAAGCTAAAGGAAGCTTTTTTCCCCCCTGTTCATCCATGCCCTTTGTCAGGAGCCCTGAATGTCAGTTTTCAATTTTTCAGCACGCAGTGATGCTTTAAAGCTGCATATTACTGCACTTCCTTGGTGTCTCTAAGCCCACGAGCACTTGCCAACTTGACATGGAACATCCTTTTAAAATGTGTGCTTCTCAAAAATTAAAGAAGGAGCATGTGAGGAAGTTGAAAGTAGACAATAGGGCTAGTCACCTAACTCCAAAACATGGGGCTCATTTTTTATTTTCTGTTAGTTTTTCTGGTCTTTATTTCTGCTTCCTTTTCTTCACAAGAGCACTCTACCTTGTTTATTTTTTGGAATGACTTGGTTAAATAAACGCCAGGTAAATGTTTGTCTTTATAAAAGAGAATTTAAGGTACTCCCTAATCTTACATTTATCTGCAGAAAAGGGGTTAAAACACTCAATCCTACCTGGTTTCAAATCATATTTGCATAAAGCTAGCATGATCCAGAACTCTGATGCTTGTAATGCTTGTGCAGGCTGCATATTTTAATTAGAGCTAAATGTTTATTTCCGCTTACAGACAGTTTCCTGAGAGCAGTTTCCAGGACAACTAGTTGCAAGTCCATGTTACCGATCTGCTTCTCTTTACCAAAGAGACATGAGTTTTACTAACCTTCTCTCTAAACCCATGCCCAGAAAGACAAAAAGATGTTTCCAAATAATTTCTAGTGTTCAATTTAAATGGAGGAGAAGCCCCTTTAGTTTGATTTATTAGAGTATAAGGGTTTATTTCAGGAACCTGCTTCATTGTATGCTTTATTGTGTCAATCTGCAAACAGGAGGTGTACTTGAGCGTGTGGCTTGTTAACATTGTTTTCCCTCAGTTGACTGTGTTTTGACAAAAATTGAGAATTAAATAAAAAATTTAAAACTTTTGTCAGGACAAATAATCAGGACAAATAATCAATCATCTTCCAGCTTTACTTGACGGAACCGAGTTCCGCCAAGTAAAGCTGGAAGTTGAACCGCGGGTCGGTTCAACTCCGACCCGCGGTCCTTTGCCACATGTCTTTTCCCCTCTTCCACCCCACTTCCTGTCAACCTACTGTGTTAAAAAGTGAGCCACTAGAGCCGTGAAAAATTTTGGGGGGGGATTTTGGTAAATGGCCATGTGTCTGGGCTATTTTAAAGCTACAGTAACATCAGGGAATATTAACTTGAGCTTGTACAAAGCTAGTCTCTATTAAAAACACTCTCCAAGCTCAAGATAGATTATCAAGAGAGGTCAAAGGTCCTGCTATTTTCCTGGGAAGGTTCTCATCTTTTTTCCATGTTTTCACCATTTGTGGATCATGGCTCTCACTGTGGTTCGCTGGAGTCCCAAAGCTTTAGAAATGGCTTTGTAACCCTTTCCAGATTGATGGATCTCAATTACTTTCTTTGTCATTTGCTCCTGAATTTCTTTGGATCTCGGCATGGTGTCTGGCTTTTGAGGATCTTTTAAGTGATTTCTTGATTGAGAGCAGGTGTGGCAGTAATCAGGCCTGGGTGTGGCTGGAGAACGCAGGTGTGCTAAACCACTTTTGAATGTTTTAACAGGAAGGGGAAACAATCACTTTGTCACAGAGGGCCATGTAAGTTTAGATTTTTTTCTCATTTAACAATATAACCCTTTTATTTAAACCCTGCATTTTGTGTGTCGTCTTTGACTATTTTAACATTCTCAAACATGCACAAGAATAATTCACATTTTCACACCACTGTACATATAGCACGGAAATATCCTATAGTATATACATACTTTTGTATATAATTGGACTTCATGTTTCATAAAACACACTCCTTTCCATCCTGTGTGGACCCACTTAGAAAATGTTTTAGATACACCAATTGTATGTGGCAAAATACAAACATTGTAACAGCAGCTTGGGGATTTTTATCAGGTTGTATTTGAGTCCTTGCCTGGAATTAGCTACAGGGTCTGGAGTCTTTAATTCTAACAAATACTGTGAGAAGCGACTCTATAAGAAATGTCATGCTTGTTGAAAGCAAGGTGTTGGTGTGGGCATATACTGCTGTGAGACCCCCTGCAACAGGCAGAATATTTTGTTAATGTGCAGAATGTTTATTCATGACTGCTGGAAATGAACAACAAAGTTTACATTCTGAACAATTTTCAAAAGGAACAATATGGAGATTTATGTTGTGATGATAGTATATTGTACCGCCCTTGTGTAGAAGTCCCTGTATTATTATAAACTCCATCTGCATTAGCAGGGGCGTGCATACATAGACACTAGGTGGTGCTAAAGCACTAGGAAGTTTGCCCTTTATCAACGAAAATGCCCTTTTGAAACTCGTTTTTTTTTTTGTTTTGTTTTTTTTTTATTATTATTATTATTAATATTCAGGGCAGTCAAAAGTAGCCGGTCAACATTTCCCTGATTATATAATGGAGCGATATTTGTGCCTTCCGGGTGAGCACGGAGCAGACCCTGGACTGGAAGCCGTCTTTTTCTTTTTTTCTTTTTTTTTTTTTTACCTCGGAGTGGCCATCCTCCTTTTAGTACTATCTTTGATGTGTCAATCATACAATTTAACCAATCAAATCAACGACTGAAGGCAACATGCTAGCCAATCACAGCTGGAGAGGGGCGGGACACTGAGTCATAGCCTTCAGTCGCCGCTGCAGTTCGGCTGTGGTCACCGTTGGTGTCGGTAGAGCGGGATGGAAATTGGGTCTGATTACCAAACAATTAAAAGAAGTGACAACGAAGCAGAGAGCGAGCTGGAAGGAGCGCTATTAATTTCTGGTTGAAATGTCAGCACTGAAGTCTAAACTGGAGTAAACATTCACGCTAGGAGGGTTAGCTAGGGGACAGCTAGCAGGGTAAGCTAGGACAGCTAGCAGGGTTAGCTAGGGGACAGCTAGCAGCACAAGGAGCAGAACCAAGCACTAAAACTGCCAAACTGAAGAGACTTGAGTTCCTTGCAGCTTTGTTCTGATCCTTGTTCTCATAGCTGCTGTAATTACAGAACCTGTTCTAGTCAGAATTGTTACTTCAGTCAGTGTTCAGCCTTACACCAGCGCTCATGTTTATTAGCGTGTAGCTTATGCTGGACTTTTAAGTTAAGACACTGTGCTACAGGTTACCCTAAGTCACTATTAGTTTCCAGTAACCCAAACCAGCATAAAACCTGCCCAACTTAAAAGAAAAAAACAAGGCCAAATCTCAAACTCTCTCATGTTAAAAGCAAAGAACTATTAAACACATAACATGCCATTAGCACACAACTGAGCTGAAGCAATGGAAAAAAAACTGCGCATATGGGCTCCAAACAACATGTACATTCAGACAACCAAATAACACACAAGATCTCTTTAACAATCAGGATATTTCACCCAGAAAAAATAAATTATAGCTTCCCAACATGAGTTGTAAATCTACCTTTAATATGAACTTAATTTCTCTCAGTATAGCTTTTTCATTTCTCTTACACGCAGTCATGAAATATTTTTAAGTTGATAAGTAGGACTCAACCCCTCTTGGGCGTTTACATTGACCAAACACGTGATTAACCATTATTCTTTTCTTGTTTTATTATAAAAATCAATATTATTCATTATAACTAATTTTCATTGACGATGTCAGATCGACAGATTCAACATATTTAAAAAATAAATGACTATTTTGATATATTTTGTTAGTCATTCTTTCTAAAAGCCCAACAAATGTTATGAAAAGCTTCCGAAATTTTTTACAATCTGCCCATAAGCTATTTTTTTTCCAGCTCAATGTGTTCAAAAGCCTTATTGGTTGGAAACCTGCCTAATTTGGCAACACCGACTACACTATTGCTATTTGTTTGTTACAGTAGTCACAGAGCCACTGTTCAGTCTAAAGTGTGTATATATATATATATATATATATATATATATATATATATATATATATATATATATATATATATAAATAAAAGTGCACCCTCCTACCTGGTAGTGTGTAGCCTGCTACTGTAAAAAAGTTTGACTGCCCTGAATATTATTAAGATCTTACTGAGGTCGGTTTTGAAATTATCTTGTGAAAACCTGAGCCATTAAAAACGACTGAAACAATGCCCCGAAATGAGCCACCTCCTTGCGCACACCCGACCAGCCTATCTCTCTTCCTTTGTCACGTGAACTCGCGCGGTCGCCTGCATCTTCTATGGAGAAGATGAGGAGCAGTTTAAGACAGAACTAAAGGTCTTCCACTCCAGCTTTACTTCAAAGAACCTATAAGAAATATGTTCAATACTGAGGGAAAACAATGGCCAGCTGATCTTTCCTGCCTTTGTCAAAATGATCCAAATATATGCAACATTACCAGTGACAACAGCTTCAGTTGAAAGATCATTTTCCAAGCTGAAAATCATCAAAACTAAACTAAGAAGCCTGTGTGAAGCAGAAAGGCTCTCTGATCTTCTTCTGCTTGCCATTGAAAAAGACATTGAGGTAAACCACAGCGAGGTCATCAACATCTTTAAAGACATGGCACCAAGGAGGATGCTGCTTTAAAGTAGTACGCTTTAGTCTGTTCTGTTGGTGGTGTGACTTTTTTCCATTGAAAACTCACATTTAGAGAATGTTACAAATAAAAGTCAAATTTCATTCAACATGCGTGTGTATTTTATTATTATTTTTTTTATAATTAAGTGTTCCACGTGCGCTAAAAAGTGCGCCCCCCCCCCCCCCCTTCTGAGCACCTGCCCCCCAAAATGTCTGTGCACGCCACTGTGCATTAGTCTCTTTTTAACCTGAGCTGACAATGGCATGTACACAAGGCTGCCAGTGCAGCTGACCCAATTAAAATGCAGTGGTGGTTGCCTTCAGAATAAATGCCAGCTTTTTAAAATAGAACAAGCTTATTCTGATTTGCATGCAGAATTGATACTTGATTCATTATGCAGGGAATGTAATTAGCTAGATATTGCCCAGGTCTGATCTAAAACAATTCAATCCTTAGAAATTACTAAACTAAACAATGATTAACTAAACCTCAGGGGATATATTGTAATATATAGCATTTCCTGTAATGAAATCATTGGATAGACTTGGTCTGTTGTATTATAAAACACAGACTGTCTTTAGTTTTTCTAACATACACTACTGTTCAAACGTTTGGGGTCACATTGAAATGTCCTTATTTTTGAAGGAAAAGCACTGTACTTTTCAATGAAGATAACTTTAAACTAGTCTTAACTTTAAAGAAATACACTCTATACATTGCTAATGTGGTAAATGACTATTCTAGCTGCAAATGTCTGGTTTTTGGTGCAATATCTACATACAGGACTGTCTCAGAAAATTAGAATATCGTGAATAAGTACTGTATACTAGTAGGCTATTCAACTAATCACTTGAATCGTCTAATTAACTCGAAACACCTGCAAGGGTTTCCTGAGCCTTGAAAAACACTCAGCTTGGTTCAGTAAACTAAATCACAAGTATGGGGAAGACTGCTGATCTGACTGCTGTCCAGAAGACCATCATTGACACCCTCCATCAGGAGGGTAAGACACAAAAAGAAATTTCTCAAAGAGCAGGCTGTTCACAGAGTGCAGTTTCAAAGCACATTCACAAAAAGTGTGTTGGAAGGGGGAAATGTGGCAGGAAACGCTGCACAACCAAGATCTGGCACCTGCCCACAGTGCCAAAACCACCAGTAACTGGTGTACTGACCATGGCATTACTGTCCTTGATTGGCCTGCCAATTCCCCTGACCTGAACCCAATCGAGAATTTGTGGGGTATTGTGAAGAAGAAGCTGAAAGACACCAGACCCAACAATGCAAATGAGCTAAAGGCCGCTATTGAAGCATCCTGGGCATCCATAACACCTCAGCAATGCCACAGGCTGATTGCCTCCATGCCACGCCGCATTGATGCAGTAATCTGTGCAAAAGGATTCCCAACCAAGTACTGAGTGCATTAATGGACATTTTCAAATGTTTGATTTTGTTTTGCTGTTATAATTTTTTTTTTACTTGGTCTGAGGAAATATTCTAATATTTTGAGATAGGATTTTTGAGTTTTCTTCAGCTGTACGCCATAATCAGCGATATTAAAACAATAAAAGGCTTGCAATATTTCATTTGATTTGTAATGAATCCAGAATGTATGACATTTCATGTTTTTTAATTGCATTACAGAAAATAAAGAACTTTATCACGATATTCTAATTTTCTGAGACAGTCCTGTAGGTGTATAGAGGCCCATTTCCAGCAATTATCACTCCAGTGTTCTAATGGTACAATGTGTTTGCTCATTGGCTCAGAAGGCTAATTGATGATTAGAAAACCCTTGTGCAATCATGTTCACACATCTGAAAACAGTTTAGCTCGTTACAGAAGCTACAAAACTGACCTTCCTTTGAGCAGATTGAGTGTCTGGAGCATCACATTTGTGGGGTCAATTAAACGCTCAAAATGGCCAGAAAAGGAGAACTTTCATCTGAAACTCGACAATCTATTCTTGTTCTTAGAAATGAAGGCTATTCCATGCGAGAAATTGCTAATGATGAGATTGGGTTTTACCGGGCTGCTGTTACACGTCTATTGAAAACCCATCTTTCCCAGTTCCGGATTTGGCCGCAAGTGAAAAGACATTAATCGAGAGGTAGAACAGTTTAAATGCATATTTAATTCATAGAAATTAAATATGGAGACAGAGCCATAAAACTAAAGTTGCATGTTATTTTACCCTGGCCACAGAGAGGGGAGGGCAATAAACCGCCCTGTTATTCTACCCAGCAACAGAGAAGGGAGACACCCCTACTAAGATATATTTTTTAATTCTCAACACTAAGAAATTGAAGATTTCCTACAACGGTGTGTACTACTCCCTTCAGAGGACAGCACAAACAGGCTCTAACCAGAGTAGAAAAAGAAGTGGGAGGCCGCGTTGCACAACTGAGCAAGAAGATAAGTACATTAGAGTCTCTAGTTTGAGAAACAGACGCCTCACAGGTCCCCAACTGGCATCTTCATGAAATAGTACCTGCAAAACACCAGTGTCAACATCTACAGTGAAGAGGCGGCTGCAGGATTCTGGGCTGGCCAATAAAAGAACAAAAGAACACAGACATTGGACAGAGGAAGACTGGAAAAAAGTGTTGTGGACGGATGAATCCAAGTTTGAGGTGTTTGGATCACAAAGAAGAACGCTTGTGAGACGCAGAACAAATGAAAAGATGCTGGAAGAATGCCTGACGCCATCTGTTAAGCATGGTGGAGGTAATGTGATGGTCTGGGGTTACTTTGGTGCTGGTAAGGTGGGAGATTTGTACAGGGTAAAAGGGATTCTGAATAAGGAACGCTATCACTCCATTTTGCAACGCCATGCCATACCCAGTGGACAGCGCTTGATTGGAGCCAATTTCAATTCAATTCAATTTTATTTATATAGCGCCAAATCATGAAACATGTCATCTCAAGGCACTTTACAAAATCAAGTTCAATCATATTATACAGATTGGGTCAGATTATACAGATTGGTCAAAATGTCCTATATAAGGAAACCAGTTGATTGCATCAAAGTCCCGACAAGCAGCATTCACTCCTGGGGAACCGTAGAGCCACAGGGAGAGTCGTCTGCATTGTACATGGTTTTGCTGCAATCCCTCATACTGAGCAAGCATGAAGCGACAGTGGGAAGAAAAACCACCCATTAACGGGAAAAAAAAACCTCCGGCAGAACCAGGCTCAGTATGAACGGTCATCTGCCTCGACCGACTGGGGTTACAGAAGACAGAGCAGAGACACAACAAGAGAGACAAAAAAGCACAGAAGCACACATTGATCTAGTAATCTGTTCTACATTAGATGGTAATAGTCCGTGATCTGTCCTCCCTGGATGATTTCACAGTCAACAGAACGTCAGACCAGGTGTACCTACTATGAAGAAAAAAGAGAGAGAACAAAAAGTTAAAAGCTGAAATGACAACAGTCATTTCAATGTAATGCAATGCAAATCTGGAGAACAGTAGAAATCAGTAGAGTGAGAAAAATAGGCCCTGATGTCCTCCAGTAGCCTATGCCTATAGCAGCAAAACTATAAAGGTAGCTCAGAGTAACATGAGCCACTCTAGTTATAAGCTTTGTCAAAAAGGAAGGTTTTAAGATTAGTCTTAAAAGTAGACAGGGTGTCTGCTTCACGGACCAAAACTGGGAGTTGGTTCCACAGGAGAGGAGCCTGATAGCTAAAGGATCTGCCTCCCATTCTACTTTTAGAGACTCTAGGAACCACCAGCAGACCTGCAGTCTGAGAGAGAAGTGCTCTGTTAGGAACATACGGGGTAATCAGAGCTCTGATATATGATGGAGCTTGATTATTAAGGGCTTTATACGTTAGAAGAAGAATTTTAAATTCTATTCTTGATTTTACAGGAAGCCAATGAAGGGAAGCTAAAATTGGAGAAATATGATCCCTCTTGTTGATTTTCATCAGAACTCTTGCTGCAGCATTTTGGATCAGCTGAAGACTTTGAATTGCATTTTGTGGACTTCCTGATAGTAAAGAATTACAATAGTCCAGCCTTGAAGTAACAAATGCATGGACTAGTTTTTCAGCATCACCCCTGGACAGAATGTTTCTAATTTTGGCGATATTCCGGAGGTGAAAAAAGGAAACTCTGGAAACCTACAACAGGACAATGACCCTAAACACACCTCCAAATTGTGCAAGAACTATTTAGAGCAGAAGCAGGCAGCTGGTATTCTATCTGTAATGGAGTGGCCAGCGCAGTCACCAGATCTGAACCCCATTGAGCTGTTGTGGGAGCAGCTTGACCGTATGGTACGCACGAAGTGCCCATCCAACCAATCTAACTTGTGGGAGCTGCTTCTGGAAGCGTGGGGTGTAATTTCTCCAGATTACCTCAACAAATTAACAGCTAGAATGCCAAAGGTCTGCAATGCTGTAATTGCTGCAAATGGAGGATTCTTTGACGAAAGCAAAGTTTGATGTAAAAAAAATCTTATTTCATATACAAATCATTATTTCTAACCTTGTCAATGTCTTGACTCTATTTTCTATTCATTTCACAACGTATGGTGGTGAATAAGTGTGACTTTTCATGGAAAACACAAAATTGTTTTGGTGACCCCAAACTTTTGAACGGTAGTGTATGTTATTCACATAAATTCACATAAACTCTTTTGGTGAGCCTAGTTTGTACAGTGGTTAGTTTTGGGTTCATACATCTCTCTTCAACAAAAAGTACCCAAAATCCATTTGATATATAAAATATGGTTTGTGTTATTTATTTGTCTTTGAGAAAATGTTCCAGGGATTCCTATACAGCAAAACACAGATCATCAAACTTCAACTCACTGGTATTTCACATACATCTAATTCTGCCAGATAAAAACAGAACCTAAACACAGAACAGTGCATATATAAGTCTGTTTTATTGGATCTGGAAAAGAGATCAAACAGAAAACAAAGGCAAACATGTTTGTTGATAAGCATCCACAGTTTAAGGGATCCAGGTGGCTCCTTCATGAATGATTTACTGATCCGTGTGTTCAGCAGAGAACATGGGAACACTGCTACTGTCTGTTTTCTGAGAGCTGTGATGTTTTCGTTCTGGAAGGTGAAACTCTCCCTGCCTCTGGGCATGACTTTAACCCCCGTCATCATCCACTAATTCTCCCCCCCTGCTGTGTTCTCAGGTGTGGTCACAGCGGTTGTCTTCATCGCCGTGTGTGCTCTGGCTGTGATAAGCCGCCTCCTCTATCAGCAGCGGCGGGCTAAGAGGAGCAGCAGCATAAAAGAGGAGCATAGACACAGCACGTACACAGACTACAGGACTGAGCTGCATCTCCACAACTCCGTCAGGGACAACGTGAAGGAGTACTACATCTGAGCACAGCGTGCTGCCTGTGCCACAAGCCTAGCTCTCTCTGACAAAGGACTTCACAGGTGGACACATTGCTGCAGGAACGACACATCCCGATGCCCTGGAAGCTCCCAGGAGCACGACAAACACCTGCAGCCTGCAATCCGCCTTCTCAACGCTCCTGTACAAGCTAGTGGCTGAATCTTTGCAGCTGTTAGTGTATTTGATGTTGGTGAAATTGTCAGAATCAAGCCGCTGTGATTTCTGTCATTGAAACTGTGTAAAGCATAAGATGAATGTCCTTCAGGGGTCAACAAAAGGATGGCGCGAACACAGGGAGCAGAAGCTGCTGTCCATCCTAAAGCTGCACGCCACCCCCCAAGAACGGTGGGACACACTGGGCTGTACATGCAGATGAGAAGTTGGTGATCAGGCCTATAAGATATGTGTGCATTCGCTGCTGTAATTGATTTTCTTTTTTTTTTAGTGGTGGTGAATGTTTTAGAAGAAATGGGGACAAAACTGCCTAAACAGTATGAGTGCCTAATTTGCATATATCCTTTGTTTTTCAACACTTTGGGGATTTTTCATAGATATACACCATTGCAGTCACATTTGCATCCAACAAGATCTTAATATTTTCCAGTTGAGTGACCAACACTGCAAAAGCTGAGTCCCCCAGCCGTAACCAACCTCTGCTTCTTGAACCAAAGCTAAGGGAGACTGGTTCTGTTACTGAGGTGTTTTCCATTTCACCACATGAAGCAGCACAGAAGCTAACAAACCAGAAAATTCTAAACTATGTAACTATAGAGACCTGAAGCCTCATTTATCAAACTCAGAGAGGGCAAAAAACAAATATGGAGAAGTGGAAGCAAGCAAGGCTTAGTAGAAATGTTGCTAATGAATATTAAATAAACAGACATCCTCACTCACTGATTGTAAGTTTATCTATAAAGAAAAAAAAAGTAATCTCATGACACTTAATACAAGAACAAAAAGGTCCAACTCAAATCCATATGTGGATCGTGAAACATATTCCTGGTTCAGAAAACAATATAGAGCTCCCACCGGACCTGCAACTCAAACTATGGCCATAATTTACTGGAGCTCATTTTTAAGTCATTCAACTTCAAAGATACAGTTTGGTCTGCGTTTCCCAGTGGCATATAATTTAACCAGGCTGAACTACAACTACCGTATTTTTCCGACCATAAGGCATACCGGATTATAGGGTGCAATAAATATTAATCCCAAGTGAATACGGTTTTTGCATTTAAAAAAACAATTCATCTCTATCTTATTTCAAGTGCAGGATATCTACCTTATTTTTCGGACTATAAGGCACACTTAAAATCCTTAAATCTTGTCAAAAATGTATGCTGTGGTTTATGATCCAGTGCGCTTTATATATGATTAAAGTTGTGCTTACTGACCGATTCTATGTGGTACAATGCTATCAAAAATCTGTTAAAATGTGTAAGAACGACTTTGGTTAGCAATGAAGTCACTTCGCTCAATGGATATTTGGAGCACTCCACGTAATGAACTACACCCGAGTATGTGGGGGCCTTTACATGAATGCACTTCTAGTTTAGACATTACAGTCAGGCAGTCTTGTAGACTGCTACGGGGTCCAACCAGGTAGTGACAGTGTACCGTAATGCCACCTATGGGGCTACCCTCTCTAACATAGACCCCCTTTCAGTCATGGCAGGTAGCCATTCAGACTGAGCCTGTTTCTGGTTCTGCTGGAGGTTTCTTCCTGTAAAGGGGAGTTTTCATCTTCACTGTCGGTACATGCAGCTCGGTATGAGGGATTGCTGCAAAGTGAACGACTCGATGCAATCTGCTGGGTTTCTTTGGACAGAAAACTTTTTAACCAATCTGTCTGGATGATTTGATTGCATTGACTTTGTTAAGAGCTTTGAGATGATGTGTGTTGTGAAGTGGTGCTATAGAAATAAAATCTAATTGAATTGAATAGTTGCAAAGTAAAGCAAGTTTGTCCAGTGACTGAACCCTCTAGTGCTCTAGAACTGAGAAACAATTAACATAAAGAGACGAGAATCTGTTCAATGTCATTTAATAGTACTGATATAGCATCAAGATTGGCAGAAAATACTTTTACTTTAATGAAAAACTTATGTGCTTCATAATTCCTCAAAATTATTATTTTTTTTATTTATTTAGGTAGCAAACAAGTGAAATTGCTAACAATAATTTCAAAGTAAAACTACTGTTTTCAGTTAAGCCCACCTATATTGTTAATTACTTTTTGGTTATTGCAAATCATTTTTACAACAAACTTTAAAGCTGCTCCAAAAAATAAAGGGAAATTAAAATGTCTACAATAACAAAACAAGACATTGTTGTTTCTGTAGCATTCTGATTGGTTTAGGATAGAAACGTAGATGTGAGAACTAGTGATGTTACTGACCTAATGACCCAACAGTGTGGGCTGCAGCTTGTAGTCTGACAGAGAAGTTCCAGTCCTCCTGCCAGCAGCCCAAAGTGCACTGATGGCGCCCTCTCTGACCTTCACATGGCGAGCTGAACTGTCACACAGGCGGGCATTAAAGCATGGCTTTGTAATTAGTCCTGGACAGGTAGTCAGAATAATGACAAAACCTTTTCACAGGTTCATGTAGCAGTCAGGAGTCTAGATGCAGCACTGGGAGCTGACAGCCATTCAGTTAGCAGTACCTCCCTCACTAAACCGCAGAATGAATTTTAGTACTCCAGTCCAGAGGCAAAAAGCATGTTAGTTGCCTTCTTCAGACTACTTACCAGAACCAAACTTGCTGACCTTTTCCTTCAGATTACACATATTCACCTGGTAGTCAGACAGCAGGGATTCATTTGGAAAGAAGACAAGGCAGCTGCTGCAGTGGGCTGTTCAGGGAATTGTTCTGCAGAGAATTGTTCTATCATTCAGGAGGATTTTCCTTTTTTTCTACTAGAACATAGCTGCTGACCAAATACGTATTTGATGGAAAAAGCATTTTATTCTAATGTCAATAACCTCTAAGGAGAATATAACGCAGTTCCTAACCAACAACAGAGGCAGCAAACACCGATGAAAACGTGCTTCATACATCTTATTGTAATTAGTTGCCAACCTGTTGTCAGGAGCTCATTTAAATGAGCAAACTTCCATGGAACACAGGAATCCTAAACTACGCCTGGAAGCCTGGCACACAATTTCCACTCTACATGGGGATGTTTGATAAATGAGGCTTTGATATTCTCTGCAAGTTTTAAGGCTTGTCCGTAGGAACTGTAGCACAAACATTCTAAGACTAACTGCTTAAAGTTACAGAAATAAGACATGAATGTAAAGTGGCATTGTATTAATGATAAGTATAAACAGGTGATGTGCACGTAAGAACTAATAAACTCAGTAGGCATCCCGGAGCTGCTTCTACACTCTAACTGTGGGGGATGTTGTGCAGGATGACTTGTACTGGATGCTTCGGGTGAGAAAAATGATCAGATTATAGAAAAATCTGCAGAAAAATAACAAAACCCAGGTACTGACCCACTGCAGTTTATCTCTGACTGTCTGGCTGTGCATAGGATTCATTTGTCTTTTATTTCACAACGCAAATTAGCAAAGCAAGAACTTTCTGCAACCTGCAAAAAAAAGAAAGAAGCCAATGTGCCACCTGACTGAGTTTATTCACACCAAGGGAGATGATGTTTCTGGTTTTCCAACGTATCTCAAGGAAAAAAGTTTTTGTTCTAAATGGTACACTGGTAGCGTATGTACACACGAGCTAAAAAAAAAAAACACATCGCACTATGACCTGTGATGCACTGGATACATTTAAAGCAGCGTTGAAGCTCTGCTGGCAACTGCTTTACTTTTTGATGTCTGCTTTGGGAGCACAGGAGAAAGTGAGGATTATGCTTGGGGAAAAGGATGTTACCCAAATCTTAAATATCAGCCTTTCTGGCTCCTCTCATTAACGCACCTGTCTTTGTCAGCATCCGCTTTAGTTTCAGCTCACCAGGTTAAGCAAGTGTTCATCCCAAAGAAAAGCTAAATTCACAGGCTGACAGGAATGCCACGATTTCTGTTATTTCAGCATTTTTAAGTCATTTTAAATAATCTTTTGGGGATTCTAAACATTGGTGCAAACACTTCAGAGGATTTGTCCTTCTGATTGCAGTTTTTGGACTAATGCACTGGTGAACTGGAGCTCCACAATGGCTGAAGACGAAGCAATAGGGGTTGAGAAAACAAAAATAGCATGATGAGTCTGCAGCCACTGGACCTCCCTGTGCATGTCTCTCAAGTGACCCTCAAAGATGTGATAGTGTGCAGATTTCCTGTAACAGTGAATGAATACATACCTCTTGAGTGTTTAGGTTATATTGCAAAGGGTAATGTGGTCACTTCTTAATGATTTGTATAGCTGCAGTTTTATTAAGGATCTACTGTATAGATGTATAATTTATTAATAAAATGGAGTATATTACTGAAGTGTTCTGCCTGGGTTCTTGCAAACAGATTGGGCAGCTCTGCTGCTGCAGTGTTTTTTTAAGAGTCCAACATGATCTCAGCTGTTTGGGATTTGAAACTAGAGTATAACACTGACCTGTTTTCTTTGTCTCCAGATTCAAACTATTAATGTTCCAATACAGAACCTATCTATGCAACTCAATCCTTTGTAATCCTGCATTCGCATAGTTTGTAGAATCCACATGCTTAACTGCTTAATACAAACTTATTTAAAGGAGAAAGATTCTCTTAAAGCAACTGTTGCACCATTTAATTCGTTTGAACCCTAAGAACCTCTACTGTAAATATTTGTTAATAGTTACCTATATCATGCTCAGAAACAATGTTTTTAATGTGAAATAATTCTGCCACCTCTATTCTCTGTGTAGGAGGAAGTACACATTTTATTTTCCAATTTTAACAATGTTGGTACCAGGAAAAATGTTCTCATTGCTTCATGTTGTAAATAAATGACCGTTCACCGTGTGACATAGTATTTGACCATGTCATTGTTTATTTTTTAAATAGTTTATTCAGACTACAGAAAATCTGCAAAGAAAACGCATTCAAGAGCAATAACGTTTAATACATTTTGTTGCCGAATTTCTTTCACAATTAGGGTTTTAGTTTAATTAATTTTGCATATTACTTCTATACAGCTCTGTTAGGGGTTAGACATACTTTTTTATTTCTTTTTGTTAAACCTTTTTTCCCCAGATAAAAGACCTACTGAGATCAAGACCTCTTTCTTTGTTGGCCTAGTGGTTAGAGCAGTGCGCTTCCGCTCTGAGAAGGATGCAAGTACCCGGTTCGATCCCCACAGCCTGCACTCTGGGTCCCTGAGCAAGACCCTTAACCCCTGATTGCTCCCCAGGTGCCGCACAGTGGCAGCCCCCTACTCCCCAAGGGGATGGGTTAAGATGCAGAAGTGAATTTCTCCATTGTGAGATCAATAAAGTTAAATTATTATTATTATTATTAAAGTAGAAAGTGCCAGCAATTTGTTGACCAAAATGCAAGAGTTATTGTTACGGTAATATTAAATTTGACGAAATAATGATTCAAGATTTAAAACACAGACTGTTCAAAGGATTTCCATTTTTGGTTTCTTAAGACAGAGTGGAAGGTTTTCAGTGAAACCAGTTCTGACTGATTGAAGGGCAGTTCAAGGAGGGAGAAAAATTGAAAGCTTTCTTTCCCGTTTGAGTTTGAAGACGAGTAGCAGAGAAATACAAAATGTAATTTGATAATAAGGCATAAAGGCTTTGAGTTCTCTGAGGAAATGTGTATACAGAAGTGGGAACCAAGCCAATAAGGCTATGTTCCCATTGCAGGTCTTAATGCTCAATTCTGATCTTTTTCTGAAATCAGAGTTTTTGTGCGGTCGTTCCCATTACTTTTAAAAGGCTGCCTATATCTGACTCCAGTGTGATCTGGTCGCTGCTCCATACTGACCCGCATGACCAAAAGAAGAATATAAATTACTTAACGCAGCCCGCTTTGGTCCAGCAAACATGGAAGAAATAGGTTTTATAGATTGTAATGTCCAACCGAAGCCATTTATTGTGTCAGTGGGTGCTGAGGGGGAAATAAAAAGAAAGGTTTGGCATTTTACAATGTTTTGGCTGCACAGATGTCTGTGTGGCTGTGGGACACAGGCAGTACTGGTGGAATTTAACAACTTCACAGAGACTGAGTTCATTCGTAACTTTAGGAAGTCGAGGGCAACTTTTAATAATATCAGCGCCTCTCATCTTGACTCAAACAGCAAAACGCTTTTTGAGTCGACAGCAGAACACTGTCGCAATATCATTATCGTTTTGCCACGGGGGCAGATTACAAAGCACTGCCCCCCATTGAAATGCAATACAATGGATTGCGACGAGTGTAAACCTCTTCAGTATTGCAAAGCCTTCCATGTGCAGGATTGTACACATGTTTTGCATAGCCGTGTGCTACGTCTTTCATCCAAACGGTTCCTATACGACCCATCTTAAATAGAGGGTTTGCTCCATATAATAATGAGGTCTAAAATCTCGCCGTTCCTCGACTGAGCAGCGCTGCGGCAGGCAGCTGCTGTCTGTATTGCTAATGCTAACTGCTATCACAGCATTAAATCCACTTTGGTGGTTCCCACTGGAGCCGCATTTCAAAAGATCAGATATGAATCAGACAGACACTCAGATTCCGATTCAGAGCGTTCCCACTGGTTCTGACCTGGTCACTTGACCTGCAAGAAGTTTGATTTGGGCCACATTTGCCTGCATGGGGAATGGGGCCTAAGAGGCTCGTAAACCAGAGTCATCCAGTGTGTATCTCGTCTTTAAATCACGAAAGGTTTTTAGGGCAGCAGTAGCTCTGCTGTGCTGTTTCCTAAAATCTGAATGAATAGAGTATAGAATGTTGTTTTATTCTTAAAATTCCTTCAATTGTCCACAAATAATTTTTTCAAATACTTTTGCCAACATGCATGATTTTGAGATAGACCTATAATTATTCAAAAGAAAGTTTGCCTCTTTTTAGCAGTGGAAGGACAGGATTTCGAAACTTTAGGTAGTTTGGTTGTGTTGATGTTTAAATTAAAAACGCATGTTACAGGCTTAACAATTAAGTCAGCATGCAGCTTTAGAAAAAAATGGATGCAAACTATCATGACAATCGGATTTTTTAAAGAGCACAACTTTTGTAATGCCCTACAGACCTCAGAAATATACACAATAGAGGAGACTTACGGTGGCGCTGAACCTAATGGCTGCGTGAAAATTTCGCTCCCACCCGGTATGATATAATCCCCTTATTAAAACACTACTGATAAAAAAAACAGTGTACTGATATTAACTATGGAAGGGGGAAAGCAAAAAAGACTAAAACTAGACCAAGCTCAAAACGTGAAAAAACAGCGACAGCCGACGAAACATATGAAGACGAGGACGGCAACGAGGGCAATGGCGACGCTGCTAAAGTAGTAGCTAACCCGTTAACGTGCAGGCTATCTACAATGAGATTCAGGCACTCATGTCAGATCTAAAAAGTGAAATGAGTGAATTCTGACGCTCTTTACGCAACGGCATGAAGAATTAACTGAACAAGTTTAAAGGAGAAATCAACCAGAAACTTGAAGAAGCTACAAGCGAGCTACAGGCTACTGTAGCCACAGTTGCGGAGGCAGAACAACCTATATCTGACATTGAAGAATGGGATGAGGCCGCAAGAGAGGCTCTCATCCAGGCATTAGAGACTCAAGAGGCTCTGCAGGCTAAATTAACCGAATTTGAGGCATGCTCATCCGAATCAATCTCCATATACACGGAGTACCGGAGGGCACAGAGGGGCCGATCCATCAGCGTTTGTGACCAAGCTAATAAAATCCGAAGTTGGCCTGCCAGCGGACATGGACCTCGGCATACAGCGCTGCCACCGGGCACTGGCTCCGACATCTAACCAAGGCGCACCACCAAGATCACTGGTGATTTGCTTCCTTGAATTCAGAGTGACAGAGCAGGTGCTGCACACAGCATGGGAAAAAAAAAGTTTTTCGATATGAGGGGAAGAGGATATACTTCGACCAAGATTACCCTTCCGAGATCCTGGAAAAATAAAAGAAAGGCGTACGTGGGAATACTGAGAGAACTTAAAGCCAAGGGGATCGGCTTCCAAAGTTGTAGATATTTGACAGCGGCACCCAGACCGTGGCGGAGGCTTTAAAGGACCTGAAGAAGAGAGGAATATCTCTGGAAAATGAGGCAGAGCCGGACTCTGCTGTGTTAAAACACGCCTCTCCTGGAACATCAGATGCTGCAGAGTGAAAAGTCTGTGGGTAAGCTACTAAGACACTGACTATTGTTTCTGTCAGAGCTGGACAGAATCTGAATTTTTTACCGGTCATTGGGAGCTGCTTTATCGGTGCAGAGTATTATCTCTGATACAGACGGGAGGTCCTTGATGGATGTGAGGATCTCCTATCATTTTGAAGTTTTATTTGAACGTCATGCTTGGAAGTCATTGGTTCTTGTTTTTCTAGTTAATTGTTTACCGTTCATTGTTCTTGATGTCATGGGTAATGTGACACAAGTTTACATGGTTTGGAAAATGATATGTGTGGAATGTATTAACTTTGATCCGTTTCTTACACTTTTATGAAGGTTTAACATGTGTTTATATGCTTTAATATGCTTTTAAGATAGCTGGCAGAAAGCTTCAAAACCGGGCCTGTTGGTAAGAGAATTTGGAATTCTTGGAATTTGCAAGACGGGTTTCTGTCTTGCACAACCTTTTGTTGGTAGCACAAGGTTCGGGGTTGTGGTCAGCGGCTTGCAGGCGATGACCGGAAGAACCAGATCAGTGGGCAGCCATAGAAGCAACCCCATATAGGGTAGAAGTATTGTTAAGGTGTAGAACTGATTGTGTCATTCGCTCATGTAACTCTGTGAGACCCTCCCCTTTGAAGTTAATAAAAAGAGCCTGCACAAGGAAGAGGGCAGACTTGTTGCTCGCAGGTGTTGGCTGGTGCAACTTCTCTCCCTTTGCAAGGGTGAAACTTCAATTCTGTTTCTTGGCTGAGTTTTATTGCACTCTTAGACTAAGTCCTGCACATGACTCAACGGACCCGGGGAAGCAAGCGGCTTCAACATATGCATCGTCGGGAGTATAAAGTAGTCACACTAAACGTCAATGGGTTACATAATCCAATAAAAAGGAGTACTATTATTGCTAAAATGAAGCAGGAAAAGCCGCAGGTAATTTATTGACAGGAGACCCATCTCTCCTCTTCTGAACATGAAAAATTAAAAAAAGCTCGGATTCCAAAATACCTATTATACATTTCATAAATCAGGTCGAAGGAGAGGTGTGGCCATTCTGATCCCCAATACAGTACATTTTGAGTTTATTTCTCAGGTTAAAGATAATGAAGGGAGATTTGTTTTAGTAAAGGGCAAATTAGATAATGAAGCAGTAGCTTTATTTATTGTGTATGCTCCCCCAGGGAGTAATAAATAATTTTTTAAGAAAATATTCAAATTGATGATAAAGGAAACTCAGGGAACCCTAATTCTTGGTGGTTACTTTAACATCCAACTTCAACCTAAACTACATAAATCTAACCAACGGCAAAAGAAAAGCCCAAATACCATCTTGGTCCGGCAGATGCTTACAGTACTAGGCCTGATTGATGTGTGGAGACAGTCCCATCCCGTAGAAAAAACTATTTACTTATTACCCTTGTCACTCTGCTTGCTCACAAATTGATTACTTATTTATGTATAAATCAGACTGGCATAGGGTCAGGGATCATGAGATAGGGATTAGAGACTTATCTGATCATTCAGCTGTATATTTAATGTTATACCTCAACAACCAATGGAAGAAATACACTTTAGAGGCTTAACACAAGCATTTAAATGACAAAGTAATACAGAAACAGATCCAGCAGGAATTTGAAACGTACCTGCAATATAATGATAATGGAGAAGCCTCCCCCAATACTTTATGGGATGCAGCAAAGGCAGTTATTGTCAAGAACAGGGGACAGGTGGACCCAGTATTCAGGCCGGACAAAAAGATGACATTTTTAAAGGGATTTATTAAACAGAAAACAAAACAGGTGGAAACAAAAGGGGCATCAAGCCAAAAACGGGAGGACTGTGTCCAAAACCCAAAAATTGTCCAGAGATGACAAACAGCAAACTTAATAATCAAAACAGGGGACAGGCTAATTCCAAAATCCAAAGATGGGTCCAGTCAGGCAACAGGCAGGAAGAATAAGATACTCCAGAGACAAAACCAGGTCAGGTAAAACAGGCAGGAAAAACAGAATCAGGTATCAGGCTGGCTCAGAAATCAAAAAGGCAAATTGGGTCAGATCAGGGAATACTGGACAAGACTCACCAATAGGCAGGGAAAGACAATGATCTGGCCCAGTACAGGAGACAGAGGCATGTATAAGTAGAGGAGTGAGCAGGTGAACGGAGTGAAATTAATTACCAGAATGGGTGGAGCTGATCAGGGGGGAAAAAGTGGCTGGAAGAAAACTGAAGCTGATTGGATGGTGACTGGTGAAGGGGAGTGACAGAAAGACAAATAGGGTGGTGACAAAGAGGTGAAAGAATGCTGGCAGGTGAACTGAACGAAGGCTGGTGACAGAAGTGATCAGAGCAGGCCAGAAGAACTGATAACATAAAACAAAGTACAAAATCAAACCACAATAAAACCCAAACTATTCCATAAACCAAAACTAATACAGAACCTAAACCTAAGACAGAATCGATTACATGAAGAGAATCACTAAACCAAAACAGAAACTTAAACAAGACTAATCCAGAACCAAAATCACCATAAAGACCAAACCTAAGATAGAAAACCAAACTAAGACTAAACAGAACACAAGCAAATAATAAAAGCCAGAGCTAATACTAAGACAGAAGAGTGAACTAATTAATTAAATAACAAACATAAACCATAACAAAACCCAAATCATGACAGTTATTTGTGGTAAAATAATTGCCCTTAGGGCCTCACGGATAGGAGAAAAACAGAAAAGACTTAACGAACTACAAGAGGAAATTAAGTCACTAGAGATTAGACATACAGAACAAAAATATCTTCAAATATTAATTAGAATAAATAAAATCAAACAAGATATAAATGGTATATGTGATGACAAAACTGAAAAACAACTTAAATACCAAACAAAAGTACTATGAGACAGCAACAAGGGCTATGAAACTCCTTTCTTGGAGGATACAAAAACAACAGGAAAAGAATACAATATATAAAATTTGGAACCCTATGACCCAAAATATGGGCAGTAACCTAGAAGACATCCAACGGTCGGTTGAACTATTTTATAAGGATCTGTACACTCAGTCAACCAGAGCTGATACCACAATAATAGACAAGTTTCTAAGTTCACTGGACCTACCATCCATAGGAGAAAAACAGAGCAACAAAATTATGGCTGAGATAAAGATAGAAGAAATGAATAAAGCCATCTCAAGATTGAAACCTAATAAAGCTCCTGGAGCAGATGGATATTCGTCTGAATGGTATAAAATATTTAGACTGCAAATAACACCCATGCTGCTTAACTGCTTTAACCATACATTAAGAACAGGAGAAGCCCTGCAGTCATGGAAGGAAGATGTCATTTCTGGCATCCCAAAAGAAAGTAAAGATAAAATGAGATGCAGCTCATAAAGACCAATATCGGTTCTCAATGTAGACTATAAACTATTTGCTTCAGTCCTATCTAAGAGGCTGGAAGCTATTATCCCAGAGCGAATAGATTTGGACCAAACAGGCTTTGTGCTAAATAGACAGACACAGGATAATTTAAGGAGAACATTACAAGTGATGAGTCATGTTACTTCAACCAATTTTAGTGCAATGTTGGTCAGCCTAGATGCCAAAAAGTGCCTTTGACTCAGTAGGATGGGAATACCTATATAGGGTACTTGCAAGATTTGGTTTTAAAGACTGCTTCATTACATGCATTAAAGCGTTATATTCCTCTCCAACAACCAGAATGAACACCTGTCACAAACTATTCGCCTAGAAAGAGGGACACACCAGGGATGTCCCCTGAGTCTGGCCTTATTTGCCTTATCTATTGACCCTTGGCCCAAGTAATTACAGAGGACCTTGAGATAAAGGGGATAACGATCAGAGGAGAAGAACATAAAATTTGTATGTTTGCGGATGATATCCTGCTCTTTATCACAACCCCTGACTTGAGCATCCCCAGATTGATGTCTCTATTAAAGACTTACAACTCATACTCTGGATATAAGCTACATATTCAAAAAACTAAAACCCTTACATTCAATTATACTTACCATTCAGATATAAAAAAGAAGTACAGCTTTAAATGGGACTCCCCCAAAATAAAATATCTAGGAATAAATCTACCAAAAGATATGTCTAAGCTTTTTGAAATTAATTATGGCCGCATAAACAAATAGGTAAAATCAGACATCTCTAGATGGACGATGCTACCGCTGGATATGAGCAATAGAATAGAAATAATCAAAATGAATGTGTTGCCACGGATTCTTTATCTCTTCCAGTCCCTACCCCTGGATATACCGCCCAAACAATTTGATGAATGGAACGTGTGGATTTCAAGGTTTATTTGGAATGGTAAAAGACCTAGGGTACAGTTCAAGACACTGCAATTGACAAAAGAGAGGGGAGGGAGAGCTCTACCATGTTTACAGGACTATTATTATTGTTATGCCATTTCATGACATGACAGACCACATTTCCCATGATGCAATATGGTCAAAATGGCCACCGACTTCCATCATGCAACACGGTCAAAATGGCCACCGGCCATATCAACGAGATAACGTTGCTATGGCATCTTATAAAAAGAGCCTGCAAGCTAAAATCTTTCTTCTTCACTGGCACGACGCCAACTGGAAAGACACCCACAGCTGTTCATCCCGTTGGGTTCCCCCCCACGTGGCACGTGGTCGATTTCTCGCTGGACCGATAACTTCCGAAGCAAACTCATCCCTGTCTTTCCTATGCAAGTGGTCGACTTTAAAAGGTACCTTAAATTCACTTCGATCAGAGACTGAGAGCCGCTTATCTCCCAGTGATCGTCAGACTCCGTTTCTGTTGGGCCGAACAAAGCGTCTGAAACGGCCAGAGACTGTGTGATCCCCCCCCCGTTCCTTCTGCCCCTCACCGACGCGCCGACACCGCAGCTGCAGGACGCAGAGAGAGAGACACGGAGCCGGGACATTTCCACGGAGACAACACAAGTAAAACGGGATTTTCCCCCTTTTATTTCTCTTTTCTACCCATAAGGTGATATTTTGTGCCTGGGCAGAACCTATTAGGATTTTGTTTAATGCTTGATTACTCCGAGACGGAGTTTGTTTTAACTGCTGGATATGATGTATGTGCATGCATTTTGTAAGTGATTTTGGCTGTGTTTGGTTTGTGGTTTTTATAAGCTGATCCTGCCGAGGGTCGATCTTCACTTTCCCCCCTTTTCATCCTTATCTTCAGTTCAATCTCGTTGTCTGTAACTTTCCAGTTTCGCGCACTTTCTTTGAAATCTTTGCTCAGGAGGAGGAGAGACCACCTCCCGGTCAAAGCCCGCCCATACTAGCGGGTGCGCTAAATACGTCACTAAGACCTCTCCCTCACGCATCACGCAAGGTCGTAGGTTATGTGTTGTCATAGTTGCCATCTTAGGAAGGTGCAGAGTAGCTAAGCGGTTAGCTAGCTTGTTGTGAACTACAGAGGCGTCCATCTAGTTTCTCAAAGCTATTTTGTCTTTCAATGCTGCTACATCAAGTGCCGACGTCTTGAATGTGATGTTTAAACAACTGTGAGTTGAACTAAGAATTGCTACCTCTCGTTTTAATCCATTTTTGACTTGTTTATTTTCATTTATTTTTCTTTTGCATGTTTATTTTAGTAGTGAGTAGAGTTTCCTAGGTTATTGAATTAGAATAATTACTGTGACAGGAAGTTGTTTTGGTTCAATAAATAACAGCGTGTGGAATAGTAATTGTTTGTGTTTATTTTGAGCCAGAGTGGCATGGTCTTTCAGAGTACAGAATTACCTCTTTTTGAGTTAACATCTAAGATCAACTGAGACATTTTAATTGGTTTGTGGTAAAGGAGTAAGGATTAAACTCTAATCGCAGTTATAATTTGAGTTATCAACACTTGCTGGATAAATCTCATCGGTCAGAAACCGATCAGATCACCCTATTCCAGCATAAATGAGTTCATAACAGCTAATTAATAAATGCATTATTGGTATTAATCATTACAAGCGTATAGCCCTGGGATCACAACCATTTGAACTATATGTGTTATAGCTACCATTTGAGTTTGAATGACCTATTATTAAAATTATAATAGCAGATTATAATTAATAATAATAATCATAATCAAACAGGTTTCTGGCATAACAATTATGCTGCACAACTGAAACCCTTAGTACACTGGTGTACACTAAATTATGATTCTAAATGGAAGTCTTTGCAAATCACACAGACTGATATACATATACAACCAACATTAGGAAACAAAAGCCCAGCATAAAACAATTATAACTGCTTGAATTAATGGACCCTATTCACTGTTAAACTGTGGTTTAAGGTGTTGAGGAAATTGCATCTGGGGAAACAGGCCAGGGTCTTGAATTGGGTAGCATATGATCCAGAATCTGAACCTGCGAAACTGGGCGGGAGCTTTAAACAGTTCACTCACTTCAAATGGTAAATTTCAGAGTTATAAGGTAATTTCTTACTCTTTCTGATTGGAAAAACACAACTTTTATAGATACCTACAAGCCAGAGATTACTTTGATAAAATATCACAAATCAAGACTATAACTCGATCTCTATATTCCATGAAGCATATAAAAAAAACCAATGTGTAGCCCTGTGCTATATTTTGGATTCATTTTAATACTTGGGATGGTTTCAATTCATTAAGGTTTAATAGTTTAAATGTGTTACAATGTTTAAAAAACGTTTTAAAAGCAATTTCTAAGCTCTAGTAATATTCCTATGTCTAATGTTTGTGTTTTGTACATGTTTATATTTTATTTCTGTTTGTAAAACTTGATGAATTATTTTACTGATTTCTGATTGGTCGAGGATACTGATTCCTGAGTTGTTGCGTAAGCGGAAGGAGAGCGAGAAGGGAGGGAGTCGAAGAAAGATGGTGAAGGAGACAGTCTGCTCGGTTGTTTCTCCCAGGTAGCATAAGCTAAACCCAAACTTTTCCAGGCTATGGGAAAGCATTTGCAGCCAAGTGTTCGACTAGGACACTTTATATTGCAGTGGACTTTAGTGAGGTGCTCCGGGACACTTTCCTCTCGGTCTATTTGAGAAACTAAAAGTTAGACCTGTGTGAAAACTGCACGAGACAAGTGCGAGATCGCGGCAGGTTCCGAGACAGTGAGGAGGGTCGGCTACTGCGTTGGTGAGCAACCCGACGGCTGTGTTTCGGAACTGTAAGGTTAGAATCGTCCTGAACTGGATAAGACGGCTGAGACCAACTACATGATGGGGACCGGGAGATTCGGTGTTGCGGGAGTCCATGCATGTGTGCTGAGGGACGAGCCACGACAGGTCCATGCTACAGTTGCGTGATCACGTAGAGAGCACGTGGATGCTACTCTTCGCTTCTACTCCACTCTTCTGTGCAACGGTCAGGTGCCTAACTTAGTTTCTTTTTATTTGCTCATTGATTGAAGCGGTCAGTGCTTAGTTTTCAGGCCCCAACGCACCCAAGCGACATTCAGGCCTGCAACGGGGATATTTTTCTGGGTTTAGTTTATATTGAAAGCTGGCATAGCTTAGGGTATTTACTAATGATTTTGACATTGCATTTGAATTGAGTGTTTGTTTGTTCATGCCATTGAGAGTGACTGATGGACACTGAGGGTTTGAATTTGGAACTTTGAAGGATATCTTTTTTCAGTTTAAAGGAGCACTTGAAATTTCCAGGTTTTGTGTTAAGACACATTAAATTTTCATCCCACTCTTTTGAGTGATTATTTTGATTTATTGAGTAACACAGGGAAGTGTATTCTGCATTTTAAATCCTGTAATTTCATTTAACCCTTATTTTTTAGTAAAAAGTAAAAAGACCTCTCATTTTGCAATTCATTATTTCATTGGGATATTCTTACTGGGTTAAAAAGGTATACATATCTACAGAATATTTACAAGGGTACTCATAACCAATCCGATAACAACTGCAGTTTTATTCAATTCAATTCAATTTTATTTATATAGCGCCAATTCATGAAACATGTCATCTCAAGGCACTTTACAAAGTTAAATTCAATCATATTATACAGTTTGGGTCAGATTATACAGATTGGTCAAAAATGTTCCTATATAAGGAAACCAGTTGATTGCATCAAAGTCCCGACAAGCAGCATTCACTCCTGGGGAACCGTAGAGCCACAGGGAGAGTCGTCTGCATTGTACATGGCTTTGCTGCAATCCCTCATACTGAGCAAGCATTAAGCGACAGTGGAAAGAAAAAACACCCGTTAGCGGGAAGGAAAAACCTCCGGCAGAACCAGGCTCAGTATGAACGGTCATCTGCCTCGACCGACTGGAGGTTACAGAAGACAGAGCAGAGACACAACAAGACAGACAAAAAGCACAGAAGCACACATTGATCTAGTAATCTGTTCTACATTAGATGGTAATAGTCGGTGATCTGTCCTCCCTGGATGATTTCACAGTCAACAGAACGTCAGACCAGGTGTACCTACTATGAAGAAAAAAGAGAGAGAACAAAAAGTTAAAAGCTGAAATGACAACAGTCATTTCAATGTAATGCAATGCAAAACTAGAGAACAGTAGACTGGAGAACAGTAGAAATCAGTAGAGTGAGAAAAATAGGCCCTGATGTCCTCCAGTAGCCTAAGCCTATAGCAGCATAACTATAGAGGTAGCTCAGGGTAACATGAGCCACTCTAACTATAAGCTTTGTCAAAAAGGAAGGTTTTAAGATTAGTCTTAAAAGTAGACAGGGTGTCTGCTTCACGGACCAAAACTGGAAGTTGGTTCCACAGGAGAGGAGCCTGATAGCTAAAGGATTTGCCTCCCATTCTACTTTTAGAGACTCTAGGAACCACCAGCAGACCTGCAGTCTGAGAGTGAAGTGCTCTGTTAGGAACATATGGGGTAATCAGAGCTCTGATATATGATGGAGCTTGATTATTAAGGATTTATACGTTAGAAGAAGAATTTTAAATTCTATTCTTGATTTAACAGGAAGCCAATGAAGGGAAGCTAAAATTGGAGAAATATGATCCCGCTTGTTGATTTTTATCACCTTTTAATGATAGGAACTCAGGGCGCCCCATATTTAGTTGATTCACAGGTTTTCGAATGTCTTGCCAGTAATGTAGGCAAGGGGGCGCTACAAATGAAAAGCTGGTCTCACGAATGTATGGAAGTATGCAAACCTCCAAAAGTCATTCTACATTATCCATCAAACAAAAGTGGGAAAAGGAGTCTGGTACAGAAATATCAGATGAGCCTTGGATGGAGATATGTGAGACACAAGCAACCACTGCAAACTTAAGATCGTTAAGAGAGTTTGGTTGGAATAATGTTGTGAGGTTTTTTATCACTCCTAAAATAACAGCTTTGCGAACAGGCTCTCAGAGTCTGGGGCTTTGTTGGAGGCAATGTGGAACCGACATGGCCAATCATTTTCATGTCTTTTGGGCTGGTCCAAAAATTCAACCATATTGGAGGGAAGTAACTAATGAAATATGTACGATGATGGGAGTGAAATTGGACTACTCTTTTATTACTTTGTATCTGGGTAAAATACCAGAATGTGTCCCACACAAACACAAATACCTGCTAAAGATCCTTTTGGCATGTAGTGGAAAGGCTATAATCTGAAGATGGCTCCAAACTGACCCCCCAACATTACACCCGTGGAGGGGGATTGTGAAAGAAATCTGTTGTATGGAGAGACTGACTTTTATTTTAAGACTGGAATTGGAAAAATGTGTTGAACGTTGGGGAAAATGGATTATGTATGCACTGTGCTTGGAATAGTATGACACAACACCTTGATGTATAGAAATTAAGTGAGCTGTGACACCATAATATTACACCCATGAATATGCTATGTTTCTTTTCTTTTCTTTCTTCCTTCCTGTATAAAATTCAAAATCCAAAATAAAAAGTTATATAATAAAAGAAATACACACAATACACAGAGGGACAGCCTGTTTCTTCAAACAAGCTGTATTAAAAAAAAATCCAGTCCAACTCATCAACAACAAAGAGGGAGATTTGTTTCTTCTCAAACATTATTTTTTTTTCCTGCTTATGAAAATGTTCAAAGTGTCTTTTAAGTAGAATTTGTTGTTTAGTTTGAGGGAATTTGGTATTTCTGACTGCTGGAATAACCCAGTGGTCACTCAGGTTGTTACTAAAAAAAAAAAAAACAACCGGATCAGTATAATTTTGCTTTAGATTTAAGGTTCTTTTGAAGCTTTGTGAGTTTTTGCTTATGTGAATCTGTACAGAATGTGGAAGAGGAGAGAAACTGCTGTAAAACAAGGAGCTGTATGAGCTGAGGGGAGGCTCTGTGCCTCCACTGCACAGTTAATGTGCAGCGGGCACTCTGGTGGTGTTGGCTGAATAAACAGTGCTCTTGTCGATTTTAAGCAAATGAAGCAGGGCAGGAATCGATGGAACTCATTCTGCTGATGAGGAAACCTGAAAGCTGCAAAACCACCAAGTGAGCTGAGATCGTTTTCTCGTTTGGCACCCCTGTCGGCAGGACATCATCAATCGCTGGTGCCTCTCAAAACCTCACAAATCAGCACCGACAAATTTGTTACTCACCATAGAGTTTGGTTTGACGAAGTTCAAACCCAAAAACTTTCAGGGTTTTATGAATAGTCTCAGCCTGGATCCAAATGAGCATTGTTTGAGCAACAGCTTTCTTTAATAACAACATGCTGTGGCAAAACACGACATGCCAGGAGAAATGTTGGGCAAGCAGTTTATCTGCCTCACCTTGGACAGATGTTGCTTTTGCTCAATGAAAGCTTCAGTTGTCGTGGTTTTGGTATATTTGGCCCACATGCAGAACACACTCGGGAGACAAAAGCTGTTTAAAGTGTTTATTAGACACACGGATGTAGTAAGGGAGCTAGAGGGCAGAGTACGGTGAGGCTATGTCAGGGAGAGACGCGCAGTCCGAGGCTCGCTCGATCTAAGGGCGAGAGAAGACAGATTAGGCATGGGTCAGTGAGCGGGATGTGCGAGTGAGACGGGGGGGGGATCTTACCGCAGCGAACGGGAACCAGGCCGGGGGGAGTGGAGCGGAGAGACGGAGTCAGCAGGTGGTTCTGAGATGGCAGCAGGTGACAGAGCGGCAGATGGGCAGGGAGGTGGAGTTCGAGCGGGGTCCGAGCAGCGCCGGTGGGAGCAGCGGTCCGTGTACAGCAGGAGCAACCAGGGTGGTCCGGTGAGGTCCTCAGCCCGGCTTGGTAACACCAAGAGAGCACGAGGGAGCGCCTGGAGCAGGATCCAGAGCAGTCAGAGCCAGAAGACTTGACTCGGGACGTCAGAACACGAGAGAACGCTTGGAGTGGGATCCAGAGCGTGAGGCAACCTGAGAGACAGGAAACAGGGATTAATTCAATTCAATTCAATTTTATTTATATAGCGCCAATGCATGAAACATGTCATCTCGAGGCACTTTACAAAGTCAAAATCAATCATATTATACAGATTGGTCAAAAATTTCCTATATAGGGAACCAGCTGATTGCTTCAAAGTCCCGACAAGCAGCATTCACTCCTGGAGAAGCGTAGAGCTACAGGGAGAGTCGTCTGCATTGTCCATGGCTTTGCAGCAATCCCTCAGACTGAGCAAGCATAAAGCGACAGTGGAAAGAAAAACCACCCATTAGCGGGAAGGAAAAACCTCTGGCAGAACCGGGCTCAGTATGAACGGTCATCTGCCTCGACCGACTGGGGGTTACAGAAGACAGAGCAGAGACACAACATAAGAGACAAACAAGCACAGAAGCAAATCTGTTCTACATTAGATGGTAATAGCAGGTGAGCTGTCTTCTCTGGATGATGACTCACATAACAGAACGCCAGACCAGATGTACCTACTATGAAGAAAAAAAAGAGAGAGAACAAAAAGTTATAAGCAGAAATTATGACAAGCAATGCATAATTGAAGAACAGTAGAACTCGATAGAGTGAGAAAAATAGATCCTGATGTCCTCCAGTAGTCTAAGCCCATAGAAGCACATCCCCATAGGTAGGTCAGGGCAACATAAGCCACTCTAGTTATAAGCTTTGTCGAAAAGGAAAGTTTTAAGGTTAGTCTTAAAAGTAGACAGGGTGTCTGCCTCATGGACCAAAACTGTGAGTTGGTTCCACAGGAGAGGAGCCTGACAGCTAAAGGATTAACGCAGGTAACATGAGAGCTGTCAGAAGACAGTGGCCATCTGAGGTGTACCACACTAGGTTAACACTCTGGCGTCCTCCTACTGTCAGACCGCCGCTTAAATGTTCCTGAGTGGCGCTGCCGAACAAGCCGCAGGTGTGCGCCACGCCCACCTGCCAAACTGCAGTCACCTGTGGAGGGAGAGACAGCAGACAGGGTTGGGCTGGCAGAAATCTGCTCGGCGCAACCCGCTGAGTCCTGACACCAGTTTGTCTGGGTTGAAGGAAAATGCATTGTTTTAAATTCTGGAAAAGATGAATAAAGCCCAAGCACTATGATTTCCTTTTTTGTGTGCCCAAGGCTAAACCTCACTGAAGCCTGCACAATCATCTTCAGAACACAGAAGTCATAATACAAGAAGATTCTCTTTTATGCAGAAATTTACTTTTGAGAGCAATAATAATTCAAACAAAATTGTTAGTGTCTCTTTCTGGTACACAGCTAACACTGCATGAAAAGTGAGATTTTCGTCCCCGTAAACTACCGCAGATCTCCCTCATTTTCGGCAGTTGACGACAATTTGCAACCCGCGCTTGTCGCCGTTTGTCAGTGCCACAAATTGTCGGAACCAGACAATGACGTATGTGGAGAGCGATCAGCTGTACTAATGGCCCTAATTAGCATATGAATGCAGCGAACCCGCGCGGCTGGCCAGGTCTGGCTTGAATAACCTACTCAGTATTGGATGAAACCACTATTTCAAACACGTAAAATCGCTCCTGATTGGCAGCAAAACCACACGTGGCCAGGCCAGGCTTGAATGTTCTTACTGAGTATTGGATGAAAACAGTACTTTCAAACAAGTAAAATCACTCGTGATTGGTTGGCAGATCCCATATATATATATATATATATATATATATATATATATATATATATATATATATATATATATATTATTAGGCTACCATCAAGGACATGAATGAATTTATACAGGAAATGAACATTTGCCAGGAAGATTTTTATGCAAAGAAAGAGCTTTATTAAAACAAACACAACTATATACAACGCGAGGATCTGCCCACACATGGGTATCCAAAAACTACAACTCCGTGAACTGTCCGTTTGCCTCCTCGGGGTTGTAGGTAACTCGCAGCATTCTTTCCGAGGCAGGTCCGATGTGCAGACGCCTACTGTGCGTGGCTCTGTACTTCAGCGTCGCCTCTAACCAGGACTGCAGCTTCACACAGAGTTCAGAGAGATCAGGTGTTGTGCGCAATTCTGTTCCCCCGTGAAAATCTGTTTCCCCTGTGTCGGGAACGCGCTTTGCAGCCGTTTTCCCGGCGCTTCTAATTGATTTCTCTGTAAAACAACTCATATAATCATGTCAAGGTTGTAACAGTCAGTTTAATCGGCAGCTGTTTACAAAATTGTAAAATAAAAATAAACGAGGTCTTCTTACGCTGTTTTGTGTTATTTTAAATGGCAAGATAAACGGTCTTTTTCCAACTTTTGTCACTTTAACCTGACAAATAAAAGTAAGCCATAAAACACTATTCCAGCACGTAGTGTGTATTTATGATTTTACATTGCTGAAAGAGGAGGATGGGATGGCTGATAGCAGGACACAAACATTATGGCTGTTTCTCTTAGGCTGAGAAACAGCCTAAGACTTCCTGAAAACACAAGAGTGTAGACTTCCCAGTACATCCCTATGTAATGTAAAATATGACAGTTTACTGGATTAAGGAAATTTCTAGTATACTACATGCTATCACACAATTTTTGAGAATTTAGAAACATTTGCTCTTTATTTCCCAAAGTTTTCGGGAGATGTCTGAAAGACCTCGTTTATTTTTAGCCTTTTACCCAACATGGATAATTTTAGAATAGCTTCTTTAAATGTTAAGGGAGCTAGGGAGGCTGTTAAACGCACCATGATTTACGAAACAGTAAAACAGAAAAGAATCAGTGTTTTATTTTTACAAGAGACGCACAGTGATATTAGCAATGAAGCAGACTGGTGCAAGGAATGGAAGGGAGAATTTTTTAGCCACGGCACCTCCCAGAGTTCTGGGGTGGGCCTCCTCTTTTCCTCAGCTTTCACCCCGAACTCTTTTAATGTAGAAAGTATCGTCCAGGGAAGGTGTCTTTTAGTAAAAGCTCAGTTTGACCATTTTAACGTAGTTTTTGTCAATATTTATGCTCCTAACGTCGGTGCAGAGAGGAAGCGTTTTTTAGAGAAAATTGGGGAGAGGTTGGGAGATTGTGGGTCTGACGATTATGTTTTTTTAGGTGGGGATTTTAATTGTAAAGAAAACGAATTGTTAGACCGGAATCACAAAGAGCCTCACCCAGCCTCCCAACAAGCCCTGCGGCAGCTGGTCTCGTCCCACGGCCTGGTGGACGTATGGAGGAGGATGCACACAGGCTCCAGACAGTACACTTGGTCCCACAGTAAAGAAAACTGCATCTCTTCAGCACGTATTGATCGTTTTTATTGTTTTAAACATCATTTCAATGTGTTTAAAACATGTCGGATATTACCAGTAGCTTTTACAGACCACTCTTTGCTTTTAGGGAATGTTTTTATCACAAACATTTTACCTAAAAGCGCCTACTGGCATTTTAATCTGGCTTTAACTTACGATCGTAGTTTTAGAGAAGCTTTAAGTTATTTTTGGACTGTTTTTAGACAAAGAAAGGCTGATTTTACTTGTCTAAGGCAGTGGTGGGATCATGGAAAAGTTCAGATCAAGCAACTTTGTCAGCAGCATACTCTTAATGTCACTCGTGACGTCACCAGATCTATCAGAGATCTGGAGATGAATATAGTGGAACTAGAACATTTAAGTGAGTCCACAGGAAATCGAGAGCATATTGAAGCTCTCAAATCCAAAAGGCTAGTTTTAGCCAACCTGCTGGAGTCTAAAGTCCAAGGCGTGTTGGTCAGGTCTCGGGTTCAGAACATCACAGAGATGGATGCTCCCTCTAGCTTCTTCTTCAGCTTGGAGAGGAAACGCGGGCAGAGGAAGGTGATCCATTCCTTACTATCTGACACAGGGCAGCAGGTGAGTGAACCGGGCCAGATCAGGAGGAGGGCTGTTGAGTTTTACTCCTCTCTGTTTGAGAGTGAGTATAAGGAGAACGAGGAGCTGTTTGGGGAGTTCTGTGGTGGGCTGCCCCAGGTCTCTGAGGAGACCAACGTACAGCTGGAGCGCCCCCTGGGGGTACAAGAGCTCCACACAGCCCTCCTGAATATGCAGGGCCAGAAGGCCCCAGGCATCGATGGTCTCACGGTAGAGTTTTTCAAAGCCTACTGGGACATCCTGGCGGAAGACCTGCTGGAGGTCTATAATGAGAGTTTGGCCACTGGTTCACTCCCGCTTTCGTGCCGCAGGGCAGTCATCACCCTCCTGCCCAAGAAAGGGAACCTGCAAGACATTAAGAACTGGCGCCCTGTGTCTCTCCTCTGCACCGACTACAAGATCCTCTCCAAAGCCTTGGCTACTCGGCTACTCTCGGTTTGTTTTTAGGCAATGAAAACACTGAAAAAAAGAACTGGGAAAACATGGAACAGAAAATAGAAAGTAAACTAGAAAAGTGGAGATGGGTACACTCCCACATGTCATACAGGGGAAGAGTTTTGGTTTTAAATAACCTTGTAGCATCTCAGCTGTGGCACAAACTTTCCTGTTTAGACCCACCGTCTGGTTTGTTGGCCAACATTCAAGCAAAAATGGTCAATTTTTTTGGGAACGGGTTTCATTGGGTGCCACAGTCTGTGTTGTTTTTACCCAGAGAAGAGGGGGGCCAGGGCCTTGTCCACCTGGCCGGGAGAACAGTGGCTTTTAGATTACGTTTTGTTCAGAAATACCTGGCAGGGCCCCCTGACTTAGTGTGGAGGGACGTGGCAAGCTGCATTTTTAGACGTGTAAATAACCCGGGGCTGGATGCGGCTCTGTTTTTAACTGATTTAAATCTTTTAAAGTTAAGGGGATTGCCGAGGTTTTATCAGGGTGTTTTTAAATCGTGTGCCCTGTTTAAATTAAAGCCATCCCAAACGACTAACTCTCTGCACTGGCTTTTACAGGAGCCTTTAATCTGTGGGTCCAGGCTGGACGTGTGTGACGGCGAGGGACCAGGGCTATCGGAGGCGCTGCGCCGAACCAAGACCATAACCGTGAAACAGCTGGTGGAGACTGCAGGACCGTCCCTCTCCAACGTCGAGGTCATGGGTTCCGTGATGGGGGTACGGTCTGCCAGGCTGGTGCAGCGCTTCCTGGACCTCCTGAGGGGAAAGATGTCGGCCAAGGAGAGGAGCCTCCTCCGTGCCTACTGTGAGGGACGGAGCCAACCAGACCCAATGGACTCCTTTCCTGGCCTGATCCTGGATCCTGGTTTCCCGGAGAGAAGTGGACCTCTGCTCTCCAGCCTGGACCCACAGAAGATGGTTTTATCCACTATGGACCAGAAAGCTGTTTATAGAGTCTGCTCTAAAGTGATGAATCAAAGACACCTCGAGAACCGCGCAGTCTGTGTATGGACTGATAGACTTGCTGGTAGAGCACCCCAGTGGAGGACTTTATAAAAGCCTCCAATTAAAAAGCGAACTGGTGATCTCCAATGGAGGATTTTACACGGTGCCATCGCCACAAACTCATTTTTATCGGTTATTAATCGGGGTGTTTTAAATGAGTGTCCTTTCTGCAGTCTGTCTGAAAATGTTTTTCATGTTTTTATGGACTGTAACAGACTAAAGACCATTTTTAGCCTTTTAACAAATGTTTTTAGTCTTTTTGGCACAGTTTTTACTACTTCTTTATTTATTGGAGGAGTGTGTCAAAATAAAAGTAATAAGGCAAAGGCCAGACTTTTAAACTTTTTAATCAGTGAGGCAAAGATGGCTATTTATTTGTCCCGTAGAGACAGACTGCAGGGAGGACCTCACCTTGATGCTGTGGCTCTGTGGAAGTGCAACGTTAAAGCCAGGATTCGGCTGGAGTTTCACTTCCACAGAGCCACGCAGAACATGGAGGATTTTATGCAGTTGTGGGGTTTTAACAAGATTTTATGTGAAGTGTCTGAAAGAGGAGAACTTCAATTTAACAAGCTCCTGATTTAAGAATTTTATGTAAATGACACTTGTTTTTAACTAAATTGTTTAATTGTTTGGCCTTTTGTAATTAAAGTTTTGTTAAAAGTCAAAAAGTTTTCTTCTTCTTCTTCTTCTATTGTGTTTCTGGCAGTTTACATACTGTGTGCATTACCGCCATCAACTGGACGGAGATGTAATTTAGAAATATATTTTCCTATATATCTTTATATCTTAATGAAACTAGATGATATCTTTACTTACACACTCACACACACATACATACACACTAAATCCTCCGAGCTAATTCTGTATCTTTTAAATACTTAATAAGTGCTAAGTGCTATTTTATCTGATTGATGTTTCTCTAATAATTCAGCCATCTTTACTGAACTCCCCAATACCCTTTCCAGTTCTTTCCTCTCTTTAATATATTTCCTACAATAAATCAAAACATGTTCTACTCCTTCGATTTCTCCACAATAAGAACAATTACCTGTTGGATGTTTCCCTATTATTTTTAAACCAGTATTTAAACTAGTATATCCTCAACCTGTTTATCCATATTTCCTCTCTTCTATTCATTATAATATTATATCTTATGATACTATCTTTTTGTATTTTATATAAATATCTTCCTTTTTCTTCTAAATTCCATCTCTCCTGCCATATATTATTTATTTTATCTTTAATAATTACTTTATTTCTGTTCTACTTAGTGGGACATCATATTCAATTTCTCTTGCCTTAACTGCTTCTTTAGCTAACTTATCTACTTTTTCATTACCTAAAATTCCTTTATGTGCTGGAACCCATGTGAATTGAATACTGTTGCTGTATACCATATATTAAATAACTGACTTCATCTAAAACATCTTGACGGGTTTCAGATTTTCCACTTTTAAAACTAGTCAGGCAAGACAATGAATCTGAACAGATAACTACATTTCTAGGCTTCACCTCCAGCACCCATTGTAATGCTAAAATAATTGCCAACATCTCTGCTGAAAAAATTGATAAATTATCTGTTGTCCTTCTTTTTATAGAAATATTTTCTTTCTGAATATAAACTGCTACTCCTGTTTTACCATTTTCCTCTTTTGACGCATCTGTATATATTTGTGTCATATTTTCATACCTTATATCTAAATACTGCTGAATAATAATAATTATTTTGTTTTTCTTCTAATAATCCCAAATCAGTGGCCACCTCCCTAAAAACCCATGGTGGAGTATCTGGGAAAGGCACAGTGGGACTTATTTTTAGTTCATTAAACCCCATTTCATTTACTTTATCATGAATGACCCAACCAAAACTTCTGACTTGAACATTTCCACGCTCTTGGCATTGCTTCAATACCGACTGACTCATATGAGACAGTCCACTGATAGCAATCAGCAGTTTCTTCTCGTCAGTCTGCGGACTGGCTAAAAGTTGTGGATCGAGAGGAGTTGAAGGCGAGTTGAACGCGAGACGTGGGGTAAACTCCCCCTGCAACCCTGATTTGCATTTGTATAGCTCACAGCATTTTAATTTACATGTTAAAGCCTCCCCTAGAATTAGGAGGAGGGGGGTCATGGGGGGACAACTGCCACGTCAATTTCTGACAATTCATGGCAGTTTTCGGTGTTGCCTACAAATTACCGTGAACAGCCGTTAATCCTGAACTTCCACGACAATCTACAGTGCCGCATAGTGACGAAAATCACACTTTTCATGCAGTGTAAGCAGCTGTCACAGGCTCAGTACTGCAGCAACACAGGGACTGGAAATCAAGGTTATCCTGTGGACTGACACCAATAAAAAGAGCCCCTGACCAAGCAACAGAGGTGGGTGGACGTTTTCCTATAACTTTCTATCAGGAGGTGAATGGTTTCAGTTATTCATTGTGTGCTTAGGCATGTGTTTTGAAAACCAGTATGTTTGCATATTTTCAGCTTGTTTCAGCGAATGTCCTTTGATTTTAAGGGGGCATATCATGCAAAAGCCACTTTGTTAGCCTCTAAATAAATGTATTTTTGTATGTAGTCTCTAGGAGGGCAGACGATTTGAATATACTCTGTCCAACTACTGCGTAGAGATCTTTCTATTGTGTTTGGGTTATATTATTGAAGCTGGTAGTTTTCTTTGTTTTCTGTTAGGGTTTTTTGAAAAATTACATCACAGTATTTGCTGCAGAGCTGCTAAATATGGTCATGGACTTCCAGCTTACCAGTCTCGCAAATCTGCCAATTTTATTTGTCTGACCGATTTTGTAGTCCAAGCTGCAGGATGATGAAGCTACAAGTGAATCTATCATCAGTTGTTCATTACATCGTGCCCCAGCATACAAATGACCGAACAGGGTGAAGAGGAACGCTCTGTGACCTGGAGGGGGGTCTCCTTTAAATTTAAAGAGAGAGCACCAAGCAAGTTGCTCTCAGACGCACCTCAGAAAAGGGGTAAAAAGGGGGAACGTGAGGGTAAATTAACGAGGAATTCAGATCAAAGCATTGCAGTCCCACTTTATATAGACCACAACAACACGATTTCAATGTGAAAAGGAAGAATTGAAAAGCATTGAAAAGTATTATGTCAAATCATACCATCTTTATTTATAAAGCACTTTAAAAACAGCCAACAGCTGAAACAAAGTGCTGTACATCGCTACAAGCTAAAACACATCCATTAAAAAAGATACAAAGATAATGCATAAAAACACCTAAAATAATCAATAAAACCAATTTAAAATCAAACTAAGTCTCGCTAGTGGTAAGAACCAAAGAATAATAGTGGGTTTAAAGGCGAGTTTTAAAAGTGGGCAGTGAAGGAGCCTCTCTTATGTGCAGGGGCAGGTTATTCCATAATTGTGAACCAACAATAGAGAAGGCCCTGCCCCCTCTGAGCTTCCTGTTAGAGCTCGGTACCTCCAGGAGATGCAGTTCAGCTGGAGCTAAGAGGGCGAGTAGGGATGAAGAAACTCAGAGAGGTCATTCAAACACTTAAAAACAAAAATAAGAATTTTAAAATGAGCTTTAAAATGTACTGGGAGCCAATGGAGTGAGGTCAGAATAGGGGTAATATGCTCTGTTTTTGGAGTACCTGTTAAAAGATGAGCAGCAGCATTTTGAACCAGCTGCAAACGAGAAGGCAAAGACTGATTCACTCCAACATAGAGTCCATTACAGTAATCCAGGCGGGAGGATATAAAACCATGGATTACTGTTTCAAGGAGTTGTTTTGGTAGAAAGAATTTAAATTTTGCCAGCTGCCTTAAATGATAAAAACATTACTGTCTAACTTAAAACTCAAATCAGTGACACTTGGTTTAAAATATGCTATCAGGGGTCCCAAATCAACCTGCAGCTGCTCCATGACAGAAAGGTTCTGTTGTGTCTTTACTCCAACATAGTATAGTAAATAACGATTCAACTCGGAGGTGAAAAGAACGGAACTTTACTTAGCCTTTCGGTAGCGTTCACAGTTACATATCAATGCGCTGGAAAAACAACCAATAGGCAAAACTCAGTAGCTAGGGAAGTGCTTCCGCCGAAGTAAATAGATCCACCTTATATACTACACTCCTCCCCTTTTAGATTAATGCCACACAACATACAACACTGCCAATACATCAACAAAATTTGTTACTCAGTTGAAATACAAAGAAACACATTTTTTTTTTTTTTTTTTATCCATAAGTCCCATAAGTGAACTTATAAATCCAGTCTTTTCGGTGGTGCCCTGAGTCGTTCAGGGTTGCGCCTGGGAACTTGCGGAGTGCTCACTGCAGGAGGCGCTTCCTCTGCAACTGTGGGTGCCACTGTACTGTGATCAGAATTGATTCCAGGATCAGGTGGACATGTTGGTTGCTCCGGTGTCTTTGGTTGAGCATTCAACAGCTGATCCACAAGACGTCTCCAGGTTTGTTCACCAGTGTCCACCTCGTACATCAGAGGGCCCCTCCTTGTGACTATCTTTCCAGGCGTCCACTTGTCCCCTCGGTAGTCACGAGCCAGTACATGCTGTCCCACATCGAAGCTTCTTGCTGTTTCACCTGAACAGTTACTGAACTGTTTGTTCTGCACGTCTATCCTCAGGTTGGGCTTCAGAAGGTCAATATGAGATCTGAGCCGTCTGTTCATAAACAGCATTGCAGGAGTCTGATTCGTTGTTGCATGGACAGAATTGCGGTACACCAGGAGGAAGTTGTCAATTTTGTGCTGAAGAGAGATGTCTTCTTTGGTCATTGCTTTTATGGACTTTTTGAATGTTTGTATGAACCGTTCTGCTAAGCCATTTGTTGCTGGATGGTGAGGTGCTGACTTGAAGTGCTTGATACCATTCTTTTTCATGAACTCTTGAAACTCTTCAGAAGTATACTGTGGGCCGTTGTCACTCACAATTTGCTCAGGCAGGCCATTCCTGGCGAAGATGGTTCTCAGGACAGAAATAGTCTTTTCTGATGTTGTTGATTTCATTGGGACTACTTCAGGCCATTTTGAGTGTGCGTCCATAGCTATGAGAAACATGGAGTTCATGAATGGGCCAGCAAAATCAATGTGCACTCTCTGCCAGGGTGCAGACGGCCATTCCCATGGATGTAGGGGAGCCTGTGGCGGCGCGTTTTGAATGCTCTGGCATCCTGGGCAGGTTTTGGTGATGTCTTCGATATGTTTATCTATCCCTGGCCACCATACGTAGCTACGGGCCAGACTTTTCATCTTCACCGTACCCACATGACCCTCATGCAGACTGTCCAACACTCTTGTGCGAAGCTTGGAAGGTACTACCACCCGTGATCCACACATCAAGGTTCCCAGGCAGAATGACAGCTGATCACGTCTTGCTGAAAACTCCGGAAAACATGGATTCCCATGGGCAGGCCAACCTTGTACTGTGATGTCATACACCTTGGAAAGTGTTGGGTCATTCCGCGTTTCTTTTCGTATCATGGCATTGGTAACTGGCAACTGGTCTACCAGTGTTGTATGGAACATTTCTACCGGGTCACCCTTTGGTGGTGGTTCGTCCACAGGTGTTGAGAGTGGGAGGCGTGACAAGCCATCAGCATTGCAGTGTTGTTTAGTCCCCTTGAACTCGATGTCATACGAGTGTGCTCCTAAGAACAGGGCCCATCGCTGTAGTCGTGCGGCTGACATCACTGGGACTCCTTTCCTTGGATTAAATATTGACACAAGGGGCTGATGATCAGTCACTAAGGTAAACTTTCGGCCATAGAGGTACTGGTGGAACTTTTTAATACCCCATATTAGGCTAAGGGCCTCCCGGTCTATCTGTGCATAATTGCGTTCGGCACTTGAAAGGGACCTTGAAGCGAACGCAATTGTGTGCGACAAGACTGCGCCAATGCCGTACGGGGACGCGTCACATGCTAGACGGATGGGTCTGGAGGGATCATAGTGGGTCAGAAGCTCGTCAGATGTCATCAGTCTTTTTGTTTCTGTGAATGCTTTTTCACATTTTTCTGACCAATGCCATTCCACTCCTGTCTGTAGTAGTGCATTTAGTGGATGTAGCACCGAGGCAAGGTTCGGTAGGAACTTGTGATAATAGTTGACGAGACCCAGGTATGACCTGAGTTGTGACACATTTTCAGGTTTAGGTGCTTTTAGCACCGCCTCAATCTTCTCTTGTGATTTGTGTAAGCCGTGCTTGTCGATGACATGACCGCAGTATGAGATTTCGGTTTTGAGAAACTCACACTTCTCTCTCTTTGCCCGTAGGCCATATTCATTCAGTCTGGTGAGTACTTTGCTCAGGTTCTGGAAGTGATCATCATCATCTTTTCCTGTTATGATAATATCATCCAGGTAGCATTGTGTTCTAGGTATGTCCTGGACAGTGTTGGGTAAGTTACTTTAAAAATGTAATCCGTTACAGTTACAAGTTACTTTGTTTAAAATGTAATTGTAGTGTAACTTTTTCGATTACTTTTAAAAAGTAATGTAACTAATTACTTTTGATTACTTTTTGATTACTTTAAGGTTTTAATGAGTATTGACCCATGTTCAACATTTAATCTTTGAGAACTGAATGTGAACCTTAAAAAAAGCACTAAGCTGAAAGGGAACTGCAGAAAGGCAATCACAGGATGTCCACAAGTGTGTGTGTGTGACGATTTTTAAGTTTAAAACAAGGAGGATGGATTTTTCGGCAACTCCTTGCCAAAAATTGCATCCCCTGCTATCTCAGAGGAATTGACACTTGTATGACTCTATTCCTGTATATCCATCAGTAGTTAAAGGACAAGAGTCAGCAAATGCAAAATTCTGCCCTGTAAAACAATGACAGCACAATTGTTGCTGTATGATCTGAAGCCCCATTTGGAGCTTTTAAACAGGCTTTGAAAAACTTTGATAATTTGCTGCTGTAATATTATAGATTTTTTAGAATCAAAAGCTAGCAGATGTGCATAATCAAAAACAACAGAAATACAATTATAGAGCATTCAGTATTGTAAGAAAGCCCACACTGTTTCTGGATAAATACATTATTGTATGAGTTAAGTTCTGTTCCGTTTTCTGCCTTTTTCGTTGTAAAACTGAAATGTCCCATGCTCCTGAATGCACCATAGCTTTCCGACGCTCACGAACGCAACACTGTGAACGCTGAGCTGTGTACGCGCGTTTGATTTTCCGCTTAAGACAAAGTTTTGCAGTTTCACAACACACGTCGGCTCACGGTTTATTGTTGTGTGTGAATAACAAGAGACTGCATGACTGCAAAGTGCCTTGTTGCATCTTTCTCTTCCTTAAAATGAAGCCAAATAAAACCGTGAAACGTCCGCTCGCTTGCTGTTCTTTCAGAAGGCTCCACCAGCACAGGATGGATCATCAGAGTGATAGAGACAAGGAGCCATAGCGGGAAACGGCGATACTTTATATTTTTAAAAAAATGTAACTAAATTTGTAATTCTTAATATTTTCGGAAGTAACTGTAACTGAATTACATATTTTCTCATTGTAACTGTAACGAATTACAGTTACTCTTTTTTTGTAATTAAATTACGTAACGTCGTTACATGTAATCCGTTACTCCCCAACACTGGTCCTGGAGCACCTGATCCATGGCTCTTTGCCAGATGGCTGGGGCTGAAGCAACACCAAACACAAGACGATTGTATTGATAAAGTCCCTTGTGTGTGTTGATGGTCAGGAACCTTTTGCTTGACTCCTCCACTTCCATCTGGAGATAGGCCTGTGATAAGTCGATCTTTGAAAACTTCTCCCCACCAGCCAATGATGAGAAGATGTCTTCAATTCGTGGCAGGGGGTACTGCACTGTGCGCAGCACCGGGTTGATGCTCACCTTAAAGTCCCCACATATACGCACTTCACCTTTGCCTTTCTTCATTACAGGGACAATGGGCGTAGCCCAGTCACTCCAGTCAACTTTTGAGAGAATGCCAGATTCCTCCAAGTTCTGCAGTTCGGCGTCTATCTTGGGACGTAATGCATACGGCACCGGGCGCGCTTTGTGGAATCGTGGGTTGGCATCTTTGTCAAGTTCAATTTTTGCTTTCAAGTGTTTCAGTTTTCCAATGCCTTTCTCAAACACTTGTGCATTAGCCTCCAATAACTGTGACAGTCTCTGTTCCAGCCTGCGGGTGGCGCTCTTGAGGCCTGTTGAGATATTCAGGGCTTTTATTGAATGCCAATCAAGCTGAATTTTTCTCAGCCATTCACGTCCTAGTAGCGCTGGGCCTGAGGTTTTCAGTACATAAAGCTCTAACTTATGCGTTTGGTCACCGTAGACAACATCCACATTAAGTTTCCCTTTTGGGGACACTTTTTCACCTGTATACGTTTTTAACATCACTGATGTCTTTTTCAGTGGTAACCTGGAGAACAGTCTGTCATAGTCGGTCTCAGAGATCACAGACAAGGCTGAACCTGTGTCCAGTTCCATTTTTAATTTTACACCAGACACTGTTGTTGTGACCCATATTATTTTTCGGTCCTCTTCAGTTATGCTGTGCAGCTCTAAGCATGACAGGTCATCTTCCTCACTGCTGTTTGTGTTGTCTGAATGTTCTGTTACTTTATGCATTTCATTTGCTTTGACCTTTGATTTAGGTTTAAAATCTTTGTTCTTCCCAGATTTTTCTTTTTGGGCATTAGTTTGGTCTGATCTGCATGCTCTTTCTATGTGGCCTTGTTTATGGCATTTCCTACATGTCTTTTCTTTGAACCAGCACTCGTTTGCATTGTGTGAGGATTTACCACACCTGTAGCATTTTTGCTTTTTTCCATTTAAGGACATTCGATGCATTTCATTTTCTAATGTTTTCTTTTGTAGCTCTGATGCACCCTTCGCTGCTGTTTCCATTCAGATGGCTATTTCGAGTGCTTTCTTCACATCTAGCTCTTTTTCTGACAGTAGCCTTTTTTGTGTACTTGTACAGTGAATGCCACAAACTAAGCGATCTCTCAAGGCATCGCCAAGTCCATCTTTAAAGTCACAATGTTGTGAGAGCTTGCGCAGCTCGGCCATATACTCAGATATGCTTTCATCCTTTGTTTGATTTCTCTTATGAAATCTGAATCTTTCTGCTATCACTAGTGGTGCGGGATTTAAGTGCTTCTGCAACGTGTCCACAATGTCTTTATATGACTTGCTTGACGGTTTAGCAGGGCTCAGGAGATTACGTAATAGACTGTAAGTTTTGGCTCCCATTAAACTGAGGAGGACGGAACTTCTTTTCTCGTCATCAACATCATTAGCGTCGCAGTACAACTCCACTCGCTCTATGTATGATTCCCAGTCTTCACTTGCGCTATCAAACTCCTCTACTTTTCCCACGTAAGCCATTTCGGACATGAAATCCCAATATTATCCTTTTATCCTTTCACTGTGTAACATACACTGTTACTCACGGATCCTTTCAGTTTCGTTTTCGTCCCTTCCTTTCTCCTTCCCTCCGGTTTAAACCCTCCTTTCGTGCCGTGGTTTAGGGTCCAGATTACTCGTCGCCAATTTGTTGTGTCTTTACTCCAACATAGTATAGTAAATAACGATTCAATCCTTTCGGTAGCGTTCACAGTTACATATCAATGCGCTGGCAAAACAACCAATAGGCAAAACTCAGTAGCTAGGGAAGTGCTTCCGCCAAGTAAATAGATCCACCTTATATACTACAGTGTCTGAATCTGTGTCCAAAACATTTGGTTCTGAATGGTTCTGTTTGTAACCACAAACATAACTCAATGTTTTGGCTCTGCTCAGTCCGCTTCCTGCAGAACTCATTTTAATATGGGTTCCCACAATGTTTAAGCAGTGTTCCACACTTTTAAATTCTGAAAAGACAGACGTGGTCATTTTTGGACCCGAGTCCTTAAAAATAAATACATCACTTAATCTGAATGGCATTAAATTTGTCATATTCTGGGTTTTGCTTTATGTTTGTTATTTGATTAGTCGGTATACTTTTCTGTCTTGGGTTCTGTCTTGTTTGGTTTCTATTATAGCTTGTGTATTTTAGTTTACCCTGGCATATTATTTAGTTTTAGTCTTAGTGGTTATTTATGTTCTTAATCCTGTCTTAGTAGTAGTTCTGGTTTTTCATCATGTGCTCTGTTAGTTTCTGCTTTATTTTCTATCTTAGGTTTGGTCCTTATGTTATTCTGGTTCTGTATTTACCTTGTTTAGATTCTGTTCCCTTCCACTGGTCCTGTCAGTTCCCTCAGTCACTCCCCCGTCCTTGATCACTTCCACCTGTTCTGGTTAATTAGTTGTTCACTCTGCTCACCTGTTCCTCTGCCTATTTATACCTGCCTCAGTTCTCTGCTCCCTGCCAGAACGTCACATCTCGTCTCATTTCCCCATGTTTTCATATCTCATCTCCCTGTGGTAAGAGCTCTCCAGCATTTTTGCATTCTTTGTATCTGACCTGTTTGCTTTTTTGAGTCTGCCCAGTTCCTGTTAGTTTTATGCTTGGATGTTCTGCTCTGTACCCAGCCTGGATTGTTTTTTGCCTGCCGGATCCACCACCTCATCACTTCAAATAAATCCTGTTAATCTCTACCTAAGTGTCTGGCTGAATACTGGGTCCATATTCTAAATCATTACAAAATTGGCCTCTGACAATAAAGTAAAAAAAGCTTTGTGTTATTTTTTTCTAGGGTTTCCTTTTTTCACCTGTGGAATAATTCCAAAATTAGAAAAATTCTGGCCAGAAGGGATGCTAAAAAACTAGTCGATGCATTTTTTTTTACTTCAAGGCTAGACTATTGTAATTCTTTACTATCAAGGAGTCCACAAAATGCAGTTCAAAGCCTTCAGCCAAAATGCTGCAGCAAGAGTTCTGATGAAAATTAAAAAGGAATATCATATTTCTCCTAATTTAGCTTCATTCATTGGCTTTCTGTTAAATCAAGAATATGATTTAAAATTCTTCTCCTCACATATAAACCCCTTAATAATCAAGCTCCGTCATACATCAGAGCTCTGATTACCCCGTATGTTCCTAACAGAGCACTTCACTCTCAGACTTGCAGGTCCTGGTTCCTACAGTCCTGGAGGGTTCTAAAATTAGAATGGGAGGCAGATCTTTTAGTTATCAGCTGCTTATCAGCGGGGTTATGTTAAAAATGACAACAGGTTGTGCCCCGACACGTAATTTCCAGTCGATCGTCCGCTGCAATGCCTTCTAGTTACTCATTTGAGTCTGAATTATTTTCCTGGAGAAATAATTACATTAATAAAGTCAAGTTTCCTAAATGATTTTTACTTAGCAAATCATTCTCTAAAAAAAGTTATTTCCTCAAATAATGTTTTATTCAACTCAGATTTTCATTGTGAATGGGTTGATACACATATCAAATGCTGATCTAAATTAGTTAAGATAATTTATCCTCATTCCATAGTTCTCCTAGATGTGCATTGAACCCAAGATTCACTGAGTTATTTGTATGATGAAGATTTTCAACTATTTTTTTATTTTGCCCTTTTGTTATTTTGTGCATACATAGTTCCTTAGCTTCTTTTTATCTTAATTTTGCTTAGTAGTTAGTTTCACTAGTTTAGTAGAGAGGATTTGTTGGTTGAATTGTAGTGTTAATTCAGATAAACAGCATTCTATAGTGGTGTTCCCTGGATGTTCATCTGTTCATAAATTCTTATACTTGAAAAGAAGTTGTCATGTCAGCTTAAATAATAATACATATGATTTAGCAATGGCGTCAAGGTGTTACTCGATTGTATCTGTTGCTTTATGTCTGTTGGTTGTGCTGTTCTTTTTGCGTCTCTTTCCAGGTGATGGAGCAGACAGAGGACGTTTTATCATTCTCTCCCTTTTATCTCTTCTTTCTTTCACCTCTTCTCTTTCTTTTTTTCTCTTCTTGTTCTTCCTTTACTCTTTTACTTTCCCATTGTAGTGTCCATATAATTTGAAATTCTCCCTGCAGGAATCACAATAAAGCTATTTACATGCACAAATCAAGCGGAGCATTATGGCGAAAGCTGTTTGCTCCACTTGTGAAAACAAAATCTGTCGAGCTCTATTTGGCATTAAAACATCAATTCTTATTGCCACATTGCTAGACAGGACACTGGGGAAAAAAAAAAAAAAGTTGTCACTCATTTATTCCATATGTGTACTGAGTTTGCTGTTAGAAGAATGTGGTTTGGGCTGATATTCACCAGACAATACCGACAATCAGACTGAGGGTTATTTGATAAACATTAAATAACTTAAAACATGCGTAATGGCACAACCATCACTAGAAACGCATCTCTTGCCTCACTTTGCATTGCATCACTCCTGTGTTGCACCTGTACATAAAAAAATATTTGAATACTGAAAATTATAGTGCTATAAAATCTGATTTGACAGTTACAGCATAGATAAATTAAAAGATTTAAAAAATGTTAAAATTTAAATTTAAGATGTAAAGGAATTAGTAAGTTAATGTTTATACCCTGTGCCAAGAACACACTTAATTGTCTGATTGTCATAAGATACAACCTAATCCAATTAGTTTAAGCTTTTTTTTGTTTGAGTTCAGTGTGTTCATGGATACATCTTAATGCATATCAGCAAATAAGGAGCAGTTATCCACCATTACTTTTAGTCATAACCAATTAAACTTGGTCCCCTCCCAGATTTCACCAAATCCGTGCTTTGGCGATATCCTTAACAAGAAGAGGGGCTCCCAATGAAATTCTGATTAAGGCTCCATACAGCCTTGGGCCAGCCCTTCTTGTGAGAAAAATCTCTCTACAGGCAACATTCTCAGACCACAATGTTCTCACGTCTGAGCACTCCCAGCTTTTTTCTGGTTGAAACAGTAACCTGTGAGGGAAATGTATTAAGTCGTCATTCTCTCCTTTTTCTGTGTTACCAACAATCCTATTGACATATCCCTGTTAGGTAATTTTGCCAATAAAGCAATCTGTTCTCTGCTTAAAGCAACGAACAGTGTTGTGGTTCTGGACATAGTGGTTTCAAACCCCATGTCATTTTTCATATATGGTAGTGTCTACCTGTTTTAGAGCGCCAGAGCATCAAATACTTTTGTTTTTAGAAAAACATTTTAAAATTGAAAAACAAATTTACATTATTTTTAAGATTTGTAGGTTTACCCGCATAGAGATTGTGGACAGGTAGGCAATGATAGGTAGGAATAACAGTGGTGTACTGAAAAAATGATGGAAGCCAAGCAGCTTTGAGGTCCTCAATTTCCTTTTTCTTTAAATTGCAACATAAAGTGCATTGAGGCATTGCAGCAACAATTTCCTAGCAGCAGCAGAACATCACAATGAATGAACTGGACGCCTTTTAAAGGGTACAAACCTAACTAGGTAAAACCATTAAAACAACTAGGGAAGTACAATGACAGCTCTATTAAAACCAATGTAAATCTCCTCCATTAAAACCCACCAGTAAACCATGTAAAAATAGCCCACCAACGAAATATTAAATCCTAAAACACCATAAGTATAAATAATTCCCCAAACAATCTAAAACCATAAACTACTCTCCCCACCCCTTCTTCACTCTTGGTCCAGCCCAGAAGTTTCAAAAAGGTGTCTGGTCCCCCGGGGAATTCTTTTGCCCAGACACCTGGACACAAGAAGAAGGTAAGTAAAAACAACACATCACACCACGCTAAAACCTTTTAAAACATAACACATACACTACACACTAACACTTAAAAAATATTACTAAAATCACATGTAGCACAAATGATTGTACATGTCTAATTGTTGTTTCTGCAGGCCGGAGCCCTGGGGATGTTTCGCTACCGGACCTGCATCGGAAACCCAAAATATTCAATAAATATCTTTTAAAATAACTTTATGAAATGAAATTCTTTAATTTTGGTTGTGCAAATTAGCCAATAACTTAAAAGTGCAGGGTGCTATAAAAAGTACCATGTGCATGTTCCAAGTGCTTCAGGTAAGGTGCATGTGTGTACTTGTCCAGTAACGAATTGGGCGTCGTTACAGAGACATTAGTCTTTACAATGAACAATTATACATAGGCTTTTCATATATTTGCAGTCATTGGCTGTTGTAAAAATAACTCCTCAGATCAAAAACATCGATTGGAGGAGTTATTTTTTTTTATACATTTTAATTGATGTAATTCTTCAAATAGGGTGCCAGCTGACCATAATAGACAAGGGCTCTTTAAATCTCTTCATGGTAAAACATCTATCCATATAGATTTGGACAATTTCATATAATTCACACATTAACAAGGTAACATGATTTTTGAAAATAAACTATTTATGCACATTTTCCTGGCTGTGAGAAAATATTGATTTGACCTCAAAACCTTGAGAAATGTTGAAAGATTAAAGATTCAAAAGCTTTGATTTGGCATTTGATTTAAGAGTCGTGTGACTTCACCCAGAATATGTTTTAAATCAGTAAAGGTATGTTGTGCAGGATTCTTTGCTTCTTGAAGTCGGAGGATAACCCAAAGAGGACTAGACGCAGTGCAGTATGTCACAAGATCACAAGCATATGCCTGCAGGCACTGAGATCTGTCACAAAGAACTTTTTCCAACAATCCCACAGTACATTCAAAGACACAGCTAAGTCTCTGAATCAATTCTGTTTAATGTACTGCATCACAATGCTTAGCTGTATGATGTTGCTTGATCTGGCAACTCACTGAAATAATGTATTACTTTTATAGCTCCAGTTGAATCGTTTGAAAAACTATAAAAATATAGAAATTCCATTGTCTTATGAGAGATTTAAGAACTTTCAAAGGACAGAAAATGCAGATGGCCATTTAATTCTTCTGTCCTGTAGGATGACCTTAACCTGAAAATCCACATTTCAACAGAGGGTATTCTCCTTGGAAATGAGGAAATCATATATGCATTACACTTGCATAATAGCTTTAGACATGAAGTCCACTAAATCAAAAGTGTATTAATTCCTTGTTCTTCATTTTGTACAAATGATATAGTTGCTTCCTTTATTTCATTGTTTTCCAGATTTACTTGTTTCAGGGGCAGTCAATATCATTTCATAACTTCTTATCTAAAAAATGGATTATGTTGTGGCTTCACAAGCCAATGTTTGCCTCTGGCATCTAATATCACAGCAGCCACAGCATTGTTGCTTCAATACCAATTGGCAGCTTTGCGCATATCTCAAAAAAGTTGCTGTTCCTTGACAGAACAGATCTGATACTCTGGAAAGAAGACCTAAAGCTTCTACCTGTTGCTTGATATCCAGTGTTTTTTTATTTGGCAAAGTTCCCATCTTTACTAATGAAAAACTTTGCATGCACTGTAGGTTTTTTTTTTCAAAACTTGTGGAAATCTCAAATACTTCTACTGTGCTTCTGTTTTGCTGGATAACAGGAATTGAGAGTGAATTGAAGTGTCTTTTTTAATGAAATCTACTTACCATCAATCACTTCTTTTCAAGTACGAATATGCACTCACTTAATAGCAAATCTGCACTTGGCTACAATTGTACACTGCTAAATTTCCAGACCACTCCTATCAGAAGGTACAGTAATTTTCTTTGAGAATTTACTGTCTGCAAACTTGTCTGCAACATGAAAGGCACTTTATACCTCAGCAGGGGCAGTAGAAGAGTATAGGTGGCTGTACAAATTATCCTTCTCACTGTGATCACTCAAATAGGACTGACGGCTGATCTTATGGTCACTTTGGAAGCACTGATGATGGCAGAACTTGAAAGAGGATTAAAGTGAACAAATCTTAGACTGCAGTTTCTCTGACTTACAAATGGGTTTTATAAATGTTGTCAGAGTAAAGAATCGAATAAATGAGTGAGGCAATATATGTCTGCCATGACAACAGAAGAAAAACAGGTCTGACATGAGCAATTTAGACATAAATAAGCCATAATCCTAAATGCTTGAACAGAAGGTGCTTTGCTTAAGATTATTTGCTTTTAGGGCTGGACGATATAGAAAAAAAGCTTATCGATAAAAAAAATACATATTGATCAATATCGATAATTAACAAAAAGATTTAAAACCTGGCTCTTATGATATTGCTAAATGTCTTACTTTTAATAAAGAACACACAAACACTAAATCTCAATTAAATCCTTATTTAACCAACATTTTTACCCATAACTGACTTTTTAAAGAAAAATAACTCAACTTAAGAGACCTGGGTGATGTTATTAAATACTGACAAAGAATAAACTAAAGTGACCAGTAAAAAGACCAAAATAAATATAACAAATAAATAAATCAATAGAATAGCCTATTTAGGTGGGAATGGTACACTAGTTACTCCTCAGGTTTCATTCTCTGTCTATATAGTCAATGGCGTACCGCGCACGTGACGTCACTGCCTCACGAGCAACGCCCCTTTTGCCGCTTAGGTAGGACAAACCGATAGAGAACGCACGTAGCAACCAGCAACAGAACCAGCGATATGACCGACTTTGCAGCCATTAAACTTTCCCAAAACGATGTCCCAGGCGCACGGTTTACTGGTCGCACTGTCGAAGAACACACCGACTTTCAGCTCAAACGATGGCTTGAGTGTCGAGGGCTTAAAAAGACCGGAAAACGGGCCGAGTCGATCGAACGGTAAGCTTTGTTTGTTTTTTCCTGCGCGGCGGTCATGCCGTCGTCGGCCGTTTTTTTTGTTTGTAATCACCGTCCAGGGATCGGTATATGTTTAATGTTTGTCTCATTTGAAATGTTTTTGAGTAGGCTATCCTGGTAGCAGGGTATCATGTTAGCGCCTGCTACCATGATAGCCTATATGCTATCATGGTAGCAGGCGCTTCATTATTAACATGTCGGCGACCAAAATACTCTTACCTGTTCACTACTTGATGTCGCTGGAATTGGGTCAGGATGTTCTTCGGTTGGGCCCTTTCCTCCGACAAAATGCTTGCTACATATGTAGGCCGACCGCACCGATGGACCAAGCGCACACATTTCTCCTTGGCACTCTTGAATTTCGGGAAAGTAATGAAGAAAACATCCTTCATATGCGGCCGATCAGCGTACCTCGAGTCGCTGTTGCACCCATAGCAACAATGTTTATAAACCATGGTCTTAGATTTTGGAAAAAGCAGTCTTTTAAACGAGTACAACCTAGGCTAACGCACGTCTCTTCCACAGCAAAACAGCGGCGGGTTTGGGAGTTTGTCCTACTGCGTACCACGTGATGTGACGTCATCGTGACGTTACGTTTCTAAAAATAGCTCGCTCGCGGTACCCCATTGAGAGGCTGACACAGGGCTGAGGTCAGAGGTCGTGGCGTGGGAAGACACAGATTGCAGCTCATTTTGCATTGATTCCCTGCACTCGTTGCACAATTTAGGGAGCGCTGTTAGAGAAAAACTTGTGGCCCGGAACTTTATATCGCGGATCAAGAGTGGCAGGTAGTTGCTGAAGCCAGGTTTTTCAACTGCAGACAACAGCAGCATATCCATCACTATGAAGCACGTTACTGCATGCGTGATATCCTTATGCCGCTTGGACGCTTTGTCATTTTATCACAAAGAAGGGAGCCCAGTTTAGCTGCTATACCTGCTTTGTTTTGGAAGAACTTCCATAAGATTCCTCCTAAGTAGCGGAGCCGCGCGGGGCTGAAACTGGTCGCGCTGCTGCGGGTATGAGCGGCTTACATAATGAAACAAGTTGGTTGCGTTACCAGACTTTGTTTTTACTGGTTCCATGCAAATTTTACAAATCACTGTGGTTTATTTCTGTCAGACTGGTGAACTAGTAAAACCCTGTTTTGGGACCGTTTCCTCCGCCGCTCCTTGCTGCGACATATTCACGTGCTGTGTGTTGTGGTTTGAGAGGGCGGCGCTTTGTGACGGCGTGCCTGGGTCCACCATTACGATTGGTCGAGAGGCAGTAGTGACTGTAGCATCAACTAATATGATAGGCTGAAAGGAAGGAAGGAAAACTGTCTCTATATCGAACTTTTATCGGCCCCTTTTTTTCCTATTGCGCCACACGTCTATCGATCGATATATATTGTTATTGAAATATAGACTTGATTTTGAGTCAAGAAGATTATCCATCTCACATGTTGATCAGAACGTAAACAACTTATAGGTAACAATCCAAATAACTCAAGTTTGACCGTGCAGGTCAAAATAGACATGTTGGTCAACCACAACTAATGAGAAATACATCAAAACAAAGGCAAGGTAAGTTTATTCATATAGCGCTTTTTAGTGACAAGACAATTCAAAGTGCTTTACATTAACAGATAAACATTACAGAGGAACAGAACATAAGAGAAAACATTACACAGGTAAAGAAAACTTTACATAGGAAAAGAAAACATTAATTTAACAAAGGGAAAAAACACATTATTAGACTCCCTCAGTTTCATTGTAAGCAACAAGCTTCATCACTAACATTCAAAGCTTAATTGTTTCTTCATAGAGTAATAAACTTCAACACTATAAAATAAAGCAGGCTTATTTGTTCTATTCATAGATTTCTATTCTTTCATTGTAATGAAAATCCGTCCGACCGTCCGTCTTCTTCCGCTTATCCGGGGTCGGGTCGCGGGGGCAGCAGCTTCAGTAGGGAGGCCCAGACGTCCCTCTCCCCGGCCACTTGGGCCAGCTCCTCCGGAGGAATCCCAAGGCGTTCCCAGGCCAGCCGGGAGACATAGTCCCTCCAGCGTGTCCTGGGTCTTCCCCTGGGCCTCCTCCCGGTGGGACCTGCCCGGAACACCTCACCAGGGAGGCGTCCAGGAGGCATCCTAACCAGATGCCCGAGCCACCTCAACTGGCTCCTCTCGACGTGGAGGAGCAGTGGCTATACTCTGAGTCCTCCCCGGATGACTGAGCTCCTCACCCTAACTCTAAGGGAGAGCCCAGACACACTACGGAGAAAACTCATTTCAGCCGCTTGTATCCGGGATCTCGTTCTTTCGGTCACGACCCAAAGCTCGTGACCATAGATGAGGGTAGGAACGTAGATCGACCGGTAAATCGAGAGCTTCGCCTTTTGGCTCAGCTCTCTCTTCACCACAACGGATCGGTACAGCGCCCGCTTCACAGCAGACGCTGCACCAATGCGCCTGTCGATCTCCCGCTCCATCTTCCCCTCATTCGTGAACAAGACCCCAAGATACTTGAACTCCTCCACTAGGGGCAGCACATCCTCCCCAACCCGGAGAAGGCACTCTACCCTTTTCCGGTTCAAGACCATGGTCTCGGATTTGGAGGCACTGATTTTCATCCCGGCCGCTTCGCACTCGGCTGCGAACCGCTCCAGTGAGAGTTGTAGATCACGCCCTGATGAAGCCAATAGGACCACGTCATCCGCGAATAGCAGAGACGCAATCCTAAGGCCACCAAAACGGATCCCCTCAACACCTCGGCTGCGCCTAGAAATTCTGTCCATAAAAGTTATGAACAGAATCGGTGACAAAGGGCAACCTTGGCGGAGTCCAACTCTCACTGGAAACGAGTCCGACTTACTGCCGGCAATGTGGACCAGACTCTGACACCGGTCGTACAGAGACCTGACAGCCCTTATTAAAGGGTCCGGTACTCCATACTCCCGGAGTACCCCCCACAGGATCCCTCGGGGGACACGGTCGAATGCCTTCTCCAGATCCACAAAGCACATGTAGACTGGTTGGGCAAACTCCCATGCCCCCTCCAGAATCCTGCTGAGGGTGTAGAGCATGTCCAGTGTTCCACAGCCAGGACGAAAACCACACTGCTCTTCATGAATCCGAGATTCAACTATCCGACGGACCCTCCTTTCCAGAACCCCTGAATAGACCTTACCAGGGAGGCTTAAGAGTGTGATTCCTCTGTAGTTGGAACACACCCTCCGGTCCCCCTTTTTAAATAGGGGGACCACCACCCCAGTCTGCCAATCCAGGGGAACTGCCCCCGATGTCCACGCAATGCTGCAGAGCCGCGTTAACCAACACAGCCCCACAACATCCAGAGCCTTAAGGTACTCAGGGCGAATCTCATCCACCCCCGGGGCTTTGCCACCGAGGAGCTTTTTAACAACCTCGGCAACCTCAGCACCAGAGATGGGAGAACCCGACCCAGAGTCCTCAGGCTCTGCTTCCGCAATGGAAGACGTGTTGGTGGGATTAAGGAGGTCTTCGAAGTATTCCGCCCACCGAAACACGACGTCCCGAGTCGAGGTCAGCAGCACACCACCCCCACTGTAAACAGTGTTGGTACTGCACTGCTTCCCCCTCCTGAGACGCCGGATAGTGGACCAGAATCGCTTCGAAGCCGTACGGAAGTCTTTCTCCATGGCCTCTCCGAACTCTTCCCACGCCCGAGTTTTTGCCTCGGCGACCAGCCAAGCCGCCTGCCGCTTCGACTGCCAGTACACATCAGCTGCTTCCGGAGTCCCACAGACCAAAAAAGCCCGGTAGGACTCCTTCTTCAGCTTGACGGCTTCCCTCACCGCTGGTGTCCACCAGCGGGTTCGAGGGTTGCCGCCGCGACATGCACCGACAACCTTGCGGCCACAGCTCCGACTAGCCGCCTCAACAATAGAGGCGTGGAACATGGTCCATTCAGACTCAATGTCCCCCGCCTCCCTCGGGACGTGTTTAAAGTTCTCCCGGAGGTGGGAGTTAAAGCTCCGTCTAGTGGGGGACTCCACCAGACGTTCCCAGCAAACCCTCACACTACGTTTGGGCCTGCCAGGTCGGACCGGCTTCCTCCCCCGCCATCGGAGCCAATTCACCACCAGGTAGTGGTCGGTGGAGAGCTCCGCCCCTCTCTTCACCCGAGTGTCCAAGACATGCGGCCGCAGATCAGATGAAACGACAACAAAGTCGATCATTGAACTGCGACCTAGGGTGTCCTGATGCCAAGAGCACATATGGACACCCTTATGCTTGAACATGGTGTTTGTGATGGACAATCCATGACGAGCACAGAAGTCCAACAACAAAACACCACTCGAGTTCAGATCAGGTGGGCCATTCCTCCCAACCACGCCCCTCCAGGTCCCACTGTCATTGCCCACGTGAGCGTTGAAGTCCCCCAGCAGAACGAGGGAGTCCCCAGGAGGGGCACTCTCCAGTACCCCTTCCAAGGACTCCAAAAAGGGTGGGTAATCTGAACTGCTGTTTGGCGCATAAGCGCAAACAACAGTCAGAACCCGTCCCCCCACACGAATGCGGAGGGAGGCCACCCTCTCGTTCACCGGGGAAAACCCCAACGTGCAGGCACCGAGATGGGGGGCAACAAGTATGCCCACCCCAGCTCTGCGCCTCTCACCAGGGGCAACTCCAGAGTGGAAGAATGTCCAGCCCCTCTCAAGGAGACTGGTTCCAGAGCCAGAGCCAGAGCGGTGCGTCGAAGTGAGTCCGACTATCTCTAGTCGGAACCTCTCAACCTCGCGCACAAGCTCAGGCTCTTTCCCCACCAGAGAGGTGACATTCCACGTCCCAAGAGCCAGCTTCTGCAGCCGAGGATCGGAACGCCAAGCCCCCCGCCCTCTACTGCTACCCGTTGCACAATGCACCCGACCCCTTTGGCCCCTCCGACAAGTGGTGAGCCCATCGGAAAATAAACTAATGGAAATAAACTAAGTAAATCCTTAAAGCTACAACCAAAAATAGGTGTCTGATCTGACATTTCTGAAAACTACATCTAAAATAGAAAGCAAGCAGAGTAGAGGAAAGAGCAGCGAAGGGTGTTATGTATGATGTTTGTGTTAGTATAGGTCATGTGTGTGTGCATCTTGGTGTAGGTCCGTGAACATTTTCTCAGTAGCACCTGCAGCCATTGTCTTTGATAGTGATGAAGCGTTTATCAGGCGGTTCAGTAGGCTCTGTTCCAGGTCACAGTTGTCATAGAAAGTGGGGACCGGGTGTCGAGTTTACATAACATCCAGGAGAAATTGAGATAGCCGACCTTCCAAGGCCATAATGGGGAGCCGGTTCTGAAAACAGCTATTTTTTTGGGCTATTTTTGCGATTCTGTACAGGGATCGCATCCAATCTGCACTTCTGCAAATCACGTGTGACGCTACACTTCCCATCCAGAAAAGGACAAGCCACTGAACTCAGTTGGAGCACCAAATCTATATCCCTGATCTCAATTCAATACAATTTTATTTATATAGCACCAATTCATGATACATGACATCTCAAGGCACTTTCCAAAGTCAAATTCAATCAGATTATACAGACTGGTCAAAAAGTTTCCTATATAAGGAAACCCAATAGATTGCATCAAGTCTTGACAAGCAGCATTCACTCCTCATGAAAGAGCGTAGAGCAACAGGGACAATCGTCTGCATTGTCCATTGTCCATTAGAGAAGACAGAGCAGAGACACAAAAAAGCTCACATTGATCCAGGAATCCTTTCTATGTTATATGGTAATACCGGATGATCTGTCTCCCCTGGATGATGTCACAGCTAACAGAACACCAGACCAGGTATATCTACTATGAAGAAAAAAATTACAGAACAAAAAGTAAAAGTTTAAATAACAACAAACAATGCAAATTGGAGAATTGGAGAAGGAGAATTTTAAACTCTATCCTTGATGTAACAGGAAGCCAATGCAGGGAAGCTAAAACAGGAGAAATATGATCCCTCTTGTTGATTTTCATCAGAACTCTTGCAGCAGCATTTTGGATCAGCTGAAGACTTCCAACTGCATTTTGTGGACTTCCTCATAGTAAAGAATTACAATAGTCCAGCCTTGAAGTAACAAATGCATGGACTAGTTTTTCAGCATCACCCCATCACTGATCTTGCCATAACAAATTTATTCACACTGCAAGAGACTTTCTGTTCATGGAAGCATCAGAGCTGTTGTGCTTTTAAATCTAAAGAAGTGTTCCAGGAACAGGTCATTCAGATTGTCCTGCTATTTCAACTGTAACTAGGTGTACATCGTTTTTCTTTTCCTCTTTACATGTCACTTATGTCTTAGAATGTGGTTTTGTTTGTTTCATTCATTAAACAGACATTTGAAATGTTCTAAATACATTGTATCTTCAAACATGTACACAATGGAACTGTATTGAGGTATTCTAAATTAAATACATTGACAAATTGTAATGTTCTGTTCTGGTTTATGTTTATTATTTGGTTAAGTTTAGCTCTTTCCTGTTTTGTCTGTTCTGTTTAGGCTTATTTGTATCTTTAGGCTTGTTCTGTTTGCTCCCTTGATCATTTCCACCTGGTTTTAGTTAATTGGTCCCTCCCTCAGGGGCGTGCATACATAGACACTAGGTGGTGCTAAAGCACTAGGAAGTTTGCCCTTTATCAACGAAAATGCCCTTTTGAAACTCGTTTTTTTTTTTGTTTTGTTTTTTTTTTATTATTATTATTATTAATATTCAGGGCAGTCAAAAGTAGCCGGTCAACATTTCCCTGATTATATAATGGAGCGATATTTGTGCCTTCCGGGTGAGCACGGAGCAGACCCTGGACTGGAAGCCGTCTTTTTCTTTTTTTCTTTTTTTTTTTTTTACCTCGGAGTGGCCATCCTCCTTTTAGTACTATCTTTGATGTGTCAATCATACAATTTAACCAATCAAATCAACGACTGAAGGCAACATGCTAGCCAATCACAGCTGGAGAGGGGCGGGACACTGAGTCATAGCCTTCAGTCGCCGCTGCAGTTCGGCTGTGGTCACCGTTGGTGTCGGTAGAGCGGGATGGAAATTGGGTCTGATTACCAAACAATTAAAAGAAGTGACAACGAAGCAGAGAGCGAGCTGGAAGGAGCGCTATTAATTTCTGGTTGAAATGTCAGCACTGAAGTCTAAACTGGAGTAAACATTCACGCTAGGAGGGTTAGCTAGGGGACAGCTAGCAGGGTAAGCTAGGACAGCTAGCAGGGTTAGCTAGGGGACAGCTAGCAGCACAAGGAGCAGAACCAAGCACTAAAACTGCCAAACTGAAGAGACTTGAGTTCCTTGCAGCTTTGTTCTGATCCTTGTTCTCATAGCTGCTGTAATTACAGAACCTGTTCTAGTCAGAATTGTTACTTCAGTCAGTGTTCAGCCTTACACCAGCGCTCATGTTTATTAGCGTGTAGCTTATGCTGGACTTTTAAGTTAAGACACTGTGCTACAGGTTACCCTAAGTCACTATTAGTTTCCAGTAACCCAAACCAGCATAAAACCTGCCCAACTTAAAAGAAAAAAACAAGGCCAAATCTCAAACTCTCTCATGTTAAAAGCAAAGAACTATTAAACACATAACATGCCATTAGCACACAACTGAGCTGAAGCAATGGAAAAAAAACTGCGCATATGGGCTCCAAACAACATGTACATTCAGACAACCAAATAACACACAAGATCTCTTTAACAATCAGGATATTTCACCCAGAAAAAATAAATTATAGCTTCCCAACATGAGTTGTAAATCTACCTTTAATATGAACTTAATTTCTCTCAGTATAGCTTTTTCATTTCTCTTACACGCAGTCATGAAATATTTTTAAGTTGATAAGTAGGACTCAACCCCTCTTGGGCGTTTACATTGACCAAACACGTGATTAACCATTATTCTTTTCTTGTTTTATTATAAAAATCAATATTATTCATTATAACTAATTTTCATTGACGATGTCAGATCGACAGATTCAACATATTTAAAAAATAAATGACTATTTTGATATATTTTGTTAGTCATTCTTTCTAAAAGCCCAACAAATGTTATGAAAAGCTTCCGAAATTTTTTACAATCTGCCCATAAGCTATTTTTTTTCCAGCTCAATGTGTTCAAAAGCCTTATTGGTTGGAAACCTGCCTAATTTGGCAACACCGACTACACTATTGCTATTTGTTTGTTACAGTAGTCACAGAGCCACTGTTCAGTCTAAAGTGTGTATATATATATATATATATATATATATATATATATATATATATATATAAATAAAAGTGCACCCTCCTACCTGGTAGTGTGTAGCCTGCTACTGTAAAAAAGTTTGACTGCCCTGAATATTATTAAGATCTTACTGAGGTCGGTTTTGAAATTATCTTGTGAAAACCTGAGCCATTAAAAACGACTGAAACAATGCCCCGAAATGAGCCACCTCCTTGCGCACACCCGACCAGCCTATCTCTCTTCCTTTGTCACGTGAACTCGCGCGGTCGCCTGCATCTTCTATGGAGAAGATGAGGAGCAGTTTAAGACAGAACTAAAGGTCTTCCACTCCAGCTTTACTTCAAAGAACCTATAAGAAATATGTTCAATACTGAGGGAAAACAATGGCCAGCTGATCTTTCCTGCCTTTGTCAAAATGATCCAAATATATGCAACATTACCAGTGACAACAGCTTCAGTTGAAAGATCATTTTCCAAGCTGAAAATCATCAAAACTAAACTAAGAAGCCTGTGTGAAGCAGAAAGGCTCTCTGATCTTCTTCTGCTTGCCATTGAAAAAGACATTGAGGTAAACCACAGCGAGGTCATCAACATCTTTAAAGACATGGCACCAAGGAGGATGCTGCTTTAAAGTAGTACGCTTTAGTCTGTTCTGTTGGTGGTGTGACTTTTTTCCATTGAAAACTCACATTTAGAGAATGTTACAAATAAAAGTCAAATTTCATTCAACATGCGTGTGTATTTTATTATTATTTTTTTTATAATTAAGTGTTCCACGTGCGCTAAAAAGTGCGCCCCCCCCCCCCCCCTTCTGAGCACCTGCCCCCCAAAATGTCTGTGCACGCCACTGCCCTCCCTGCTACCTTGTCTGCCCGCCTATTTAGACCTCTCTTAGTTTTCTGTTTGTTGCCGGGACTTCACAATCATTCCCTTGGTAAGAGCCCTCCTGCATTTTTGTATTGTCTGACCTGTTCTTTGTTTTTTGAGTCTGCCCAGCCGTTTGATGTCTGTATCACCATCAGCCTGGATCCAGTCTGTTTGCCTGTTTTATTCCCTCACCTTTCCTTCAATAAACACCGCAAAAAGATTATTATTGTGTCTGGCTGAACTCTGGGTTCATCTTCACACGATCATTACACAAATAGTATTTGGTAAATTTAGTGCAAAAGCTTGCAGCAACTTAACTTTCTAAACCAAGTTTTCATAGTATTTTTTGATTAATTCAACTTATTTGGTAACAAATCTCTAAAATCAAGAGCAGTCTGTCCATCCTTTCCCTGTCCTCTCCTCTGCTTCTCTTTGCAGCCTCATGTCCTCTCTTATCAAGTCCAGCAGCTTATAATTTTTGTCCCTCCTCCCTTTTTGACTTCTTGCTGCTGGCTCACTGCCTTCTTCATTCTTCTCCTCTCAATTGACCTCTGCTGCACTTGACCCTAGAGCGTCCTCAAGAAGAAAATCATTGTGGAAGTCCTCTGTTCCAACACCTCATCCATAAAGACAAACCAGGGCGAAGTAGCAGCAGTGGGTTTCCCACTGACTCCTTCTCCTTACCCTGGATACCTGAAATTCGAAAGGGTATGGAAGATAAAATGACAATTGACCAAAACAGAGAAACAAAGCAAAATTTTAAGAAATATTTATTTGTTTGTGCCATTAAAAGTAATGTATATACTATTTTCCAATTATCTCACTTTTTGGCCTGCAAGGGGGTCACCTTCCCCTGCAGGGAGCACTTTGAATCGTCTTATTACTGAAAAGTGCTTTATTTTATTTTATTTTTATTTTTTTTCCCCAGTGTCCTGTCTAGCAATATGGCAATAGGAATTGATGTCTCAATGCCAGATAGAGCTCGACAGATTTTGCTTTTACAAGTGGAGCAAACAGCTTTCGCCATAGTGCTCCACTTGATTTATGCTTGTAAATAGCTTTATTATGATTCCTGCAAGGAGAATTTCAAATTATATGGACATGACAATGGGAGAGTAAAGGAAGAACAAAAAGTGAAAGAAAAGAAAAAAAAGAGTAGAGGTGAAAGAAAGAGGAGATAAAAGGGAGAGAGTGATAAAACCTTCGTCTGCTCCATCACCTGGAAAGAGACACAAAAAGGACAGCACAACCAACAGACATAAAGCAACAGATACACTCGAATAACACCTAGATGCCATTGCTAAATCATATATATTATTATGTAAGCTGACATGTGTAATGTGATATTTGAAAAAAGAAAGTGAAAGAACATAAATAAATAAATAAATAAATTATAAGATTACTGTATATAAGTGAACACTTAATACTTGGGACCCAGCACCTGTGGGAGATGTGAAAGTGCACTAGTTTAGGTGATGATTATCCAGAAATAGCTTGGTAGTGATTGTGGAGAACCGAAGACCCACCTTCCCCGAGCACAGAGGCAGGCGTCAGGGGACCCGTAACCCCGGACTCCCAAAGGGGTCCCTAAAGCAGGTCGCCCAGGAGGGGCCGACACAGGATATCTGCAACCCCCCCCCCAAGGAAGGAGCAGAGACAACCCCGAGGAAATCCCCCAGCCACCGCAATGCCGACACCCTCAAGAGCCGCGGAGACGAGCCCGTGGGCTCCGCCGGCAGCTAGCCCCGCTGAAGTGGTCCCGGCCATGGGCCCTGAGGGCCAGAGGCCCCAGGGGCGCCCAGCCCCCGCGACGAGGGCCCAGGCCGCCCCCCGGGGGGCCAGGCCCCGCGAAGAGGCCGCCGGGAGTGGGCCGGCGCACGCCCGGGAACCCGCCCCAAACCCGAAGCCAACCAATGCGCCAGGGGGCCAAGGCGCCCGCCAACGAAGTGGAGGAGGGCAGGACGTGGGGGGATGGGCTCCGCACCTAGCGGAGACTTGAGATGTTCTTGGGAGAGGGAGCGGACCACACCCATACCTGGAAAAAAAAACAAAAAAAACAAAAAAAAACTCATTCACCCCATCCCTCCCTTGTGCCCCACTCACCACACACAGAGAAAAAAAAAAAAAAAAAAAAAGACGCTGTACACACATTCCCACATAACACTCACACCCAACACTGACCAAAGGGGGGGGGGTCACCCCAAATCGACTATACGACTGCTTGTGCCCGACCCCCGGCCCCGGCCCCAGACCAGACGCCCCCCGGACCGGGCCCCCCCAAGAGGGCGGGCCAACACGACCCGCACGAGCCACTCGGCCAGAGCCCCCCCCTCCCCCTAAATACCTAATAAACCCCTTCCCTCCCCCCACCTTACCCTTGCCATCCCTGCCCCCCGCCCCCTGGGGGGAGCAGAGGCATCAGCCCCAGACCTGGCAAGCCGCTGACTGCACACCGCAGCCCCCCGCCAAGACCCCGGACACAGTGGCCCGCACCTCCTCCAGGCTCCAGACTCCTTGCCGCCATCGGAGAACGGGGGTGTGCAGAAGACCCCGACCCTCCCTACGCCTGCTCAAATGTTGTGTTGTTGCATGTTGTTCTCAAGTGCGTTTAAAAACTGGGAGCGCCGAAGGGATGCACGGCACAGCCCCTTCGGCGGGAAAAGTGCTTTATAAATAACATTGCCTTGCAGTCCCATCTTCTCCAGAGTTGTCCTATACAAAAAGAAGTCAAGAGGAAAAACCACAAGCAGTGTTAATCCCTGAATGGAGATTTAGGAAAGTTACAAGGGTTTCACACCAGGACAGAGCCCACACAGGTACAACATAGATTAAAATTGAAATACCTTTATTGTCCCTCAATAAATAAGGTGATCATTATCACCTCTTAATTTAATAAACTCGCCGGTCTGCTCCTTGGTCACTGAAAAACATGACACGTTGCATTAACATGTATTGCTTAATGCCAAAAAAGGGGCTACGTAGCTCAGTCAAGGAGTGAGAAAAGCCATCTTTTCATGATTTTCATCTTAATCAAATATTGAAATATTTCTATGCAAATGCCTAACACAAGCACTTTGAAGCTTTAACATTTGCACTCAGATTAACTTACATTCCAAAGTGCATTTCTTTTCCACTGTCCTTGGGAAATGAATGTTAATGAATACACTATTCGGACAGCACTTATCATGGCGAACGCTCATGCACTTCTACTTTGGCTAGAGACCTTAAAAATTAGACCTTTTTGGATGCATCCTCTGCCTTGAAAAGATACTGTCCCTGAATTTGAACACACCCACAGTCAATCACAATATCCTCTTAGAAAGACTTCATTGTGCTATAGGGGTCATTGTCTAAGAGATTCCAGTTTGTTCATGTAAAGTATAAATCTTCTTCAAACTCTATGGTCACTTGTGGAGTTCCATGGGGGTTAGGTGCTTGGGCCAATTTACTTTACTGTATATAAGTTTTTAACAGGTGATATAAAAAAATATTTTAATCATCTTTGCAACATACATTCCTATAAAATTTATCCTCTGCATTTAACCCAGCCACTTTAGGGAGCTGTAGGCTGTCACTGTGTGGCGCCTGGGGAGCATTCTGGGGCTAAGGGTCTTGTTCAAGATTTTAACAATAATAATATTTATGAAAGCTAAAAGTAAACCATAATGAACAGAAGATGTTCAGTGCATCAGGTCTACAAGCAGGCTTGGTTGCATATCTTACAGCAACATGTTATGCCATCATGACGTGACAAACAGCAACTCCCAGCATGCAACACAGTTGGGACGACTGCCCCTGAAACAAACCTTATCTCGTCACCATGGAGATGACTATAAAAGCTCGGAGAAACCATTGTTCTTTTTTCTTTTGGGCAGTTTGATGTGTTGAGAAGACGTTCAGCTGACTCCCATGTGCCGACTCGCACATGGTCTGTGAATCGATCCTTGGCTGGCCCAAGCTTGTGCCTCACTATTTCCTCTGTACCCAATTAGGGAGGTCTTGACTTTAAAACTAATGTTAATAAATTTTTTTGATCCAACTGGAAGCTCCATTATCTTCCAGAGATGGACAAAATCCGTTTAATTTTGTTTTGGCCAAACAAATCGTTGGAGAAGTGCCCAGGGAACGTGGTGTTTTCCTGCTTCACAGTAGATTCTGCTAAGCCTACCTGAGACTCCGACTGAAAACAACGGACGCCGGTTCGCGCAGCATCAATCTCCTCACTGGAGCAACACCAAGTAACGGATTTCCCCCTACTATTTTCCTTTTTCCACCCATAAGGTGGTATTGTGTGCCTGGGCAGAACCTATTAGGAATCGTTTTAATGCTTAAGTACTCCAAAGGGAATTTGTTTAACTGTGCTGAATATTTCCAATGTGTGCATTATAAGTGATTGTGCTGTGTTGGATCTGTTTGATGATAAACTGGCCACGCCGATTGGGTGAAATTAGATTTATTTTCCATATTTCTTTCCTTTTCTCTCTGTCTCTTTCTCTCACCCCTTTCGGGTTTTCTGCACTTTGTCGAAGCCTTTGCCTCAACTGGTTACTGCCCTATACGTTCAAAGCCCGCCTTCACGCTAGGCTAGTGAGTTAGTTGGGATCTCGGAGCCGCCATCTTTCGCACGAGACGCATGGTCGGAGATCATACGTCATCAGGACCGCCTCCTTACGCACCGCACGCAAGGTCGGAGGTCATATGTCGTCATAGTTGCCATGTTGGGTGTGACACAGAGTAGCCCAAAGGTGGTAGCTGTAGGCTGATGTGAAGTCATACTTGCTTAGCTATCGTTAGCCGAGTGCTACCTTGAAGCCGGACTAGAACGAATTAGAAGCAAACCGTGCATGAACATTGCTAGCGGCTAGTTTTGCCAGAAGCGTCTTTCAGGTCTGTTTCGGTACACCAGCTTTGCTACCTCAGAGCTATTTAGCCCATGTTCTTTCAATGCTGTTACCTCAAAGTGCTGACATGTTGATTGTGATGGTTAATGTTGATGTCAATAAGGTTTCTAATCAACTGTGAATGGATTATACATTGCTACTACTGACTTAATCCATTTTGATTGACTTTATTTTCATTTGTTTTCTTTTCATGTTCTATGGAGTAGTGTTTTCTACGGTTTTATTAAGCAGACTAATTGCTGTAACAGGGAATTATCAGTTTAATAAATAACAGATTGGGAAACTGTAGGTGTTTGTGATTATTTTGAGTCAGAAATTGAATAGTCTCTAAGAGTTATCGAATTATCTCCTTTTGAGTTTATAAACTGAATAAACTGAGACATTTTCATTGGCTTGTGATGAAGGAGTAAGGATTAAAACTCCAATTGCAATTATAATTAACATTATCAGCGTTTGCTGGACAAGTCTAACCAGTGAACAACAGGTGAGATAACACTTTTCCGATATAAATAAGTTCATAACTGCTAATTAATAAACCAATTGTTAGTGCTAATCATTACAGGCTCATAGCCCTTGACCACAACCATTTGAATTTGTTTTTGTTATAGTTCAGCAGTGGGTAGTCCTGTTGCCGTGCAGCAAGAAGGTCCTGGGTTCAAGTCCTACCCTTGCCCTAGGCCTTTCTGCATGGAGTTTGCATGTTCTCCCTGTGCATGCGTGGGCTTCCTCCCACAGTCCAAAAAGTAACCTAACATGACTGTTAGGGCTCTCTAAATTCTCCTTAGTTGTGAGTGTGTGAGAGAATGGTTGAGATAGACTGTCGACCTGTCTAGGGTGTACCCCACCTCCCGCGCATTGACAGCTGGAGATAGGCACCAGCACCCCTCGCAACCAGCACCATTGCATTACAAAGTCCAAACGGCATGACTACGTATTCAAAATGCCCCATGGGAGTCTTGAAGGCACTTTTCCACTCATCCCCCTGGCGCATGCTCACTAAGTGGTACGTGTTCAGTAGGTCTAACTTGGTGAAAATAGTGGTGTCCTGAACCGGTTTGAATGCCGAAGAGATGAGGGGAAGTGGGTACTTATTCTTAACCGTGATCTGGTTTAGCCCGCGGTAATCTATACAGGGGCGGAGAGATCCGTCCTTCTTACCCACAAAGAAGAAACCAGCCCCCAGTGGGGAAGAAGAAGTACCGATAAGTCTGGCAGCTAAGGGCTCTTCAATATAATTCTCAAGAGCTTGCCATCGCCTGAGAGATATTGTAAAGTCGGCTGGCGGGTAACGGCGCACCAGGCAGCAGGTCTATTGAGCAATCTTAGGGCCGATGGGGAGGTAACGATTTGGCCTTACCTTTGCTGAACACTTGCCTCAGGTCTTGGTACTGTTGGTTACACTTTATTTGAAGGGGTCTACATAAGACTGACATTACACTGTCATAAACGTGACATAACACCTGTTATGAACATAAATGACTCTTTATGAATGTTTAAGACTGTTGTCATTAATTGTCATTCGGTAAATTATGACACTATTAAAGCAAAGTTGACATTGTTTTAAATGTCTTTGTTATGACAACTTGACATTAACAGAGACAAGGTTAAGTTTAGGGCTTGATTTGGGATTAGGTTAAATTAAGGGCTTGATTTGGGATTAGGTTAAATTAAGGGCTTGATTTGGTATTTGGTTAAATTAAGGGTTTGATTTGGGATTAGATTAAATTTAGGGCTTGATTTGGGATTAGGTTAAATTTAGGGCTTGATTTGGGATTAGGTTAAATTAAGGTCTTGATTTGGGATTAGGTTAAATTAAGGTCTTGATTGGGGATTTGGTTGAATTAAGGACTTGACTTGGGGTTTTGTTAAGTTAAGGGCTTGTCATAACAAAGACATCTTAAACAATGTCAACTTTGCTTTAATAGTGTCATAATTTACCGAATGACAATTAAAGACAACAGTCCTAAACATTCATAATGAGTCATTTATGTTCATAACAGGTGTTATGTCATGTTTATGACAGTGTAATGTCAGTCTTATGTAGACCCCTTCAAATAAAGTGTTACCGTACTGTTCTAGGACCTGATCATGATCAACAGGGTCATTCTCCTCGAGAACCCCCGGAGATGGACTAGGGGGAACAGTGGACTGTAGATAACAAAAATGGCAATTAGGAGACAAGGATTCAAGTCTGCGCTTGGCAGGGGCGTGGCCAGGGGGTGGCCAGGGGTGGCCACGGCCACCGCTGGCGATGTCCTGGCCACCCCACTGGCCACCCCACTGGCCACCCCACTTGCCAGTGTAAATGGTAGTAGCGTCATTTTAGCATTTCATCCCATTATGCACAGCCAGCAGCAAAGCCACTCTTCTTGACCTTCTTGCGCACCGTAGCTCACCCTGCCGCTCCCCCCTCCCCCGCCCGTCCGCCCTCCCTCTCCCTCTCCCTCCCCCTCCCTTCTAGCCGCTGTTGTGTTCTCAGACAACTACGGCTCAGCGCGTGCCCGCCTTCAACGGTGATAAAAGGAAGGGAGAAAGTGAACAAGACTAACGGTAAGTAAATAAGTCAAATCATTCGTTTGTAAAAGAAGAGGGTGGAATATATGAACTGTATCAGCTCCTGTTACAGCGGCTTTTGGTGTCTTTTTCACAAGTTTTCAAAGAGTTACGTAGCTACCGCTCTTAGCTGGGGCTTCTGTATGGTTTGTCAATTTCCAGACAACGAAGTGAAAGTCCACAGACATGTCTTCTTATTTTAAGAAGAAAATAACAGCAGAAGGAGATAAAGAGATGACAGGGGAGCAACAGAGAACGAGGGAGGAGGAGGAGGAGGAGGAGAAAGAGGAGGTGGATGGAGGAGAGGAACAGATAGAGCAGCATATAGATAGATAGATAGATAGATAGATAGATAGATAGATAGATAGATAGATAGATAGATAGATAGATAGGGCTTTATTGATCTCACAGTGGAGAAATTCACTTGTCACACATCGGCTTAATAAACAAAAGAAGGTGCCAAAGGAGGAAAAGGTGCATAAGGTATATACAGTGTGTCCACATATGTACAGTGTATTAAAACTGTAGCGAAAGCAGGTGTTCCTGCACCGACAGGTGAAGTTATGACCATGTGGCCATAATAATGAAATTAATGAATTGTCTAGAAAGTAATATCCTCGGAAGAATTGTATGTTTTGTTAAGTGTATTTGTTTTTATTGTGACGGACTCACTTAAATATATACACTTAAAAAAATAAAACACATAATTATGCGTTTTATTTATATATATATATATATATATATATATATATATATATATATATATATATATATATGTATATGTGTGTGTATATATTAGTTTTATTTGTCTGAATCGAAATGCATATTGGCCATTAATACAGCTAGAAATGATCATAACTATGGGGAGGGTGGTATTATTATTATTTATTGTTATTGTCATCATCATTTTAATGTCAGAATAACAGACTTTGGCTCCTGTTTCATTATAGATATATCCCAGTCAAGACTAGGACGGCCCAAGCAGCCACAACTAAAAATCTTCCCTCGAACCTGTCAAGGGGACAGAAGAAGATGCTTTTCTAAAGACTGGTGCAACACATATAAATGGCTTGAACTGAGTCTGGTAACCAGAGTTGGAGACTATGGATCTTTGCTGGGAAGTTATTTTTGTAAAAGTAATTATTTTTGTTTCAGACTAAGTAAAGGTATAACTGTTTCTTACACATACAGTATAACCTTGTAGTCAAAATATGACTGTTGTTCCCTGTTTTCCCTGAAATTTCTGTTACATGAAATATGTGCTTCTTCCTATAATATTTTGTCCTTGCTTTCCAAAAGCTTTCAAATATGACTTAGTCAATTATACAATGAGGCTAACGATGTGCAAGATAAATAAATGATTTACTTGTGTATTTAATAGTTCATATTTAAGAAAGGTAAATCCATAACCTGTTTGTTAAATATTTAATACGCAAGCACTGTAACAGCAAAAATGTCTTGGTTACTGCAAGACTTAAGAAAATTACTTTTTTATTGGTTCATGCCACAATTTGATGTGTTTTTTTTGTGACTGTCTGTTTTTGAACTTTAAATAAAGTATATTTGTGTGAACAAGTATTTGAGTCGATTATTTTATGTATACAGGCATTTTCAGCTATTTTCTAAACCTACTTATTCCTGTTAAGTGTTAGCAAGAAGGGGTTAGGTTGTGTACTGTATATAGTATAGTATATATGTTTGTAAAGGGTTTTTTATTGGCCACCCCTCGCTAGCTTTGTGCCCCATGTTGGCCACCCCGGTAAAAATATTCTGGCTACGCCCCTGGCGCTTGGACCAGTTTATGTGCGGGTTGTGCTGCTGTAACCAGGAGAAACCCAGAACGATGGGGGAGGGTGCCACGGGAAACATATAGAACAAGGTTTGCTCTCTGTGGTTCCCAGAGATAACCAATTCGAGGGGCTTAGTCTGGTGGGTCACCCTGGGAAGGCTCCTCCCATCCGGTGCAGAAAACTGGAGGGGAGTGGAAAGTGGCTCGGTTCCGATCTGGGCCTGTTGGACGAAAGATTGGTCTATCAGATTATAGTGACAACCAGAATCAACTAAAGCGGAAACATTAAAACAGTTGCAGGTATTAAGAACGGTGGCCGGTAGGCAGAGACGTGGGGTCTTAGTAGATTGATTCTTCTTCTGGTCCTCCGGCTTCCCCGCTACTGCCGATGGACCCTGTCTTTTGGCCGCTCAGGGCAAGTGGTGATAAAATGATCCGGCGAGCTACAATAAATGCACCGATTAAACTCCCGGCATTGTTGCCGTTCCTCTGGAGAAAGGCGGACCCTGCCTATCTGCATGGGCTCTGGTACCGACAGGGAGGTAGAGGTGGCTCGGTTCGGGATGGACTCAGACAGCAAAGCTGGGCAGGAAACTCTGGAGCACGTCAGGCAGGTGACCAAACTGGTCACTTAAGCCCTGAAGCTGTTGCTGGAGGCTGGGCGTCAGGGCTGCGGGAGGAGATGGTGGCAGAGAGGCAGGGAGGCTGGAGAGTGAGGCTCGGGGGAACGGAAACGAGGCTCGGGGGAACAGAGTCGGCCGGCTGTCAGCTGTCTGTGGGTATAATGATAATGTAAACATCATCCATCATACCTGATGAGCTGATGATGGTCCGTGGTGAGAAGTGAACATTGTGGTGGAAGTTGCTGAGGAAGTGAGCAAAGAAAAACAATCACTGAGAAAGAATGACCAACAAGGACATTAAATTAAAGTTTTGGATGTAATTATTAATCTCAGAATGTTCTGCGAGTGCTAATTAGGAGGCCTTAATAAAACATACCGTTGAGAAAAACAGTGCATAATTTTAAACTACCTATGTTGCTGAAAGCTTAAACATGAAAAGTACAACTACACTTTTTTGCCCTCCCCTGCTCCGCTCGAGCATGGCTGAACCTGGCTTGAGCCTACTTCACGGGCGCGAGCCTGCTGCAGCCGCCGCTCCTGCTGACAGCAGACTGGGGAAGAAAAAAAACATTTCTTTGCTCTGATGATGTATGATTGAGAAGGCATGAATTAGACATGAGACATAGACAGATTTGTTGTTGTTGTTTTGGTGTACGGACGTCAGCAACTGATTTTTAGTATAATAACTGCTCCTCGTCTTGCTAACGTCTGGTTGGAAGCCACATTCATTTTGCGCATTTTTATTTATTTTTTTCAAAATGATTTGGCCAGAAGTCATCTAGCAACCCCAAGGTTGAGAATGGCTGGCCTTTTGCAAAATCATTCTGCTAGCAAATGGTGACGTTTGCTGTCAAACATTTGCAATCAAACATTAGTTAAAACAAAACAAAAAAAGAAATATATAGGGCCAATACAGAGAAACAACTCAAAGGTAAAGCTACACAAATACAAACATGGAAGTATAATTTAAGTTACTGTTAAAAATAAACTTCTCATTTTTAACAAGCTAGCTAATATTCCATTAGTGGCTGGGCTACACAATTCTCTTTGATAAACAATTGCCTACCAAGCAAGCCAAGATTCAAACATACCTTTATCTTTGCATTTTTCTCCTTTTCCTCTATCATCCTTTTTCTTTTCTCTGTCCCTGATGGATATGTTCTTTTTTGATGGATATGTTCTTTTTGTGAGATTGTTTTGCCTAACCATTTTATATACCAAATAATTATTTTTGCTCTTTAACAATGTATTCTGGGAAAACCTGCTCAGTTATATAACTTGTTTTAACTTTTGACAATATATTATGGGAAGACTGGTCAGTTAAATAAATTGTTTTTGCTCTTTATGAGAGAGGACTGGCCAGTTTACACATTGATTATTGCTGTTGTGGTGTTCGCACCTGAGTTCACATGAAGCTGAGAGCAACATATCTGGTTTTATTTATTTTGAATCTCTGGGTTTCTTATATTCTCAGGCTGACGCACCTGAGTTCACATGAAACTAAGAACAACATGTGTTATTTTGTTATAACTTGTTTTAACTTGTTTTAACTTGTGGTGGGAACTTATGACAATGTGTTGTGGGAAAGAGTGATTCACGCTCTGTATTCCTTATTTTGCTTATATTTGCGCTCTGAGTTCGCAAGGTTATTTTGTTTCACACACTGCTGAGATGCTGGGAACGGTTTCTGTTTTGAAAACATGTTTTCGAAGCAGGACAGATCAGCTGGGAACGAAGGCTGATCACCCTGGCTCCGCACCTGATTCTTTGTCTGAAATCATATAAAGAAGGGGACCGCCCCCAGTCTGGCAGAGTCTGCCGTGGGTTTTCGTACGGACGCCCAGCCGCGTGGATGTTGCTCTAATCCGGACTGACCGTGCCGAGGGTGAGAGCTGATTCTAGAATCTGTTGAACATCACGCCTGTTTGAAAGCTTGTTGCTTTAATGCTTGCTATTTTGCTATATTCTGCGGGGAATAAAGGGGACATTTATCCTAGCAGAATTGGTGTTTGCGAAGTGCTTGCTGTTTTTTCTGTATTCTGTGGGGAATAATAAAGAGGGCACAATTATTCTAGCAGGATCAGTGTTTGAGTCCTTATTTGTGTGTCGCCGATCTCTCCCGACCCTGAAATAAAAGTTTCATAAAACATTTTGGCGTTGTCGGCAGGATTTGAGGAGAGACTGCAATATACAAATATGTTTGAGAAGCAGAATAAGGATAAAAACTCAGTTGAGAAAACTGAGAATAAGGAGGCGGCCCCAAGGTGGGAACAGCCTTGTTGTAGAAGAATAAGGATAAAAACTCAGTTGAGAAAACTGAGAATAAGATGTTAGGGAGTTCGTCCTACAATTGGCGGGTTGCCGGTTCGATCTCCAGCTCTGACTGTCTCTGTTGTTGTGTCCTTGGGCAAGTCACTTCACCTGCATTGCCTGCTGGCGGTAGTCAGAGGGCCCGGTGGTGCTGGTGCATGGCAGCCTCGCCTCTGTCAGTCTGCCCCAGGGCAGCTGTAGCTACTAACATAGCTCACCACCGTCAGGGTGTGAATGTGTGTGTGAATGGGTGAATGACTAAACTGTAGTGTGTAGCGCTTTGGAGGTCGCCAGACTGGTTAAAAGCGTTATACAAGTACAAGCCATTTACCATCTCCCATCAGGTAAATGCTTCAGAAGCCTCAAAGCCAAAACAAATACATTCAGAAACAGCTTCTTCCCAAGAGCTGTGAGGGCAATCGCCCCCTGATGGGAGAGTGCAGTCCATTGCTTTAAAGTCACCCCCACAGTTACTAACACCTTCATACATTACAATCACGATAATGTTATTGCCTACTTGCACACTATCATCTCAGAATATCTAAATGCACATTGCTGTGAACGAAGCCTCAAATCATCACTGTACAATAAGGACCTTATTACCTCATTATCTGTTATCTTGTGACGCTCCTGAATGCTACAAAAAACTGTAACCATTGTTCATTGCCTGTTTGTTTGTCAGTTTGCCTTCATTATATGTAATGAGTGTAATGTGAAGTGAGTGAGTAGCCAAATAGAAATTTTGCCATGGTAGCACGTTGTGATAATAAAAACACTCTTGGCTCTTGGGGGGGCCCCTAGCGGCCTTGGGGCCCGTGCCATGTCCTGGCCACCCCACTGGCCACCCCCACTGGCCAGTGTAAATTGAAGGCAGCCACTCTTCCTGAGCTTCTATCACGCTTTTATTTGTATCTGCCAGTATCTACTTTCCCCTAGTAACTGTTTTATTTTCCAATAAATGAATAAATGTACACCTTATTTAAATATAATTACACAATAAAAAGGTATTTTTGATCAACTCAAAATGTTAACTGTATTGTTATTGGTCTAAGCAGATTAGATCATTAGGAACATTAAAAATAAAAAATAAAAACCAAAAGATATTAGTAGGCGTTTACTTTAGTCTTTCTGATAGTTTTATACAGGCAGCTTTGCTACAACAGTAGAATGAAATCCTGAAATTATGGCTTTTAGTTTCAGTGCCACCTCAAGAGTTTAAGTGGCTCCATCTGGCCACCCCTATGAAACATTTCTGGAGGCGCCACTGGTGGGAAGCAACCGTGATCCAGCTGTAGCTCCCCACACTGGGAGCATCTCTGGAGGATCTAGTGGACCCGTAGGGGATGCCGGTGCTGTTGTTCAGCTTTCCCCATTAAATACAGCACCATGACTCACTGGGTAAAATCCCGGTTCACCCAGTTTTTATGAACAGAAAAGCGGATAGAAGTTCCTTGTATTTGATGACGTGGTGAAGCGCGGTAACCGTTTATGTATGCAAAGAGCACAGCAACCAACACCGTGTGGTTCGGGTGGAAATTTCTAAGGAATTGGGTTAGGTGTTAACACACCATAAAAGTATTAGCTGAAGATGGTAGTGGAACCAGTGACCAGAAATGACATTGCCAGTTTCAATATAATTAAATTTTATTTATATAGCGTCAATTCACAACACGTCATCTCAAGGTACTTTACAAAGTCAAATTCAGGCTGCAGAATTGATGATGTTAGAAATTATAATTATAAAGCATGTCTTTGGGCAAGGATGCTTGGAAATTTAATCTAGAAAAAATCTAGAAATTTTAGCTGAATGGACTGAATTATGGTTGTGTCTGGAGACTGAACAGTGAATTTAATTAAGCAAGTCACAACAGTATAAAGACTGGGACTGGAAGGGGAGGAGGGAGGACTGATGATAAGAAAGCTGTTGAGAAGGGCAAAAGGTAGATGGTATATGTTAAGAAGAATCTAGTTGAGAGCTTCAGCAAGTGTATCAAACATTTTGAAAGTGCTTTTACTATCATGATTTGAGGGTTTGCTGGACCAAAATACAGGCATAAACTCAGGAGAAGCATGAAAATAGAAGGATTCAGTGAGAACCACACTATGAAACAAGTGAGAGTATAGACAGTTTAGTAGGCTAGTTTATGTGCATTGTTACATTCTCAAAAGTGCCAAAGTATAAATTGCAGGGTTGTGATACTTAATCACTATCCTCTCTGCCAGTCTATTAATCAGTGTAATAATATATGCATATGGGTGATGTATTCATTCTAACTGGTCACTGAGGAGAAGAAGAAGAGCTTAAAAAAAGAAGATTAGCTTCAACAACAAGTGCTCATTTATTTATTGTCATCTCGGCACAATGCCCACTCCATCAATCAGCTTGTGTTCACGGTAGGTGCACATGATTGCATTTTAACACAGATATTTTTACTGCTTTTGATCTTGGTTATAATATGTAATTTTTCTTCTTAAATACAAGAATGGAGGCTCAATGTTGTTTTACTATGTGGTTGCTTACTAAATAAACATCAGACTGATTTTCCTTGCAGAGTTCATTGGCTGACAATTCATGCTCACATGCTCACACTGTATTTTTTTTCGGGCAAAAAATGTCATAGCAAGCAGTCATCCTTTTAATGGTGTAATGACTCATAGGCATGGACCGCGGAACGGGTAGGGCCAGTAGGGCCATGGCCCTACCTACTTTTGATGATCAAAAATGTAAAATAATATATATAAATAAAATTAAAATATTCAATAGCTATTTTTTTCAAATGCACAGTAGTTTATGGCAGCAGCATCATTCTCCAATGAGAAAGCGATAAATCATCCCATCTAAAAATGTATTGGCTGATTGTGTCATGTGATGTAAACAAAAGTTTTCCCACCTCTGCGCTGCTTATGACCGCTACTTCGTTAGCTTCGTTAGCTTAGTTAACCGTGTCCACTGCAAGTACTGAGAGGTGTTTCTCGTCCCTCCGTCGTATCAAGACCTGAGATCAACAATGACCCAGAAAAGACTAAATAGCTTGATGTGCGCCCACACACACAGGGATCTTTTGACCACAGTGGATGCTTTGAGGATAGCCAGGGACTTCTCCAGCATAATGACAGACGGAGACACTTTTTCGGGAATATTTAGAGCAGGGGTGAGTTTGACTTTTCTTTTTAAAGTAATTTTATTCTGTAAATATTGTGTTAGCTGTAATATAATGATTGTAAGTGGAAATAAATCCAGGGCGTGTGTGCTGGAACGTCAGAAAAAAAGTTAATCGGTGCCGATTTTAATTATAACATGGCAGACAAATTTATCATGCTCAGGGACCAAAGGCTATGAGAAAGCAATAAATTCTGGTGTCTAAAAATGGATTGGCTTGTCTTGTGTCATGTGACGCAAATCAGTTGCGTGATCAAGGGGATGCTGGTGTTTTATGTGTATGCGGGCGCGTGCGTATGTGATGGGTAGTGGTATTGAGTATTGCCTGATGGGCCCGACCAATTTGAAATGCGTTCCGCGGTCCATGCTCATAGGTCAGTTGTAAGTTGCTTTACCACAAACAAAAGATGTCTTATATGAAAAGTTATAGTTAGAGGACCAGAGTAAAAGTGAGTAAAAAACCTTCAGAAAGCTGAAAGACTGTAACGTCAACCTAGTGACAGTGGCGGAGCCAGGGAATTCTAGTGGGAGGTCCAAAAAGGATCTGTCATCATTTTGGGGGTGGCATACATGTCTCACTAGAAAACACAGGGTGATTAAAGGCACCTCAACCTAACACCTTGCCAATATTTGGAATGCAGACATTGGTGGAAAAAAGCAACTCATATATGGTTTATCCAACTTGTTTCCTTTTTCTGCAGATAAAATGATAGAAAAGGTTTTTTTTTTCAGTTTAATGGTTGTCTGCAATTAATCAATAAATAGCTTACTAATTTTTTTGTCTCACTCCCATTTCTTCTCTTTACTTTTTGAACCTGTACTTAGAACTTTCTTAAGATCTAAAATATGAATTCTTGCCATTTTTCAACTGATCAGTACTTTCCCCTCAAAGATTATTTTCATTTGGTGCTCCTCTTGGCAAAATTTAGCACCAGAAAGATGTAAGGCCTGTTTTCTGCAGCAACTTCCTCAAGTACACATATAGTAGCAGGTAATCTATCAAGTACAGTTTGGTAAGCCACATGTCGATGTGCCCACAGTGCCTCACTCAACTGTTGAAGCTCTCTGGATGCTCTAGCATACATGTCTTTCTTTATGTCAAGTCACTTGCTGTGGACATAGGACCCAGACATAAATACATAGTGTCTGCAACAAGGTACAAAAAAATCAGCTTCAAGAACTGCTTTAAATGTGTCAACAAGAACTACATCAAGACTATGTGTTATGTTTCTGGCCTGTCAACTAGTGTTTGAGATTACATTCCTCTGTCCCTCCTGCTCTGATTGTTCATTTTTGGCCCTCCTGTGCTGCTTCTGCTTAGCCTAATCACCACTCATTCCTCCCACCTGTTTCCCAGCCTTCTTAAGGCCAGATTGTCTGAAAGCCCACGGTTAGTAAGCATCCAGCATTCTCTCTCTCTGCCTGATTACCTGATCCTGACCCTGTTTTTGCCGCCTGGATTGCTCTGCTTTGTCCTGCTCCTGATTGAGCTGATGTCGGTTTCTGTTTTCTGGTCATCGACCTTGTTTCTGTGTCCTGGTCTGTTTCCTGCATTTCCCCCAGATTGGACTGATTACCCTGGTTCTGATCCTCGTCTTACTTCCTGGTTATGGTTTGTGGATTCCCCCTCCGGCTACTACTACTGATGATGTGTCTCTGTTTCTGCCCCTCTTTTGCTCCTGGATCGCCGTTCTCTGCCAGTCCCCGGTTTTAACCTACTGGGAGATTCTCCTTGGGCTTTTTGGACGGATATGTATATAAGTCCATATCTGCTAAACCCCAGTGAAGACGTCACCCTTGAGGAATCTAAATTTCAGGATTCTAAACACTTCCTGGATTCAGAAGAAGGTTAGTGGCTTTCAGTCTGAACTTTTAAGATCCTCCTTCTCAGCCACTAACCTGTTCTCTCCTTTCCAGAGTTTCCGGTTTCCCCGGTTACCCTGATCCCGAGTTATCTGCAGGGTTCGAAAACTAAATCTTGTTTCCTGTTGTGTCTGGTGATATCTTAGGTCCTCAGTCTTCAGACTGAGGACCATTACACTTTAAGCATTGCAATGGACATAAAAGACCTGTTCTGCCACTTCAAGCTTGAATCTCTGTATGCTTGCCACTTATGACAAAAGCACTGTCATATGATTGTCCTACCAGATTACTTTTGTAGTCCAAGCCATACCTCTCAAATATTACATTTATTTTCTGTCAGTACTGCTGCATCAAGGTGGTCGGCAGTTTCAAAGTTTACAAAATTTTCTTTTACAGCTCCTGTATAGTAATACCTCAGCACAAAAGAGAATGTTCTTTTTTAAATCTTTACTTTCATCTACCATTAGGAAAAGCACCTAACTTCCCTTCACCTCCTTTTGATTGAGAATGTACTATCTTAGCTAATGTTTCTAAAATTTCATTCTGAATTTTGTACTTTGTGTTGTGGGGATCTGTCAGTTTATTTTTTGACATCTTGGTCACAATTACCAATAACATTCAATATGCCCAAAAAACTTTCCATGACTGTCAGCATCTTTTTTTTTTCTCCTAACAAGTCCTCAGCTACAGTTTTTTTTTTAAACTTTATTTTTTAAAGGTATTTTTATACATGACATAACATAACAAGAGAAAAAAAGGTAACATAAGTGTGAAAAAAAAAACATGGACAATGAACATTATTCAGAACAGAACAGAGGTTGCCAAGGATGCAGTACATCACAAAAAAAAAACCTGACAAATTATTGGATCACAGGGTACACAATATGTAAATTTCCATGAAGAGTCTTACAAAGGAGGAATTTTTATCCAGAAGGACCAATTTCAGCCATAACGCACAGCACTAAACCCCAATTTCCACCCAGAGTAATAAGTTAATAAAACTCAAATTACTTTTGAATTCCTATATGTCAACCATTTCAACCAATATTTTTGAATTTTGTTTTCCTGGAGTCTTATGGAGCAGGTAAGCGTTTCCATCTCACAAATTTCTTCAACAGTGGCTAACCAGTCACAGAGTGAGGAGGGCTCCTACCAAGCCACTTTCTTGTTAATGATTTCTTTCCAGCTATGAGTAATATTTTTAGAAGGTACTTATCCTCAGTACTGAGTTCACTTGGTAAATTGCTTAGACATATAGTTTTAAAATCCTGCTCAATGTCAAAACCAAGAATTCTCCTTAGCTACCTTTAGCCAAAAGGAATGGATTAAAGGGCAACTCCAGAAAATATAAAAGTGGTCGGCCATCACATTGTTACATTGTCTCCAACAGTGTCCAGATTCTACTCTGCCGGTCTGAAGAAATGTTCGTTTGGGTGTTGTAAAAAACCTAATTATATTCTTCCATGAAAATTCCCTCCATTGTCCCGAGCTAGTGGTAGTGGAGTTTATTTGGCAAATGTTTAGCCACTCATCCTCCGTCAGCGTTATTTTTGCTTCCTTTTCCCAAATATTTTTAATATATAGTGTAGATATTTCTTTTTTTTTTTTCTAAGCATTCATATATTCTGGACAGCCTCTTCTTATAAGATTTACCTTTATAAGCATCGATAAAGATATTAATGATGTCCTAATTAAATTTTTCTGGTATTTTAATATTCGTATTAAAATGGTGCCTGAGCTGCAGGTATCTGAAAATGTCCCGTTTGTCAAGATCAAATTTTTCCTGCATTTGTTGGAAACTTTCCAGATCAGCCCCAGATGAAATCACGCAGTATGATGTAATGCCTCTTCTGGTTAGTTGGTTAAATCTTAAATCAAGTTGTGCTGGTATAAAATCCCTATCGTGCTCAATCCATCTCAGTAACCTAGTTTTCCTTTCTAGAAGTGGGTCACGAAACTCCCTAAACCAGATGTTGAGAGGGACTTTTGTGGAAACACACAACTCATCAGCATATCTAGGGTTAGGGTTAGGCTTTAGTGATAATGGTACTTGTAATAAATGTAGTGTTTTTGTAGCTTTGGAGGCGAGGGTGTCAGAATTAGAGACCCGGCTCCGTGCTATGGAAAGACCAGCTGATAGCCGCCCCTTTGCTAGCGCGGAGCCACATAGACCTAGCGTTACTTCACTTAGTGGTCCTCCAGAAGCACCCGAGCAGCCGGGTAAGCAGGCCGGCTGGGTGACAGTTCGTAGGAAGCATAGCTCTAGATTTCAGCCCCCAGTTCACCACCAACCCGTCTGCGTTTCTAACAAATTTTCCCCACTCAGCGACACACCCGCTGAGAAGCCGACCCTGATAATTGGGAGCTCTATAGTCAGAAACGTGGCACTAGAGACACCAGGGACCATAGTTAAATGCCTGCCAGGGGCCAGAACGGGCGACATAGAATCTTACCTAAAACTGCTGGCTAAGGATAAGCGTAAATACAGTAAGATTTTTATTCACGCTGGCGGTAATGACACCCGGTCACGCCGATCGGAGGTCACTAAAGTTGGTGTTGCTTCGGTGTGTGAGTTTGCTAAAACAATGTCGGACTCCGTAATTTTCTCTGGTCCCCTGCCTGATCTGACCAGTGATGACATGTTTAGCCGCATGTCATCATTCAACCGCTGGTTGTCTAGGTGGTGTCCTGAAAACGACGTGGGCTACATTGATAACTGGCGAACTTTCTGGGGAAAACCTGGTCTGATCCGGAGAGACGGCATCCATCCCACTTTGGATGGTGCAGCTCTTCTTTCTAGGAATCTGGCCGGATTTATTAGTTCTCCTAAATGCTGACAACCCAGGGTCCAGACCAGGAAGCAGAGCCGTAGTTTAACACACCTCTCTGCAGCTTCTGTACGGTTACCCACCCATTATCCTATTGAGACGGTGTCTTTCCCACGGCCAAAACTTAACAGATCAAAAACTGATCTAAAGGGAACAAATCATAAAAATCTAATAAAAATCCATACGGATCACTTTGAACCTAAAAATAAAACAATTAAATGTGGTCTATTAAATATAAGGTCTCTCCCTCCAAAGACTTTGTTAGTTAACGAATTGATTTCTTATAAACAGATTGATTTGTTTTGTCTCACAGAAACCTGGCTACAAGAGGACTACGTTAGTATAAATGAGTCAACTCCCTCCAATTATTCAAATTTCCACATTCCCAGATCTGTGGGAAGAGGAGGAGGAGTGGCAGCCATCTTTCAGTCTGATTTATTAATTAGTCCCAGGCCAATTAATAACTACAGTTCTTTTGAACATTTAACCCTCAGTTTCCCTCATCCAAACTGCAAAGCAATAAAACCTCTTCTGTTTGTTGTTTTGTATCGTCCACCAGGCCCTTATACTCAGTTTTTGGATGAGTTGTCAGATTTCTTATCTGATTTGGTGTTAAATACTGATAAGGTTATTATAGTGGGTGATTTTAACATCCATGTTGACACAGAATGTGATAACCTTAGTGTAGCCTTTAAAACTATCCTAGATTCAATTGGTTTTGCTCAAAATGTGCATAAACCGACGCACTCTTGGCTCCATACTTTAGACCTTGTGCTGACATATGGCATTGATTGTGAAGAATTAACAGTATTTCCTCACAACCCTGTCCTATCTGATCATTTTTTAATAACATTTGAGTTTAATCTAACTGAGTTCTCCACCCCCAAAAGAGGGTTCCATTATAGTAGATCTTTATCGGATAATGCTGTATCAAAACTTAAAGAGTCTGTCCCCTTTTTAATATCCTCCGTATTGCAGAAATGCCCAGTAGATGGCAGCAATGTTGTTTCTTCCAATTCACAAATAGATGTCTTTGTAAACGGTATGACTTTGTCATTGCGTTTTGCATTAGACAATGTAGCTCCCTTGAAAAAGAAGGTGATTATTCACAGGAAGCTGGCTCCTTGGTTTAATTCAGAGCTGCATTCCTTGAAGCACAATGTTAGGAAATCGGAGAGAAAATGGCGCTCTACACACCAAGAGGAATCCTACCTAATCTGGAGGGACAGTCTATTGTTGTATAACAAGACCATTCGCAGAGTTAGAGCAGCATATTTTTCATCATTAATTGAGGAGAATAAGAATAATCCTAGATTTCTCTTCAATACAGTTGCCAAACTTACCCAGAGCCACAGCTCTGTTGATCCAGCCATCCCCTTAGCTCTTAGCAGTAATGATTTTATGGGATTCTTCATAAATAAAATTGATTCCATTAAAAATAAAATAATTGGCATCCTCCCAAACATGATTACCTCGTCCTCAGTAAGTGAGGCAGCATTGGAGGAATCCTTAGAACCTGCGCAGTGTCTGAACTGTTTAAAAGCAGTAGAGCTTTCTGAGCTATCTAGAATATTAGCTTCATCTAAACCTTCTACCTGTATGTTAGACCCAATCCCAACCAAGTTGTTTAAGGAGGTATTCCCTCTGATCAGTGGTCCTATTTTAGACATGATTAATCTATCCTTAGTAAATGGATATGTACCACAGGCTTTTAAAGTAGCTGTTATTAAACCTTTACTTAAGAAACCTTCTCTTGATCAAGATGAGCTAGTAAACTACAGACCTATATCTAATCTTCTTTTCTTATCTAAAATTCTTGAGAAAGTAGTTGCTAATCAACTTTGTGAACATTTACAAAGTAATGACCTACTTGAGGAGTTTCAGTCAGGCTTTAGAGCTCATCATAGCACTGAAACAGCTCTGGTGAAGGTCACCAATGATATTCTCATGGCCTCAGATAATGGACTTGTGTCTGTACTTGTCCTGTTAGATCTCAGTGCTGCATTTGATACAGTTGATCACAATATTCTCCTACAAAGACTTGAGCATACTGTAGGGATTAAGGGAAAAGCATTAGGCTGGTTTAAATCTTATCTTTCGGACAGATTCCAGTTTGTTCATGTTAATAATAAATCTTCTTCAAACTCTAGGGTCACCTGTGGAGTACCACAGGGTTCAGTCCTTGGACCAATTCTATTTACTATATATATGCTTCCGGTTGGCAAAATTATCAGACAGCATGGGATTAATTTCCACTGTTATGCTGATGACACTCAGCTATATTTATCCATAAATCCTGATGAATCCAATCAGTTACTTCGACTGCAGTCATGTCTTGATGACATCAAAAGCTGGATGACTTTAAATTTCCTGCATTTAAATTCTGACAAGACAGAAGTTGTAATCTTTGGGCCAGAGTCCTCAAAAAATAAACTTCTTAATCAATCACTTAATCTGGATGGCATTAACTTGGCCTCTGGTAATAAAGTTAAAAACCTTGGTGTTGTTTTCGACCAAGACATGTCATTTAAATCCCATATTAAACAGGTTTCCAGAGTTTCCTTTTTTCACCTCCGGAATATCGCCAAAATTAGAAACATTCTGTCCAGGGGTGATGCTGAAAAACTAGTCCATGCATTTGTTACTTCAAGGCTGGACTATTGTAATTCTTTACTATCAGGAAGTCCACAAAATGCAGTTCGAAGTCTTCAGCTGATCCAAAATGCTGCGGCAAGAGTCCTGATGAAAATCAACAAGAGGGATCATATTTCTCCAATTTTAGCTTCCCTTCATTGGCTTCCTGTTAAATCAAGAATAGAATTTAAAATTCTTCTTCTAACGTATAAAGCCCTTAATAATCAAGCTCCATCATATATCAGAGCTCTGATTACCCCGTATGTTCCTAACAGAGCACTTCGCTCTCAGACTGCAGGTCTGCTGGTGGTTCCTAGAGTCTCTAAAAGTAGAATGGGAGGCAGATCCTTTAGCTATCAGGCTCTTCTCCTGTGGAACCAACTCCCAGTTTTGGTCCGTGAGGCAGACACCCTATCTATTTTTAAGACTAATCTTAAAACTTTCCTTTTTGACAAAGCTTATAGTTAGAGTGGCTCATGTTACTCTGAGCTAACTCTATAGTTGTGCTGTGATAGGCCTAGGCTGCTGGAGGACATCAGGGTCTAATTTTCTCACTCTACTGATTTCTACTGTTCTTCATTCTACGGTTCTCCAGTTTTGCATTGTATTACATTGAAATGACTGTCGTCATTTCAGCTTTTAACTTTTTGCTCTCTCTCTTTTTCTTCATAGTAGGTACACCTGGTCTGGCGTTCTGTTAACTTTGACATCATCCAGAGAAGACGGCTCACCCGTTACTACCATCTAATGTAGAACAGATTACTAGATCAATGTGTGCTTCTGTGCTTTTTGTCTCTCTTGTTGTGTCTCTGCTCTGTCTTCTGTAACCCCAGTCGGTCGAGGCAGATGACCGTTCATACTGAGCCCGGTTCTGCCGGAGGTTTTTTTTTCCCGTTAATGGGTGGTTTTTCTTCCCACTGTCGCTTCATGCTTGCTCAGTATGAGGGATTGCAGCAAAGCCATGTACAATGCAGACGACTCTCCCTGTGGCTCTACGGTTCCCCAGGAGTGAATGCTGCTTGTCGGGACTTTGATGCAATCAACTGGTTTCCTTATATAGGACATTTTGACCAATCTGTATAATCTGACCCAATCTGTATAATATGATTGAACTTGATTTTGTAAAGTGCCTTGAGATGACATGTTTCATGATTTGGCGCTATATAAATAAAATTGAATTGAATTGAATTGAATCTAGTCTTGAGGTGTTTGTCCCCCAGCAGAGCCTGCAGAGGGACATCAATTTGACTTAGTTCTAGTTCTTTCCATTTTGCCTCATATCCCTCTTCACAGCAATAAACCGCAAATTGCAGTTGAGCTACTTTCTAATAACTTTCCAAACATGGGAGTGACATTCCCCCTTTATCTCTTGGTAACTGTAACGTTTTGTAGCGTATTCTTGTTTTCTTGTTCTGCCATATAAATCTGGAGATGATCCGGTTCCACTCGTTAAACTGCTTGGTAGGAATTTCTATTGATAAAGATTGAAAAAGGAACAACAGTTGAGGTAGGATAATCATTTTTATGATTTCTATTCGGTTGTACAGATCGAGTGTCAGGGGGGGCCATTTGTCCAGGTTATTTTTAATTTTATTAGTCATAGTACCATAATTCGCTTTGTATATTTTGTTTAAATTCTTAGTAATATTAACACCTAAATATTTCATGGTTCTTGCTTTCCAATTAAATATGTACTTATATCCTCTCGGGGAAACCTCAAGTCACCTGTTTCAACGACTACCGGCCTGTTGCACTGACTCCCATCATGATGAAGTGCTTTGAAAGGCTGGTAAAGGAACACATCGTCTCCAGTCTCCCCCCAACACTCGACCCGTTCCAGTTTGCCTACCGACGGAACCGCTCCACTGAGGACGCCATCTCCTCCGCTCTTCACCTGAGCCTGGCACACCTGGAGGAGAAGAACACGCACGTGCGGATGCTGTTCCTGGACTTCAGTTTAGCGTTCAACACCATCATCCCACAACATCTGGTGGGAAAACTGGAGCATCTGGGCTTCAACACACCCCTACGAAACTGGCTGCTAGACTTCCTCACCAACAGACCTCAGTCAGTCCGGGTCGGACAGAACACCTCTGATGTCATCACCCTCAGCACGGGCTCCCCTCAGGGCTGCGTCCTGAGCCCCCTGCTGTTCACCCTGATGACACACGACTGCGTCCCCAGGTCCACCACCAATCACATCGTGAAGTTTGCAGACGACACAACGGTGGTGGGCCTGATCAGAGACGACAACGACCAGGACTACAGAGAGGAGGTGGAGCAGCTGGTGGGCTGGTGCAGAGACAACAGCCTGATCCTGAACGTCGAGAAGACGAAGGAGATCATCGTCGACTTCAGGAAAAACCGGCCTCACCATGCTCCACTGTTCATCAACAACTCAGCGGTGGAGGTGGTCAGCAGCACCAAGTTCCTGGGGGTGCACATCACGGACAACCTCACCTGGACTGTGAACACCACGTCACTGGTGAAGAGGGCACAAAAGCGACTGTACTTTCTGCGGAGGATGAGGAGAGCCCACCTGCCCCCGCCCATCCTCACGACCTTCTACAGAAGCACCATAGAGAGTATTCTGACCAGCTGTCTCTCTGTGTGGTGTGGAGGCTGCAGTGCCTCCGACTGGAAGAACGTGAGGAGAGTGGTGAGGACAGCAGAAGGGATCATCGGGGCTCCTCTTCCCTCCATTAAAGACATTTCATCGCAGCGCTGTGTGTCTCGAGCCCGTAACATCCTCAGGGACCCCTCACACCCCCACCATAGACTATTCTCCCTGCTGCCCTCTGGAAAGAGGTTCCGCAGCATCCGCTGCAGGTCCACTAGGTTCTGCAAAAGCTTCTTCCCTGCTGCCATCAGACTGTTGAACTGCTGAACTGCTGAAGTATAAAAACTGTGTACCGCACTCGACTCGCTGATTTGCACATTTGCACATTGTATTATATCCTGCAAAATTGCTGCTGCACCTTACCGGGAAACGTACTGCAAAACTGTGTACAATGCAACTGTCTACTTTTAAATCACTGCTGCACCTTACTGCATATTTGTTTACATTTGTTTTACATTGTTTACATTTCAACTGCCTACTGTTCACTGCTGCACTTTATCCGGAAGTCAATTGAAACTTATCCTGTAAGTGACTGCGATTTATCACTGCACTTTATCCTGTACTGTAATTCACCGCAAGGTATCCTGTAGAGTTACTGCAATCTTTCTGAGCTGTGTGAAAACGAAATTTCGTTCTGTATGCACTCTGTGTATACAAAATGACAATAAAGAAAGTCTAAGTCTAAGTCTAAGTCTAAGTGACTAGTTAAAGCACATGGTTTGAGTTTTCCCTATATTTAATTTGTAGCCTGAATGAAGTCCAAATTGGTGGAGGCAGGACATGAGGTTAGGCAGACTGGCATCTGGATCAGATATGGTCACCAGGAGGTCATCGGCATATAGACATGATTTGTATTCTCTGCCCTTAAATGTGATTCCCCTAATTTCTGGATCTTCTCAAATTTTTTGAGCAAGTGGCTCTATAAAAAGTGCAAAGAGGATCGGGCTCAAAGGACATCCCTGCCGGCATCCTCGTTCCAATGGGATTATGCCTGAAAGGCTACCATTTATTTTGATCCGAGCTATTGGCGAGCTGTATAATGATTTTAAACAACTTATAATTGTATTATTAAAGCCAAACCAATGTAGAACCAACTACAGGTATTCCCATCTTACAGAATCAAATGCTTTTTCAGCATCAAAACTGATTGCTAAAGATTTCAAATTACTTCTGCTCATAATGTCTAGCAGATGAGATGCTCGCCTCACATTGTCCTGTGTACGTCTATTTTTCACAAATCCTGTCTGGTCTGAATCAATCAGTTCAGGGATAATATTTTCTAGTCTGTTGACAATTATTGAAGTGAATATTTTATAATCAACGTTCAAGACCGAAATGGGCCGGTATGAGCTACACTCGTTTTTATCCTTTCCTGGTTTTGGAATAACTGATATTATTGCTTGTTTCCAGGATGGTGGAGTCTCACCTCCTTTAAGCACATGGTTAAAACATTTTAACAATAAAGGTGTGATGGATCTCCTAAAACTTTTATACCATTTTGCTGGTAATCCGTCCCCTCCTGGTGACTTACTTGTTTTCAATTTTGGGATAGCTTTATCGACCTCTGCTGGCGTTATATCTGCAGATATCCACTTATTTTGCTCCTTGCCAATTGAGGGGAGGTCTAAAGAGTCCAGAAACTGCTTTGTTAAGGGAAGCTCGGTCAACTCAGTTTGCCTATATAAATTCCTTCCCCAGATGAAATTATGTATTTCATCTGGGGAAAAACACATCTGGTTGGAAATAGGATTTTTAATTTTAAAGATGGATATGTCTAATTGTTGTTGTTTTAGTTGCCAGGCTAATATTTTTTTTTGCTCGTGGTCCATTGTCATAAGTTTGTTTAATATATTTGAGATTAAGTATCACTTTGTCATTGAGTTTCCTATTTAGGTCTACTTTTATTGCAGCCATCTGCTGTAGTAGAGAGGGGTCCTTGGTTTCAATATGTTTCTGCTCTAAAATGTTTAGCTGTTTAGTCAGGTCAATGAATTGCTCAGATTTTTCTTTTTTCTTCCTTGATGCCCACATTATAATTTTCCCATGCAGTACTGCTTTTGCCGCATCCCCATACCATACTTGGAGACATTTAGACTTAGACACTTAGACTTAGACATCTTTATTTGTCATTTTGTATGTACAGAGTGCATACAGAACGAAATTTCGTTGCATACAGCTTGTAAATTACAGTATACATTGCAGCAGTGATTAAAAAGTAAACAATTGGAATGTAAACAATGCAGGAAAATTGCAGCAGTGATTAAAAAGTAAACAATTGAAATGTAAACAATGCAGGAGAAGAGAACAGTGTGCGATCACGGTGTACAGGAGAATTTAAAAAAAATACATTTGTATGTAACAATCAAATTTCCACATTCCCAGATCTGTGGGAAGAGGAGGAGGAGTGGCACCCATCTTTCAGTCTGATTTATTAATTAGTCCCAGGCCAATTAATAATTACAGTTCTTTTGAACATTTAACCCTTAGTTTCCCTCATCCAAACTGCAAAGCAATAAAACCTCTTCTGTTTATTGTTTTGTATCGTCCACCAGGCCCTTACACTCAGTTTTTGGATCAGCTGTTAGACTTCTTATCTGATTTGGTGTTAAATACTGACAAGGTTATTATAGTGGGTGATTTTAACATCCATGTTGACACTGAATGTGATAACCTTATTGTAGCCTTTAAAACTATCCTAGATTCAATTGGTTTTGCTCAAAATGTGCATAAGCCAACGCACTCTCGGCTCCATACTTTGGACCTTGTGCTGACATATGGCATGGATTGTGAAGAATTAACAGTATTCTCTCACAACCCTGTCCTATCTGATCATTTTTAATAACATTTGAGTTTAATCTAACTGAGTTCTCCACCCCCAAAAGAGGGTTCCATTATAGTAGATCTTTATCGGATAATGCTGTATCAAAACTTAAAGAGTCTGTCCCCTTTTTAATATCCTCAGTATTGCAGAAATGCCCTGTAGATGGCAGCAACGCTGTTTCTTCCCATTCACAAATCGATACCTCTGCTAACAGTGTGACTTCGTCATTGCGTTCTGCATTAGAAAATGTAGCTCCCTTGAAAAAGAAGGTGATAATTCACAGGAAGCTGGCTCCCTGGTTTAATTCAGAGCTGCGTTCCTTGAAGCACAATGTTAGGAAATTGGAGAGAAAATGGCGCTCTACACACCAAGAGGAATCCTACTTAATCTGGAGGGACAGTCTATTGTTGTATAACAAGACCCTTCGCAGAGTTAGAATCATTAATTGAGGAGAATAAAAATAATCCTAGATTTCTCTTTAGTACAGTTGCCAAACTTACTCAGAGCTGCAGCTCTGTTGATCCATCCATTCCCTTAGCTCTTAGCAGTAATGATTTTATGGGATTCTTCATAAATAAAATTGATGCCATTAAAAATAAAATAATTGATATCCTCCCAAACATGATTACCTCATCCCCAGTAAGTAAGGCAGCATTGGAGGAATCTTTAGAACCTGCACAGTGTTTGAACTGTTTAGAAGAAGTAGAGCTTTCTGAGCTATCTAAAATCTTAGCTTCATCTAAACCTTCTACCTGTATGTTAGACCCAATCCCAACCAAGTTGTTTAAGGAGGTATTCCCTTTGATCAGTGGTCCTATTTTAGACATGATTAATCTATCCTTAGTAAATGGATATGTACCACAGGTTTTTAAAGTAGCTGTTATTAAACCTTTACTTAAGAAACCTTCTCTTGATCAAGATGAGTTAGTAAATTACAGACCTATATCTAATCTTCTTTTCTTATCTAAAATTCTTGAGAAAGTAGTTGCTAATCAACTTTGTGAACATTTACAAAGCAATGACCTACTTGAGGAGTTTCAGTCAGGCTTCAGAGCTCATCTGTTATTGTTTTCACCGTGCCCCGTCTACGGTGAAACACCCTCGGTGGACCCAGCTCGTTTTACCCAGTCAGGCGACCCCCACTTACTCATTACCTTGAATGTAGGACGCATAAAACAGACAAGTATACTTTTAGTTATATTTTATCTACGTAAAGACAGAGAAACAGTTACAGTCACACCAGCGCTGATGGGCTCCTGATCGGCAGGAAGCCCCGATTGCTCATCACACAAACATTATATAGGGATCTAGGTACACACCCATGCAAGGGCTGTACACATCCAAACTGTGACATCAGCAGAGAAACTGTGTCACCTCTGGAGTGATATCTGATAGATATGTGCCCATCTTTTGGGTCAGTGCCATCTAAGTGTGCCATACAGCTCCGGGATAAACAGCTCGTTCCACTTGACCTCGTTGATATCCTAACACATCATAGCACTGAAACAGCTCTGGTGAAGGTCACTAATGATATTCTCATGGCCTCAGATAATGGACTTGTGTCTGTACTTGTCCTGTTAGATCTCAGTGCTGCATTTGATACAGTTGATCACAATATTCTCCTACAAAGACTTGAACATACTGTAGGGATTAAGGGGAAAGCATTAGGCTGGTTTAAATCTTATCTGTCGGACAGATTCCAGTTTGTCATGTTAATAATCTTCCTCAAACTCTAGGGTCACCTGTGGAGTACCACAGGGTTCAGTCCTTGGACCAATTCTCTTTACTATACATATGCTTCCGATCGGAAAAATTATCAGACAGCATGGGTTTAATTTCCACTGTTATGCTGATGACACTCAGCTATATTTATCCATAAATCCTGATGAATCCAATCAATTACTTCGACTGCAGTCATGTCTTGATGACATCAAAAGCTGGATGACTTTAAATTTCCTGCATCTAAATTCTGACAAGACCGAAGTTGTAATCTTTGGGCCACAGTCCTCAAAAAATAAACTTCTTAACCAATCACTTAATCTGGATGGCATTAACTTGGCCTCTGGTAATAAAGTAAAAAACCTTGGTGTTATTTTTGACCAAGACATGTCATTTAAATCCCATATTAAACAGGTTTCCAGAGTTTCCTTTTTTCACCTCTGGAATATCGCCAAAATTAGAAACATTCTGTCCAGGAGTGATGCTGAAAAACTAGTCCATGCATTTGTTACTTCAAGGCTGGACTATTGTAATTCTTTACTATCAGGAAGTCCACAAAATGCAGTTCAACGCCTTCAGCTGATCCAAAATGCTGCAGCAAGAGTTCTGATGAAAATCAACAAGCGGGATCATATTTCTCCAATTTTAGCTTCCCTTCATTGGCTTCCTGTTAAATCAAGAATAGAATTTAAAATTCTTCTTCTAACGTATAAAGCCCTTAATAATCAAGCTCCATCATATATCAGAGCTCTGATTACCCCGTATGTTCCTAACAGAGCACTTCGCTCTCAGACTGCAGGTCTGCTGGTGGTTCCTAGAGTCTCTAAAAGTAGAATGGGAGGCAGATCCTTTAGCTATCAGGCTCCTCTCCTGTGGAACCAACTTCCAGTTTTGGTCCGTGAAGCAGACACCCTGTCTACTTTTAAGACTAATCTTAAAACTTTCCTTTTTGACAAAGCTTATAACTAGTGGCTCATGTTACTCTGAGCTACCTTTATAGTTTTACTGCTATAGGCTTAGGCTACTGGAGGACATCAGGGTATCATCATTTTCTTACTCTATAGAGTTCTACTGTTCTTCAATTATGCATTACGTGTTGTCATTTCTGCTTTAACTTTCTGTTCTCTCTCTTTTATCTTCATAGTAGGTACACCTGGTCTGGCGTTCTGTTAAATGTGACATCATCCAAAGAAGACGGCTCACCCGCTATTACCATCTAATGTAGAACAGATTACTGGATCAATGTGTGCTTCTGTGCTTTTTTGTCTCTCTTGTTGTGTCTCTGCTCTGTCTTCTGTAACCCCCAGTCGGTCGAGGCAGATGACCGTTCATACTGAGCCCGGTTCTGCCGGAGGTTTTCCTTCCCGTTAATGGGGAGTTTTTCTTCCCACTGTCGCTTCATGCTTGCTCAGTATGAGGGATTGCAGCAAAGCCATGCACAATGCAGACGACTCTCCCTGTGGCTCTACGCTTCTCCAGGAGTGAATGCTGCTTGTCGGGACTTTGATGCAATCAACTGGTTTCCTAATATAGGAACAGTTTTGACCAATCTGTATAATCTGACCCAATCTGTATAATATGATTGAACTTAACTTTGTAAAGTGCCTTGAGATGACATGTTTCATGAATTGGCGCTATATAAATAAAATTGAATTGAATTGAATTGAATTGTATGTGCAGAAATGATGGTGCAAAAGGCATTTGTGCAAAAATGCATTTAGAAACTACAAGTTCGGCAGCATTTGTAATGTTAGATAGAGATGCAGTGATGCAAATGTGGTGCAGGGTCCAGTTTAGAGTTCAGCAGTTCAACAGTCTGATGGCAACAGGGAAGAAGCTTTTGCAGAACCTGGTGGACCTGCAGCGGATGCTGCGGAACCTCTTCCCAGAAGGTAGCAGGGAGAACAGTCCATGGTGGGGGTGTGAGGGGTCTTTTATGATGTTTCGGGCTCGGAACACAGTTCTGGCACGAAATGTCCTTAATGGAGGGAAGAGGAGCCCCGATGATCCCTTCTGCTGTCCTCACTACTCTCCTCACGTTCTTCCAGTCGGAGGCATTACAGTCTCCACACCACACAGAGAAACAGCTGGTCAGAATGCTCTCTATGGTGCTTCTGTAGAAGGTCATGAGGATGGGCGGGGGCAGGTGGGCTCTCCTTATCCTCCGCAGGAAGTACAGTCGTTTCTGTGCCCTCTTCACCAGTGACGTGGTGTTCACAGACCAGGTGAGGTTGTCCGTGATGTGCACCCCCAGGAACTTGGTGCTGCTGACCACCTCCACAGCTGAGCTGTTGATGAGCAGTGGAGCGTGGTGCGGCCGGTTCTTCCTGAAGTCGACGATGATCTCCTTCGTCTTCTCCACGTTCAGGATCAGGTTGTTTTCTCTGCACCAGCCCACCAGCTGCTCCACCTCCTCTCTGTAGTCCTGGTCGTTGTCGTCTCTGATCAGGCCCACCACCGTTGTGTCGTCAGCAAACTTCACGATGTGATTGGTGGTGAACCTGGGGACGCAGTCATGAGTCATCAGGGTGAACAGTAGGGGGCTCAGGACGCAGCCCTGAGGGGAGCCCGTGCTGAGGGTGATGACATCAGAAGTGTTCGGTCCGACCCGGACTGACTGAGGTCTGTTGGTGAGGAAGTCCAGCAGCCAGTTGCGAAGAGGTGTGCTGAAGCCCAGATGTTCTAGTTTTCCTACCAGATGTTGTGGGATGATGGTGTTGAACGCTGAACTGAAGTCCAGGAACAGCATCCGCATGTGGGTGTTCTTCTCCTCCAGGTGTGCCAGGCTCAGGTGAAGAGCAGAGGAGATGGCGTCCTCAGTGGAGCGGTTCCACCGGTAGGCAAACTGGAACGGGTTGAATGTTGGGGGGAGTCTGGAGACGATGTGTTGTTTCACCAGCCTTTCAAAGCACTTCATCATGATGGGAGTCAGTGCAACAGACTGGTAGTCGTTGAAACAGGTGACTTGAGGTTTCTTCGGCACCGGAATGATGGAGGCAGACTTAAAGCATGCTGGCACTGTGGCTTGGTCCAGCGAGGTGTTAAATATGTCTGTGAGGACACCAGCCAGCTGACCTGCACACTCCTTGAGCACCCACCCAGGTATGTTGTCGGGACCTGGGGCCTTCCGCGGGTTGACTCTCCTCAAAGTCTTCCACACGTCGGGGGTGTCAAGGCAGAGCACCTCCTCTTCCTGATGGGGAACAGCCTTCACTGCTGGTGTGCTGTTTAGTGCCTCAAACCTCCCAAAGAAGTTATTTAGTCCATTGAGGAAGTCAGCATCAACTTCACCCAACGGGGGTGAGGGCGTGTTGTATTCAGTGATTGCCCGTATGCCTTTCCATATGCTCCTGGTGTTGCTGGCGTCATGGAAAAGCTCCTGGATTTTCTTAGTGTGGTTCCGCTTCGCTAGCCTGATGGCATGGTTCAAGTTGGCTCTCGATGTTCTCAGTGCCTCCTTGTCACCAGACTTGAAGGCTGAGTTCCGTTCTTTTAGCGCTTGACGGACCTCCTCAGTAATCCACGGTCGTTGGTTGGCTCGGGTGATGATGGTCTTGGTGGTGCTGACTTTGTTGCATTTGTTGATGTAGGCTGACACAGTCATGGCGTACTCATCAATGTTGATCTTGTTGTCATATGTTGCTGCAGCTTTGAACATGTTCCCGTCAGAGCACTCAAAACAGTCCTGGAGTGCCTCCATTGCTCCCTCAGTCCACACCCTCACCTGCCTCACTGTAGGTTTAGCTCTGATCAGCAGGGGCCTGTATGCAGGGAAAGCATCACAGAAAGGTGAGTTGCAAAATCCACGTGTTGGTAGAACTGAGGGAGAACAGTTTTCATATTTGCCTGGTTAAAATCCCCAGCAATGATGAAAACACCCTCTGTGTGTGCAGATTGCAGCTCAGAGATAGTCCGATAGAGAACACTCATAGCCTCTTTTGTATTAGCACACGGAGGAACATAGACCGCTGTGATGATAACAACAGTAAACTCTCTAGGCAGATAAAACGGTCTGCAGCTAACAGTTAGCATCTCGATGTCCGGAGAACAAAAACCTGTGACTTTTCTAGCATTTTTACACCGGGTGTTATTGGTATAAACGCAGAGTCCGCCTCCTCGGGTCTTACCGCTGAGTTCTTTGTTTCTGTCGGCGCGGAAAGTAGCTAGCCCATCCAGGCTAACGGCGTGGTCCGGGATTGATGAGTTGAGCCATGTCTCCGTCAGGATCAGAGCGCAGCATTCTCTTAACTCCCTCTTTGCAGAGAGTTCGAGTTGTAGATGGTCCATTTTGTTGTCTAGTGAGCGGACGTTGGAGAGCAGGATGGAAGGGAGCGGCGATCTGTAGGGGTTAGTCTTCAGCTTAGCTGCTAAACCCCCACGACAGCCGCGTTTCTTCGGCCGGCTGCACCGCCTTCGCTTGGCCCTCCTTCGGCGTGAGCTGCTCGGCGAGTCCGCGGCGCCGTAGGCCTGTGGGACTCGTTCATGGAGGACCCCAAGCCGCGTAAACAATCGAGCGTAGTGGTTACGAGTCCAAAAACACTACATGGCCGTAACTCCAGCAGGCTATGGCGGTCGTGTACCAATCGGCTGGGTAGATGAGTAATTTCTAGCGAATTTGGCGGCATTTTTTTAATGAAAAATGTCCACCAGTGGTTGGAGCTGTACGCCTAGCCGCTGCCCTAGAGCGCAGCCGGAAGTGCCCCCGTTATTAAATTCTACATATTTTGTGAATTCCTTGTTAATAAATTCCTCAAATTTGTTATCATTCAACAGAGCTGTGTTCAGTCTCCATATCGTTATCTTAGGAGGGGAATCTAAAAATATTTTCAAGTATACCCCAGAGTGATCTGAGACATCCCTAGTACCAATATTACAGTCTAGAACCCTGTATCTGTCAGCTTTAAATAGGAAAAAAGAGAGAAAAAGGTAAACTCCCTAGCCAAAGGATGGCATTCCCTCCAGACATCGAATAAGCCGATTGTTTTGCCAGTTCAGACGTGACGACTGCATTAATTCGGGACATGACGGACTACGTTTCCCATGATGCAATGTGGTCAAAATGGCCACCAACTCCCATCATGCAACGCGGCCCAAAATGGCCGCCGTCCTAGCAACCGATAACGTTGCTAGGGAAAGTTGATAAAACTCGTTCACACAGGACAATCTTTCTTCTTCCCTGGCGCGCTGCCAACCTGAGAAGACACAGCTGTTTCACTTCGTTGGGGCAACCCCACGCCACGTGCTCGATAACTCTTTGCTGGTTCGAAGATTACCGGAGCAAAACTATTCCCTGTGCAGACACAGGAGGTCGACTCTAAAAGGTACTTTTAATTCCCTCTGATCAAATACTGGAAGCCGCCTTATCTCCCAGTGATTGAAAGAGGACTACGCTTTTGCTGGGCCGAGCAAAGCGACTGTGAACCCGGAGGAAGAAACGAAGGAGCTTCTTCCCCGTCCCGCTGCAGCCTGCGGGCAACTGCGTTCGTCAAGACGCCTCCAGGAAGCCGCCTTACTCGGAGCGCTCCGGACCAGCCCCGAGGCACCTCAAAGTAACGTGTTCTCCCCTTTTATTTCTGTCTCACCAACAGAGTGTTTAGAAGTGCCTGGGCAGACGTAGGAACTTGTAGGTGTAGGTTAATGCTTTTTATTTCAAGAAGGAATTGTTTATTTTGCTGAATATTTTCTTTGTATGTGCATGCATTCGTGAAAGTGACTTGGCTGTTGTTTAATTGTGTGGTTCGTGGAGATTCCGCCGTGAGTCGATTCTTCAACCTTTCATCCTCTTTCTCTCTCTTTGTTCTATCTTTGCTTTGCTTATCAGCGGGTGCAATCTTTTTGTCCGAGCTCATTTCGCGGTCTCCGTTTAAACTCCCCAGTTAGCCACGCCCTTTCGAAGCGAGGTATTACCCCATCAGCGAAAGCGTGGTTACGTCATTAGGACCTTCCCCACGCATCACGCAAATTGGTAGATCATACGTCATCATAGTCGCCATCTTGGGAGGGTGTCGGATGACTGGACTGTAGGTAGCTTAGCTGATAGCTTTGTAAGACATCAAAGCGTCCGGTGGGACTCTCAAAGCTGTTCTGTCTGTCAATGCTGCTATGTCAAATGCCGATGTTCTGAGTGTGGTTTAAACAACCGTGAGCTGAACTAAGATTTGCTACCTCTCATTTTAATCCATTTGTTTTCTTTTTTTTTTTTTTTTTTTTTTTGTTTGTTCTTTTATTTCCACATATATTTTGCATGTTTAGTTAGTAGTGAGTAAGATTTCCAAAGTCGTTGAATCAGAGGATTACTGTAACAAGGAATTGCTTTTGGTTTAATAAAACAACACTGCGGAATAGAAATTGTTTTGTGTACAATCTAATTCACAGTTGCATGGCTATTCAGAATTCAGAGCTAACCTCCTTTGGAGTTAACATCTGATATTAACACAGAGACATATCATTGGATGGTGATAAGGAATAAGGATTTAAACTCTAATTGCAGTTATATTGGGGTTCTCACAGTCTGCCGGATAAACCTCGTCGGTTAAAATCCGACCAGATCATTTATTCCAGCATAAATGAGTTCATAACAGCTAGTTAATTAATGCATTAGTAGTATAAATCATTACAAGCTTTTAGCTAACATCACCACCATTTGAACTATATTTGTTATAGCTAAATTTCGAGTTGAATGACTTATTATTTAAATTATAATACCAAATTATAATTAATTATAATAATAAGCATATTCAAACTGCTTCTGGCATAACACGATCTTTTTGGTCAGTTTGTTTATATACAGGGATTCAGAGTTGATTTTATTAAAGGATTTGAGGAATCCAGTGAAGGATGCAGTTGTGCATTCCAGTCCCCCTCGCAAATCAAAACACCAGATGTTTGTCAATATAAGATCAAATATTTTATCAATAAATGATTTGTTATGCCCTGAATGAAGTAACCAAAACAAAACGGCCTTCTTTATCTGTGATTTGTTTAGATACCTGAAAGTCCACATTATTTGCAATTAATATTGCCACGCCCCTAGAGTTTCCATTTGAGTGGGAAGAATAAAATGTCCTTTTAAACCCCATTTTTTTTTTATTTTTCATGGTTCTCTTTTGCTAAATGGGTTACTTGCCAGAAGATAATTTGTTGCTGTTCTCTCTTCATCTTAGCTATGAGCTTTCCTGTTTTAATCGGATTCTGTAACCCGTGAACATTAATAGTTATATTAATAGTTATTACCATCTAATGTAGAACAGATTTGCTTCTGTGCTTTTTGTCTGTCTTGTTGTGTCTCTGCTCTGTCTTCTGTAACCCCCAGTCGGTCGAGGCAGATGATCGTTCATACTGAGCCCGGTTCTGCTAGAGGTTTTTCCTTCCCGCTAATGGGTGGCTTATCTTTCCACTGTCGCTTCATGCTTGCTCAGTATGAGGGATTGCTGCAAATCCATGGACAATGCAGACGACTCTCCCTGTAGCTCTACGCTTCTCCAGGAGTGAATGCTGCTTGTCGGGACTTTGAAGCGATAAACTGGTTCCCTTATATAGGAAATTTTGACCAATCTGTATAATCTGATGGATTTGACTTTGTAAAGTGCCTCGAGATGACATGTTTCATGAATTGGCGCTATATAAATAAAATTGAATTGAATTGAATACAATTGTATTGCTGTTGGAACATATATCTTTAAATGAATATATCCCTCTAACTTACACATCCAAGGCAACCTTAACAGTAGAACATTTGCAAAAAACAAAAACAAAGAACTTAAAACCTGAAAACATACAAAAAGAACGACTTCCAAAACAAAAGGAATCAAAAGGGAGTCGTGGGTGAAGAGAAAAGTCCCCATGAGACCATTTCCATGGGGGTCTCTCCAGTGCAAACTGACATAGCTTGGTATGAGTATTAGCTCAGTGCACAATCAGAGCCCTTAAACCGGCCCCCAGAACATCGGTCAGGTGTTATCTATTTTTAATCAGTAACGTATTTCTTGTTAACATTGGCAAAGGTTGAAAGAAAGGTTATAATAGTGTCTGACAGTGTCTCTGTATGAAAATATACAGATCTTAGTCCACACGTTGGATCATATTACTGTGATTGTTTATCTTACCGCTTCAGTTTTAACGAGCAGCGCTTAACTTATTGAAGCGGCCGCGTCTCCAGCCTCATGGCGGAATCCGCTGAGTTTTTTCCGTACTCTTTCTTCGTGCGCGTCGGAGCTCTGTTGTTTGGCTTCTGCTGTCACCCAGGACAGTCTGTCCAGTTTTTCCACCAGCGCTGCTGTGGGAGGACCATCATTGCTGTTGCCGTCGGGTACCAGGCCCCTCTTCTGCAGATCCTTCATGGCGTCTTCTGCGCTGTTATATGTGATCGGGTCACCGTCAAAATACACACGGAGCTTGGCTGGTTGCAGGGTTTGGAAGCGGAGACCTTTTTCTTTCAGACGTTTTCTGATAGGGGCGTAAGCCTTCCTCTTCTTTTGAGTCTCTGTCGGGTAATCCTGGTCGAAATAAACCCGCTGATGATTGAGGCGTATCTCTTTCTTCTTCCACGCGGCGCGAAGCACCAGATCCCTGGTTCTGAATGCCAGAAAAGATATGACCACGGAGCGGGAGCTCGCATTCTGCGGTGGTTTGGGACCCAGAGCCCGGTGACAGCGTTGTATGGCCAGGTCAGCATCCTGGAGCGACAGCTCAGCCTTAATGAAACCGGCCATGAACTCCAGCAAGTTGTCTCCCTCTGTGTCCTCCGGAATCCCGTACACACCAATGTTGTTTCTACGTGAGCGTGCTTCTAAATCAGTTCGTTTGGCTTGAATATTGTCCTGGTTTTTTAGAGCTTGAGACAGCACCTCTTTCGCCGCTGCGGTCCACTCCTCCATGTCTGCCACACGTTTTAGCGACTCCTCCGTTTTCTTTTGATTCTCTTTTACATCCGACACGAGTTCGTGTAGTTTCCCATTAATCTCCTCTTGAAAACTTCTTAAATCTCTCTTCATGTCTGCGGAGAGGTTGTCACGAAAGCGGTTCAGCTCTTCCTTCACATCTGTCCGGATTGCTACGATCTCTTTGTGGATAGCTCCAATGCTAGTTTGAAGCCCTTCCATAGCCACGTGTTGGTCCGACTCGCCTTCGTCAAGTAGTGTTTTCAAAGTTTTTTCGTCCGTTTCTTGAGTTTGTTTCGGTTTACCGTTACTTTTTGATGCCTTTCCCCTTTTCATCATAAAATAATCAATTTTAGAAGGTTAATTCAGCTCTGGCAAAGGGGATTCAGAAGACCGAGTTGGGAGCTCTGGTTCAACGCGTCTGCTCACCTCAGCGCCATAACCATAAGCTGTAGTCAGCTACAGTTCTTATGAGTACAATTTTCCTGTACATGGTTACTAAATGCGTAGAAATGCATTTAGTAACCATGAGTAATAATGAGTACCCTCTAGCCAGGGTACTCATTAAGATGCATTTTTTTCCCCAACACTCACATTCTTTCCAAGCCAACATTGCACTGATGTAACTTTCTCCCTTGACAGGTACAGCAAATCCCCAATTTTTAAAGATAGCTTTTTTTCCCAGTTTTTGTACCCTAGAAATGAATTAAATACTGACTCTGTGTTGGGCAGAACAAAATGCGTGCATGTATAACATTCTGCAGAGTCAAGGGTCTGAGACTGTTGCAGCCATGTGTATATGGAGTTCCAGGAGGCTTGAAAGTTCCTTCTCCTGCCACCCTGAAATGTTTAAGGAAACTTCTTCCACCATGGCTGGACAGGTCCAGCAGCTATTGATTTGCAGATGTCTATTTAAAATTCCTTTGAACATTTGACCCTTAGTTTCCCTCATCCAAACTGCAAAGCAATAAAACCTCTTCTGTTTGTTTTGTATCGTCCACCAGGCCCTTACTCTGTTTTTAGATCAGTTCTCAGACTTCTTATCTGATTTAGTATTAAACACTTACAAGGTTATTATAGTGGGGGATTTTAACATTCATGTTGACACTGACTATGATAACCTTAATGTAGCCTTTTATACTAGCCTAGATTCAATTGGTTCTGTTTAAAATGCGCATAAACCAACGCACTCTTGTCTTTATACTTTGGACCTTGTGCAGACATATGGCATTGATTGCGAAGAATTACCAATATTTCCTCGCAACCCTGTCCTGGCTAATCATTTTTTTTAATAACCTTTGAGTTCAATTTAACTGAGTTCTCCACCCACAAAAGGTTTCATTATAGTAGATATTTCTCAGACAATGCTGTATCAAACTTATCTTATGTTAAATTCTTGAGAAAGTAGTTGCTAATCACGTATGTGAACATTTACAAAGTAATGACCTATTTTAAGAGTTTGTCAGGCTTCAAAGCTCATGATAGCAACGAAACACCTCTGGTTAAGGTCACTAATGACATTCTCAGTGCTGCATTTGATATAGTTAATCACAATATTCTCCTGGAAAGACTTGAACATACTGTAGGTATTAAGGGGAAATCGTTATTCTGGTTTAAATCTTATCTATCTGTCCTTGGCCAATTCTCTTTACTGTATATATGCTTCCAATTGGTAAAATGACCAGACAGCATGGGGTTAATTTCCACTCTTATGCTGATGACACTCAGTTATATTTATCCATAAATCCTGATGAATCCAATCAATTACTTCGACTACAGGCATGTCTTGATGACATCAAAACCTGGATGACTTCAAATTTCCTGCTTTTAAATTCTGATGTGACAGAAGTTGTAATCTTTAGACCAGAGTCCTCAAAAAATAAACTTCTTAATCAATCACTTAATCTGGATTGTATTAAATTGGTCTCTGGTAGTAAAATAAAATAAAAACATTGGTGTTATTTTTGACAAAGACATGTTATTTAAATCCCATATTAAACAGGTTTCCAAGGTTTCCTTTTTTCACCTCCAGAATCTTTCCAAAATTAAAAATATTTTGTCCAAAGGTGATGCTGAAAAACTAGTCCATGTATTTTTACTTCAAGGCTGGACTATTTTAATTCTTTAGCATCAGGAAGTCTAAAAAATGCAGTTTGAAGCCTTCAGCTGATCCAAAACGCTGCAGCAAGAGTCCTGATCAAAATCAACAAGAGGAATCATATTTATCCTATGTTAGCTTCCCTTCATTGGCTTTCTATTAAATCAAGAATAGAATTTAAAATTCTCCTTCTCATGTATCAAGACCTTAATAATCAAGCTCCATCATATATCAGAGCTCTGATTACCCCGTATGTTCGTAACAGAGCACTTCGCTCTCAGACTACTGGTGGTTCCTAGAGTCACTAAAAGTAGAATGGGAGGCAGGTCCTTTAATTAACAGGCTCTTCTCCTGTGGAACCAACTCCCAGTTTTGGTCCGTGAAGCAGACACCCTGTCCATTTTTAAGACTAGCCTTAAAACTTTCTTTTTTTGACAAAGCTTATAGTTAGAGTGGCTTAGGTTACCCTGAGCTCTCTCTGTAGTTATGCTGCTATAGGCTTAGGCTGCTGGACGAAATCAGGGTCTATTTTTCCTCACTCTGCTCAGTTTTCCTACTGTTCTCCAATTTACATTGTTTGTTGTTATTTCTACTTTTAATTTTTTGTTTTCTGCCATTTTTTTCTTCATAGTACGTACACCTGGTCTGGTGTTCCGTTAGCTTTGACACCAGCGATGAAAGGACTTTAAAGCTGACGGAAAAGTTGGTGCAGCTTGTTCTCATAACAAATTGTGTATTTGGATTAGGCCTCCCCTATCAATAAAACTCCCCTGGATGTTATGGCGAGAGAGCTCAGAGCTGCTCCCCCCGCTCCCTCCTCCTTCGCGGACATCTGTTGATGCGTTCTGAACTGTGGCGCCGGTTGATAAACATTTCCATCATATCAAGGACAATGGCCCTCTAGACAGCGTTCATGGAAAAAAAAAACTCTCACCCACACACACACACACACACATACACACACACACACACACACACATAAGTGATGCCCACAAAAACATATGAACTTCATGCGGCTAGTCTCCAAGTTAACCCCCTGCATAAATGTATCGTCATATGTGCTTTTCTCATGCGAGGTTTTTTTGATATCCCAAACTGTATCCTGGAATAGGATAAAGTGTGAAATATGTCTTTTTGTCCCCTCTCCTCCCCAAATGTGGCTCCTATCTTTCCACAGAGTTAAAGGCAGCGACCTATGGCAACCGCGTTAGGCGGGGTCCTCGGCAGCAAGGCCTCAGTCAATCGTTCCCCCGAAATGTTTGTGATGTATGTGATGGATGGTTGTACTGGAACTGTAATTTCCCTCTGGGATTATTAATGTATTTCTGATTCTGATTCAGGGGAGGCAGTTCATCTGCTATTACCATATAACATAGAAATTATTCCTAGATCAATGTGTGCTGTGCTTTTTGAGTCTCTACTCTGTCTTCTCTAACCCCCAGTCGGTCGAGGCAGATGACACAGTAAGCCTGGTTCTGCTGGAGGTTTTCCTCCCTGTTAAAGGGGAGTTTTCCTCTCCACTGTCGCTTCATGCATGCTCAGTATGAGGGATTGCTGCAAAGCCATCGGCAATGCAGGCGACTGTCCACTGTGGCTCTACACTCTTTCAGGAGGAGTGAACGCTGCTTGTCAATACTTAATGCAATCTACTGGGTTTCCTTAGATAGGAAACTTTTTGACCAATCTGTATGATTTGATAGAATTTCACTTTGTAAAGTGCCTTGAGATGACATGTGTTATGAATTGGCGCAATATAAATAAAATTGAATAAATAATAATAATAATAATAAAATAATTATTATTAATAATAATATTAATGAATAAATAATAATAATAATTGCCACCATATAAATAAAATATATTAATAAAATTGAATTGAATTTAAATTGAATTAAAAGAGAAGATGGAAAAAAACAGATTATTCAAATAATAATCATCATTATCATCAATCAAACTTATATTGCGCTTTTTTGGACACTCAAAGACGATTTACAAAACAATTTTTTTTTAAAACGGAAATGTACAAAAAATCTTACTAAGGAAAGCACGTTTAAATAAGTGGGTTTTGAGATGTGATTTAAAGTTCTGTAATGAGTCTGAAACTCACTGCCCCAAACCATCAGGAACTCAAAGGGTGGGGGCAGCAGCGAAGGCTCTGTCCCCTAAGGCCCGGTGCGGGTGATGGGTCTGAGGAGGTTGGTGACAGCAGAGTGGAGGGAGCTGTAGGTGCAATGGGATTTTAGGAGGTCAGTCAGATATGGAGGGGACGTATCATGAAGGGACTTGTAGGTGAGGAGAAGAAGCTTATACTGGATACGGTATTGGACATGGAGCCAGTGAAGCTGTTAGAGGACAGGGGTCATGTGATCTCTGGACCGGGTACGGGTGAGTAGACAGATAGCAGAATTCTGTATGTATTGTAATTTTTGGAGATGACTAAAGGGAAGACCATAGAGGAGGCTATTGCAGTAGTCGATTCTAGAGGTGATGAACGCATTTGTGAGAATTTCAGCTGCAGACTGGGAGAGGGGTGAACGGAGGTGGGCAATGTTGTGGAGGTGGAAGATAGAGGTTTTGGTAATATTGCTGATATGTATTTTAAATGAAAGTGAAGAGTCCAGGTTGACGCCGAGGTTACAAACGGAGAAGGATAGGGAAACATTGTGACCATAAATAGTGAGGCTGAAGTTTTGAACAGAAGGGAAAATGGATTTTGGACCAGTGTTTAGGAGTTCTGTTTTGTTGCTGTTGAGTTTTAGAAAATTATTGTCCATCCAGGTTTTAATGCCTGAGATGCAGTCAGTGATAGTGGAGGGAATGACTGGGGTGATTGATTTTGTGGATATGAAAAGTTGAGTGTCATCAGCAAAACAGTGAAAATGGAGTCTGTGATGGCGAATTATCTGTCCAAGAGGTAACATGTAAATAATGAAGAAGAGAGGGCACAACACTGAACCTTGGGGAACACAATGAGTGATGAGGGAGGTATGGGACATAACGTTGTTAATGGAAACAAAATTGTAATGGTCGGAGAGGTAAGAGGTGAACCAAAGGAGTACTGGAGATGCCAATGGACTGAAGAGGGTGAAGAAGGATGGTGTGGATTATTGTATCGAAATGCCGGAGAGGTCAAGGAGAAGAAGGATGGATATGGAACCAGAGTCAGCGGCGAGGAGGAGGTCATTGGTGGCTTTGAGCAAGGCAGTTTCTGTGCTGTGGTGGGTGCGGAATCCGTATTGAAAGGTTTCAAACAGCTGAGAGGTGTGAAGATGTTGGTTGAGTTGGGAGACGACTGAGCATTCCAGGATTTTTGAGAGTAACGGAAGATTTGAGATAGGTCTGAAGTTGTCAAGGGAATCAGGATTGAGGCAAGGTCTTTTCAGGATGGGTGTAAAGGTGGCAAGTTTCAGTGGGGATGGGAGTTTATGATATGAGTTATGAGAGGGACTAGGGTGAGAATACAGGTTTTAAGGTGAGATGGAATGGGGTCAAGAGGACAAGATGAGAATTTCATGTTTCTGAGACGTTTGGTGGTATCTGAGAGGGACAGGAGAAAGAAAGAAATTAAGCTGAGGGATGTAAGAGGGGAAACTGTAGGTACCAGCGGAGAAGCGGAGGAGGTGGATGCCAGCGATCTGTGAATGGTTTGGATTTTTGTATGAAAAGATGTCAGGAAGTTACTTTTCTATTGTGAATGTGGACGTAATGTTATCTTGTGGTTTGGTGAGTTTTGTAAATGTAGAAAATAGGGTCCGGGGGGTTGAGGAATTGGGATGGATAAAGTCCAAGTAGAATTTGGAGTGGGCAGATTTGAGTACTGAGTTGTTAGTGTTGATGGAATGTTTATAAGCTTAGGCATGGACAGTGAGACCAGTTTTCTATAGAGATGCTCAAGATACAACACAGATTCCTCGATCTACAACTAATGAATCATTTGGGCCCTTTATATGCTTCATAAAAGACTTAGGGACATTTATCCAACCTTACTCTGATTGAGGTACAGCTTACACAATTGCTTAGCAATTGGGTAAGGCTGTGTTCTGTTGCTACGTTGTGTGGTTTGGATTGTGGTTTGGTGTTCCAGACTCTCTCAATTTTATCCTAATTCTCATTGCTGTGACATCTCTCTGTTTCTAACACATAGGTAAATGGTAAATGGACTGAACTTATATAGCGCTTTTCCAGTCATGCTGACCACCCAAAGCACTGTGTTGTTGAAATTAATATGGGCCTGGTCCTGCTTATTTCTGAAGGCCTGTCTTACCCTGGTTTAAGATTTGATAGTAAAGGACAAACAATTATCAGAGGCAAACATTTAAAATATGCATATTTATTTCATTTGGAATTCCAAAGAGACAAAGAAAAAACAAGCTTAGTTTCAGTATGTTACCGACGTCCTTCTCCCAGCCATTGCAAGCTCTTTGTCTGGCCTCATTTTTCGCAAACCCATCTTTTATCAGACTGGCTAGCCCCTCCTGATTAGTTTGGGGGTTGTGGGGGCAGACACTGTGGCTCTAAGTTATTTCTACTCCCAAAACAAGGAGACTATTCTCTCAAGGGTCTTCATGAAGTAAGGCTGATTTAGCACCCAAATATCCTATCAGGGGGTCAACCCAGATGACCTCAAGAACCATAAAATAGCTTTCAGACCTTAAAACAAACACCCTGTGAAGCTGTGCATGTTCTTCCCTCAGAGGGGCAACCCCCACCTTCTTCCAAGACACAGGTTAGGGACCAGAGGGTTTCCATAAAAATGCCTGATTAATATAACAACTAATGATATTTTCCGTAACAGTTTGTTTAAGACACACTCTCTGTTGCTGCACTTCATGCTTGGTAACTCCTCTGTTGTACACAGTTTACTTTTTTCATCTGCATGTTAAAAGGTCGCTAGCCTAGCCTAGCCTTAGTCCTACTATGGCTTCTTCAACTATCCCTCCATTAGCTTCTTCTTGTCTGTTGTTGTGCAATCACCATATGGAATAAAATCAGACTGTAAGTTTAAAGCCACTGATATGTCAGACTTTTACAGGCCCCCAAGGGACTGCCCATCACAACATGGGGTGCCAACACTGCTATGTACCAAGCCCCCTTGGATTAATCTTTCTTTGTCAGTTGACTGTGAAAGCATCCACTTTGGAGAGACCGGCAAACATGGGTGGTGTCCAGAATTGCAGCTGAGTACAGCCTGTTGTTCAACATCGGAACCAAACCAGCCGAGATCCATGGAAATGGTGTGCTTGTAACTTTTATCAGCTGTTAAAGGAAAGCTCAGTTGAGATGGAGCAGAGCGGTCTCCTGCGGTTAGGCCAAGCTAAGAGGAAAGCTGACCTGAAGTGGCCCGTTGCAACCTGCACAGTAAACCCCACAAGAAGCAGCCACGCCAGGAAGGCTGTGCGGAGGTCCCCGTGTCCACAGCCCAAGCGCACCCCCACAGCTTGCCCAGGCCTGGTTTCCCAAATGATGGCTGCTTCCCCCTTTGAGCTAGCCGCATGCTCGCTGCTCAGAAGAACCAGCTTAACCCTGCTCCAACTACTTCCAACTGGATGCCCAAAGTCAACCAAACAGACACAAAGGCTGAGGTTTGACAGAGTTTGGCATGGAAAGTTTAAAAAGGGTTTCTTTCAATGGTTTTTACTGTTTGCTTTGACTGAGGTTTAAGACCTGGAGCTAGCAGGCTAAGCCGCCCCCTTGCAGTCTTGAAACAAAATCTTTGCTGATGTGTTTGAGTCTGTTTTTACGATTATAACAAACTTTATTTCGATGAGGTTTTTATACATCGATGGGATATTGTGTTGTCCGGTCCACTCATTACGACCAAATAGAGCTTAAAAGTCTTTTAAATTAACACTGGATGTCCACTAGCATAGCGCTATTAGCCTCCTGGGTAACATTAGTGTTCCCACATACTAAAAGTAACTACGGTTCGTTTTAAACATAATGTTTCTTTTTGTTTCGCTCTGCCATCATTCGATAGTGCTAAAAGTGTTAGTACATCATTAATATGGAAGATTGATGTTAACTTAATTAGTTAACTTTAGGATTAACCCAACAGGCTAATGACCGATCTCTACAGCACCATCTAGCTTCCTGGAGAAATAATTGCATTAATAATATCTAGTGTCCTAAAGGTTTTTTTTTTAAAGGTTAATGATTCTTAATGAGCAAATCATTCTTTAAAATGTTATTTCCTCTGGGGTGAGATGAGCGGCTGAGATCTCGCGAGAGCTGTGAGCTGTGCGTAAGTAAAATGGCGGCATACATGTAGTTCAGAATTAAATCCACTCAGGTAAGTACTAACCAATAACTGAAAATTGAACAAAGTAAAGTTTAAATATTAACAATTGTCTCATTTTTCACGAGGGAACAAACTGGACGAAGAGACCTTGACGAGCCTGGAGAGCTACCTGGACGAGTGTTTTGACATCGTGATGGGGAGATCTAAAAATCCCACAGCCACAAACACACCTTCACTCAAATGAACCCGGTCTAGCTCTACCGGAGCATCAACTTCTACTTTGTCTCCCGACAGGAGCTACAGTGACGTCCTGGAATCTATCGACAAGGAGCTTACCAGTCTGGACGCTCACCTCGCTTTGGTAGAGGTCCTCCACAAGGAATTTCAGGCCATGAGAGAAGCGGTGGAATTTAGCCAAGCCCAGCTAGCTTCTGTCGCCGCGGAGAACAATGCGCTGAGGGGGAAAGTCACGGAGCTCACCGAGGGGATGATGCATCTGTCCAGCGAAAACATGAGGATGAAAGAATCCATTCTGGACATACAGTCGCGAAGTATGAGAGACAACCTCGTCTTTGCAGGCATTCCGGAGCAGCAGGAAGAAGTTCCCGAGGTGGCAATACGTGAGTTTCTCCAGCAGAAGATGAAAATCCCGGCGGATCAGGTAAAAAACATCACCTTCCATCGCGTTCACCGGCTCAGAGGTAAGAAACCCGATAAAATCCGTCCTCGTCCCATTGTAGCTAAATTTGAGCATTATAAACAAAAAGTGTTTGTTAAAAGTCAGGGCCATGAGTTGAGAGGAACGGATTTCAGCATTAATGCCCAGTTTCCTAAGGAAATCCTAGATCGTAGGCGAGTTTTATTTCCAATCAGGAAAAAATACATCAATGAAGGCGTCAGAGCTACCGTTGCAGTTGACAAACTTTATATTAATGGTCAGTTGTTCAGGGATCAGAAGATCACTCCTTGGCTTTATTAGATGCATAAAGGGTGGATTTAAAGCGTCACACTAGAAAAAAAAAAGGTGTATAGATCGGAACACGGTGATAAAAGAAATAAATGCACAGCTCACAAGCACGTTGGCACGGTATGGTTGTTAGTCACGGTTGGGTACACGAGGCATGGGCTGTGGTTTTTCCTCTTTCATCTTTTCTCACTCTTTGCACTCTCTTAATTCTCTATCTTTCTTTATATTATTCTTCTGCTTCTTTCCTGTTGACCAGACAATCACAAGCACGTCAGATGATGCTACCTGGGTCTATGTATAACTATTTTTTCAAGGGCATGCACTTTTCAACTTCTCACTTTCACCCATGATGAATGTAAAGTTTGTGACATGGAATGTGCATGGAGCTGGCACCAGAGAAAAAAAGCTAAAGATCTTTAATCAGCTTACAAGATTAAAGGCAGATGTTGTCTTATTGCAAGAAACCCATAAATCGGCTACAACTGTCAGTGATCTTAACTCACCTGAGTTCCTTAATGGGTTTGCTGCCTGCTATAAGTCTAGACAGAGAGGAGTAGCAATTTTAATCCACAAAAACGTTAGTTTTAAAATATTCGACAAAATTATTGATCCTGAAGGTAGATTCATAATAATTAAAATATCTATTCATAACCAGAAGTTATGTATTGTTAGTATATATGGTCCAAATGTTGATGAACCCTCATTCTTCCACAAACTCTTCCATGCACTTTCAAACCACGGGGATTGTTCTCTAATTATTGGGGGTGACTTCAACTTTGGTCTAAATGAGGAAATAGACGGGCTGAATACTACAGGGACTCAGCACAGTTGGCAGTCATTAAATGTAGTCAAACAATACATGAGTGATTTTGGTCTTTGCGATGCATGGCGATCTCTTCATCCTAATAGTAAGGAATATACTTTTTTTTCAAATGTCCACCACTCTTCTTCTAGTTTGGACTATTTCTTAATCAGCAGCTCGCTGCTGTCGGACATTTCAGATGCTGTAATTCATCCTATCGCTATTAGTGATCATGCTCCTGTTACTTTAACCCTAACAAATAAAAAAATAACCCCACAAAACAAGAGCTGGAGATTTAATACATTGCTGCTTAAAGATGAAGAATTTATTACATTTTTCAAAGAAGAGTGGGCTTCATACTTAGAATACAACGATCTGCCAGGCACATCGGCATCTATACTATGGGAAACAGGGAAAGCAGTGATGAGAGGTAAAATAATTTCATTCTCATCTCACAAAAAAAAAGATAGAAAACAAGAAGATTCAGGAATTAGAAGAAAAACTTAAGTTACTAGAAACTTCCCAAGAAGAGGGAAAGTTGGGTAAAATCCGTAAAATAAAATTCGAATTAAACCATTATATTGAAAAGCAAAATAAATTTCTAATACAAAAACTTCAAATAGAAATTTTTGAACATGGCAATAAGTCAGGAAGCTTCTTAGCTAATCAGCTAAAAATAAATAAAGAGAAAACGACTATATTTGCAGTTACAGACTCTACTTGACTCTACTTACATGATCCGGAATGTATAAACAACACTTTCCGAGATTTCTACAAATCTTTATGCACTTCACAGATAAATCGATCAGATAATGACATCAAGCAATTTCTGGATAAAATTACACTTCCTAAACTATCAGATAGCCAAAGAACGACACTGGACTCACCGCTGACAACAGTTGAAGTTCAGGAAGCTTTAACAAGCATGCCCAATAAAAAGGCTCCAGGTCCAGATGGTTTCCCTACTGAGTTTTGTAACGAATTCTGGAATATTCTGGCACCAACGTTCCACGGAATGTTGCAGGAAATTCAGGAAAATGGCAGATTTCCAGCTAATATGAACTCTGCCACCATCAGTCTTCTGCTCAAGCCAGGCAAAGATCCTATGTTTCCCACCAGCTATCGTCCCATATCCTTAATCAACGTAGATATTAAAATAATCTGTAAAGCTTTTGCAAAGCGATTAGATAAAGTCACTCCTTTCATAATCCACCCAGACCAAACTGGTTTTATCAGAGGAAGACAGTCATCCACAAACACACGCAGATTACTTAATTTAATAGATTATTCCTACAGTACAAATATTAGAACTAATATAATGTCTTTAGATGCAGAAAAAGCATTTGATAGAGTAAATTGGAATTTTTTATTTGCTACTCTACATAAATTTGGTTTTGGCAATTTTTTTATAAATTGGTTAAAATTTTTCTACAGCTTTCCTACAGCCTGTGTCAGGACAAATAATCAAACATCTTTTCCAGCTTTTGTCTCCAGAGGGGCACTAGGCAAGGATGCCCGCTTTCCCCCTCACTTTTTGCCATTTTTATTGAACCTTGTGGAATGTATTAACTTTGATTCATTTTGTAGTACACATTTATGAAGGTATAACATGCTTTTAATGTGCAATATATTTGCTTTGAGGCCTGTCTGTTTATTAGAAGAATAGAATGTGAAAGATTAAGGTTAAATGAGCTGTTTACGAGCAAAAGTATCAGGAGAGAGTTTCAAGGCCAGTCCTAGGCAGTGGGAAAGAACAGAAACTCCGGTTCACATGCAGCTGGAGGAAACAACGAAAAGATAGTTATTAGGGAGGAAGATAGCAATAAGATGTGTGCTCCATTCATTGTGTGACCTTGTATAATCTATGTTCTAACTTTAATAAAACGAGCCTGAGCTGGGAGTTGGGCAGAGTTGCTGCCCGGAGGGGCTGAAAGGTGCATCTCTCACTTTGCAAAGGTGAAACTGAATTATGCGTCCATGGCTGAGTTTTTGATTTAAGTCCTGCACACGAATTAACGAACCCGGGGAAGCACAGACGGCTTCAACAATTTGGGGGCTCGGTCCGGGATTCGGGGTGACAGGCAGAATTGGACTTCAGATTGGATCGAAAGGACGAGGGACACTGGCTGGCCACAACAAAACAAGGTAGGCAGAACCTGAATCTGCATTTTCGGCTTAGAAAAATAGTCTAAATTAAGTGTCCCAAGTCTCAGTAGAACTAAATCTGCTAAATTAATGCTTTGGAGTGCCTTGGAGCAGTACTGAAAAAGTGTGGTTCAGAAATGTATTGAGAATTTTGGAAAAAAGAGAGAAAAGAAAAGAGAACGAGACCAGGCAAAAATAGTTCTGACATAAAATAACAGAAATAGAGGAAGACCTGTGAGTTCAGAAATCTAAAGGTGTTTCTCGAGCGTGGCGGCTCACTGTGGTTCTCGACGGGGAACTGCATTTTTGCTGGGTTTGAGTCCCGAGAAGTTGAGAAATCTCGAATTCTACATAAAAGGTGGAGCGAGATCAGGCAATACACATTGAATGGATGCGGAGATAACAGAGTGACTCTGTGAAGCTCCGATTACAGACGAAATAAAGTTCTGATATAACATAACAGAACTAAGAACAGAGTAAAATATAAGTTGTGCGGATAACACAACAAGAGAAAGTCCTGTGAGCTTTAAATCTTTTTTTTAAGGATCCGTGACCTGACGTAGAAACAGGGAGACCGGTTTATGAGCCGTGAGCTGGACACACACACACCCAGCGAGAATCGGACAGGGAATAAAGATAAAGATAAAATGAATGAGCTGTGAAGCTGAACACACAATCAGCTATTACAGACTAATTTATTAGGAAACAGTGTGAATGGTGTGAGCGTGACTGGGGAAGACGCCGAGCGCGAGCGATTCCCATGGCGGCGGGGTTTGCATGAGCCATAATATTAAACAGCAGGACCCACTCTGATAAAATTAAACATTTAGCTACATGGGTAAAATAATACAATTCAGGTTTAAGAGTTGACTTAACAAACAGAAAATAGCTAAAATTCCAGGAAGCTATAATTAATAAATCGGGAAATCTAAAGGGGAAATACAGAGCAACACTCTAGTTGTTTAGAACAAGGAGGTTTCGTATATAAGAAAAGAGAGAGACATCTCGCAGAACACTACGCGCCAGCTGTCTGTCTGTCTTGTACAACATATTGTGTCTGTGGAAATTAGATCATTTTGTTTGAGTGAGTGGGGGAGAGACTGCTTGGATCCACGGAGATTGATGTCTGTGCGCAAATGGGTTTTTGTGTGTATGTGTGTGTAGATTTGTGCGTATGACTGAAGCGTAAGAGATTTACGGTACATTTGATCAGGATATTAGTGAAAATAAATAGAATTGTGCAGCATGGGTATCAATGGGATGACAGATCGATGTATTTGTGGCTTTTTTTGGCGCAGCAAAGCGTTCTGAGTGCAATCAGCAGTTAGTCGAGGCAGTTGCATAAAAAAAAAACGGAACTATAGAAGCGCAGCGTTTCGCGGGGGAATCATTTTAGTAACGGACCGGATAAGATGATTCTCTCGGCTAGTGGGGGAAAATGACTAAAAAAACCGTGAAATGTAATGAGTTAAAAGATGACAGGCGAGTGGCGAGATGTTGAACCTTGTGTCTGCGGAGGCGCGGCGCCGGACAGCCGGTAAATTGAGCGGTTACGGCGGTGCGGGGCAATTTTGCCAGCTAAACCTCCCGGTGAAGTGACAGAGGCGCATTGATAGCATAATATTTCGGCAAAAATATATTTCGGCAATCTAAACTTTTCAAACATGATCAGTGAAAAATACTGTTAAAAGGAAAGAAATGTGTGTGTGTTTTGTTCATCTAATTATCTTGTTGTATGTGTTATTGGTGTGAAAACTCGGTTCGTTTTTGGAAAATAATCCAGATTAAAATCCTAGAAAACCACGGTTTCAAAAAGTGTTTATTTGCGCTGAATGTCTGCAGCATTCAAAACAAATGCACTTTGGAGACTTCCATTAAACAGAAAAGGTTTAACTAAACGGTTGTAAGAAAAGAAAAAAGAGACTTAAGAATTAATAATATAGAAGTTTGTCTAGCCCAAATTAAATTTAAACACGTAGATATTAACATAACTTCAATAAATATATCTCAGGATTGTTACAAATGATTGAAACTGGGGATAAAGGTTTTTGTTTTGTGTTATTTGGGTGCCTAATTATGGAGTACAGTTAACCAGAGCCGTGGGGAAAGTATTCAGTTACACTATTAATGCAAGAAGCTTGTATTTGACAATGGATTCAGACAGCTGTAAAAATAATAGAGTAGGGTCTTGTTAGATTGTAATGTCATAACTTTATTAACTTGGCAAACAGCATATGGGGAGATTATATGAGAGAAGTGGAGCTGGATGGAATATGTGTAGGGGAGACTTTTTGCACTGAGCTGAGGCGAACCTCGGGGGGACAGTTTGACCTAAAGCAGGACAATAGATATGATAAACAAAACTGACCATGATGTAAACATCTGAATGTGTTGGGCGGAGAGTTAACGGTTCCTGGTGACACCCCCAGGAACAACACATCACCCACTAACCTTGCGCGTCATCTGTTGCTACACCTACAGCCCCAACATGGCTAAAAACAGCCGAGGATTGGTCACTGATAGTTGGTATGTCCCGCCTGCTGCTCAGGGCGTGGCCCTCCCCTCTAGGGACAGACTTGCTGTCTCTGCATTTGACAAAATAAGGGACCGCTCAGGAATATGTGTTTGAGAAAGAGAGTAAATAATAAATGAACAATAAAACTTATATCTGTGTTTAGGGGTTAAAAACAAAAAAGAAATATTTCAGCATGAAATATTTATTTATTCACACATTTGTTTATACATTGTGTAAACATCAGGGCGTAATAATTTGTGATTTAGCTCATTATTGGCTATAGTTTATCATTTTAGGGCACCAGAATGTTGCCATTCCGATTCTGAAAAGTACCTAAAAAGAAAAACATTTTTTGTATAAGCATAATTTTAACTCGTGTGGTTTATTGCAAAAGTGCATATTAAAATTCCCAAATGAGCTTTTATACTTTCAGAAATAAGAGTTAGAATACAAGATTAATTGAAATTAAAATTTTAATAATTTGAAAGCCCTAATTTGAATATAATACACTGGACTTAAATCTGATCTAAGGTTGATCTAAGGAAAGCAGGAATTAGCTCACTAACAACTTCTGATAATTGTAGGTCTAGGAATCACCAGTTAGCAGAACTAAAAGTTAAAAGTTAAAATGGAACTTACAGATGTTTGGTAAAAGTACAACCCGGTGAATTAGATAGATTTGATCAGTCCTAGGTCTAGTCATGCATCAGGTTTACAGTTATCCTCAGATGGAGTTGCTGATGTTTAAGAATTTATGAAGAATGTTACTGGTTTAAATTGTTTTACTACAGAAGTTAAACTTTGCAGAGCGACAGAATTGAACAGGAACAAAAAAAAGGATTTGGAAAAATTAAAGGGCAGATCCCAAAGGATATCTTTAATGTAAACACATTCTCTAAATTAGATAATTTGACTAAAGGCACACATGATTGTGTGCCCTATTCTGCTGCAAATTATATTGAAAATGATGCTTCAATGTTCCACATGCCAGATGTGACTTTGTTTTCTTTACTAATTTCTTACTTGGAAGATGGAGTTATAAGACATTCTCCCTTAACACCCCAGCAGTGGTTCTTAATTTGACTGGGACCCACAACAGCGATGAATTATTCAGAGAAATGATCTTAAAAGGTGTGTCCTCTTCAGTATTACGTTATAGATCTGATTGTGATTATGCTCGCTGGGACAGAACATTTGGTACATCATTTTCCAATGTGGCTCAGGATGGGGAGAGGAAGAGTAAATAATAAAAAAAAAAAGTATTACAAGGTCTATTATTTAAATTGCAATTACAGGAAACAAAACAGAAAGTGAGTAAAATAAAAAGTGAACACGTGATGTCTCAGCAGTTGGATCTTCAACCCTGAAGGTGTCACCTCAGTTTAATTAACTCCAAGGAGAAGGCTTGCCTATTGCCTCCTTTTCTCTATTCTTTATTTATTTACAGGTCTGTTGGTTGCTGAACGTGGAAGCAGATGGCTTGGTGGTCAGTGTGGCGTCGAGTATTGAACCCAGGGCGTGATGGATGAGTGTTTGGAGCTGATATGGTGGACATGTTAAAGCACCCATCGACATACAATCATGCTGGACCAGCAGGTCAGCCTGGTATGAAGCAACCAAGTCCTGACATGACCTCACCTCCACAAGGTCAGTACCCCTGCAAGGGGATAACTCGTCTGATGACACACCCCTGAGCATGGCCAGCTGCATGACCACTGCAGACTCCGAGCTGTCAGCGGAAAAGACTGCATGAACTCCGAGGCTGGACACTGGAGCCACGTATGGGCCTCTGAGTTGTGGACTAAGACTGTCACTGAATATGATACTGAGAGAAGAAACAGTGTCTGCCGTTGTGATCTGAGGGGGAGAAAGCATTGCTAGCATCTATGGAGGACTGAGAACACAGCCTGCTACAACTGGTGTTCTCTCCAGCTATGGAAGATGCAACGTCTGGGTTCCTGCTCTTCTTCCCACCTGACCCGCCACACGTCACTCTGTTCTACGACAGCAGCCGCACAGACTGGTATCATGATTCTTTAAGGTAAAAACACAGACAGTCATTCTAGAAATATGTATGTGGCACCTGAGCGTTTGGCAGCTGCTACTGCTGAATAATTTATAACGATATATGATGTCGGATGAAACGATTTCACACATTTCTCTTTCTCTCCATGTTGAGCACCAGAAAGAAGTAGGGGCGTGGTTAAACATTCCCTTCAGGCAACTGATTGGGCTCCTACCAGCGTGCAGGTTTGTTGTTTTAAAATATACTCATACCTTTTAAATTGTCTGTGATGTAACTGATAAGTTTATTTCAAACATGAGTTTGAAGTGTTACCATGGCCGGGAACGTACTGATCATCATTAAGCAGCAGAAGGTCCACGGAGGTGGGAATACTTTCATGTGTTCCACTTACATTTAAGGTTAGTAAAGATAAAATAGCAATTTGCCAGGGAACGTGTCTTTCCTGGGCTGTGTTATTTTCCGCAGGAACAACCAATGTGTCCTCCAATAACAAGCAAAGCGTTCTAACAAACCCAAACTACAGCGCGTGGAAGACACATTATAGTTTTGGGACTAAATGGCTGCTGTCACAACTACATGGTGGGTACGTTGATCTCACGCAACCTTTGAGGGACCTCGGGAAAATATCAGGTATGATAAAATTGAATAAGATTTGGATTTGATTCAGGATTCGAGGAAATTTTTTATTTTTTTTTCTTCCTACTTCACCAAAGATTACCCTATGCAGTTGATTTGACTCTTATTGACGGCTTCTTATGTAATGATGGGTGTGGAGCAGAACCCGATATTCTGCGGAACACAGTTAATCCTTTAAACTGGATTTAATGGAAGACAGGTGAACATAAACAGGATCCAAATAGAGGTAAGGCAGACATCCAAACAAGCTGGACGGGAACTGGCGAACAGACTGGGCAGAATAAATAGAAACAGGTAATCCAAAACAGAATCAAGGTGCCGGGGCTCTTACCAAAACAGAGAATGTAAACGAGGAGGAACAGGAGCACGGGCATGTGAGTGTGACGGACCAACAAATAACTGAGGAGCAAGTGAGGCTTAAATAAACAGGCGAACAGGTGAGCAGAGGGAACTAATTAACCATAGGACGGTGGAAGCAAAAACGGTGCTGACAGAAGAATAAACCTAAGACTAACACAAAGCACAGAACACAGATAAGGACTAATACAAAGACCGGAAAACTTAAAACCATACACAGACTAAACAGGAACTTAAAACAAGACAGAACCTACAAAAGAAATAAAACCAGAGGCAGGAGAGAACTAACTTCACCAAACAATAAACCTAGACCAAAACAGAACGTTACATTTTACTGCTGTTTCTGGAATAAAACTAGTTTGATTCCAAAAGGGGGATGTACATATCAGTAAATGTTAGATAAAATAGAAAAACATAAAATAGAAAAACAGGGTGCAGGATTTTTGACATGAGAATGGCATCTATTGAAGAGGAACTGAGAGAGGAACTAGAAAAAGCTGTTCCTGCGTAACAGCGACTAAGAAAGCTAATCTGCAGAATGATTGAGCAGAAGATCCAGAAAACATTGAAATCAGATTTGAAGAATTAAAAAAAAAAATAATTATTAAGAATTTAAAGGGATTTGAAGAATTTGAAAAACGTGAAGAAATTGGGAAATTTTTCAAATTTCTTTTTTGAAGGAATTTGAAGATTAAGAACAATTAGAAGAATTGGAAGAATTTGAAGAATGGGTAGAATTTGAAGGAATTCGAAGTAATTTGCATTGATTCCAATGGGAACAGCCAAAAAATTGCACAAAAAGTGAAATATTTTAAAAAGTGTAAAAGTTAGCATAACCATGAGATATAGCAGGCATGCCGGGAACGAGCCGAACATTTTGACACCAAAATTGTTGAAATTGGTTGAAGTATGCTGGAGTAGTTGGACGCCGACGGAATAATAATAATAAAGAAAAACAGGAAAACAATAAGTGAGAATCTTGTATAGCATTCTCAAGAGAGAATAGCATTCTCACTGATTAATTACAAGAAGAGTGTAGGTGGAGCAGAGCAGCTTCAGAGCTGCGTTAGAGTAGAACGGGTGCTGTAAAACGACCTGATGGTGTTTCCTCCAGGATTAAAACAGGAACTTTTTCTGAAGCACCCGGAGTAGAACATCTGGGGTTATAGAGGTTACAGCAATGTCGTGTGTAAAGTTGTGTGTGTGCGATGTGTGGTCATTTTAATCCAAGGAAGATTCGGACATCGTTATGGGAAAAATTTACTTTGATTTCAAACCACAATTAACTAACTTTTGATTCCACAGACACGGTGATCCACATCCGAGGTTTAAAGTGTTTGTGTGTGCGTGGATTCTTTTACAGGACGACCAGAGGCCTGTGAAAGGAGAGAACAGAGAAACTATGATAAAATGTCTCATTAACTATTACATTTCTAAAAATAGGTTTCCTGACAGGATGAAGATAGAACAATAAAAGGTGGTAAGGATTAATTAGTATCTGAAAAAATAATTGGCTGAAATCTGTGCACAGACTAAATTGATATGGGGTAAAGTTTTGTTTCTTGTTGGAGTGTTCAGTTAATTTCATTACAGGATGCATTCTCTGACTGGTAGGAGTTTTTCGGGGTGCGACGTTAACCTCCCAGGATTCACAGATAGCACACGAAATTTAACATCTAAAGATTGTCGTGTAGTTTCAGATTATATTGGAGATTCCTAAGGAATGTGAAGGAGGGTCCACAAACCCCCAGACCTCGGCTGAGTGCGCGCTAAGGTCAACGAAGAACAGAGGTGGGGGTTGTGATTTAGGGTGCTCTGACCAGAGTGCGGAGCCGTGAGGTCCCACCACAGGGTGCCAAAGGAAACACCGAGACCAGTGCAGAACCAGAGTGGGAACTCCGGAACGTCATCAAAAGAAAGTGGTCAGAACCAAGGTGGACCGGCCCGTACCAGATGGTGGAACGCACTTCGCACGCAGTCAGGCTCAAAGGAAAAGGCGACACCTGGTATCATTGGAGTCAGTGTGCAGCCACTGAGGAACCTCAGCGCTCTCAAACATCAGGTGCGCCAGGATTTACAGGATAACACCACAACGCAGTGAAAAGGAGCCTACCGGTGAATCCTCTACTCAACCACGGTCATAATAAAACCCGTAGAGAGATTCAGTGAGCATAAGCTCACTCACAAAAATTGAGGAAAGGAGACAGAGCAGAAGAACAAAGAAGAAGAGGCGGAAGCACGGTCAACTTCCGACCAGAAAAGACAGTAGCATCAGTGCTACAAGGGGGACAGAAGAGGCGGAAGAAGTGGTTTTTCCCTGACCACAGGGTGTTGGAGCGACTCTCACACCCAGAGGGAAGAGGAAAACCAAAAGAGACTCAGAAAACAAAAAAAACAAAAACATTGTCTTTACCTTTGTGTTTTTGCATGTCTTGTTGCAATTTGTGTGTTTCTCCACAGGTGTTTTTCCACAGGGGCACTAAAATAGCATAAAGCAGGTGGGCAGGAAGAATTGTGACCAAACCCCCTAAGGGTTGGGTAGCAGGAGGTTTATTATTGTCAGTTGCTTTTGCGACCTTCCATTCTAAACATGTCCAGCTGATCCACCTAAAAAGACCACAAAACGCGCCATTACAGCAGCATCCAATGACTGGTGCTTAAAACAATATGGTGGAGTGGAATTAAATTACACTCTGGGGCGACAACTACCTTTCAGGTCGACCTATGTGATATTATAAAGTGCGGTAGTAAAAATAATTATGGACAGTGGAGCAGATAATTTAAAACAAGATGAGTTGCCAGACACCCCTTCTGCATTTCACTTCAGATTTTCCTGTACACAATTAAATAACAAAACACACATTAGAAACTAACACATCGGCGGATGCGTTTAGGAGAAAATTTTCAGATTAAAAGCAATGAGGACTGCTATTATTAAACCCCTAGGATGTTAATTGTTTTAAGTCAGAGCTGTTATTAGTGAGCGATAAGAGGGTCAAACGCATTCGGACAAGAGGTTCTGGTCTGGAAACAAAGATGGTAGAAGCTCGCTAATGTGAGGGTTTTTCTTTTACTTTTCTAACAAAGTTTTCCTTTAAATCATCTAATTCATATATAGATATGTTTTGGGGTTTATTGACCCCACAAGGGGTTTTAATAAGATTCAAATAGGTACCTTTAAGATACAATTAGCTTTGCAACATACATGCGTGAGAAGAAATAGGGGACACCGCTAAAAGAAATTCATTTTGCACCAAAATGTAAATTTACGTGATGAAAGCATAGAGCAGCTTAAGAAATTACTTAAATGGCTACATCTGGATTCTACTATTATTGTGGTGACCATAGGCAGTAATAAAAGCATTAGAAGGATTGCGCACGCTCTCAGAAACCATGCACGAGCACTCCGGAATCTCTAACCCGTTCGAGGAGTGGATGACTAGTGAGTTTGGCAAGTGAAAAAGTCTGATCATCTCTTTTTATCTCTCTTGCAGTGTTTGTAGCAATATTGATTACATGTTGTTGTCGTTGCATTTCATGCATTTGCTCATTGACAGTCCGCCTCATATCCTCCACCATTGAGGAACGGGACCCCAGAGTTATGATGCCTTTGTTAGTTGCAGCACCTGAGGAGGAGAACGAGGACACTGGGTTTGAGCTGATGCATGTATAAGGTTTAACCTGAAGTATTACTGTTGTTTGGGAATGTATGTGTTTTTTCTTTTACTACTTATTGTCGTTACAATACAATCAAGTATTTATCATAGGTGTCATGACGAACCAGTAAATTTAGGGTTTTCTACTGCAATAGTTTATGGTGAACTCTTAAAAGAGTTCAAAAGGGGGAATTGTGGAATGTATTAACTTTGATTCATTTTGTAGTACACATTTATGAAGGTATAACATGCTTTTAATGTGCAATATATTTGCTTTGAGGCCTGTCTGTTTATTAGAAGAATAGAATGTGAAAGATTAAGGTTAAATGAGCTGTTTACGAGCAAAAGTATCAGGAGAGAGTTTCAAGGCCAGTCCTAGGCAGTGGGAAAGAACAGAAACTCCGGTTCACATGCAGCTGGAGGAAACAACGAAAAGATAGTTATTAGGGAGGAAGATAGCAATAAGATGTGTGCTCCATTCATTGTGTGACCTTGTATAATCTATGTTCTAACTTTAATAAAACGAGCCTGAGCTGGGAGTTGGGCAGAGTTGCTGCCCGGAGGGGCTGAAAGGTGCATCTCTCACTTTGCAAAGGTGAAACTGAATTATGCGTCCATGGCTGAGTTTTTGATTTAAGTCCTGCACACGAATTAACGAACCCGGGGAAGCACAGACGGCTTCAACAACCTCTAGCAGCAACAATTAGACAAACAAAGATTGTCAAAGGTATAAAATGCATGAATATAGAGCATAAGATTAGTCTTTATGCTGATGATGTATTACTCTATCTTGAGCACTCAAACTCTTCCCTCTCTCAAGTAATTGGATTACTAGAATCCTTCTCAAAGGTTTCAGATTACTCTATAAACTGGTCTAAATCTGCGGTACTGCCAATAAATTGCTCTTTTCAGAACCCCCTGGATTTACATTTGCAATCAGGAAATATTAAATATTTGGGTATTACTGTGTCGTCTAAACTAGCGGATTTAGTAAAATCTAACTACATCCCCCTTTTAAAAAAGATAGAAGAGGATCTTGAAAGATGGAAATCGCTTCCAATTTCACTCATGGGTAGGGTAGCTTCAATTAAAATGATGGTCTTACCTAGAATTAATTACTTATTTTCAATGATCCCCAATAAACCATCATCCGACTGGTTTAAATCTCTAGACTCTTCTATCTCTAAATTTCTTTGGAAAGATAAACCACCCCGTATCAGCTTAAAGACGCTACAGAAAACTAAAGACAGAGGGGGACTAGATCTGCCTAACTTCCATAATTACTACTTAGCAAATAGACTACAATATATCACTAAATGGATAAAACATAATCCTTTAGACGAGCCCTGGATAGATATAGAACAGAAAATATGCAATAATATCACGATTTCAGATTTGCTGTTTATTAGCTCAAATATAAAACGGCATACATGCTTTAAAAATATTAACATCAGCTCTACTCTGACAGCATGGTGGGAGTTTCTTAAAATGACAAACTCATCCCTTATCCCATGCAGTCGTACACCCATCTGGAATAACCCTGACATCCTACAAAATAATATGATAAACTTTATATACTGGAAGAATAAAGGTATTGAATATCTGGAACATTTACTTGACGGAACCGAGTTCATCACTTTTGCCAAACTAAATATGCAATATGGCATTAGTAAAAATAAATTCTTGGAATATGAACAACTTAAAGGTATACTATGCAACCGGGGTTGATTTTCCAGCGAGGCTCCCCCAGAGGGCGAAAGTAAAAGTGCACTGTCGTAAATATGCTCAGCTGTTCTCCTGGTTTGTCCGTCAAGCCAGGCGCGGTTGTTTTGAGCTTAACAGTGTTTCCCGCAGGAATTTGGTTATGCGAGGCGGGGGTTTGTTGGACGACACGTTGCCCGCGGACCGAATCGCAGAGCGGGGGGGGGGGGTGGTGGGGAGAGAGACGACGACACGTTGTCCGCGGACCGACTCGCGGAGCGGGGGGTATCCATGTGTTTTTTCCCGGCCATTCACGCACGCGCGAAAGCAACAACAAACCGCGTGTTAACATCACTTTTTTTTTTTTTTTTGGGAATGTTGGCGAGGCGGTAGCGTGAGTTTGGCGAGGCGAAGATAGCGCTGCGGGAAACCCTGGCAGACAGGCGAATGCAACGAATACAAAAGTCGAAAAAACGGCAGTACAAACAATGACTAACACAGTGAAAGTATGAACATGCACACAGAGAGAGAGAAACCATTCCAATGCAGTGTTTCCCCTAGGAATTTGGGACGACCGGCGGAGCGGGGGGGGGGGGAGACAAACTTTTCACCGCTGACCGGCGGAGCGGAGCGGGGGGGAGACAAACTTTGCGCCGCTGAGCAGAGCGGGGGGGAGACAAACTTTGCACCGCTGACCGGCTGAGCGGAGCGGGGGGGAGACAAACTTTGCACCGCTGACCGGTTGAGCGGAGCGGAGCGGGGGGGAGACAAACTTTGCACCGCTGAGCAGAGCGGAGCGGGGGGGAGACAAACTTTGCACCGCTGAGCGGCTGAGCAGAGCGGAGCGGGGGGGAGACAAACTTTTCACCGCTGACCGGCGGAGCGGAGCGGGGGGGAGACAAACTTTGCACCGCTGACCGGCTGAGCAGAGCGGGGGGGAGACAAACTTTGCGCCGCTGACCGGCTGAGCGGAGCGGCGCGCATATCGAGTTAGTTTTATTTTTTTATTATTATTTTTTTGGAATGTCGGCGAGGCGGTAGCGTGAGGGAAACCCTACAATGTTACTTACAATCGCATCAGCAGAAACGCGAGGTCCGCGTCAGCCTTGCAGCCTTCTATGTTCACCCGTGTACGACTCCTCTCTCTGTCCAGAGCCCTTTTCCTCTTTCTTGCCTGCTCCGACATGGGCTTTCGCTGTTTTCTCGCTGGTTCCGCCATGATAACTGCACAAATATCGCCACTGCGCTACCAACGAGCATGCCTTTCACTGCGGGCGTGTAGCAGTTCTCGCCGTAAAGCAAGACCGACTCTCGCGATCTTGCACGAGATTCTGAGCCTGTGGGCGCGGGCCGAGGGCTCCTGCAATTGCAAGTGCGGTATTTCCCCCACAGACCACCAGGGCGGCCGAGAAAACCTTAGTTCAACCTGAAATGACTCATTTAATCATCCAAAACGGTATGGAACATATTAATTAACTGAAAAATGTTGCATAGTATGCCTTTAAATCTATAATTAGAAATAAATTTAAGCATATTAAAGGTGGTTTACAAATCCCAACTAATATATTAGAGTTCCTAGATTTAAACACCCCCAAACTATTGTCTAAATCATACAGGACACTGACTAAAATAGATGATTCAATTTCTCTTCCTATTATGAAATGGGAAGAGGATTTATCTGTCAGCTTTGAACAAAACTTCTGGGCTCAGATAAGTCTAAGAACTTTCAAATTGACTAGAAACACCAACTTACAACTAATACAATACAAAATCCTTCACAGAGTATATTATACAGGAAAAAGATTATTCAAGATGGGTTTGGCACAATCTAATATCTGTCCACACTGCATAGGCAATCACCCTGATAACTATATTCATGCGTTATGGTTATGCACACCAGTCCAGAGATTCTGGGCACAGATATGTAAGGACTTATCAAAGTGCCTGAGTTGTAAAATTTCACCTTCCCCATCAGTTTGCTTGCTCGGTAACTTTGAGGAAAGCCCTTTGGGGAAAAAAATAGTTTACAAGGTTTTCACTGCATTATGTATCGCAAAGAAAACTATCCTCATGAATTGGAAAAGTAAGGAAAATCTCAGTATCAATCAGTATAGAGATCTTTTCTTGGATCATATTAATCTTGAGACAGCATCTGCATCCATATCTGATCGATCTCTTTGGGCTCCTTTGATCAGCACCATCACTTAGTGGAATGGGGGGCGGTGGGTTGCTTCCTGCAGCGCACAGTGGCTGGATAGGGGGGTCCCTGGGGCTCTGGGGGGCACTTGGAGTGGGGCGCCTGGTGGGTGGTTGGCTCGCGGGCCCTGCGGCCTCTCCCTGGCCCCCGGGCTATGGTGGTGCCACTGGCGGGGCCCCCTTCTCCGGGTGGGCTTTCGGGGAGCGGGGGTGCCTATTGGAGTCAGTAGGGGAGCTGGCTCCCTGGGATGGCTCCCCAGTCCTTTTCTCCACATCCCCGGACTCCTCCCTCAACCTGCTCCATCACGCTGCCACACATGTAGGACCTTGGGGAGGGGGGCGTTACTGGAGGTTGCCACTTTCTGATGACGTCCCTCTCCCCAATTTTCTCATGCATTTTAGTCACTTTCACTTCAAACATTTTCACAACGCACATTCATGTAGGCCATGGTATGGGGGGGTGGGGGTGAAGACGTCTGGGGGGGCTTATGTTGTGTGAGCCTCGCCTCGGACGGCTCCCTTCACCCCCTCTCGCATTTAGACATTGAGGGTTCTGGGCAGTTGCTTGGAGGGGGTGCGCCGGCTCCAGCTTCCTTCCAGAGGGGGGTGGGCTGTGCTGGGCACCCCCTTCGGCGCTCCCAGTTTTAAACACACTTGAGAACAACATGCAACAACACAACATCTGAGCGGGCGTAGGGAGGATCGGGGTCTTTTGCACACCCCCATTCTCCGATCGCGGCACGGAGTCTGGGGCCTGGAGGAGGAGCGGGCCACCAGGTCCGGGGTCTTGGCGGGGGGCTGCTGTGAGGGGCAAGCGGCTTGCCGGGTCTGGGGCTGATGCCTCTGCTCTCCCCGGAAAGGGGTGGGGGGTAGGGGTGGCTAGGGTAAGGTGGGGGTTTATTAGGTATCTAGGGGGTGAGGGGGGTTCTGGTTGGGTGGCCCGTACGAGCCATGTTGCCCCCCCCCTCCCTGGGGGGCCTGGTCTGGGGGGGTCTGGTTCGGGGGGCGGGGCTGGGGGTCGGGCACAGGCAGGCGTAGAGTTGGATTGTGGTGACCCCCCCCTCCCCCCCCACCCCCCACTTAGAATTGTTGGTTGTGTGTGTTATGTGGGAATGTGTGTACAGCGTTTTTTTTTTTTTTTTTTGTAAATCTGTGTGTGGTGAGTGGGGCACTAGGGAGGGATGGTGTGAATGAGTTTTTTTTTTTTTTTTTTCCAGGTTCGGGTGCGGTCCGCTCCCTCTCCCAAGAACATCTCAAGTCTCCGCTAGGTGCGGAGCCCATCCCCCCACGTCCTGCCCCCTTCCGCTGGCAGGCGCCTTGGCCCACTGGCGCATTGGCGGCCCTCGGGTTTGGGGCGGGTTCCCGGGTGGGTGCCGGCCCGTTCCCGGTGGCCACTTCGCGGGGTCTGGCCCCCCGGGGCTCAGCCGGGGCTCCCGCCGCGGGGGCGGGGCGCCCCTGGGGGCCTCTGGTCATCTCTCCTCTTTCCTGGGGGGGGGGGGGGGGGGGTTGCGGATTTCCTGTGTTGGCCCCTCTTGGGCGCCCTGCTTTGGAGGCCCCTTTAGGAGTCCGGGGTTATGGGTCCCCTGACGCCTGCCTCGGTGCTTGAGGAAGGCGGGCCTTTGGTTCTCCACAACCACTATCGAGCAATTTCCTTCTGGATTAATTTCACATACACAAGTGCACTCTCACAAACACCCACAGGTGCTGGGTTCTAGGTACTAAGTGTTCACTTATATACAGAAAGCCCATAATTTATTTATATATATATATATATATATATATATATATATATATATATATATATATATATATATATATTTTTTTTTTTTTTTTTTTTTTTTTTTTTTTTTTTCACTTTCTTTTCTCAGGTATCACTTTACACATGTCAGCTTAAATAATACATATGATTTAGCAATAGCATCAAGGTGTTACTCTATTGTATCTGTTACACTATGTCTGTTGGTTGTGCTGTTCTTTTACATCTCTCTTTCCAGGTGATGAAGCAGACGGAAGACGTTTTATCATTATTTCCCTTTTATCTCTTCTTTCTTTCACCTCTTCTCTTTCTTTTTTTCTCTTCCTGTTCTTCCTGTACTCTCCTACTTTCCCATATTAGTGTCCACATAATTTGAAATTCTCCCTGCAGGAATCACAATAAATCTATTTACATGCATAAATCAAGCGGAGCACTACAGCGAATGCTGATTGCTCCACTTGTGAAAGCAAAATCTGTCGAGCTCTATTTGGCATTTGTCATGGTTTAGGTTTTGTCTGGCTTTTTTGTTAGTTTGTAGTTCACTTAGCTCTCCCTTGCTCAGCTTTAGTCACTCCTCTGGACACTAATTAGTTTTCATTCCCGTCACCTGTCAGGCAACAATTACCCCTGATCTGTTGCCACCTGTGTTCACCTCTTTATAAGACTCACCTCATTCTGTTCTCGTCGCCGGTCCATAGCGTTCACTCCCGCTCAGTCTCTGCCAGTATTCTTGTCAGCTCCGTTTTTGTTACCGTCAGCCGTAAGACTCCTTTCAACCTGGTTTTTGTTACAGTCAGCCTTTAGACTTTTTCCGTCAGCTTTGTTCTCTCCAGTGCTCGTCTCAGATGTTCTGCTCTCCAGTATTCGGCTCAGAAGATCTGCTCTCAGGTCCACGGCGCCGACGCTCCGGTCTCAAGTCCTCGGCTCTGACGCTCCGGTCATCGGCTCTGACGCTCTGGTCTCAAGTCATCGGCTCTGACGCTCTGGTCTCAAGTCATCGGCTCTGACGCTCTGGTCTCAAGTCATCGGCTCTGACGCTCCGGTCTCAAGCTCTGACGCTCTGGTCTCAAGTCATCGGCTCTGACGCTCTGGTCTCAAGTCATCGGCTCTGACGCTCTGGTCTCAAGTCATCGGCTCTGACGCTCCGGTCTCAAGCTCTGACGCTCTGGTCTCAAGTCATCGGCTCTGACGCTCTGGTCTCAAGTCATCGGCTCTGACGCTCTGGTCTCAAGTCATCGGCTCTGACGCTCCGGTCTCAAGCTCTGACGCTCTGGTCTCAAGTCATCGGCTCTGACGCTCTGGTCTCAAGTCATCGGCTCTGACGCTCTGGTCTCAAGTCATCGGCTCTGACGCTCTGGTCTCAAGTCATCGGCTCTGACGCTCCGGTCTCAAGCTCTGACGCTCTGGTCTCAAGTCATCGGCTCTGACGCTCTGGTCTCAAGTCATCGGCTCTGACGCTCTGGTCTCAAGTCATCAGCTCTGACGCTCCGGTCTCAAGTCTTCGGCTCCAGAGTTCCTCCGGGTCAGTCTCTCCACTCGCCTCCTGCCGGCCAACTTCTGCACCCTACACCTCCGTCTGTTGAAAGACTCTAGTCCCATCATCATCCATCTTCCACACTATTCAATAAAACTCACTCCTAAGAACTTGCTCTGTGTGTGCGTGCTGTGTCCGGGTTCATCCTCGAAAAATATATCATAACAGCATTAAGACATCAATTCTCATTGCCACATTGCTAGACAGGACACTGGGAAAATAAATAAATAAATAAATAAATAATGTTATTTCCTCGAATAATTTTTATTGTGAATGGGTTGAAATGCATATGAAATGTTGTTCTAAATTAGTTAAGCTAATTTAACCTCATTTCATATTCTTTAAGATGAACGTTGGTTCTCTAACTTAGATCTGCAGTGAACCAGGATTCACTGAATCATTTTGATTGTTTTCAACAATTTTTATTTTCTCCTTTTTGTTTATTTTGTGTGTACAAGTTTCTTAGCTACTTTCTATCTTAATTTTGCTTAGTAGTTTAGTTAACTTTCACTAGCCTAGTAGAGAGTTGATTGAAATATAGTGTTAATTCAGATAAACAGCATTCTATACTGGTATTCTCTAGCTGTTGGGTTATTTCTGTTAAATTCTTGAATTGGAAGAAAATTTTATTCTATATGTGTGCAGAGTTTGCTGTTAAAAGAATGCCAATGCTCGAATCATTCCTTTCAATTATTGTCCTAATACACTCCTGATCAAAATCTTAAGACCTCCTGATGGCTTTTGCCAGTGTAAAGACTTCACAGAAAATGACATGGAATCCAGATGTTTGCACAGCTTTTGGCTTTTAAAGACTATGGTCTTAAACTTTTGATCAGCTGAAAAAATCATGTTTGAGTATAAATGCAGTTTTCAGACAATTCCCTGCTCAAATGTTCTTTTCTCTTGCACTGATTTGTCCTTTTAACATTGTGAAGCTCTAATTAGAACCTTCTTAAGATCCAATAGTGCAAAATGCAAATTCTTGCAATTTTTTGACTGGTCTTAAGATTTTGATCAGGAGTGTATATCACCTGTTTGGGTTGATGTTCACTGCACAATACCTAACAGACCGAGGGTTATTTATTAAACATTAAATAACTTAAAACCATGCATAATGGTACAACAATGGAAAAAATTTTAACCAATTTTTCTGGATGATCATATAGAATTTATTTTGCAAAGTGCCTTGAGATGAAATGTGTTGTGAATCGGTGCAATATAAATAAGATTGAACTGAACCGAACTGGTCTGCGAGGGATAGAACCCCTTGGGGATCACCAACCACAGACATGTTGTCTTAGGCAGTGTTGTGTCAATTCATCTTTAACAATAACTAGTTCTAGATTCAGTTCAGCCAGGTTATAATCAAATTATTCATTTTCATTGCTCACCATAGGCATTTGGAAATAAGTCCCGTTTGTGTATAATTATCTTTTCTGAAATAAAACTTAAACATATATACATATAGATCATGCCATTGCCTAGTATCTGTTTTATTCTCTCCTCTTTCTCTTTGTCCACATGAACTGTATTTTACAGTGGTTGAATTCCCAAATCAGCTACTCCCGTTTTAAAAATGTAATGCTTGTTGTACAGTGGTCCATGTAGACTAGCTGTTTTGCAGTCACTTTTAACCCTTTTATTGCCGTCAGGTAAAAGCAGATTGGATCTGCCTAAGTTTGTTGCTTTGCTTTTTAAGCTGCCAATGCACATTCAGAAACACAGAGTAATACTAAGCTGTCAGATATGGCAAATTGAAGTTGTCTTGGACAAACTGGAGGAAGGACTCACTTAATGCATGTTTTTGATAAGTATTCAGCCAAAGTATACATATATCGGTGCTAAACATACACTACCGTTCAAAAGTTTGGGGTCACCCAAACAATTTTGTGTTTTCCATGAAAAGTCACACTTATTCACCACCATGCGTTGTGAAATGAATAGAAAATAGAGTCAAGACATTGACAAGGTTAGAAATAATGATTTGTATTTGAAATAAGATTTTTTTTTCATCAAACTTTGCTTTCGTCAAAGAATTACAGCATTGCAGACCTTTGGCATTCTAGCTGTTAATTTGTTGAGGTAATCTGGAGAAATTGCACCCCACACTTCCAGAAGCAGCTCCCACAAGTTGGATTGGTTGGATGGGCACTTCTTGCGTACCATACAGTCAAGCTGCTCCCACAACAGCTCAATGGGGTTCAGATCTGGTGACTGCGCTGGCCACTCCATTACAGATAGAATACCAGCTGCCTGCTTCTGCTCTAAATAGTTCTTGGACAATTTGGAGGTGTGTTTAGGGTCATTGTCCTGTTGTAGGATGAAATTGGCTCCAATCAAGCGCTGTCCACTGGGTATGGCATGGCGTTGCAAAATGGAGTGATAGCCTTCCTTATTCAGAATCCCTTTTACCCTGTACAAATCTCCCACCTTACCAGCACCAAAGCAACCCCAGACCATCACATTACCTCCACCATGCTTAACAGATGGCGTCAGGCATTCTTCCAGCATCTTTTCATTTATTCTGCGTCTCACAAGCGTTCTTCTTTGTGATCCAAACACCTCAAACTTGGATTCATCCGTCCACAACACTTTTTTCCAGTCTTCCTCTGTCCAACGTCTGTGTTCTTTTGCCCATCTTAATCTTCGTGACGCCCAGAATCCCGCAGCCGCCTCTTCACTGTAGATGTTGACACTGGTGTTTTGCGGGTACTATTTAATGAAGATGCCAGTTGGGGACCTGTGAGGCGTCTGTTTCTTAAACTAGAGACTCTAATGTACTTATCTTCTTGCTCAGTTGTGCAACGCGGCCTCCCACTTCTTTTTCTACTCTGGTTAGAGCCTGTTTGTGCTGTCCTCTGAAGGGAGTAGTACACACCGTTGTAGGAAATCTTCAATTTCTTAGCAATTTCTCGCATGGAATAGCCTTCATTTCTAAGAACAAGAATAGACTGTCGAGTTTCAGATGAAAGTTCTCTTTTTCTGGCCATTTTGAGCGTTTAATTGACCCCACAAATGTGATGCTCCAGAAACTCAATCTACTCAAAGGAAGGTCAGTTTTGTAGCTTCTGTCACTGCATGAAAAGTGTGATTTCCGTCACTATGCGGCACTGTAGATTGTCGTGGAAGTTCAGGTTAACGGCTGTTCACGGTAATTTGCAGGCAACACCGAAAACTGCCATGAATTGTCAGAAATTGACGTGGGCCTTGCTTTGCAGTTGTCCCCCCATGACCCCCCTCCTCCTAATTCTAGGGGAGGCTTTAACATGTAAATGAAAATGCTGTGAGCTATACAAATGCAAATCAGGGTTGCAGGGGGAGTTTACCCCACGTCTCGCGTTCAATTCGCCTTCAACTCCTCTTCGATGCGATCCACAACTTTCAGCCAGTCCGCAGACTGACGAGAAGAAACTGCTGATTGCTATCAGTGGACTGTCTCATATGAGTCAGTCGGTATTGAAGCAATGCCAAGAGCGTGGAAATGTTCAAGTCAGAAGTTTTGGTTGGGTCATTCATGATAAAGTAAATGAAATGGGGTTTAATGAACTAAAATTAAGTCCCACTGTACCTTTCCCAGATACTCCACCATGGGTTTTTAGGGAGGTGGCCACTGATTTGGGATTATTAGAAGAAAAACAAAATAATGACATGGACAAATACAGGGTGCAGAGTTATTTAATGGAGAGGTATAGTGAGGATTTAACTATATATACAGATGCATCTAAACTAACTGATAAAAGAATGGGTGTTGCTTATGTCATTCCAAAATTAAACATTAAAGTTGGAAAAAGAATCAGTGATGATTTAGCAGTTTACACAGCGGAATTGATTGCTGTGTGGCTAGCTTTGCTTTGGGTGGAGGTCAATAGAAAGAAGAAGAAGGCAGTAATTGCTTCAGATTCCAGCTCAGCTTTAATCAGTATTAAAACATTTCAGTCAAAATCAAATAATCTAATAAAGTCAGGAATTAATATAACTCTGGTATGGGTACCAGCTCATATAGGAGTAATAGGAAATGAGTTAGCAGATAAAAGTGCTAAGCAAGCAGCTAGACATTTTAATATAGATGTTGACGTGAACTACAGCAAAGCAAAAATTAAAAGTATGGTCAAAAACATAGTTAAGGGTAAATGGCAAACATTATGGGACGGTGGGCAGACTGAAAGACAGTTCTATAATATTCAGAATAAAGTGGGAAAGAGCAGAAATACAAACAGAAGCAAGGAGGAGGAGGATGTATTTTCTAGAATGAGGTATGGACACACACGTCTAAATAAAACTTTGTTAATAATGAAGAAGCATGCTGATGGCAACTGTGAATTCTGTGGTAGTCCAGAGACTATAGAGCATGTTATTGTACACTGTAATAAATATCAGGAAGAAAGACAAAGACTAGTCTTACAATTACAAGGAGAACAGATGAGGCTGAACCTAGAAGAAATTCTGCAAAGACACACATGGGGAAATGAGTGTAAACTATGTAATTGGCTTCCTGAGGAATACAGGACTAATTAAAAGAATTTAGTATGATCTTTTTGTTTGTTTTGTTTTGATTGGTTTGTTTCATTATGTTTGTTTATTTTATTTGTTTGCAACCTATTAGGAAAGGTTAGACTCCAGTACCACACTCCAGTCCAGTTGGTGGCGGTAATGCACCATTAAAGTTAGTTGCCAACCGCCATAAAAACCAAAAGAAGAAGAAGAAGAAGTGGACTGTCTTGTCAGCTTAATCAACATACTGCCGATATGAATGAGCGGTTCACTCAACTGCAGAATTCGGTAAACTCCAGGTTGCTGTCCATAGAGGACAAGTTGGCGGCTCTGCAGTCAAACAACTGTGCGGGAGAGACTAACTACAAGAAGAGAAGACGGGTGCACAATCCCAAGCTTGCGGTAAGAATATGTTCGGTGACTGCTAGCTAAGCTAAAAGTAGCCTAGCCTAAAACCAAAGCTAAGTACTCTTAGCAGCCTAGTAGCCTTGCAAAAGAACAAGCTTTATTAAAGTGTATTTTTTTGTCATTTACAGGAAGCAGTACGCCGTCTTCACAACTCGGAGACAAATTGCAGGCGCTATGAACCGGAGCAAGGCAGTGACCTCCTATTTGCTCGGAGCAATATCTGCAAGTCCAGATTTACACGATGTTGAGAAAGACGAAATTGTGTGTAAGTGACTTGTTTTTACTGTTTCTCCTTCCTTGTTTAATGTTACTGTGACTTGCGTTTGATTTTTATTCATACCACTCTCATTTAATTTTTTTCCAGCCGCCTGTAGGACCTATTATGAGTACGCAGGAGAGTACGCAGCCAGAAAACTCATTGCGGGCGGAAGCTGCGAAGAGCTCAGCTCGGAGTCGAGCGAGAAGAAAGAGGGTAAAACTTTATTTGGTGACTATTTTTCAGGTGCACTGATAGATGTGTTGTGTCCATACGCAGTGCATCCCATCGCACAGTACTGATTTTTTTTTTTTTTTACAGCTGCTGGAATCGAGGCAGAGCGTGCTAGCGGATGACGAGGTGGAACTCTGGAAGTCCGCCACCGTAGACCTCATGTCTGACGAAGAAGATGACTTTGTTGGCGGGGTCTCTGGATGGATTGTACTGCCGCCGTCATTTCGTAGGCCGGATCTCTCTGAACTCTGTGTGAAGCTGCAGTCCCGGTTAGAGGCGAGGCCGAAGTACAGAGCCACGCACAGTAGGCATCTGCACAACGGACCTACCTCGGAAAGAACGCCGCCAGTTACCTACAACCCCAAGGAGGCAAACGGACAGTTCACGGAGTTGTAGTTTTTGGATAATCCTCTGCCATGTGTGGGCAGATTCTCGCGTATATAGTTGTGTTTGTTTTAATAAAGCTCTTTCTTTGCATAAACATCTTCCGGGCAAATGTTCATTTCCTCTATAAATTCATTCATGTCCTTGATGGTAGCCTAATAGGGTGACCACCTGTCCCGCGTAGCGCGTGCGCGCACAGCGTTTGAAGCCCAATTCATGCGTCCCGCAAATTGAGACCGTGTCACGCATAATCAATGCTTTCTCAAAAAAAAGTTGGTCGCTCTATCCACGTTATTTTCGAACGACGAAGTAACTATGGCCACAGCTTCAAACTATTCATGACTGAGAGGATGACATGAAGAAGTGCCTCATATAACGTACGAGGACATTTTAACCTGTTTCGTGTCGTCACTTGGTGCGGGCAGTGCGACTTTACCGAGGCGAACCTCCGCAGTGAAAAAGTTGAATCGGTGTTAATAAATATCAACAACGATAACCTGGTATTCATGGAGGCTGTTGGCCGTTCAAGCCAAAACTAGTCCGACGTTCACGCTGCTGGATCCTGACTGCATCAACCGGCTCTACCGAGACGGCCGAAGCGCTCTGGTGCTGCGGCTCCAAGGGAAGCCTTCAGTGATGCAGCGGCGACCTCATGGAAGGTAGGCTAATGAATGGTCTGATTCAGAAACATCCTGGCTGTTGGCTCGTTGTGATTAGATTGCTGGTCAGTTAATTTTGTAATGTTTTGGATTAAACTGATGTTATAAGTGGACATCTAAACATTCTGCCCACTTCATGTTTTGGCTTGAAAAGGTTTGAGTCCTAAAGGTGACCCCAAAGTCCTAAAAGTGTCCCCAGGATGTTGAACAGTTTTTTTTTTCCTGCGCCTGCCTTTACCAACATCCAAGTTCACCATCCTTCCTCCCCCTTCTCGTTCTGTGAACCTCTGGAGTCGTGAGTTAAGACTTTTGTACAGTTCCTGTGGTGTAGAGCAACTACAATTCCTGTTAATCCTTTAATTTTAAATTATAATTTATTTAAAGTGAATAAATTGTAATGAAAAATAAATAAAATTAAATAGCTAAAGTAAATCGGAATTGGAAGTGCATCTGTTCATTGAATGTTCAACGTATTATGAATCTTTATTTAGAAAGAAATACACATTGGTTGGCCTATTCCTGAGCATACATCAGCAATTACACATGTTTATGGGAATAGGGCATTATTAATATACCATGTAAGGTGGTATGTGCTAGAAATGTGTAAACCACTATCAGTGAGTCTGCCCGTGAGGTGGGGGCACCGCCGCGCCAAGCAGTGTCCCACTTTGTCCCTCAGAAACATACCCCTTGTCCCCCCTTGGGCTTATTAGCAGGTGGTCACCCTATAGCCTAATAATAGAGTAGTAGCCTACATAGGATAACATGAATATACAGCACATAATATGAATATATATATATATATATATATATATATTTTTTTTTTTTTTTTTTTTTTAGTTATTGGGGATCTGCCAACCAATCACGACTGATTTTACTTGTTTGAAAGTTGTGGTTTCATCCAATACTGAGTCAGGATATTCAAGCCAGGCCTGGCCAGCCGCGCGGTTTCGCTGCATTCATATGCTAATTAGGGCCATTAGCACTCTGAAAGCTCTCCACATACGTCATTGTCCGGTTCTGACAATTTGTGGAACTGACAAACGGCGACAAGCGCGGGTTGCATATTGTCGTCAACTGCCGAAAATGACGGAGATCTCTGGTCGTTTACGGGGACGAAAATCACACTTTTCATGCAGTGTGTAACGAGCTAAACTGTTTTCGGATGTGTGAACATGATTGCACAAGGGTTTTCTAATCATCAATTAGCCTTGTGAGCCAATGAGCAAACACATTGTACCATTAGAACACTGGAGTGATAGTTGCTGGAAATGGGCCTCCATACACCTATGTAGATATTGCACCAAAAACCAGACATTTGCAGCTAGAATAGTCATTTACCACATTAGCAATGTATAGAGTGTATTTCTTTAAAGTTAAGACTAGTTTAAGGTTATCTTCATTGAAAAGTACAGTGCTTTTCCTTCAAAAATAAGGACATTTCAATGTGACCCCAAACTTTTGAACGGTAGTGTGTGTATATATATATATATATATATATATATATATAGATAGATAGATAGATAGATATAACCTGTCCAGGGTGTACCCCGTCTCTCGCCCAGTGAACGCTGGAGATAGGCACCACCAACCCCCGCGACCCCATGAGGGATGAGGCGGGTCAGAAAATGGATATGTATGTATGTGTATGTGTGTGTGTGTGTGTGTATATATATATATATATATATATATATATATATATATATATATATATATATATATATATATATATATATATGTATTGTTATGCCAGAAGCTGTTTGAATATTCTTATTATTTTTATTATTTATAATTTGGTATTATAATTTAAATAATAAGTCATTCAACTCAAAATTTAGCTATAACAAATATAGTTCAAATGGTGGTGATGCCAAAGCTGGAAGCTTGTAATGATTTGTACCACTAATGCAGTTATTAAGTAGCTGTTATGAACTCAGGTGTGCTGGAATAAATTATCTGGTCGGGTTCTAACCGAAGAGGTTTATCCGGCAGACTATGAGAACCCCAATATAACTGCAATTAGAGTTTAAATCCTTATTCCTTATCACCAATCCAATGATAATGTCTCTGTGTTAATATCAGATGTTAACTCCGAGAGGAGGTTAGCTCTGAATTCTGAATAACCATGCAACTGTGAATTGGAATGAACACAACAATTACTAATCCACAGTTGTTGTTTTATTAAACCAAAGCAATTCCCTGTTACAGTAATTCTCTGATTCAACAACCTTGGAATTCTACTCACTACTAAACTAAACATGCAAAATATATGTGGAAATAAAAGTCAAAAAGAAAATGGATTAAAATGAGAGGCAGACAACCGCTTTGAGACCCTCCCAAGATGGCGACTATGATGACGTAGGCTCTACAACCTTGCGTGATGCGTGAGGGGAGGTCCTAGTGATGTCACCACGCTTACGCTAATGTGGGGGGGTGCCTCGCTTCGAGAGGGAGCGGCTAACTGGTGCGTTTAAAGAAAGACCGCGAACTGAGTTCTAACAAACAGATTGAACTGATAAGAAAAGGGGAGCAGACATAGAACAGGGAAAGAAAAAAAGAAAGGGAAAAAGAATTGAAGAAACGACCCACAGCGGAGGCCAGATGAGCCACAAATCAACACAGCAACAATCACTTGTAAAAAGGCATGCACACACATAGAAAGATATTCAACGGTTAAAAAAACATTCCACCTTGGAGTAAAAGGCATTTAGCTAAATTCCTACACCTGCCCAGGCACTTCTAAACACCCTGTGGGTGAAAAAGAAATCAAAGAAATAAAAGGGGGGAACCCCGTTACTTTGAGGTGCCTCGGGGCGGAATGCCAAGAAGAAGAATGAACGCCGTGTGTCCATCGCTTATAAAACTTTTCCGTAGCAACGTTATCTCTCTGTCCGTCGTTAGGGTCGGCGGCCATTTTGTGCCGTGTTGCATGATGGGAGTTGGTGGCCATATTGACCACCTTGCCTCATGGGAAATGCATATCCAAGGTATACTATGCAACCGGGGTTGATTTTCCAGCGAGGCTCCCCCCAGAGGGCGAAAGTAAAAGTGCACTGTCGTAAAGATGCTCAGCTGTTCTGGTTTCTCCGTCAAGACAGGCGCGGTTGTTTTGAGCTTAGCAGACAGGCGAACGCAACGAAAAGTGGAAAAACGGCAGTACAAACAATGACTAACACAGTGAAGGTATGAACATCAAGCTTCCCGCAGCGCTATCTTGGCGAGGCGGTCGCGGCGGCCGCCTCGCCAAGCCGCCGCCTCGCCAAGCCGCCGCCTCGCCAAGCCGCCGCCTCGCCAAGCCGCGGCTGCCGCCGGCCGCCGCTTCGCCAGTTTTATTATTATTATTATTATTATTTATTTTATTTTTTTTATGTTGGCGAGACGCTACCGCCGCCGCCTCGCCAAGCCGCAGCTGCCGCCTCGCCAAGCCGCAGCCGCGGCCGCCACCTCGCCGCGGCCGCCGCGGTAGCGTCTCGCCAACATAAAAAAAAAAATAATAATAATAATAATAAAACTCGATATGCTTGCATGTTTATTTGACGTTAACACGCGGTTCTTTGTTGTTGCTTTCGCGCGTGCATATAGTGAATGGCAGGGCAAAAACACATGGAGTTCTCGCCGTAAAGCGAGACTTCTGTGTGTGCGAGCCGAGGGCTCTTGCATTGCAAGTGCGGTATTTCCCCCACAGACCCCCAGGGCGGCCGAGAAAACCTTTGTTCGACCTGAAATGACTCATTTAATCATCCAAAACGGTATGGAACACATTAATTAACTGAAAAATGTTGCATAGTATGCCTTTAAAACAAAGATCACAAACATTTATTTTGCTGCACAAATGAAGACCAATTTCTATTCGGGTTGTGTGGTGGGACTGGTTAAACTTTTGCTGACCTTTAAACTTTCACAAGAATTTTTTAATGCACAGACTAGCACAAAGTTTGTGCAAATATTTAAAACAAAGTTTGCTTCACTTAAAAAAGGTGGGGCAAGACACCTTCACTCTGGTTTATTACCCATCTCTCCTCAGCTCCTTTATCTTTTCCCCTCTCATTTCAACGTCCTAATTGTGTTCTTGGTCAGATGGTCTCATGTGTCCGATTTTAGTGCCTGCTGTTGTTCTGCTGGTGCTCCAGCTGTTCCTTTGAAACCAACCTTAAGTAAGCCACTGAAACTGCTCCTGCCTTCCCTCAAATCTGCAAGCCAGAGGCCAATGCCTATGTCCTTAGGCCACATATATCACAGTGGCTGTAGTTGTTATACAGCATGAGCCGAGCTCTGCACACTACAGAGCCGTGTGACAGGACGCCATCTGTGTTTATGCAGGATTCTGTGCATAATCATCTATACCAATCATGGTAAATTGGGCACAAAGTAGCAGACACACATTGTGACGAGTGAATGTCTATCAGCTTGATAAAGTAATGTAATGACTCCATGCTGGGGAGAGCTTCACAGCTGGTGCTCATTTTGAATCGTCCCAGATGGGTTCACATGTGTCCCATTTACCAACTGTTGTCCTCTGAGTATTTGAATTTCCTTCCTTCACATACATCCATCCAAACACACACACACACACACACACACACGCATGCACACATACCTAATATCCCTGAGAAATGTGTTCGTTAGAATCCCTTTCGCTGCATCTGTATTAGATTCACAGCTTTCTGTTTTGGCTTCAGGGCCACCTACACACACTCCAGGGAGTACAGGTGCTGTTTTTAGTATCAGGTAAAGTTGCATGTACCTTTCACTGAACCTCAGAGTTAATGAGCTGTGGCGTAGAGGATTGTCTTTTAAGCACACTCATATCTACCTGTGCGAAAGCAGCTTGACGAAGTTTGTAAACTAAAAAATTTGACTATTCAAAGCTAAGATGTTTATAATGACTGCTGTGCTGCGGTGTCTCCTCAGCCTGAATCTCCTGCATTCATAATGCATCTGGTGTAAAAGTGAGGAGTAGAGCAGAACTACGGAGGTGCTGGTATTCCATGCTTCAGTTTAGCTGTAGACATCCCCTCATGGAACTGACCTCCAGGGTTGAGGGAGACGTTAATGAATTACAGCACATTAAAAAAACACACACACAACAGAAAAAAGCTGTCACCAGACTGAGACGGATAGAAGTGAAACAGGAAAAGTGACAGTGTGTCCTCTCAGTGATGAAGTATTTACACTTGAAGATAGATATTCCATGGATAAATATGAAGCCCCATAGGAAGCTCTCAAACCGAGCTGCCTGTCGGCAGATGCAACGAGCTGTCAATAGAAATATTCAGTGCTGCTGCTGCTTATTTCCTTTATTTTTTATGTTCTAAAACTCAATTACAGATGTTTATTTCAACTGGTGAACCAATATGATGCTTATTATTTACAGTGATCAGTATGTGTTAATCTGTGGTACATATCCCCCTGGGGATCATCGGGGAGTGGGTTGCGATCATGGAAAACTCAGATGAAATATTGTGCAGACTTTGATTTAAGATTTAAGTTGGCTTATGAGCATTTTTCATTGATTTGAAAGATCCTTATGTATAGTTATGCATCACCAGCACAAGCATGAATGACACTGCTGTTTTGAATGCTTATGATAAGTTGATCTAGTATGATCTAGATCATCTAAGAGGAACAGTGATAACCTGACGCCGCCAGATAGATTTGCTTCGCATATCCATCTGGAAACCTTCCGTTGAAGTAATTTTGGGAAGGGGCGAAAATACTGGTTAGCTGATTGGCCTATGTTGGTGATAGACAAGCCAAATAAACCAATCAGATCAACGAAGCATATGACGTACTCGTCAACATGCTTCGTCGTCGCTCGTAACAGGCGACGACGAAAACACAACCACAAGCCAAGCTACTCTTGCTGCTGCAGGTAAAGGCTCGTTAGCTCAGCAAAGAAATACTCTGTAATTCCGATAAAACTTGCTCGATAGCTACGCTAACGCTAGTTTCATCGGCTGAAGCCGCCATGTTCTTTAGACTGAACTGTCGATCTTCTCGTTGCGTCACACCTCAACCCGCCTCAAAGCCAATGCTGATTGGACGTTCGTTTGGTGAACGGCTCCAAATTTTCTTTAACGGAGAGTAGCCAGACTGATCTGCGAGTGAAACCTTGAAAGCTCGCGAAATCAGGATGGTCTCACGAGGCTAGAACAGTGATGCAGTTTGATGCAATTCACCACTTTACCATTTCTACCATCAATTAACTGTCTCCAAAACGAGAGTACGCACGGGGGAGATTTTGTGTGTGGGACCACACATCCTGACGCTAAGTTTTTCTTTGCAGATCACAGTTTTGCATGGAAAGTGACGTATGCAAGATTTAGTCCCAGTCTTGGGCTTGCACAAGCTTTATAATTGAGACTCCTGGCCTTTAGAAAAAAAGTGTCTAAAAGAAAGCTGTTATTAAAAGAAAGACATATTGCCATTGAAGTAAACATGAATGATGGAGGTCTAGTCAGGTGAAACCGACTTTAACCTTTTTGGCCTATATACAGATTACCATGTGTGGCTGAAATGACAATTCCTATTTTTATAGATTCTTTCAACTGATCCCCCTTAAGTAGCAGAAAAGGAGGTGGGGACATTTTTGCACATGCACAGTTATTCAAAAATTGAAAAGGGCATTCACTATACCTTTAAATGACTTTTTTTTTTATTCTGATTTGTAATAATTAAAATTTAAAGTTTACATTTGACATTTCTGTCGATTTATGTGATGAAACTTGGTCTGAGGCCACCTTGTAATTTTTTGTTTGAATCAGAATCAGAATCAGAATCAAGTTTAATCGCCAAGTAGGTTTGCACATACAAGGAATTTGACTTGGTGTTGATGGAGACAAAAATAAGAATACAATAAAATAAAGTAAAATTGAATAAAATCAATATATATACAGAAGTAATATACATTCAGTAGACTGTGCGTTAATGTAACGCAGAAGCTTGTAGTCCTGAACGGGGGAGAGAGACAGTGTCCAGTGTCATAGGCGGCTCTTGGCCTTGTTCATAAGACCGGTAGCAGATGGGAAAAAGCTGTTCTTGTGGCGTGAGGTTCTGGTCCTGATGGACCGCAGCCTCCTGCCAGATGGAAGTGTCTGAAATAGTCCATGACTGGGGTGCGAGGGATCAGCTACAATCTTCCCTGCACGCCTCAGAGTCCTGGAGGCGTGCAGGTCCTGGAGAGGTGGAAGATTGCAGCCAATCACCTTCTCTGCAGACCTGATGACACGCTGCAGTCTTCCCTTGTCCTTAGCGGTGGCACCAGCGTACCAGATGGTGATGGAGGAGGTGAGGATGGACTCAATGATGGAGGAGTAGAACTGCACCATCATTGTCCTTGGCAGGTTGAATTTCTTCAGCTGCCGCAGGAAGTACATCGTCTGCTGGGCTTTCTTGGTGAGGGAGTTGATGTTCAGCTCCCACTTTAGGTCCTGGGAGATGATAGTTCCCAGGAAGCGGAAAGACTCCACAGTGTCAATGGTGGAGTCACAGAGAGTGATGGGGGTAGTTGGAGCTGAGTTCTTCCTGAAGTCCACAACCATCTCCACTGTTTTTACAGCGTTGAGCTCCAGGTTGTTCTCCCTGCACCAGGTCACCAGATGGTCAGCCTCCCACCTGTAGGCGGACTCGTCACCATCAGAGATAAGTCCGATGAGAGTGGTGTCGTCCGCGAACTTCAGGAGCTTGACAGACTGGTGACTGGAGGTGCAGCTGTTGGTGTACAGGGAGAAGAGCAGAGGAGAAAGAACACAGCCCTGGGGGGAACCAGTGCTGATGAGCTGTGAGTCAGAGACATGTTTTCCCAGCTTTACGTGCTGCTTCCTGTCAGACAGGAAGTCTGTGATCCACCTGCAGGTGGAGTCAGGCACATTCAGCTGGGAGAGCATCTCCTGAAGCAGAGCTGGGATGATGGTGTTGAAGGCAGAGCTGAAATCTACAAACAGGATCCTGGCGTAGGTTCCTGCTGCACCTTAACCGGAAACGTACTGCAAAACTGTGTACAATGCAACTGTCTACTTTTAAGTCACTGATGCTCCTTACTGCATATTTGTTTACATTTGGTTTACATTGTTTACATTTCAACTGCCTACTGTTCACTGCTGCACTTTATCCGGAAGTAAATTGAAATTTATCCTGTAAGTGACTGCGATTGATCACTGCACTTTATCCTGTACTGTAATTCACTGCAAGGTATCCTGTAGAGTTACTGCAATATTTCTGAGCTGTGTGAAAACGAAATTTCGTTCTGTATGCACTCTGTGTATACAAAATGACAATAAAGAAAGTCTAAGTTTAAGTCTAAGTTCCTGCAGAGTCCAGGTGTTGGAGGATGTGGTGGAGGGCCAGGTTGACAGCGTCGTCTGCAGATCTGTTGGCTCTGTAGGCAAACTGTAGGGGGTCCAGGAGGGGGTCGGTGATTTCTTTCAGGTGTGAAAGCACAAGGCGCTCAAAGGACTTCATAACCACAGAGGTCAGAGCGAGGGGTCTAAAGTCATTAAGTCCTGTGGTCCTTGGCTTCTTGGGAACAGGGATGATAGTGGAGGATTTGAAGCAGGCTGGCACGTGACATGTCGCCAGTGAGGTGTTAAAAATGTCTGTGAACACTGGAGACAGCTGATCAGCACAATGCTTCAGGGTGGATGGAGACACGGAGTCTGGTCCAGCAGCTTTCCTGAGGTTCTGTTTTTTGAATAGTTTGTTAACGTCTCTCTCGTGAATGGAAAGAGTTGTCACTGAGGTGGAGGTGGAGGTGATCTGTTGGGTGGAGTTGTGGGGGGTCGTGGTGCCCCAAGAGACCCTTGCAGCGCAAATTATGAACTAGACAAATGGGTGTGTATGTGTAACCTTTGGGCTTCCATGTGACCTCATACTGGTCTCTAATTCGTTACTAAAAGAGTCTTCTCGGGGCGCAGCTCTCTTACTCCTTGGCCAGTCAGTGCTTTTTGTGTCATTCTTCATCCAATCATATTAATTCATGACACCTGTCAATTAATGTCACACCGCAGGCAGCTTAGATGTACAGGCACCAGTGTCTCTCACACATGATGCAAATGGAAAAGTCCGGCAACAACGAAAAGACTGGAGAGAATGGCTCAGCAAAATAAAATCAGACGATTTAGCTACAAAATAATTTCAAGAGGCTTTTGCAAGAGGAAAAGAAAAACAGATAAAGAAACTTGGACCGGATTGAGCTGACTTTAAAATTCAGCAGCAGGTAAGTGACAGTGGACAGATTTATGTTCAAACAGAGTTTATTTCTGTGTAGCAATCTCCAACCTCTAGTGTGCCCCACAAAAAATGTTTATCACTAGCTGCCACTGGTCAAGATTAAACAAATCCATGCCAGTCAAAGTCCAGACCCAACTCTGATTAAAAATGAAAGGCAAGACTTGAATATTGACATTTACAGATGATCTCCATGCATTCCAGCTGAGCTTGATCATTTGCAAAGAATTTCAATCTCTAAATGTGCACATCTGATAAATAAATATATAAAAACCTGCGGCTGAAAATAAAGCAAAAAGTTGTCCTGTAAAGTACTGACTGAACACATACTCATTGCATCATTTTCAGCTTTTACTTGCAAAAGCTTTCATTGTTGTCCTTTTGCTTTATATGGTCTATTACACCAACACTATAAAAGTCCCAATAAAACTTTGAGGAGAATCAATATTCTTGCAAAGTTGTGTAAAAGGCAAAGACTGCTGTTTGTATTTGTGCTGTTTTAGTCCAAGTCCAACTAAACTAAAATGTATTAACAATACTTGCAATATTGTATTGTATTGTATTGGGAAGCCTGTGGTCTTAAAAAACAACTGGCATGGCATAGGGAACCAAAACAGTGTTTTAAAATAACACAATATACCCATATTTTGTTGGAATAGTCCCATGACATTTGGAAAATTATACATCTATTCAGACTGAAAACTCAATGGCAGCAAAACAAGGGAGGGTAAGAGCAACTACATACCTCCTGTGAAACATCTCTGATTGCTTCTCAAAAACACTTCCCACATGAACAGTTCATTAATCGCAGAACAGTAGTGGATGGAAATGTTCACAGGATGTCTCTGCAGGCATGTCTGGCAAAAAAAAATCCTGAATGAAGGCATTAAACTGAAAGAAGTCTGATTAATTTCTCTGTAATTTTAGTCATTGTTTGTGTCATTTTAATACACAGGATGTGACCTGTTATAGACACAGACGCTGTGCAGGACAAAGGCAAAACAGACACCATGAAGCTGAAGGTAAAGTAAAGATAGGAAAGAATAATGTGTTTCTGTTAGGTTTTTTTCCTGTGTCAAAATCAACCTGTGAAGTTATTTAAAATCGGACTATAATCTAAATGTTATGAATTAATTTGTTGTTTGCAAAATGCCTGTTAAGAATAACTAAATCAAGTGAACACAAGTGATGGGGTTAGTATTGGATATAAAAGGTCCACATAAAGATCAGTCAGTCAAGACAGAAGTTGTAATCTTTGGGCCAGAGTCCTCAAAAAATAAACTTCTTAATCAATCACTTAATCTGGATGGCATTAACTTGGCCTCTGGTAATAAAGTTAAAAACCTTGGTGTTGTTTTCGACCAAGACATGTCATTTAAATCCCATATTAAACAGGTTTCCAGAGTTTCCTTTTTTCACCTCCGGAATATCGCCAAAATTAGAAACATTCTGTCCAGGGGTGATGCTGAAAAACTAGTCCATGCATTTGTTACTTCAAGGCTGGACTATTGTAATTCTTTACTATCAGGAAGTCCACAAAATGCAGTTCGAAGTCTTCAGCTGATCCAAAATGCTGCGGCAAGAGTCCTGATGAAAATCAACAAGAGGGATCATATTTCTCCAATTTTAGCTTCCCTTCATTGGCTTCCTGTTAAATCAAGAATAGAATTTAAAATTCTTCTTCTAACGTATAAAGCCCTTAATAACCAAGCTCCATCATATATCAGAGCTCTGATTACCCCGTATGTTCCTAACAGAGCACTTCGCTCTCAGACTGCAGGTCTGCTGGTGGTTCCTAGAGTCTCTAAAAGTAGAATGGGAGGCAGATCCTTTAGCTATCAGGCTCCTCTCCTGTGGAACCAACTCCCAGTTTTGGTCCGTGAGGCAGACACCCTGTCTACTTTTAAGACTAATCTTAAAACTTTCCTTTTTGACAAAGCTTATAGTTAGAGTGGCTCATGTTACCCTGAGCTATCTCTATAGTTGTGCTGTGATAGGCCTAGGCTGCTGGAGGACATCAGGGTCTAATTTTCTCACTCTACTGATTTCTACTGTTCTTCATTCTACGGTTCTCCAGTTTTGCATTGTATTACATTGAAATGACTGTCGTCATTTCAGCTTTTAACTTTTTGCTCTCTCTCTTTTTCTTCATAGTAGGTACACCTGGTCTGGCGTTCTGTTAACTTTGACATCATCCAGAGAAGACGGCTCACCCGTTACTACCATCTAATGTAGAACAGATTACTAGATCAATGTGTGCTTCTGTGCTTTTTGTCTCTCTTGTTGTGTCTCTGCTCTGTCTTCTGTAACCCCAGTCGGTCGAGGCAGATGACCGTTCATACTGAGCCCGGTTCTGCCGGAGGTTTTTTTTTCCCGTTAATAGGTGGTTTTTCTTCCCACTGTCGCTTCATGCTTGCTCAGTATGAGGGATTGCAGCAAAGCCATGTACAATGCAGACGACTCTCCCTGTGGCTCTACGGTTTCCCAGGAGTGAATGCTGCTTGTCGGGACTTTGATGCAATCAACTGGTTTCCTTATATAGGACATTTTGACCAATCTGTATAATCTGACCCAATCTGTATAATATGATTGAACTTGATTTTGTAAAGTGCCTTGAGATGACATGTTTCATGATTTGGCGCTATATAAATAAAATTGAATTGAATTAAAGTTGACACTTTTTTTCTCATTAACTTTGTTGTAATTGTTTTTGATTTCCTTCCACACACTTTTGACAACTACTTGCAGGACTTTAGCTCATTCCTTCTGTCAAAACAGAAACAGAACTTGACCAAATAACCTAACAAGGACCATTTGGACCATTGGAAAAAAGCCACAATACCTGGAGAGAACTAACACATTCATGGTGGAGAACATGCAAACTCAATGCAGAAAGACCCTAGGCCAGGATTCAAACCCAAGATCTTCTTACTGCAAGGCAGCATTGCTACCAATTGTTCCACTCCCCATTCTTGAAAAGCCATTGTTACTCCAGTCTATTACTGAAAACCAAAAATATAACCTTAAACTGCAACATAAAATCATATAGTACATCAACTTGTCATAAGGGACTGAAATACTAGATGTAAAGTTGGCACAGGTGATCCAGTAATGTCTGAGGGATTCACTGAATAACCTCATGATAATGTGAGATAGAAGCCCCATTTCCACTACCCTTGTTAAACCGATCCATGCCGAGCTCAGTCCGAGCTTGGATCAGTTAACCAAGCCGAGCTTGGTTCTGACGACCGTTTACACAGCACGCTATCTCGGTTCCTTGGTTTCCTCGCCTCCTAGTGACGATCTGCGGTACTACTGCTCTCTGGGATTGAAGGAGGAAATCAAGCAAATAAAAATGGCGGCGCCCGTAACATTCAGGAAGTTATGTTTGGTGATATTTCGTTGTTTGCGGAGAGTCAGGCGAAGACGGCAACTTTTGGTGAATTTACTGGACAGAGTCAGCTTTTGGGACGTGTATAAGACAAACGAATGTCTAATAAGGATTTACAGACGCAGGAAACAACGACAGACGCTGAGGTTCATCACACTGCTAAGCAGAATCATCACTGGAAATCGTGTGTCACGGTAGGGAAGCTAGTATTTTTATGAATGTCTGAAATGTCAGCTGGCTGTAAGGAGATGACGCGGTCTGCTCATGCGCTCTTTGTTATTAGAGAACCGGGCAAGAAAAAAACCGAGCCGAACCCACCCCTGGAACTGGTCTGCATTTAGCGCGGTCCGGTTGTGTCTGGCTTGGTTCAGTTCAGTTTGCGTTCCATTTACACTCGATAGTTATCTCGGTTACCGAGCTCGGACTGGTCTCGGCACGGTTAAAAAGGGGTAGTGTAAACGGGGTAAAAGACCAGTGGTCTTTGACAAGAAGAATGATGGGTTGCTAGAGAGAAGTAGCAAGCAGACATTCTGACAGGCAGGACAGGCTGGTGAGGAGATGGTGGAACAATATTTACGTATGTAACTACGATTCTATGAATCCCGGATGACCGCCAGAGGCGGTGCTTCAAGCACTGAATGATCACTCTTGCGCTTGCGCAAGTCGAGAATTAGTATCAACAAAGTCAACTGTGACCTACCGGTGATCAGCGGAAGCCTATATAGGCACGTGACACCGGTAGTTCAGTCCCTCGATCTTCTCGTGAGCCAGCAATACTGAGGGACCGAACGCTCTGGCGGTCATCCGGGATTCATAAAACCGTAGTTACATACGTAACTATCGTTCTATTTCATCCCTACTGACCGCCAGAGGCGGTGCTTCAAGCACTGAATGACGTATGCCAACAAGGTCCCGAGGGATGCAGAAACAAAGGAACAACCCACCGGAACCGGCGGCAGCACCTACCTTAGCGGGACGCACCAGGTGGTTGCTGCAGAATGCCCTGGAGAGGATAAGGCGTAGCTATGTTAATCCTATAGAACCTCATGAAAGTGGTCGGCACAGACCATGAGGCCGCCTCGCAGATGGACTCCAGTTGCACCCCATCATGGCCGCCCACGAGGTTGACAGGCTCCTTGTGGAGTGGCACCGCACTCCCTGAGGTAGGGGCTGACCCTGCAGAGAGTATGCCGCAGATATCACCCCCACAACCCAACGTGCCAACCGTTGCTTAGACAGGGCACGACCTCGCCGAGGGCCAGCATAGCATACAAAGAGGCTGTCAGTCAGTCGCATGGTCGCTGTGGCGCGGACATAGGCCTCCAGCGCTCTGACTGGGCACAGAGCTTCAGAAGGGGTCCCGGACTCGAAGCGGGATAACTGAAGCGGCAAGACTGTGCCTGCCACTGTGGGGGCCTTCGGGACGAAGGAAGAATTGGTCCACAGGGTAACCCCTGAGCCATCTGGGTTCCACCGACAACAAGGCTCGGCTATAGACAGGGCATGCAGTTCCCCCACTCATCTGCCAGAAGCCATGGCCAGCAGTTAGGCAGTCTTCATTGAGAGCCGTTCCAGGTCCACTGCCGCAATCGGCTCAAAGGGTGGGGAATGAAGAGCTTCCAGTGCTAAATTAAGATCCCAGGTAGGAGCCACCTGACGCCTCGGAGGATGTAAACGTCTAGCGCCCCTGAGGAATAGCGCTATGTCCCTACACCTTCTAACGGAGCAGCCATTGAACCCAGTGTGCCAATGGGAAATGGCAGCCACATAGACCTTCAGGGTGGAAGGGGACTGCCCCCGGTTAAGTAACTCCTGAAGGAAGGCCAGCAAGGGTCGAATGGGACAGTGTATGGGGTCCAGCCCCTTATCGACACACCAGGTGGCAAAAGTTGCCCATCTGGCAATGTAAGCAGCCCGGGTGGATGGCGCCCATGCACAAGCTATTGTGTGGCCCTCATCGCCCCCGAAGCGGGAGAACGCCGGGTCGGACCCTGCAGAGGCCAAAGGCCCAGGCGGCCCGGGTCGGGGTGGAGAACCTGACCTCCCAGTTGGGATAGGAGGTCCCTCCTGGATGGGAGGCGCATCGGCAAGCTGTAACAAAGCCTGCGCAGCAGAGGAAACCAAGTCCTCGCTGGCCAGAATGGGGCTACCAGCAGGAGCCTGTGCCCCTCCTGGAGAACCCGCAGGAGGGTCTGGGGAATCAAACCCAATGGGGGAAAGGCATAAAAGAGCTGGTGTGTTAGGGACAGCAGTCTCGGGGACCTGGGCCCGCCTTGGTGGTTGATATGGTAGACCACTGTGGTGTTGTCCGACATGATCAACACATGCTTCCCCGTAGTCCCGGAAGAAAAGTCCGGAGTGCGAGGGCTACAGCACGCAGCTCCAGGGCATTGATGTGTTCCCTCTGCTCCCGACAGGTGGGGTCCAGAGCCAGGCTGTTCAGCCACATCTGCAGAGGGCGCAGGGAGAGAAGCCCCAGTGGAACCACACTGGAAGCAGTGGTAAGCGTGCCCAGAAGGCTCAGATAATCTAAGAACCGTGGCGCTGTGCCACGATGGAAGGCAGGCAACATGGTCAAAATACTGGTCACCCGCTGGGGAGGACGGGCGGTCATGGAGACAGAGTTCAGGAAGATACCCAGGAACACCTGGGAGGGGGTGAGGCTGCTTTTCTCCAAAACTACCCTCGAACCGAGCCGGTGCACATGGGAGAGCACCAGCTGGGTGTCCCTGATCGTCTGACAACGGGTTGCGGCACAGATCAGCCAATTGTACAGATAAGGCAGGATTTGAATTCCCCGTGCCTGAAGGGGGGACAGAGCTGCTGCCACCACCCTGGTGAACACCCGGGGAGACAGGGAGAGCCCAAAGGGGAGTGCCCTGACCTGATAATGGCACCCCTGGAACGCAAAGCGGAGAAAACGCCAGTGAGCCTGTGGCACAGGAACATGGAAGTACGTGTCCCTCAGGTCGATTGACGTAAATCGCCTGGGGATATTGCCTGCAGAACCTCCTTGGTTGTAAGCATATGGAAGGGCATGTTCTTCAGGTAGGTGTTGAGCCCCCTTAGGTCCAGAACTGGACGAAGATTCCCATTCCTTTTGGGGACCAGAAAATACACTGGGTAAAAGCCCCCTGGGTCCAGCAGGGGGTCCACAGGCACTATCGCACCCTTGACCAGCAAGGTACGTAGCTCGTTGGACAGTGCCTGTGCCTTCAGAGGGTTGCAGATGGTGGTCATCCGAACCCCTCCATAAGATGGGGGCCGGCGGTGGAACTGGAGACGGTCTCCCCTGGTCAGAGTGGAGAGTACCCAAGAATCTGGGGTGCATTCGCCCCAGTACGAAAGCTGACCTGGGGTAAAATATCCAACCACCGGTCCCAGTGCCTCACCTACGGGTACCTCGGCCTCTTGGGGGCCTAGAGGGGGGGTGGGCTGGTTCCGCAGCCCGGTCCCCTGACCGGACTGTCTGGGCTCGAGTCACCCTGGAAGAAGGGTCTCGAGGCAAAGTTGGGGCAACGGGCAAACGGGATGACCACGGTTCTGAGCCAGAAGCTTCCCAAGTATTCACAGGCCGACGGTCACACCTGTGGAGCCCTGCGAGCTGCTGCCTGGTGCGAGAAGCCTGGGCAGTGCGTTCTAGAGCCTCTATTTCAGCAGAGCTGAAAAGCTCCCCTGGAACCAACGGCAAGGCACGCAGTGTCCGCCTGCAGGGTTCGGTGAGTGGCGACTGAGCCAGCCACACCTGGCGCCGAGCATGGACCAGGGTGGACAATGTACGCCCCAGCTCCCTTGACATCAGGGCAAAAGCCTGGAGAGACGCATCCAGCATGCCTTGAGTCGACTGGTCAAGCAACCGTGCCTCCAGGGAAGATGCCAGACCTAGCAACAAATGGGAGAGGGAGTTTCCAATACGCCCCATCCTAGCCCCCGAATCGTAGGCCCGGCAGAGCAGATCGTCAGTGATGCGACACTGTGGCCGTGGACAGCAGGTGCTAGCTCGTAGGGCCTCCTCCGGAGGAACAATGAGGGAGGCAATGCCAGGTTCCACCGCTGGCATCTGCCCTAACCCAAACTTTGGGGCCTCCTGCATCGCAGCAAGGGCTCTTCCGTCTGATGTCGGGCGAGAAAGAGCCCGAGTATCAGACTAGCAGGTGTGGAGTTCCCTGATGTACTCCTCTGAAGGTGGTACAGCGAAGGTGGCCATCCCAGTCTCACGGCGCCTGAAAAAGGCGCTAGAGGTGGAGGGCTGGACCTGTGGAGAATCCACCTGCAACTGTGCCAGGGCAGCTTTAATAGCAGTTGCCACTGACTCTCCCGTACCCCCCAGAGAGATGTTGGATTCAACATCCGACACCTGTGGGCTATGTACTTAGGGTTCCCCCCAAAAGAGGGTGTCAGACGACGCCACCGAGAGGGCGTCCTCATTGAGGACTGAAGCTTCCTCAGTAGCTGGAGACAAGACTAACCCCTGGACAGGGGGAGGTCGCAAAGATTGGAGTAGAGCCTTCATCTGGGCTAACTCCAAGGATAATTGATCCACCTTAGAGGACAGCCCACGTCCCGAATGACGGGACTTCTTCCCAGCTGTTAGCGGAGCGTCTGAGGCAGGGCGTTTAGAGCATAACCCCTGGCCAGGGGGCAACTGTTCCTGTTGATGAGAGCCCATCCAGGGAACAGGCTGTTCGACTGAGGACAGCCGGGCCAACCGCGCCGCATGGGGCAGAACGAAGCAATGGCGTACCGCGCACGTGACGTCACTGCCTCACGAGCAACGCCCCTTTTGCCGCTTAGGTAGGACAAACCGATAGAGAACGCACGTAGCAACCAGCAACAGAACCAGCGATATGACCGACTTTGCAGCCATTAAACTTTCCCAAAACGATGTCCCAGGCGCACGGTTTACTAGTCGCACTGTCGAAGAACACACCAACTTTCAGCTCAAACGATGGCTTGAGTGTCGAGGGCTTAAAAAGACCGGAAAACGGGCCGAGTCGATCGAACGGTAAGCTTTGTTTTGTTTTTTCCTGCGCGGCGGTCATGCCGTCGTCGGCCGTTTTTTTTGTTTGTAATCACCGTCCAGGGATCGGTATATGTTTAATGTTTGTCTCGTTTGAAATGTTTTTGAGTAGGCTATCCTGGTAGCAGGGTATCATGTTAGCGCCTGCTACCATGATAGCCTATATGCTATCATGGTAGCAGGCGCTTCATTATTAACATGTCGGCGACCAAAATACTCTTACCTGTTCACTACTTGATGTCGCTGGAATTGGGTCAGGATGTTCTTCGGTTGGGCCCTTTCCTCCGACAAAATGCTTGCTACATATGTAGGCCGACCGCACCGACGGACCAAGCGCACACATTTCTCCTTGGCACTCTTGAATTTCGGGAAAGTAATGAAGAAAACATCCTTCATATGCGGCCGATCAGCTTACCTCGAGTCGCTGTTGCACCCATAGCAACAATGTTTATAAACCATGGTCTTAGATTTTGGAAAAAGCAGTCTTTTAAACGAGTACAACCTAGGCTAACGCACGTCTCTTCCACAGCAAAACAGCGGCGGGTTTGGGAGTTTGTCCTACTGCGTACCACGTGATGTGACGTCATCGTGACGTTACGTTTCTAAAAATAGCTCGCTCGCGGTACCCCATTGGGGCAGGCAGCCTCAGTAAGCGCCTCCTTGAGGTGGTCAACACCCAGACAAGGGGGGCACAGGTCATGACCATCCTCAGGATGCAAAGGGGCTAAGCAAGTGGAACAACAAAGACGTTCCATCTCTCGGTGACGGAGCCCGTACTCAGGAGCCGCATCACCCACCTGACAGGGCAGAAATCGCCACCAGTGAAATAGATGTTTCAATTATGTTGAGCTGAAAACACCCCAGCACGGGCAGAAAACGCCACTGGCGAGGTAAATAAGAACAGTAACCGACCTGTTTTAATCAAGTTAAACCAAAGGGCTTAACACGGGCAGAAGACAACACTGATGAGGTAATTGTAAACAGTAACAAATTGTTTCAATCAGGTTCAACCAAGAAACTCAGCACGGGCAGAAAACGCCACCGGCGAGGTAAAAACGAACAGTAACCGACTTGTTTTAATCAGGTTAAACAAAAGGACTCTGCGCGGGCAGAGAATGCCACCGGTGAGTAAACAAAATGAGCAGCTATTACCAGCTGCTAACTTAAGCAACACCAGCGGGGCAAGACGCTACCCACGGGGTTCAGGAAATGAAACAGACTCACCCAACACCTGATGAGATTCGTAGGCACAATCTTCGCTCGTGCAGCCCCTGGAGGGCGAGCACGCCCGCAGCTCCGACCGCAAATCACGGGGCTACTGGCAGCGAGCTGACGGAGAAAGCGGTAATACAGAGAAAACTCACGTCTCTGTAGAAGGAACCGCTCACAACAAACCTGCGTGCGAGAAGATGAGAAGGGACTGAACTACCGGTGTCAGGTGCCTATATAGGCTTCCGCTGATCACCGGTAGATCACAGGTGACTTTGTTGATACTAATTCTCGACCTGCGCAAGCGCAAGAGTGATCATTCAGTGCTTGAAGCACCGCCTCTGGCAGTCAGTAGGGATGAAATAGAACTGACAACTGACTCGGATTGGTATAAACTCTGATTCAACGCTTCACTAAGATCGGGGCTTTAATGTGGTGATTTTCCTTAAACTGCTATCTCAGAAAAATGCACACACACACACACAGACACACACGCACACACACACACACACACACACACACACACACACACACACACACACACAACCAGAGAGACAGGGAGTAACACACAGCTCAAATGGCAGAAAGGGGATGTAAGAAATATAAACAGCTGGATTTAAAACAGTGGGCACAGGCTCTGTGGTCGGATGAAGACACATTTTAGTACCTTCAGGAATAAATGGACATCCCTGTGGAAGCTCCAGACCCTCCGAGGTGAATCATCAGAAACAGGTGAAGGAAGCTAGCATCTATGATGGCATGGAGATGCATCATTACCCAATCTGCTTGTGGGGATACCACTGGCGCGGGGGTGTATATTGGCAAGATGTGTGCCATCACTCTTTTCTCACAAGGGCCACTATTGTTTCAGCTGAACAATGCAAGACCTGATTTTGCAAGACTTCCAACAGCTTCATATGGGCGATATAAGTGATGAACTGACTCGTTCACAGCCCGGATCTGTCTGCAGATGAAAAGGTATGGCATATCACAGAAAGGAGAGTGAGTCAAAGATCATGATCTATAGAACGGCTCAAGTCTTAGATTTAGAGACACTGAACTAGGATTTTTCTGCAGAACTGAAACAATTATTCAATCAATAATCTTAATTGTCTATATGTGTTACCATAATGACATTTTTGATGAGATACCAGCTCAGAATACAAACAGATTAGCCAAAACACGCTGACAAAACAGGACATCATTTTTTTTCCATAGAGTTGATTGCATTGACCAACACGCTTTGTGAAGAAGGTTAAAGTGTACAAATAATTCAATTTTATTTATATAGCACCAATTCACAACACATGATCTCAAGGCACTTTATAAAGTCAAATTCAATCTAATGATACAGATTGGTCAAAAAGTTTCCTATCTAAGGAAACCCAGCAGATTGTATTGAGTCTTGATTGGATTCATTAGGATTTATATATATATATATATATATATATATATATATATATATATATATATATATATATATATATATATATATATATGGAATGGGCCCAAATGCACTCCACAAATAACCCTGAAAAGTGAAGATTTATTATTTTATCATTTGGAAATTAATTTACTTCTAGCCGTCACCTCATTGCGGCTGGATTACTGTATTCCACTATATCTTGTAATCAGCAAGGAATTCCATTCTATTCTATTTATGTGAACTTAAAATATAAACTTATATTTACATTCAACGTTAATTTAGATATTTAGTTGTTTTAAAACATTATAATCATCATTGATTAATTTTTAATTAATGAATTTCATACTGCTCAACAATTCAATAGCAAAAAGACAAAGGATGTTTTAAATTAGGTCAAATTGTATTTTTCAAAATTGTTATATTTTTGGATGATTTTTTAATTTTTATTAAAATATAAAATCTTCTGGTTCTCCCTCACCATCGTGTTGTGGACACTGATATTTAGTCTGTGCGGCTCACTAAATGCCAAGTCAATCCATGTAGCTCCACACATCTGGCTTTGAATCTGAGTAGCCGATCTTTCATGTTTACTGAAATAATTCACTCTGTGAATTATTTTATATTACCTGCATTAGTTCAGACATTGTCTCATTTTGAAAATGAAAGGCATGGAAAGCAGAAAAGGGGACCACTTGTAGCATAACCACACAGCCAATTTTATTCGGGCTTACCACTCCAGTTAAAAAGAGCAGGATGCATTACTTGTTTGAAGCAGATCTTTCAGCTCTGCAGTTGGCACTCCTCTCTCTAATACCCCGTTTTGTCTGAAAATCCAGCTTAGAAAAATGTTTTAGTTTTGAGACATAATCTTCCATTATTTCATAACAAATTTAAATCAGTGCACCTTTACGGACATGTCGGAGGCACTCTCTCTCTGTGTAGAAGAAGAGTATGTGCCTCTTGACGGATTTTCCTATGTGGAACAACACTGCCTAAGGTTTTTTTTGCCTCACTCAGTGCGCATCTTTGGCAGATAAGAAAGACTGAATATGTCACGCACAGGCCAGCTGACAGCTTTGCCAAGGCCCTGAACAACTGTCTTTTTGTGCGCCCCCTCACCACATTCACAAACACAATGTTTGTGTCCACAATTTCTTTCATGCTCTGAAAATCTCTCATAACAACCCAATTTCACTGAAAAACATGTAATAGCCAAGTTGGTCCACAAGAGAAAACATAGTATTGTCACAATTTGGCTCTTTAATACAGATAAGTCCTGTATTTAATTTGGTCTATTCATTTGGATTGGCTTGCAACCAGGGGTGAAAGTAAGCCGGTACGTTCCAGTACTGCATACATCTAAAAAAAATCAGAGGTGTTTCACAGTACCGGTAAGAGGTACTAGCTGGCTGCTATAAAGTCCTTATTCAGAACCATTCAAAGCTGGACTTTGGATCAGACGATAGGTCCACTTGCAAGATGCAGTCTAAAACACCACTTAATTTGTTTATAAGTTCTTTTTCATTAATTCCAAATAGTTTCTGAATCATCCATGCTGTGTTTCTGTGCCACATGCTCTTGTCTTATTCCTCTCTCCTCCTTCCCCTCAGCCCTCAAAGCCAGGGGCTCTTATCAGCGACCAGCCTTCAAATAGTGTTCCACTACATTTAATGTCCTTCCCATAGCCTGTAGTAAAATGTCTCAATTAAAATCAGGAAAGTTAGTGTCATATTCTGGGTTTTGTTTTGTTTTATGTTTATTATTTGATTAATCAGTATACTTCCCTGTCTTAGGTTCTATTTCTGTCTTGGGTTCTGTCTTGTTTGGTTTCTATTATAGCTTGTGTATTTTAGTTTACCCTGGCATATTATTTAGTTTTAGTCTTAGTGGTTATTTATGTTCTTAATCCTGTCTTAGTAGTAGTTTAGGTTTTCATCATGTGCTCTGTTAGTTTCTGCTTTATTTTCTATCTTAGGTTTGGTCCTTATGTTATTCTGGTTCTGTATTTACCTTGTTTAGATTCTGTTCCCTTCCACTGGTCCTGTCAGCTCCCTCAGTCACTCCCCCCGTCCTAATTTCTGATTAATTAGTTGTTCACTCTGCTCACCTGTTCCTCTGCCTATTTATACCTGCCTCAGTTCTCTGCTCCCTGCCAGAACGTCGCACGTTTCACGCTTTTTCTCATCCACCTATCTCCCGGTAAGAGCTCACCAGCATTCTGTGTATCTGCCTGTTTGACCGATTGCCTGTCCTGACCTGATCCTCTGTTTTTGAGTCTGCCTGTTCCCTGTTCAGTTTTTTGCCTTGGTTGGATGTCAGCTCTGTACCCCGATGTGGATTATTTTCTGTCTGCCTGCCTGACCCTTCACCATCTCAATAAACCTTTTAAGCTTAGCAACAGTGTCTGGCTGAATACCGGGTTCATCTAATCCGTAAATCATTACAGTACGTTCTGGCCAAAAGATAATGAACCCATCGCCAGCACTAACTTTTCGCTCAGGGAGGTTAATTCTTGCAGATCCTATCATGGACAGTCCTTTTAGTTACTCACCGGAGCTCTTCCTGGAAGTGGACGAGGACTTGATGCAGGGATCTTCATTTGAGGGTTCCAGGCTGGCAATCTGTCCTCCCGGAGTCGGTCCCAGACGCCACTACCTCTGCAGCAGCACATCCCTGCAGCAGCACCGCCGTCATAAACACAGGCAAGCTGCTGGTCCGGTTGTCGCCTCTGATCCTGCTGCTGCCTCCGTGAGCTTGGTTTCTAGCTCTTCTGGTCGGCGCTCGGTCGGGTCAGCTCAGCAATCACCTGCCCATGGTTCTCGGTCTCAGCCAGCAGAACCCATCGTTCCTGCTGCTTCTTCCTGCCCAGCAGATCGGAGCTCGCCACTATCCGGAACCAGTTCACACACAGCTCCTCCTTGTAGCACTCCAGATGCCGACCATCAGTCCTTGGAGGATAAAATAAGAACTTTTGCCCCTTTAATTAAACGCCTCAGAGAGACTCTTTTCAGCCATTATTCGGCAGAACTGGAGGAAAAATTAAAGGAGGTGGAGGGGCATTATGCCACGGCTCTCAGGGCCTTCTACAGCCGACCCACTCCTGTTCCCGATGGTCCATCGCCGGCTTGCGACATGGAGACCCAGGAGGGTCCGCCACCGATCTGTGACACGGCGAACCAGGAGGGTCCGCTGCCGGTCCGTGACACGGCGAACCAGGAGGGTCCACTGCCGGTCCGTGACGCGTCGACCCAAGGGGGCCCTGGAAACCAAGTGCTCCACCAAGACGGTAGAGGTCGGAGGAGTCATCGGGCCCCGCAACGTCATGGCCGTCCCTTAGCGCCTCGTAGGAGAGCCAAGCTGCAGAGGTCCCATGGAGACTCTGAAGTCTCCGAGGTTCCCCAGAAGTTCCCGCCTCTACTCTCTCTTAATGTCAGCCAGCTCTCCAAGTTCCTGTATTGGCGGTCACTCTCCGACACTCTCCAGAGACTTATTTTGAGGCTTTTCATCGCCCGGGGCCATCCTCCAGAACGCCCACCAGAGTGCCTGATTCGCCAGGTTGTCCTCCGGGACACCCACCAGACTTTTTCATGTTATTTTGTTCAATCTTAACAACACAGAACCAGCAGCGCTGTGGTGGGGTTGCTGTGTCGCCTAGCACTTTGAATTCAGGTATGCATACTCAATTTAGTCACATGGTAACTTAGGTGTTTACTTTTAAGGGGCCTTTTAGGGTCTTGTAACATTGTTTCAGCCCAGACCTCTCATTCCTTCTCTTCTCCACTTAAAAAGAGCCCTTTACAGTCTGTATTTATGCATTTTCCCCACTATGTTTATCCCTCGTGCACAGCACAGCACTGAAAAAAAAAATGTTCTGCCCACCTCACCCCTCAACCTGGTATTATTGAGAACAAATTATGCTGGGACCAGACAGTTGGTTCCCAAATAGCGTTTTCTTGTTGTTGTTTTTTCCTCCAGACATTTAGGAACCAGTTTGAAAGCTGCACCTATACTCATAGAATCTGGGGTAATACCTGTGCTTTAGAGGAGAAATGATGTCTGGTCAGGGCAGAGGTTCAGATGACAATCTTTTCACTGTCAAAGGTGATGACAAAGGCTATGAAATATAACGGTCTAGAAGTGCTCACGCACTCCAACCTGATGTTGGAACAGACACAACAATGTTGACCCGGGTTGGTGATGTAGAAATTGGATTTCAGATACATGAAATGCAAGAACCAAGGCAACATTTTTGGTCATGTTGATGGCAGAACTTAGTGGCAGAGTGCCTTCTCTGCCTGGAGACTTTTTAACTCCAGTTGTCAATTGAGCTGGAACTCCCTTTCACATGCAACTATCCAAAAAAAGGTAAAAAACAAAGCAACTGGACTTATTTTCTGTAGTTGAAGACGTTTCGCTGGTGTTGATAAACACACCAGCAGATACAACATGGTAGACTTTAATTGATTTGACTGTTCAGAATCATTAATGCAAAAGAAATGTAAGTAACAAGTGAGAAGGGTTTAGTGTAATTTGTCTTGTATTACGAAACAGTGTGGTAATCCTTTTTTAATCCCTGTGCTCAACGAAGACCTGAAAACTTGTTCTGTTCTAAAACTCTAATGCTTAAGCAGTAATTATATACTGGAGAAAAGAGGCTGAAACATGCTGAGACTTCATTACACACACTTTAAAAGTGATTGGCTTTTTCTAACCTTCACTTCCTTTACTGCTTCTGCAGGCAGAGTCACAGAGGGGGCATTCAACTTAACAAGCTGTGCTCATTTGTTGTTGAGTCATAAAAAGATCATTTAAGTTACTATGATTTAACCGGCTAAATCTTTTTTGACATTTTAAGCATTTGTTTCTTCTGGTGTCTGTGTTTTTTTTTTTATAAGTTAAAGAAAAAAAACAGATCATTGTCACAACCTATTTTTTTCACAGTTGGAATTTCTTATCAACTGACAAAAAGCACATTCTTCATCAGTTGATTTCCAAGCCATACAACAAACAATTTTTCCAGTCTGTCTTTTCCAGTCGAACTTTGATCTTTGACTGTTTGCCTTCCATTCCTTTGTACTGATTTGTGCTTCTTGAAGAAAAGCTTCTTGAAGAAAAGCTTCAACACTTTGTGTTTCTTTCCAAGAAACATGACTTCATTATCGTCAGTGGACAGTAGATTTGATGATGCTAGGCAACCTGCTCTAAAGTTGGGCTGGGTTGTTGTCGCGGGTTCTTGCTAACAGCCCCTGTGGCGGGCCTTGACCACATAAACTTGACTCCAAAATTATGGAAAAATCATGGAGGGCATGTCGATGTCTTCAGGTGATGATTTTTATTTTCACACCTCCCAAACTTAAATACAGAGCAGCAGGAAACATAAAAAAAAAAGATCTCCTTTCAGAAAAAAAAATACCTTTTTGGGCTGCTCAGCAACGTTACCTTCTCTGTAACCAGGCCAGACTGACTCAATAGGGCCAGCAGCTCTTCTTATAAATCCTAAGCCCCGCCCTACAATTAAATCTGCAAACAATTGAGCATTCATTTTATTACATAACACACAAAAAAAAACCACTTATCCAAGAAAACAATATATTTATATCCTGCTTCCATTCCAAAGCTACTTTCTTTAGTTAAAAAAAAATACAATTAAACTTGCTGGCAGACTGACTCCCTTTATGGGAAGAAATAAACAACCGGAAAAGGGAACAGGAAGTATTACGCCCACTTTCCCTCAAAAGCCACAGTCGGACAAAACGTCACTACCTGGGTGCAAACGTGTGTATATATTCAAGTGTAAATGTATGAGTTCTGCTTCATGAGCGTTGCCAAGTGTGCACCCTTGGTCGCGCCACATCTTACAAAGGAAGACATTAAAAAAAACAAGGTGAGTAAGTAAAGCGATCCGGCTGCAATTATACACGGAGAGGGACACGTAGCTGAATGAGTGTGTGCGCACGTGAATTGGTTTGTGTGTGTGTGTGAGTGCGTGCGGTGTGTCAGCGGGATGAACCGCGCCGCACCGTCACATCATCCCCCTCCTCCCTGAGGTTGACGATGTGCGGCAACCTGGACAGGTAATCAGCCACTACATTGGTCTTGCCAGATCGATGCTGAATATTAAACCTAAATGGTTGAAGCGAAAGGTACCATCGGGTGAGCCTGCTATTGTGGTCCTTCATTGAGTTTATCCAGGTTAGGGCTCTATGGTCTGTTTCCAAGTCAAATTCTCGTCCCAACAAATAGTATCTCAAGCTTTCTAGTGCCCACTTGATGGCCAGGCCCTCTTTCTCTACAGTAGAATACCTGGTCTCCCGTGGGTGCAGCTTGTGGCTAAGATATAGCAGTGGATGTTCATCCCCTGGGTCTCCTTGGGCCAGAACTGCTCCCAAGCCAACTGCAGAGGCATCTACCTGTACTAGGAACCTTTTATCAAAGTCTGGGCTCTTTAACACAGGAAAAGAACAAAGCAGTGTCTTCAGCATGTTGAATGCCTCTTCACATTCATCCGTCCAGGTTACTGGGTTCCTTTTGTCTTTTCTTGTCAGCGATGTCAGTGGAGCTGCAATGGTTGCAAAGTGAGGTACAAAACGCCGGTACCAACCAGCCAACCCAAGAAAGGACCGGACCTCTTTTTTGGTACGAGGTCTAGGACAGTTCTTGATTGCTTCTACTTTATCCACTTGAGGTCGGATCTCCCCTCCTCCCAGACAATAGCCCAGGTATAGGGCCTCTTTTTGTGCCCACTCGCACTTCAAAGGGTTGAGGGTTAATCCTGCTTCCTGGATCTTCCCTAAGATCAGGGACAAATGTTGGACATGCTCCTCCCATGAATTGCTAAAGACCACCACATCATCAAGGTAGGCCGCACTACAATGGTCACAGCCCTGGAGAACTTGGTCCATTAGCCTCTGAAAAGTGGCTGGTGCTCCATGTAGCCCAAATGGCATCACTGTAAACTGGAATAACCCAGCTGGCACTCTAAAAGCTGTATAAGGCCTGGAACTCTTTTCAAGAGGGATCTGCCAGTAGCCTTTACATAGGTCAAGCGTAGTGATGTACTTGGCGGTTCCAATCTTCTCCAGCAATTCATCCACTCGAGGCATTGGATAAGCATCAAACTCTGAAATTGCATTGATTTTTCTAAAGTCGATACAAATTCGCAGTGACCCATCCTTCTTGAAAGCTATCACAACTGGGCTGCACCATTCTGAACTAGATGGCTCAATCACTCCAAGTTTTAACATTTCTTTTATTTCAAGTTGTAATTTCCCCACCAGTTGCTGGGGAACCCTATAAGGGCGCTGGCGAACAGGTGTTTTATCCTTCAGTCGGATGTTATGTTGAGCCAGTGTGGTTTTGCCTGGAATGGGTGAAAAAAGAGAGGAAACCTCTTTAAATACGTCTTGAAGCTGTAGGACTTGTTCTGCTTGCAGGTGTGCCAATCTAGGAGGAGCAGTTGTCATCAGACCTTCTTGTTCTGTGTCCTCCTCGCTTTCTAGGCCAACCTGACGAACCATCAGAACTTTCGGGCTGTGGTGAAAGGGTGATTCTTTCCATTCTTTCAGTAAGTTCACGTGGTAAGTCTGGTGCCTCTTTTTCTTGTCAGGATGGTGTACCTCATAGGTAACAGGACCCATCTTCCGGTTGATTGTGTATGGCCCCTGCCATCTTGCCAGGAGTTTATTGCTGGAGGTTGGAAGAAGCAACAAAACCTTCTGTCCAGATTGGAACTCGCGATGACGGGCACGTTGGTCATACCAAGCCTTTTGGTTCTTCTGTGCCTCTCGTGAGTTAAATTCTGCTTCTTTCTGGTACTTGGAGAGTCGTTCCCGCATCTGCAGCACAAACTGGATAATCCCTTTATCGTTTTCACATGCAGGTGGTGACTCCCATCGTTTTCGGAGCAAATCCAAAGGCCCCTGGACATCCCACCCATAGAGCAATTCAAAGGGTGAGAAGCCAGTTGATGCTTGTGGAACCTCTCTATAAGCGAACAGGAGGAATGGCAGCCAACGGTCCCAGTCCTTACCAGTGTCATCCACAAACTTCTGGAGCATTCTTTTTAAGGTTTGATTGAACCTTTCAACAAGACCGTCAGTTTGTGGATGATATGGTGTAGTTTTTATTGGAGCAATGCCAAGCTGTTTATAAAAAAGTTGCATCAGCTTGGAGGTAAAGTTTGTACCTTGGTCGGTTATGATTTCATCCGGGATCCCAACCCTAGAAAACAGCTGCATTAAAGCCCGAAGAACCAGGGGAGCAGAGATGGTTCGAAGTGGAAAAGCCTCAGGAAACCGCGTAGCATAATCTGACACAACCAAGATGTACTGATGGCCACTGCTGCTTTTTATTAATGGGCCCACAATGTCCATAGCAATCCTGCGAAATGGTGTAGAAATGACTGGCAGGGGACGAAGCAATGCCCTGTCAGCTTTGCGGTTGGCAGATGTTTTTTGACATATAGGGCAGGTGGCGCAATACGTCTGAATATCGCTGTACATTGTTGGCCAGTAAAAGCGTGCACTGGTACGTAGATATGTTTTATGACGACCCAAATGTCCCGCCCATGGCAATGTGTGCGCTAAATACATAATGAGAGGTCTACATTTAGCAGGGATTACCAACCGTTTACACTCATTTTCAATGTTATACAACACATCACTTTCAACAAGATACTTGGGTTCAACCACACAATTTCCATTTTTTTCCCTTTCAACTTTTACAAATAACGGTTTCAAACTTTCATCCTCTTGCTGTAAAAGAGAAATGTTTTCCGGTATGTCCCACAATGAATCTATCTTATCAGGTTCTTTTAACCTTAGCTGTTTTTCAAAACGCCGTTGGCTCCTGGTTTTTCTTGGCCCTTTTGTGCCACCATCACACAAAGTACTGTCCAAATCTGGTAATGGTTGGACACCAGCCTGTGCCTGGGCTCTGGTGACCACTGGACAAGAAATATTCACATTTACTTGGGTTTCGACATCCTTATCAGAATCCATCTGAGTGGACTGTTTTTCTTTCAGCCAGTCAAAAAGCACTGGTAAGTCCCGTCCAAAAATTACATCTACTGGCAGGTTTTCAATAACACCAAATGTCAACAGATATGGTTGCTCATCAATAACAACTGTTAAATCTGCTTTCGGGTATGTATGTTTGTCACCATGGACGCACAAAATGTCCCCTTGTCTTCCATAATCTATATGGCCCACTGGTACCAGACTCTGCTTTATGAGTGACATGAAACTACCAGTGTCCAAAAGAGCAGTCACATTTTGTCCATTAACAGTTATTTCTTGATAATGCCGGCTAATATTTTCAGTCTCGATATTCCCTTCTTCAAGCCGGGGTGGATAACAGGCACCCGTGACCTTAGCTTTACGCACCGGACACACAGAGGCTTTGTGGCCCGGTTGTTGGCAATAATAACAAACAAAGGTCTTACCCGGTTGATGGTGGTCTGGTTCCCGGGAGGGGTTACCTGAAAAGTCTCGGTTGCCTCGTTCTGTTGTAGCTTTCACTTGGACAGGCTGCGATGTAGCTCTGCGGCTCCTGCTGATGAAGTTGGCACCGGATCCTCCCCTCCGTGCATTAAGGAACTGTGTCGCCAGCTTTGCTGCTCGATGCCCATCTTTTGGTTCGCGTTCCTTCACCCACGTCCTCATCTCCGGAGGTAGAACTCGCAGGAACTGCTCCAGAACGATGGTTTCTCCAATCTGCTCCTTCGTGTGCTGTGTAGGTCGAATCCAGCGCCGGTAAAGCCCCTTCAGTCGGGAGTAAGTCTCAGCAGGGCTTTCATCAGGTGGAACCATAGTTGACCGGAACCGCTGCCTGTACGTCTCTGGGGATATGTCAAATTTAGCCAGCAATGCTGCTTTCAGTTCATTATAGCAGTGAGCACTGTCTTCATCCATTGCGGTGTAGGCTGCCAATGCCTTACCAGAAAGCAATGGAACGAGTCGACATGCCCATTCTGTCTCTGGCCATTTCCAAGTTTTGGCAATACGTTCAAACCGCATAAGATAGTCTTCTATGTCCTCACCAGCTGCATATGGGAGCATCTTTGGATCCGAATGACCCTCCCAAAAAAACCTTTGTCTTGACCGACTCTGTCTGGACTCTGTTGGGGGTGAGGGAGAGGATGATGATCCTGAATCAGGCGGTCGACGTGCGGCTGGAGTTGGCAGATGATATCTTGGACTGCTTGCTGAACCAGTACTCGATGTTATTGTGCGGGGTGGAGGTTGCCGGACTGCTGGCTGAATAGATCTTTTCAGGTCGTGCAGAACTTTTATCAACGAGTCCTCCTTTTTCTGCTGTGCTTCCATGAAGTTTCCCACGCCGTTTCTGCGGAAGCCTCCTCTTGCTGCTGGGAGCGCAGTCCAGTCCTCTGCTTTGAGAGGTGTGTGGTTTTCCTTCGACATGCCATGATCCCACTCCTGACACCATCTGTTGCGGGTTCTTGCTAACAGCCCCTGTGGCGGGCCTTGACCACATAAACTTGACTCCAAAATTATGGAAAAATCATGGAGGGCATGTCGATGTCTTCAGGTGATGATTTTTATTTTCACACCTCCCAAACTTAAATACAGAGCAGCAGGAAACATAAAAAAAAAAGATCTCCTTTCAGAAAAAAAAATACCTTTTTGGGCTGCACAGCAACGTTACCTTCTCTGTAACCAGGCCAGACTGACTCAATAGGGCCAGCAGCTCTTCTTATAAATCCTAAGCCCCGCCCTACAATTAAATCTGCAAACAATTGAGCATTCATTTTATTACATAACACACAAAAAAAAAACACTTATCCAAGAAAACAATATATTTATATCCTGCTTCCATTCCAAAGCTACTTTCTTTAGTTAAAAAAAAATACAATTAAACTTGCTGGCAGACTGACTCCCTTTATGGGAAGAAATAAACAACCGGAAAAGGGAACAGGAAGTATTACGCCCACTTTCCCTCAAAAGCCACAGTCGGACAAAACGTCACTACCTGGGTGAAAACGTGTGTATATATTCAAGTGTAAATGTATGAGTTCTGCTTCATGAGCGTTGCCAAGTGTGCACCCTTGGTCGCGCCACATCTTACAAAGGAAGACATTAAAAAAAAACAAGGTGAGTAAGTAAAGCGATCCGGCTGCAATTATACACGGAGAGGGACACGTAGCTGAATGAGTGTGTGCGCACGTGAATTGGTGTGTGTGTGAGTGCGTGCGGTGTGTCAGCGGGATGAACCGCGCCGCACCGTCACAGTTGTGTCAGCGTCCAGGCTGTGAGCGAGGCCTGATATGCAGCTAGGAGGGAAATTTCAGGGAGGTTATCTTGTGCTTAACCAGTTAAAAATATTTTCACCTCACCGACTTAATCTATAGTCCTATCTGTAAAGTTTTCTCCTCAACCTGAAAGCATGTGATCTTCATCATAATATCACAGATCTACATTGATCTGTCGCAACTAGCTCGTCAGGCTTACTTTCTTTTTTCTAAATCTTTTTGTTTTAGGACATCCTTCATGTCAAATGAACACATCAGGAAGTGCAACATAGCCTAAATAAACTTCAAATCAATATCAAACAAAATGTATCTTACACACTTTCTTCTGTCCCTAGTTAATTAAAATTCCTATTTTTTATGTTATTATAAAGGTACATCTAAAAAATCATATTGCAAAAAAGTGCAAAAACAATTTGCCAGTCATCTCAGAAAGTGAAACCGATTTATTACATAGAATCATTACCCATAGAGTGATATATCCCAAGCCTTTGTTTCTTGTAATTTTGATTATTATGGCTCACAGATAATGAAAACCTAAAATTCAGTGTCTCAGAAAATTTTAATACTGTAGAAAAGTTTATCATTGGAAACTCATTGTGTCACATATTGATCAGTTAATCAACTCAAAACACCTGAAAAGTTTTCCTCAGCCTTTAAACAGTTTCTAACGCTGGGCTCACAGTGACTACTGTGTGGGTTACGGTCCTGATCCAGTGTGGGCTTGCTGCTCCAAGGGAAACAGTGGCCAGCTGCAGCTCCGGCTGGGGAAAGCGCACTCGCTAGAACAGAAGTTCACGTGGTCCTTTCTGCTGCTATAATAAAAAATTGTTAAGGATTTTGTTATCTAAGGCAAACCTTGTTATCCATGTGCATGAATATCCTATTTGATCCTCCAATAATGTTTCTATGTGTTTCTGTGTTACCGTTTTGTTTACAGTTGTCAAGTTAGCGTACGTTGGTGGGATGATTTTATTTTGAAATTCACCGGAATTCTCTCCTGTTTGGCGCCTGACCTCTCCTGTTTGACTCGTGAAATTCAGGAACTTGACATGGGACTGCTGCAGCATCCTGCAAAATTTAAAATCTTGCGGAATTTTCTGCAGCGCCACAACAGCCTTGGTAACTAGTCCCGCACCCGCACTGTGGCTAAGAGAGTGCACATTTATTCTTAATGATTTGTTTCCTGCATCGCTCGCACCGTATCTGTACTGTACCCAGAATGTATTCAGTGTGAGCCCGATGTCAGTCTGGGTCAGCAGGCGACACCATCATGGGGAAGACTGCTGCCTGGACAGATGTCCAGAAGACAGTCATCAACACCCTTTACAAGAAAGCGAAGCCACAAAAGGTCAATGCTGAAGAAGCTACTAAAAGCTGGGAGAACCGCAGCCTTGAAAGGATTGTCAAGCAAAATCCATTCAACAATCTGAGGGAGCTTCACAAGGAGTGGACGGGGGCTGGAGTCAGTGCCTCAAGAGCAACTACACACAGACATATCCTACACATGCTACAAGCATCTTACCCAGGCTAAGGAGAAACGGAACTGGACTGTTGCTCAGTGGTTCAAAGTCCTTTTTTCGGATGAAAGTAAATTCTACATTTAATTTGCCCAGAATTAAAGTTGCTTGAGGTCCAGTGGTTGAGGGTGCCATGTCATCTGCTGGTTCTGGTCCACTGGGTTTTCTAAAGTCCACGGTCAATGCAGCCATCTACCAGAAAATATTAGAGCACTGCAGACAAGTTGTATGGAGATGTTGATTTTATTTTCCAGCAGGACCTGGTACCTGCCCACACTGCAAAAGGTACCCAAAGCATGTCCAATGATGACGGTGTTCCTGTTCCTGATTGGCCAGCAAACTCCCCTGAACTAAACCCCATAGAAAATCTCTGGGCTGCTGTCAAGAGGAAGATGAGAGACACCAGACCCAACAAGGCAGATGACCCGAAGACAGCTATCAAAGCAATCTGTGCTTCCTGAACACCTCAGCAGAACCACAGGTTGGTCACCTATATGCCACTAATGCAAAGAGGCCCGACCAAGTATCGAGTGAATAGAAATGAAAAGACACTTCAGAAGCCTGACATTTGTGCTTAAAACACATTTTTTTGATTGGCCTAATGTGATTTTCTAATTTTCCGAGACACTGAATTTTAGATTTTCCTTACCTGGAAGTCATAATCATCAAAATTACAAGAAATAAAAGCTTGAAATATTTAGGTCTATGTGTAATGTATCTCTACAAAATAACCATTTCACTTTCTGAAATGACAAAAAGCTAAAAATATTACACTTTTACGCAATATTGAAATTTCCTTAAATGTACCTGTATAAGTTTGATTTCAAGTTTGAGTTTCATTTCAAGAATCTGTTAGTTTTTATCTGGGCACTGGGCCTGGTGTCAATTTATCAGAATCAGATCATCAGGGGGAACTTTAGCATCAGCACTCCACAGCTTCACCAAATGAGTCTGATCTGACCACAATAACAAAGATAAATGTATGCTATTTGGTGAAGATTAAAGGAGCTCGGTGAAAAGCATTATTTTTGAGACAGTGTGGATGAGTACTTATTCACAGATTCAGGTGTTATGTTGTTTTTGCCCATCAACTCAAATGTGCTTGACTAGAGGACCCAAATACAGAGGCATGATGTTGTGAAAAGAAACACATTTAAAATACAAACAGAGGAAGTTTATAAACATGAAAGTGAAAGTATGAAAAAAGGTTTAAATAAAACTTGAAGAAATCGGAAGGTTGTGGGTTTGATTCCAGCTTTCCCCCGTCACAAGTTGATGTGCCCCTGGGCAAGGCGCTTAACCACAAGTCTCCTACCAATCTACATATCGTGTATGAATGCGTGCACGTTAGTGAGTGCGATTGGGTGAATATGGCTATAGTGTAAAGTGCTTTGAGTGGTCAGTATGGGTAGTAAAGTGCTATATAAGTTAATTTTATTTACCAAACGTTGAAGAGTGGTTTTGTTGAGTAGTCAGAAGACGGTTACCAAGACAGATACGTTTTTAGATGTTGGCTAATCAAATCAAAGCATAGACAAAGGTTGACTTCTGCAATATAAAAACAACTACATTTATTGTTATTTACAATAAACCCTGTGGTCCACAACATTGACCTTCCCATGTGACACACATACTGCAGACGACCACATTCACCCTGAGTAGCTTTCTGTTTTGTTAATTTGGTTAAATGATGCAGTTTTGTTTATAGAATCTTCTTGAGTTTGTAAATGAACCTTTTTTTTACTCCACCTTTTTCTCTGGACACATTTATGTTACCACTCTGAGAGCCCTAGCTCTGGGGTCGTAACATAAGTGGGGGCTCGTCCAGGATACTCTTTAAAGAGGATCCCTGTGTCTAGGGTTAAAATCGGTTACTGGTACTTGACCACTATACCAGTTACATTCAGTTTGGAGCGCTTTTTAGCCAACCCATCTGCGGAGCTTATGGCCATCTGCTGCAAGTGTGAACTGCTGCAAATTGTGGATCAATTTAAGCTGCAGGTCCCAAAACAGGTCCTCAAAAGTGACCTAAAGGTTCTCATAGTGGATAAGTTGATGGAAGCTAGTGGGATCAAAGTCCCAAATTAATATCCACTCCCCAGGATTGAGGATTGTGTGGACTATTTTGGAGCTGCAAAATATGCTACAAAGTTGGACCTGCTTAAGGCAAGTTCCCTTAACTGAAAGGGCATCCAACATTTCAGCTTTCGTAAACCCAGATGATTTCTTACAGTACACTGTTATGACACCTCCACTTCTGCTGTGGTGTTTTGACTGGAACCATTTCAAAATGTAAGCAATGAAATGAAACCAGTCTCTGTAACTCATTACTGCATCTCTTTACCACTTTTGACTGCTATCTGTGCTTGACATAAAGTATGGTGAAATCTGAAGGATTCAGAGGAATTATTCACTCTTTTAAGAATGTACAGGATTTATATGAACAAGACGAAAATCTGTTATTTTTATTTACTTGAAGCATTTGCAATGAGAACTGGATAATTGAAGAAAATGTTGTGGTGAATTAGTTCTATGTAAATAAACTAAATAGGAATTGAGAAAAGTTTAACTGAAAGTGTGAGCTAAATGTAAGCTCATGAAATTCTGCTTCTAGAAAAAAAGAGGGATAAGGGATTTATACCATCTTGACATCATCATCATGTAGGTTCATGTCAGAACATGAGTCATAATAAAAAAAGATTCTGATAATAATAAGCACGTGAATATTGAGGTGACACTATGCATGCAGGAGGCAGCGCTGACTTTTTAACCTGCTTCTCTCACATCAGCAACCATCATCTCACAAGAAATAATTACAGCGATTAGAAGAAGTGAGTGGACAGCAGCTCCGATTACCATACAGTCTGGGCCAAATACTAATGGATTTGGTATATGTTGTGTATGTGTGTGGCCTGCCATTGTCACACGCCTGCATGCCCCCTCTTGCTGGCTGAGGAAGAAAATCCAATTAGTCACCATGCATGCTCTCAAGTGGAAGTGAGAAATTGAGAAGCTCAGACAAAAGCACAGACACAGGGAAGAGCAGAATAATAATGTGTATTACTGAAGGAGCTGCAGGACATTTTTCTAACAACTACCTTCACAATGGCCACATTTACATGTCCATAATGATCGCTTTAATATCGGTTAAGTCAAAGTAATGACTAACTAGATCGTAAAAATAATTATCTGCAGTTCTTCTCATGTCTTCACTTTGATTTTACAGCCCAGAATGTTGAAGTTTGGTTTTCTCTCTGTTTTCTTTAATCTGTCAGCAATAATCAAACCTCCATAAGACACCAACCCAGCAGTAAACAGCAGACATATTACTCTATCAGCTCATTGCTGAACAAATGCATTCTCAAAAGAGTAAGATGACCTTTCACAGAGTATTGATACCAGTTTGTTTCTCTCCTTCACTCTCTTTTATTTCAGTTAAATATTAATGAAATCTGCTACGAATGTTCATACAGAATTAATGACTAAAGGAATTTCAGTTTCTTCCTACACTCTTCAGCATGATTTCCTCTTTGCAAAGAATTGGACACTTTAACTGTTTAACCAGAAAAGTCCTGAAGAAATGCAGCCAATTTATCATTTGGAATGCTAAAGCCGTGAAGAGGACCACACTCACCTTAAAGGGACAGGGTGTTTTTTTCCAACTGGGGAGTGTGTAGTGCTTAGTCGACAGTTGGAGAAATTACATGTTAGAGAGCTGAGGACTGATTTCTGATGAGGGGGTCAAGCTGATCCTTACTTGGAGGATTATTTAAGAGCACATTTGCCACCAATTATAGCAAATCAGAGTCATGAATGCACAAAAACAATGACCATGTTGTTACCCTAACTGTATGCTGTGTGAGTCTTAAAAAATCTATTGTCAGTTAGTTGAGCCTGCCAGGCTGTTGCTCTGTTTTTCTAAGCAATGATTCTTCATCTGCCTAATCCGGTTTATACAGATCCATTTTATCCTTCTATCTGAGCAGCAAGTTGCTGTCATTTATGTAAGCATTCAGCTTTACTGTCTCTGGTTGTATTTTCTGTTTGTCTGTGTTTTTGTTTTTTACTTAAACTGGTGGCTTATATAAAATGTCAGATCATATTAGCCAAACTGTGTAAGATTAAGTACATCACTATGATCTCATCCTTTAGATCAGGGAACAAGTTAGAACTACTCTAGTGTAATGCTACTGGATTATTAACATGTCAAAAGAAGACATAGCAGCAAGGCTGAAAACAGGTTTAAGACAATAGTCCAAGAAAACCCATAACAGAAGGCTGGGGTGGTGGCTACTGGACTATCATGCCTAGCAGCCATTGGGCTGGAGAGTTGTGCCAGTCCATCAGGGCCACAAAAATACTCATAGGACAACAAACCAAGGGCACAGTCATGTTTTTGGACTCTGGGAGGAAGAGTGCCCAGACAAAAGCCATGTATGCACTGGAAGAACATGCAAACTCCATGCAGAAAGAGCCCAGTCCAGGATTGGAAGCTGAAATTCTTTTTTTTTCAGAGAATAAAGCTTCCCCTCTCAATAGCTATGTTAGAGATAGGTTGATTCCTGTTCTGTCAAATCACATGATTGATGACCCATGATATATGACCCAAGACCTCCTAAATGATGGCCAGATATAAAAGGCATGTTAAGACAATGAACCCCTTATGTTTAACACATTACTGGCTACAGACCCGGTTGCAGAAAAAAATTACAGGGGGGGCATTCCATTTTTTAGGGGGGCACACTTTTTTTCAAAAAAGAATTTATATGCTTCAGGCTTAACAGTGGCTCTGTGACTACTCCTACAGTGCTGAGAAAGAAATTCTCAATAAAATCCCAAAATATAAAAAAACGAACAAACAAAAAGCAATAGTTTAGTCAGTGTTGCCAGATTAGGCAGGTTTCCACCCAATTAGGCTTCTTTTGAACACATTGAGCTGGAACAAAAATAGTTTATGGGCAGGTTGTAAAAGATTTGGGAAGCTTTTAACATTTGTTGAGCTTGTAGAAAGAATTACTAACAAAATATATCAAATAAGTTGTCAATGTCTGGAAGAAAACTAAAACCATTTTAATAAAATGCCATCTCCTTGAACTCATTTTACTGGTCAATTTATTTTTTAAATAAGTTGAATCTGTTGAATCTGACATCATCAATGAATAATAGTTATAATAATTAATATTGATTGTTATAATAAAACAAGAAAAGAATAATGGTTAATCAAGTGTCACTATGAAATTGTATTGGTCAATGTAAACGCCTAAGAGGGGTTGAGTTCTACTGATCAACTTATAAATATTTCATGGCTGTGTGAAAGAGAAATGTATGATTGAGCTCTGTAAGATAAATTAAGTTTATATTAAGGTAGATGTACAAGTCATGTTGGGAAGCTATTGATAAAAAAAAAAAATTCCGGTTGATATATCATGATTGTTAAAGTGATCTTGGGTGTTATTTGGTTGTCTGGTTGTACATTTTGTGCGGAGCCTGTTTGCGCAAAGTTTTTTCTTTGCTTCAGCGCAGTTGTGTGCTAATGGCATGTTCTGATGTGTTTAATAGTTCTGTGCTTTTAACATGAGAGAGTTTGAGATTTGGGCTTGTTTTTTTCTTTTAAGTTGGGCAGGTTTTATGCTGGTTTGGGTTACTGGAAACTAACAGTGGGATAACCTGTAGTGCTGTGTCTTGACTCAAAAGTCAAGCATAAGCATACATTCTGATAAACATGAGCACTGGTGTCAGCTGAACACTGACTGAAGTAAAAATTCATACTAGCAGAGGTTCTGTAATTACAGCAGCTAGAAAGCACAAGGACCAGAACAAAGCAGAATTCCCTTCTGCCTGCAAGTAACCTAAGTTTCTTCAATTTGGCAGAGTTTTACTGCTTGGTTCTGCTCCTGGTGCTGCTAGCTATCGTAGCTAACCCTCCTAGTATGAATGTTTACTCCAGTGTTGAATTCAATGCTGACGTTTCAAACAGAAATTAATAGCGCTGCTTCCAGCTCGCTCGCTTCGTTGTCACTTCTTGTAATTGTTTGGTAATCAGACCGAATTTCCATCCCGAACTCCCGACACCGACGGGGACCACAGCCGAGACGGGGCGTCTCTCAAGGCTATGAAGGTATGACTCAGTGTCCCGCCCCTCTCCAGCTGTGATTGGCTAGCATGTTGCCTTCAGTTGTTGATTTGATTGGTTGAATTGTATGATTGACAGATAAAAGATAGTACTAATAGAACGATGGCCACTCCGAAGTAAAAAAAAGAAGAAGACAGCTTCCAGTCCAGGGCGGGCACGGCTGGCTCATTTAAACACATTTAAACTATTACATAAAGAACAGGTTTAAATTCTGTACCATATGAACATCTCCTGATTGTCTTATGAGTAACTCATGATCGCTTAGCATCTTTGAGACTACCTCCTTTTTCAGTTGGAAATTCTTACTCTTTAGTGATTTTTGTTCTCTATAATTCGATTTTGATATATTCAGAAATAATTTAACTGTCGTCATCTTATACTTATACATATGAATGAACCAGATTTCCTTCAAGCTGTTATTGATGTTCCCACACTAATTTACTAATTTATCAGTTTCAAATTCAGGCAAATGTTACTTACCGTTAGGTTCACCTCTTCATTTATTTTTCGTGATCCTCCGTGAGCTCTAGCAACAAGACCATAAACAAACATTCAGCTATTAGCATTAAGAGTTGCAGGAAAGAAACATGTCTGAGACAAGTGCCATTTGGCAACAAAATACATCCCTACACAAGGGGGTACGTTTCCCTTAGACCTTGTCTACAAGCCCTTTTTTTCTTAAGTAAAACCTGTAAGATATATCTCCATATGCTGACTACAACAGTATATCACATGCATCAGCAAACTTTATAATCCAAAGAGCAATTTTTATCCACATTCTTAATTAATTAAATGTTTCTGAAATGGAAAAAAAACACGTAACCCTATTGTAGTTTACTCAGAACTTTTTGTAATTTACATGTTTATGGAAAATGAAGGCAGAACATGTAGTTTGCGGCGTACTGAAAAAAATCAAAAGACTAAACAAAACAAAGAACTTGTATTAGTGTCATTCTGGGGTCGAAATTCTATGCAAACATAGCATAAAAAACACAACAAATTTATGAGGACAACAAGTACTTTGGAAGATTATCAGGGTATTGTCATGAATTTGTCGTGGATGAACCCGGACACAGCATGCACACACAGAGCTGATTTTAAGAGAGTGTATTGCAGGCAGTGGATGGTGATGACATGGAGAACCAGAGTTTGTTACCAGGCGGAGGTGAAGGATGCAGGAGCTGGCTGGCAGGTACAGAGTCCATGAAATAGAGGAACAGAAGTCCATGATACAGAGGGGAGCTGGGCTGCTGCAGAACCAGGAACGGGACCAGAGACCAAGGCGAAGACGGAGGATCAGAGACCAGCACAGCAAAAAAAAAAACAAACTTGACGAGACAGGAACCAAGGCGGGGAAACAGGCGCATTGTAGAACCAAGAGACTCACCATGCAGGAAATCAGGAAATACACGCAGGTTGCATGGGAAACACGTGTCCGGCCCAACAAAGGAGCCGACAGTGCTTCTCAGGATAGGAGAGGTCAGCATGACAGCATGGAAGGTGAGAGGTTTCAAAAATGGCAAAGGCCGGATGAAATACGATACGGTAAGCAAACTGACAGGTCGGAAAAGCTGAAAAGCACACATGGCTGGAACCTGCGCATGGAAGAGTCAATGAGAAAGGAGATGGAGGAGACCTTTCGCAGGTTGCTAGCCGAAACAGTGCGTCAGATCGCGCCACAGCCGTCCCAGCCATCATCTAATCCTGCCGACCCTCCAGGGAAGCCAGGCCCAAAACCCGCGTCAGCATGACTAGGCGTGGACCAGGCTCCCTCCTCTAACAGAGTTTATCTGATTAGGTGGGAGGACCAACCGAAAAAAAAACCATCAGAAGGTGATCAGAAAACTCCTTTCCTAAGGTTTCTAGGTGAGTTAAACCACCGTGAAAACGCGAGCCGCTTATACTGTTCGACAGTTATAGGAGGATGCGTAACAGCAAATGCTCTTTTAGACACAGGTTCCGAGATCAGTCTGATGTGCTCAGATTTGTTTGATGAGGTGACCAGAGCTATGGTGTCTCTTGGTAAACCATTCCAGGTGGAGACCTGTAACGTGGGCATCACCAGCTACACTCAGGATCAGTCATGCATCACCAAACGGTTGTGGTAAGACATAACTTTCCGTGACATGACCCTAGTGCACCCCATCTAAATCTGCACGTTGGACACAGAACCTTTTCTTGTGGGTCAGGATCTGTTGAACAGGTTAGCTCCACTCATCGACTGCCATCATGGTCATCTTTGGGCCCAAGTGGGGACTCCCAAGCCTCTTACTTCTGGAAGTGGACCGTCCGTCCCTATCCACCAGGTGACCTGCTCAGGAGAGCCCAAAGAACTCTTGGCACAGCTTCTGCCTTCAACAGAGCCGATTTCCAAATCCTCTGACACACCACCGCTTCTCGGCGATCACAAAACATCTCTCTGCAGGCACACATCTTTCCTTTGCTCGCTTAAACACTCTGGAGTCGAACCCTATAACCCCAGAGTGGCCGAAGGTGTGCACCTGGAAAACACCTTCATGCCAGACGTGCTACTGGCTCTTTGGTCGGAGAAATCCGCGATCAGCAGATCTGTACAGCTCTTTGTGCCGTGAAAAGCCCCATCTGGCTGAAGCAAAACACAGCCACTACTTGCTCTCAGCAGACTGGCCTTGCCGGCTTCTGAAAGCAACGGGGGTGTGCATACTTTATGCACAGATTGGCACAAGACAACTTGCTCATCCTTTCAGCATTGTGGAGAACTTACATCCTCCAGTGTTTTTTGGTGCTGACTTTCTGGTACGACTAGGTGCACAGCTGGACACTTGTAACCAGGTCCTGTGGGCTCAGGCTCATGTGACCCCAAGTTCCTTCCTGGGTACCCTTGAAGTCATGCGATCAGGGCAAACCATCCCACAGGCTTGCCAGGTGGCTAGCGAATCAAACGTGCTAATACCACCACAGACTGCAGGTGTACCTATCAGATTAGTCATCTTGAAAGGACAACAAATACAGAGCACACAGGTTTTCTTTCAACCACTTTCTTACTTTCAAGAAGCCAACCTGGTAATCCGGGGCACACCCCTGCTTGAGCTCAACAACTGCTCAGCTTACCTTTTAGTGGAGAATCCAACCCACATGCCGATCCGAATTGTGGCGAAGAATCCTCTTGGGGTGCTCATCGAAAGCTCCTTCCACGACTTTGAGCTGAGCATTCCCGTCATTGGAGACCTGCCCTTATCCTTGACTGGCAGACAGGACTCTCCAGACACCGTGTTTACTTTTCCTTCCAACATGATCCAAATCAGGCGACATGAAGCTCTGCCTGCTGGATCCATTTGTGGTGCTACGCTTGAAGCTGAAGGAAACCTGCTGGTGTACGCGATAGCAACCAACCCAACAGACCCAGCACCAAATCAACCAGAGAACCGGGACTCACCCACTGAGCCTTATCCTGGTTTCGAAGCAGAAATCATGCAACAGCTGGAAAATGCTGATGCACTGACCACTGAAACGGAGAGAACAGCACTTAAGGAGCTGTTTTATGAGTTTCAGTCGATTCTATCCAAAGATTCTAATGATTGTGGGGTCACAGATTTGCACACGTTTCGTATCCCAACGAACCCAAACTCACCCCCTACTTTCGTGCGTCAGTACAAAATTCCCCTGGCAGCTTATGAGTTGATACAGGAAATCCTCGATAAACCGCTGGAAAAACAGATAATCAGGGAATGTAACTAAACATACAACTCCTTCATCTGCCCGGTGTTAAAACCAATTGGGAAATGGCGTTTGACAATCGACTACCGCGCTCTTAATAAACAAGTGCCTCTTTCGCGTTGGCCTATGATTCATTTAGACCAAGAACTAGCGAAGGTGAAAGAGGCGTGTTTCTTTTCTACAGTGGATGTGGCTAATGGCTTTTGGACAATGAGGGTGGATCAGGCTGACCAGTACAAACTGGTGTTCTCTTTCGGGAGCCGCCAGTACACCTGGAACAGGTGCCTGTTTGGGTACTCTAACTCCCCAGCCGAGTTCAACATCTTTCTCCACAAAGCCATGTCGCATGCTGCAGCACGTGGAAACATCATTTATGTCGACGACGTCCTTATGAGGAGCCGAATGTTTGAAGAACATTTGGCAGAACTCAGACACGTCCTAAGTCAACTGGCTGCTGCAGGAGCTAAGCTAGCTCTGACCAAAGGCCAGTGGTGTAGGACGAAAGTCGACTATGTGGGTCTAACAGTAGGTCCAAATGGCATTGAACCCCAAGCTAATAGGATCCGAGCCATCCAAGACATAACCGCTCCAGGAAATGTCTCCGAGCTCCGAAGCTTCTTAGGGGTCTGTAACTACTCGCGTCAGTTCATTGAGGACTATGCAGACATGGCTAGGCTGCTCACTGAACTGCTACGTAAAGACGTGCCGTTCAACTGGGGGGAGCCTCAAGAACTGGCGTTCCAGCTCTTAAAGCAGAAGCTCGTTTCTGCCCCCTGCCTTGCATACCCAGACAAAGACAAAGAGTTTTATCTGGAAGCCAGTTTCTCTTCACAGTGCCTGAGCGCCACGCTAAAACAGAAATACGACCAAGACATGCGGGTAGTGGCATGCGCGAGTAGACCGCTGAGCAATGTGGAGGTCAAGTTCTCAGACTGTGAGAAAGCACTTCTATCAACAGTTTGGGCAGTGGAACATTTCCGCAGCTACATCGGAGGTCAGAAAGTGATCATCGAGACATGTCATCAGACAGTTACCTTCCTTAACAGCGATCGTTTAAGAGAAGGCAGAGTGTCCAACAGTCGTATTGCAACATGGATGATGGCACTCCAAGGCTACAACGTTGAGGTAAAGTACAGCCAGAACAACAGAATGGTGCTGAGGCAGGGGTTGGCAGAGTGCAAACACTGTGAGGGTGACACAGAAGCCATGACCCTCAGCGTTCCAGCCACCTTTGGGAGCCCTCTATCAACCCACTGTTACTTCGACGAAAACGTGTGTCATGGGCTACCAAGAGTCTACACAGATGGCTGCGCCTACATGCATGAACACTAACTCCGAGCCGGAGTAGGGATCGTCTGGGTGGGACGCAACTCCACCGAACCTAACCACTACCGGTTGGGACCGAAGACCAGCCAGTATGCTGAAGTCGCAGCAGTGCTCATCACCATCCAGCAAGCAGCCGCCGTGGATGTGAAACAATGGGGTACCGCTCACGTGACGTCACCGCCTCAAGAGCAACGCCCCTTTTGCCGCTTAGGTAGGACAAACCGATAGAGAACGCACGTAGCAACCAGCAACAGAACCAGCGATATGACCGACTTTGCAGCCATTAAACTTTCCCAAGACGATGTCCCAGGCGCACGGTTTACTGGTCGATCTGTCGAAGAACACACCAACCTTCAGCTCAAACGATGGCTTGAGTGTCGAGGGCTTAAAAAGACCGGAAAACGGGCCGAGTCGATCGAACGGTAAGCTTTGTTGTTTTTTTTTCCTGCGCGGCGGTCATGCCGTCGTCGGCCGTTTTTTTTGTTTGTAATCACCGTCCAGGGATCGGTATATGTTTAATGTTTGTCTCATTTGAAATGTTTTTGAGTAGGCTATCCTGGTAGCAGGGTATCATGTTAGCGCCTGCTACCATGATAGCCTATATGCTATCATGGTAGCAGGCGCTTCATTATTAACATGTCGGCCACCAAAATAATCTTACCTGTTCACTACTTGATGTTGCTGGAATTGGGTCAGGATGTTCTTCGGTTGTGCCCTTTCCTCCGACAAAATGCTTGCTACATATGTAGGCCGACCGCACCGATGGACCAAGCGCACACATTTCTCCTTGGCACTCTTGAATTTCGGGAAAGTAATGAAGAAAACATCCTTCATATGCGGCCGATCAACGTACCTCGAGTCGCTGTTGCACGTTCCATAGCAACAATGTTTATAAACCATGGTCTTAGATTTTGGAAAAAGCAGTCTTTTAAACGAGTACAACCTAGGCTAACGCACGTCTCTTCCACAGCAAAACAGCGGCGGGTTTGGGAGTTTGCCCTACTGCGTACCACGTGATGTGACGTCATCGTGACGTTACGTTTCTAAAAATAGCTCGCTCGCGGTACCCCATTGGTGATCTGCTCCGACTCCAACTATGCTCGGCTCAGTTTTGTCTCCCACCTCCCATTGTGGAAAGGAAACGGGATGAAAAACGCCAGAAACATGGAGGTGAGGCACTCGAAACTCTTCCTGGCGTGTGACCGTCTCACCACCAACAAAGACATGATCGTTTACTGGAAGAAGGTAAAAGGACACTCCCGCACTCTGGGACCAGACAAAGACGGAAACGACGAAGCTGACCGTCTGGCCAGATTGGGAGCCGAAAGCAGAACCCCATGGGAATTCCGAGAAGATGTCAGCTCTCCTCCAGATCCCCGTCTGCGCTATCACCAGGCGACAGACCAGGGAAAGGCCCCCAAAACTCCGGGGAAACCCTCTGCCTGGGACGCAAACCAGACGACCAGGACCTGTGTACGATCCAGGACCAGGACCCGACCCTCCACGTCCTCCGAGGTCTGGTGGCTAACGGTCCATCAACAGGAATAGCTCCATCACCAAACGGAGGAACCAAAGAACTGAAGGGTTCCGCCGCAGCTTACCTCATCTGAAGCTGGAGAAAAACCTATTGGTTTACTCCCAAAACGGAAATGGCCCACCCCGATGGGTTGTTCCGGTGAACCATCGCGGGATCATATTGGCACACGCCCACGACTCACCAGTAGGAGGACACAGAGGCTACAAAGCTACTCTAAAAACTCTCCAACAGGTGGCGTAAAGGCCTTCAATGGCACAAGACACCCAGGAGTATGCACAGGGCTGTTTGACCTGCTGCCGATTTCAACCTACACGACCGCTCAACCAAGCTCCACTTCAGTGAAGGGGGGTTACATTTGCGTGGTCACATTTGCAGATTGACTGGATCGGTCCGGTTTCCAAATGGTCAAGAGGTAACAAATATCTCCTGACAATAACATGCGGCTTCACAAAAAGGGTCGAATGCTTGCCGGCACCGAATGACACCGCTGTCACCACAGCAGTCCTGCTGCTAAATCACGTTTTCAGCCGGTGGGGCCTTCCCCTGTCCATCGACTCGGACAGAGGAACGCATTTCACATCAAACGTTATGACCGCGCTTTTCGACATGTTGGCCGTGGAAGTTAAATTCCACATCCCCAACCACCCACAGTCATCGGGACAGGTAGAGCGAATGAACCGCACCATGGTCGGCATGTTAAAGAAATATGTCAACAGCCATGGCAGGGACTGGGACATAAAGCTCCCCCTGGTCCTAATGGCCATCCGCTCGACCCCACAATGCTCCACAGGGGTGACACTTTTCGAGGCTCAACAGAACCTAGAAGCCAGCGTGCAAGGTGTCAAAGCCTACTACGATCAGAAAACGTCCCATAGGGAATATGAAATAGGAGACAAGGTTTTCTATTTCCATTTTACCCAGCCATCCGGTCGGTCCAGGAAGTTTCTTCCAAGCTGGGCAGGTCCTTTCGAAATCGTTGGAAAACTCTCACCGGTAGCTTACCGGATAAGAATCCCAAAGCCCCGGCAAAGTCCAGAGTACGAATGGGTTAATGCGAACCAAATTAAACCGTCCACCAAACTCTCCTCACAGGGAACGGAGCCTAACTCCACCCCCGCCGAAGAGAACAATGCATAGCATTAAATGGGACAAGTGCATGTTCAATCAGGACATTTAAACATGCACTAATAAACGAATGTCCATACATTACTTCACGTCTATTATTTCACACTCATCAATAACACCATGCATGCGTGGGAAACGCTTACAGAAGTGGTAAAAGAATGACATGATGTATACTCAGGTTGCTAGAGATTTAATGCAGGACCTCACTCGAGAGGTTAGTTCATCCGTAAATAGCCTTGCTGAAGGACGGATTTCTCCGTACCTGGTACCAGTAGATTTGGTTGAAAAGATTCTCAAATCTGCCTCTAGTGAAACCCTGCAACCACCACAAACACACCTGGCTTACAGCCTAGGTAGTGCAATTCCAATATTTGTAAATCCTGACAACTTGGAAATAGGATTTATGCTAAACCTACCCATCATTGAAAGAGCTAATGTGTATAGGCTTAAATCAGTATTGAATGTCGGTTTTGGCAAGGTGAGACCCATGTACACCTACAAACCCCCTCAATGTTAGCTTATCATGATGCTGACCCCAAACTTTATGTAGCGTCCCCGGCTAACAGATGGTCGGACTCTTTTACTGATGGTTCATATCCCTTTATTCCAACGGTCAATGTAGGTATTACATGAACTCACCGTAAGAGCTAAAAGAAATTAGAAAATAAAAATACAATTACGTTCCAATTTTAAACCTTACAAACAAATTACCGTGTTATCTTAGCTAAAAATAGATCAGCACTATGCTAACACTCGATACTGCAAACATACTTTACTTATTTAAAAACAAACATATAACTCAAAACCGGACACAATATAATACAAAATACGATACAAACCTTGTGCCCTTTTAGCCAGGAGCTAATATCCTTAAATAACCGTTTAACACTTTAATATGTCGACCGTTTTCCTTTTAACTTTCTCAACAACTCCGAAAAACCGGAAGTCCCCCGATAACCCGGAAGTCCTGAGGTCTCACGAAAGCCCTTCAAAATAAAACGCTTTGTTCAACCATAAAGAAATCTTAATCTAACCTCGTTATTTTACAACACAAATTGCACAAGAAATAAGAACAACAAACTAGATTACATTAAAGGTAATCTACACTTTATTTAGTCCCTAATTTGGATTTGTGTACCAAAACCAAGGACATTCACTGGGTTTGTCCAAGCAATCCATTTACGTTGTCAATTACCTGTGTGGTCTAAGGAATGAGTCCCCTGAACAAAACTGTCAGGCCAGAATGACCCTTATTGTGGTTCTCCTTGTATTTGGATGGGGCATCACCACCGCGATGGCGTATGCAGCATACAAGCAGATCAAACAGTTGCAAACCAGGATTGACACCCTCACCTTTGTCGCCCCAGGTTCGTAGCACCAGCTCCTCGAAGGCCACAAGCTGATTAGACAACAAACCGCTGTCTCTTTCCTTTCCCCTTTTCTCCTCTCTCTCCTTTCCTTGGTTCAAAGTTTCAAACCTGATGACCAATGAATGTATCGACAATGGTGATTGTGAAGTTTTGCATTTCTTTTTTTTATTACTTTATTGTTTGCCTTATTAGCCAAGAGAAATGATTAGCTATAGCTTAGTTCTGCCCAGGCTAGGTCACTGACCCAGGCACAATAAATGCTTAGTTGTTTTCCCTTCCTCTTGGATGATGAACTGAACTGCATGAATCCCAAAGGACTACTAGAAGGACTATTAGGTTGTTCCAGTCATGCACAACGGATTTTTCATCACGCCAGAATGGACTTGGTTGTAGCTTTAAAGACTGTGACCAGCATCCCACTCTTCAAAGCTAAAGAGGGGTATGTTATGCCATGTCAGGACGTGACAGCCTGCATTAGTTTGGGACGTGACGGACTGCATTTCCCTTGATGCAATGTGGTCAAAATGGCCACCAACTCCCATCATGCAACACGGCCCAAAATGGCCGCTGATCAAGATAAGGTTGCTATGGTGATAACTATTTAACCAGACCGCACAAGCGTTCTGGCTTCTTCTTGGCGCTCCACCAGTACGGGAAGGCACGCAGCTGTTTCACTCCGTTGGGATTTTCCCCACGTGCCACATGCTCGATTTCTCGCTGGACCGAGATTTACCGAAGCAAGCGCTCCCGGACCCCAGCCGGGACAACGTCAGAGTAAAGAAAAGATTCCCTTTTTTTTATTTTTTTTATTTCTCTTTTCATCCTTAAGGTGATCTAAGTGTGCCTGGGCAGAGAAACCTATTTAGGACTTTAGTTTTAATGTTGTTTACTCCAAGACGGAGTTGTTTTAACTGTTGAATATTTCTGTTGTATGTGCATGCTTTTTGTAAGTGATTTTGGCTGTGCTGGTTTGTGCTTTATAAGTGACTCCGCCGCGGGTCGATTTTTCCATCTTCTTCAATTCTTTTTCCCCGTTCTACCTTTCCTGTCCTTATCAGTTACATCTCTTTGTTAAACCTCAGTTCGCGGTCTTTCTTTAAACTCCTCAGCCAAGCCGCTCCCCCCTACTCGAGGTACCACACCACATCAGCGTAAACGTTGGTTACGTCATTAAGACCTCCCCTTACGCATCACCTTGCGTGATGCGTAAGGGTCACGTGTCGTCATAGTCGCCATCTTGGAAGGGTGCAGCGTATCTGAGCTGTTAGCTAGCTACAGCTTGTTAGAACAGTGAAGCGTCCATCCAGTTCCCAGAGCTGTTGTGTCTGTCAATGCTGCTACGTTAAATGCCGACGTCTTGAATGTGATGTTTAAACAACTGAGTTGAACTAAGATTTTCCTACCTCTTATTTTAATCAATTTTTGACACTTTTATTTTCATATAATTTTGCATGTTTAGTTTGGTAGTGAGTAGAGTTTCCTAAATTATTGAATTAGAATAATTACTGTAACAGGGAATTTTTTGGTTGAATAAATTACAACATGTGGAATAGTAATTGTTTGTGTTCATTCCAATTCAGAGTTGCATGGTCTTTCAGAATATAGAGTTACCTACTTTTCGAGTTAACATCTGACATTAACACAGAGACATTAACATTGGATGGGTGATAAAGGAGTAAAGGTTTAAACTCTAATTGCAGTTATAGTTTGAGTTATCAACGCTGCTGGATAAATCTCATCGGCTAAGAAACCGATCAGACCTCCTGTCCCAGCATAAATTAACCCATAACAGCTAATTAATAAATGCATTAGTGGTATAAATCATTACAAGCTTCGGGCCCTGGCATCACCACCATTTGTGCCATATTTTGTTATAGCTACTATTTGAGTTTGAATGACCTATTATTAAAATTCCAACATCAAATTATAATTATTAATAATAATCATATTCAAACAGCTTCTGGCATAACAGACTATTCAGTTTTATTATGAATCACACAAAGTGAACTGTAAAGCACAAACACATGTATTTTATGTATTCTTTGCAAAATAGACTAAGGTTAAGGGTATTTCTTTAATATCAGGTGAATAATCCCAGAGGGAAATTACTTTTGTTACATGCTCCAGATATACACACATTTTTATATATATATTTACAACATTCCACACAAAGTAATATAAATATATACATATATAAGTCAATATATATATATACATGTTTATATATATATACATATGTTTTACTATAAATCCAAGTAAAGTGATAGTGACTTGTGCAAGAACAGTGCAAAGAATGAATAAATGTCAGTTACAGTGGGGGGGGGGGGTGTCTGAATCAATGAGGGAGGTGTTGTAGAGATTGATGACCACAGGCAGGAGTGATTTCCTGTGGCGCTCTGTGGTGCATCTGGAGTGGAGTCTTCTGCTGAAGGAGCTCCTCTGCTGGGCCAGTGTGTCGTAGAGAGGGTGTGAGACATTGTCTAAGATGGACTGGAGCCTGGACAGCATCCTCCTCTCTGCCACGGTCGTCAGAGTGTCCAGCTCCTCCCCCACAATATCACCGGCCCTCCTGATCAGTTTGTTCAGTCTGTTGTTGTCAGCAACCCTCAGCCCACTGCCCCAGCATGTGACAGCAAAGAAGATCGTACTGGCAACAACAGACTCATAAAACATCCTCAGCATCGTCCCACAGATGTTAAAAGACCTCAGCGTCCTCAGGAAACAGAGTCGGCTTTGGCCCTTTTTGTAGACCGCCTCGGTGTTTCTAGTCCATTCCATCTTATTGTTAAAGTACACTCCCAGGTACTTATACTCCTCCACAGTGTCAACAGGGATCCCCTGGATGGAAACAGGGGTCAGTGGTGTTTTTATCCTCCTCAGATCCACTATTAGCTCCTTAGTCTTTGGTTCAGCTCACTCCAAGTGACAAAGTTGCCCACCACAGTCCTATATTCACTCTCATTACCCTTTTCAATGCAGCCAACTATTGCTGAGTCATCAGAAAACTTCTGAAGGTGGCAGGACTCAGTGCAATAGTTGAAGTCTGAGGTGAAAAGGGTGAAGAGGAAGGGGGAGAGGACAGTCCCCTGAGGGGCCCCAGTGTTGGTGACCACCCTGTCAGACACACAGTTCTGTAGGTGTACATACTGTGGTCTGCCCGTCAGGTAATCAACAATCCAGGACACGATGGGGGCCTCCACCTGCATCGCAGTCATCTTCTCACCCAGTAAAGCCGGACAGATGGTGTTGAAAGCACTGGAGAAATCAAAGAACATGATTCTCACAGTGCTCGCCGGCTTGTCCAGATGAGTGTAGACTCTGTTCAGCAGGAAGATGATGCTGTCCTCAACTCCCAGGCGGGGCTGGTAGGCGAACTGTAGTGGATCAGTGAAGGGCCTGACCATGGGCCTTAGCTGCTCCAGGACTAGCCTCTCAAAGGTTTTCATGATATGGGACGTCAGTGCCACCGGTCTGTAGTCCTGAGGGCCGCTAGGACACGGCGTCTTTGGCACAGGAATGAGGCACGGGGTCTTCCACAGCATGGGGACTCTCTGGAGGTGCAGGCTCAGGATGAAGACTAGGCTAAGTGCTCCACACAGCTGGTAGGCACAAGCTTTGAGCACCCTGGGGAATACACCTTCGGGGCCTGCAGCTTTGCCGGAGTGGAGTCTGGTCAGCTGTCTTCTCACCAGGTCAGGAGTGAAGGACACTGTAGAGTTAACAGTAGGGGGAGGGGTGAGATCCTCAGGTTGTGGAGGACATGATGTGAAGCAGGGGGGAGGGGTGGAGTCGGTGGATGTGGATTGGGGTGGTGAGGAGCAGACAGGGGGTCTGTAAGGAGGATGAGTGGGGGAAGGTGGAGTGGTAGTTGTAGGGAAGCCAGCAGCAGAGAGTTGTGGGCAGGGTCCAAAATTAACACTCGCCAGTCGCCAAATGCGAGTAAATTTCCCGTTTGGCGAGTGAATTTATGAGGGCTAGCTGCCACATGGCGAGTAAATGTTTGTACCAAATAAAATAAAAATAACATAAAAATAACAAAACCCATCTGGGCTGCGGATGATCCGTTCACAGCTCTGTCCATCCAGAGCTGAGTCTAGACCCGCCTTCTGCGGAGCTGGTTCAGCTTCTTTCACATTCAGAACCAGTCATGGCTGCACGCTGGATCAGAAAACAGTTCTGCTAACCAGATGCATTCTAAAATGCCAATTAGTCTGTTTATACGTTTCGTTCTTATTTATTCTGCATTTTTATTAACTACGTGCGCTGTGTTTCTATGCTTCGCCGCTCTTACTGCGCCCCCCCCCCCTCCCCCCTCAGAGCCAGGTACTCTTATCAGCGGCCAGCCTTCAAAACATGAATCACTGCGTTTAATGTCCTACCACTCGTACCAAAATGTCCCAATTAAAGTCAATAGGAGAGTCAGTAACTGTTTTTCATGCTGTTTTGTTTTTAACGACACAGAACCAGTGCTGCTTCGGTGGGCGTGGTTCCTTGCGCTTGAATTCAGGTGCGCAAAATTACGTTACATGTAATTTAGGTGTTTAAGGGTCATTTTAAGGAACTTGTAACATCAGGGGCTTTAGCTCAGACCCATTATTTCTTCTCTCCTCCCTAAAGGAGCCCTTTACAGTCTTTATTTATGCATTTTCCCCACTGTTTATCCCTCGCGCGCAGCGCACCAGGGTAAAATCCAGCAACTGGATCATGCGTAAAGATGCAGCGTGAACCCCTGCGTGCTTTAAGTGTTGCAGCTGAGGGAAAATGTTGGGATGTATAGGCTTAATGAAACTTTGCCTCCTTCACAAATAAGACCAACATGGATGGAATAATGATAATCTGTAGTGTTTTTTATTGTCTGGATGTGAATCTGATAATTCATATTGTGTCTTTTATAATCAACTACAATATTTTCTTATCAAAGTCAGGAAATAAAGATTTCTCTTCCAGGGTCCAGTCAGCCACTCCCCCAACCACGCCCTCAGAAATTAACATAATCTCACTCTTAATTTTTATACAAATTGGGATCTGGTCAGGATTAATATTTTGGCCGGTAAAAAATATGCCTGGCCGGTTGATTTTTACATCTACCGGCCAACTTGGCCGGTGAATCAGGAAGTTAATTTCGTGGGGGATGGGCCGCAGTATCAAACCTATTGAAAAATAGGTTCAGTTCATTGGCCCGGTCCACGCGACCTTCCAACCCCATGCCAGTGGACTTCTGGAACCCTGTGATGGCTCTCATCCCACTCCACACATCCCTCAAGTTGTTGGTCTGGAGTTTATTCTCCAGCTTTCTCCTGTATTTGTCCTTAGCCTCCTTGATTTTACGTTTGAGTACCCCCTGCGCTCTCCTCACCTCCTCACGGTTGCTATCTCTGAACGCCCTCTTCTTCTCATTCAGAATGGTCTTTATGTCCTTGGTGATCCACGGTTTATTGTTGGCGTAACAGGTGACAGTCCGAGCTGGAACATTGCAGTCCACACAGAAGTTGATGTGATGCACTCTGTGAGCCCATCGATGTCCTCCCCGTGGGGCTCACAGAGTGCAGGCCAGTCAGTCACCTCAAAGCAGGCCTGCAGTGCCTCATAAGCCTCCTCCGACCACCTCCTCACAGTCCTTGTGGTTGTAGGCTTCCTCTTCACCAGAGGCACATAACAGGGTTTGAGGTGAACAAGGTTGTGATCTGATCTGCCCAGAGGGGGGAGAGAAGAGGAGATGTATACATCTTTAATGTTAGCATACATCAGGTCCAGGGTCTTCTCGTCTCTGGTAGGGCAGCACACATACTGTTTGAAGGTCGGCAGAACTTTGTTCATGGTGACATGGTCAAAGTCTCCCGACATGATGATGAGGGCATTAGGATGCTGGGTCTGTAGTTTGGAGATGGTGGTGTGTATGATGCTGCAGGCAGATGTTGGGTTTGCAGACGGAGGGATGTACAGGACAGCAATGATGACGTGTGGGATCTCTCTAGATAGATGGTAAGGACGGAGTCCAACGGCTAGCAATTCAACATCCGGGCTACAGAGCTGTTCTTTAATGGTGATGTGACCCGGGTAACACCATCTGCTGTTTACTAGAATGCAAAGCCCCCCTCCTTTCTGCTTAGCGCTCTTAGTGTCCCGGTAGGCCCGGACGGTGTGAAAGCCATCCACGGAGACAATCTGGTCCGTAATGTCCTTGTGCAGCCATGTCTCTGTGAAACACATCAGACTGCACTCCCGGTACTCCGGTTGGCTCCGCGTTAGCGCCGTTAGCTCGTCCATCTTGTTGCTAAGGGACCGCACATTTCCCATAACAACAGAGGGGAGACACTGCTTAAATCTTCTCCTTTCAATAAGCCCGTCCCGTCTCGACCCTCCTTTCATCCCCCGATGTTGCTTTCCTCCTCTGCAACCTCGGTGTGTTTTCCTCCAGAGTTCGGGTGGTATTTCAGCTGGTCTGGCTACAACGCCGGTCGGCATTAGTGCAATCAGCTGTTCTCCGGAGTAAACAAAGGCAGCGTGTCCCGATGAGCGCGGCATGATAAAAACAACACGAAAAATCACGAAAACTCTTGGAGAACGACCTCGTTAGAGAGGACAATACTTCACAGAGTTACCGTGAAAAAACAAGAGCAATCAAAAAGAGATAAAAGTAAGAAAGTTAAAAAGCAAACCGGAGCGATGTAACTGCAGCATGCTGCTTTCGCGCATGCGCACTGGGACAAAATAAGACATTTGTTGAATCATTAAAACACTAGGACGATATATTACAAATTGCATAACATGTATTAACTGTTCGGTAACATAACATTCTCCATAGAGCTACCATAGAGAGTAGGGATGCTCGATATTGCCTTTTTTGCCGATATTGGATATGCCAATATTCCAAACACTGAATGTCCGATTCCGATATAAGCCGAGACCGATATAAACTAATTTCACATCATGCCAGTCACAACATTTTGGAATACGCTCTTCCTGAGCTTAACCTGACAATGCATATTCAAACAAGAAATAAATCTATTTTCTTCACAAATAGAAATCTTTTTTACCTGTCCAGTACAGCTATATTGCACAGAATTGACCGTAAACAAAAATGAAGTGCAGTGTAGGATCGCTGACTATATCAAAACCTCTACATTAAGGCATAAAACACTTTTTTTTAAAAAAGGGAAAAAGCAAATGGAACATAAAAGTGCAAAGTCAGAGTCCTTAGCCCATTACCTGGGCTATTGTAATGGCTATCTTTGGACCACAGTCCTCAAAAACTAAACTTCTTAATCAATAACTTAATCTGGATGGCATTAACTTGGCCTCTGGTAATAAAGTAAAAAATCTTGGTGTTATTTTCGACCAAGACATGTCATTTAAATCCCATATTAAACAGGTTTCCAGAGTTTCCTTTTTTCACCTCAGGAATATCGACAAAATTAGAAACATTCTGTCCAGGGGTGATGCTGAAAAACTAGTCCATGCATTTGTTACTTCAAGGCTGGACTATTGTAATTCTTTACTATCAGGAAGTCCACAAAATGCAGTTCAAAGTCTTCAGCTGATCCAAAATGCTGCAGCAAGAGTTCTGATGAAAAGAGGGATCATATTTCTCCAATTTTAGCTTCCCTTCATTGGCTTCCTGTTAAATCAAGAATAGAATTTAAAATTCTTCTTCTAACGTATAAAGCCCTTAATAATAAAGCTCCATCATATATCAGAGCTCTGATTACCCCGTATGTTCCTAACAGAGCACTTCACTCTCAGACTGCAGGTCTGCTGGTGGTTCCTAGAGTCTCTAAAAGTAGAATGGGAGGCAGATCCTTTAGCTATCAGGCTCCTCTCCTGTGGAACCAACTCCCAGTTTTGGTCCGTGAGGCAGACACCCTGTCTACTTTTAAGACTAATCTTAAAACTTTCCTTTTTGACAAAGCTCATAGTTAGAGTGGCTCATGTTACCCTGAGCTACCTCTATAGTTATGCTGCTATAGGCTTAGGCTGCTGGAGGACATCAGGGCCTATTTTTCTCACTCTACTGATTTCTACTGTTCTCTAGTTTTGCATTGCATTGCATTGAAATTACTGCTGTCATTTCAGCTTTTAACTTTTTGCTCTCTCTCTTTTTTCTTCATAGTAGGTACACCTGGTCTGGCGTTCTGTTAATTGTGACATCATCCAGGGAAGACAGATCACCCGCTATTATCATCTAATGTAGAACAGATTACTGGATCAATGTGTGCTTCTGTGCTTGTTTCTTCTGTCTTGTTGTGTCTCTGCTCTGTCTTCTGTAACCCCCTGTCGGTTTGAGGCAGATGACCGTTCATACTGAGCCCGGTTCTGCTGGAGGTTTTTCCTTCCCGTTAATGGGTGTTTTTTCTTTCCGCTGTCGCTTCATGCTTGCTCAGTATGAGGGATTGCTGCAAAGCCATGGACAATGCAGACGACTCTCCCTGTAGCTCTACGCTTCTCCAGGAGTGAATGCTGCTTGTCGGGACTTGAAGCAATCAACTGGTTCCCTTATATAGGACATTTTTGACCAATCTGTATAATATGATTGAATTTGACTTTGTAAAGTGCCTCGAGATGACATGTTTCATGAATTGGCGCTATATAAATAAAATTGAATTGAATTGAATTATTGTAAAGTGTAAACTGGGCTCATTCTGCCTTGTATGAAAATCAGAACAGGCATATTAAAAAGGCACCAAAAGTAAAAACAGCTTAATTTGAAATGTTCTTTTTTCTAGAAAAAACTTAAGTAAACAGTTCTTCCTATGAAGCACAACAAATGAGGATTAAGACAGTCCTTCTTTGAGCTCTTTGCCTTTAAGTTATACCGTTGTACTAATGTACGAGAGGAAGAAAATGACAATCTTAGCATTGTCGCAGTATATACGATTCCTCTTCTCATTAATGACATGAGAAACAGCACTAAACAGCCTCTCGCTCTCTACACTCGTGCAGGGCACAGTTAGGTTAGGTACTGGCGTGCAACACGGGCCAGAGCAGGGAAGCGGGTTCGGTTGGAATTCCAGTATACTGGGCATACTGTCTTGAGGATGGTGATCTCTGCCAAGTATGTCCGCACCTGACATAAAAGAAAAGAAAAAACAGATTTCTGTTAACCTTCAAAGCACACCCAAATATTTATTTTATATTTTACTATTTATATTGTTTATATGACAAAAAATATAATTCTGTAAACCTTCAAAGCACACCCAAATGTTCACTTTACATTTACTAGAAGTGAATAATAATATCATAATTTTTTTCCCTTTTTATTTAATTATTTATAAATTATTAACTCACCTGTGAAGCAGTTATACCTGTTGCAGCTTGTTGTACAACATCATTCTCTGCGAGGATTTCTTAGTAGATGTCCTGCAGGCTCTCATTTCGGGCCTTCTTTGATAGTGGGTTCACCTCCTCCTGGCTTGGGTCATCTGCACTAGCACCAGCAGCCTCTTCCTGCTGATCAGTACCCTCACCAGCCATTTCATCCACAACACACTGCAGCATAGTCCGGGCATCCCCCCTTCTTGCAAGAGTCAAAATAATAACGGTCTTTGTATCGAGCATCAACCATTGTTGCAATGACATACAGTGTTTCATCTTGGACACCATAAAAGCGATTGCAAACAGCTTCTAGTAGAGTGCGCTTGGCTGTTTGCACACCTTTGTCTGTTTCAACAACCTTGGCCAGCAGCCGTTTGAGGAACATCACACCGGGAATGACATCTGCAGCAGTTGCCTTTGGAAAGCTGATGTTTTTGGTAAGCTGTTCAAAGGGTTCCAGTAGAGGGGTCATCTTTTCTAAAATACCCCACTGAGTTGCAGTCAATGTTGCTGGTAGCTCATAATCAGCAGCCTATGCGCTCAAGGCCCTTTTTTGCTCTATCAGACTTTGCATCATGTAAAATGTGGAATTCCACCTGGTAGCCATGTCCTGTTGCAGCCTTTTTACCGGCATGTTTAGTTCTTTTTGTATGTTCTCAAAACGACTGCATGCAAATGATCTCAACAACACATATGCAATGCCTTTCACTGAGACCAGCCACTACTCAATGGTGCGTTGTTGCTGTGAAATGCCACTGAATTTTTGCTGACACAGGATATTCAATTCAATTCAATTTTATTTATATAGCGCCAAATCATGAAACATGTCATCTCAAGGCACTTTACAAAATCAAGTTCAATCATATTATACAGATTGGGTCAGATTATACAGATTGGTCAAAATGTCCTATATAAGGAAACCAGTTGATTGCATCAAAGTCCCGACAAGCAGCATTCACTCCTGGGGGACCGTAGAGCCACAGGGAGAGTTGTCTGCATTGTACATGGCTTTGCTGCAATCCCTCATACTGAGCAAGCATGAAGCGACAGTGGGAAGAAAAACCACCCATTAACGGGAAAAAAAAATCTCCGGCAGAACCGGGCTCAGTATGAACGGTCATCTGCCTCGACCGACTGGGGTTACAGAAGACAGAGCAGAGACACAACAAGAGAGACAAAAAAGCACAGAAGCACACATTGATCTAGTAATCTGTTCTACATTAGATGGTAATAGTCGGTGATCTGTCCTCCCTGGATGATTTCACAGTCAACAGAACGTCAGACCAGGTGTACCTACTATGAAGAAAAAAGAGAGAGAACAAAAAGTTAAAAGCTGAAATGACAACAGTCATTTCAATGTAATGCAATGCAAATCTGGAGAACAGTAGACTGGAGAACAGTAAAAATCAGTAGAGTGAGAAAAGTAGGCCCTGATGTCCTCCAGTAGCCTAAGCCTATAGCAGCAAAACTATAAAGGTAGCTCAGAGTAACATGAGCCACTCTAGTTATAGGCTTTGTCAAAAAGGAAGGTTTTAAGATTAGTCTTAAAAGTAGACAGGGTGTCTGCTTCACGGACCAAAACTGGGAGTTGGTTCCACAGGAGAGGAGCCTGATAGCTAAAGGATCTGCCTCCCATTCTACTTTTAGAGACTCTAGGAACCACCAGCAGACCTGCAGTCTGAGAGCGAAGTGCTCTGTTAGGAACATATGTATATGATGTTGTATTCTCTTCTACTTCTGGTCTGCTTCTCTTACTGGCATCGATGTCTGCAGGCTGCTGTTCTTTTACCAAAATAGAATACCAAATGCTGCGCTCTGTTTTAGGAACTCTGGGAACTTTCATATGATTGGTATGATATGACCAGGAAGTAAATATGGGCTACACTCTGAACTGAAGTAGTTCTGGGCCGTACTTCCTAGGTTTGAAAGGGGAAAAACATGACTAAGACATTGTTGATGGAGAGGACCGATTGTTTATAGGGAATGTTACTTCCATCCAGGCTGAGACATGAGAATGATTTAGGTTGATGTACAGTAAATAGCTTACTTATACTCCTTTAAGCAAAAGAGGGTTTTTACTAATACCAATTTATTGTGACAGGGTTGTTTTCTATCTATCTAAATTTTAATTTGGTTTCTTATAATCTATTTTGTTAAAAAGCAGTAAAAGATTTCATATTTGATACAAGTTTATGTTCTACAACACAGAAAAGCAAACAGTCTCTGAGTTTTTCAAATACATCTCCCACACAAAATGTTTAATTTAAACCGGTTATGAAGCATTAATCGTTGAAGTGGCAGATCAGAGAGATTTTTCTCACAGATGATGTCCACATAGCTATTTATTACTTCTGATATTTTTGTTCGGTCTCCTACCTGCATCTGTCGTTTTTTGCGTTCGCAAAATCCATGGAATCAAAACGATCTCGCTAGGCGGACTTTCCCAGTGACGTCATAACGTGAGTCGCAAACCTGGAAGCCGGCACCCGCTATACTGTCTGAGTACTAAATGGATAACGTTGTTTTGCTTTCACTGCTTTTTTACAAGATGCCTCGTCGTTGTATCGCTATGTACTGTTCCCATGAAGATGAAGGATTGCATGAGTGGCCAAAGGATATACTTAGAGCCCGTTTGTGGATCGTCATTTTAAAGACGACTGCCTCGGTGCTCCGGGGGAGGGCGTCTTTGGCTCTTCACAACCGCTGCTCTTCCTCTTTAGATTTTAACGGCAGCTTGCATCCATTATTGTTGCACTACTGCCATCTATTGGATCTTTTCTTCATAGTAGGTACACCTGGTCTGGCGTTCTGTTAGCTGTGTCATCATCCAGGTAAGGCAGATCACCACTATTACCATATAATGTAGAACAGATTACTGGATCAATGTTTGCTTCTGTGCTTTTTTTGTCTCTCTTGTTGTGTCTCTGCTCTGTCTTCTCTAACCCTCAGTCGGGTGAGGCGGATGACCGTTCATACTGAGCCTGGTTCTGCTGGAGGTTTTACTTCCCGTTAAAGGGGAGTTTTCCTCTCCACTGTCGCTTCATGCTTGCTCAGTATGAGGGATTGCTGCAACGCCATGGACAATGCAGACGACTCTCCCTGTAGCTCTATGCTTGTTCAGGAGGAGTGAATGCTGCTTGTCAAGACTTGATACAATCAACTGGGTTCCCTCAGATAGGATTTTTTTTAACCAATCTGTATAATCTGATCCAATCTGTATAATTTGATCCAATCTGTATAATCTGATTGAATTTGACGTTGGAAAGGGCCTTGAGATGACATGTTTCATGAATTGGGGCTATATAAATAAAATGTAATTGAATTAGCAAATTTTAAGATTCTTTATTGAGTAGCTTTGGAGCCATTCAAACTGAAAACCCAACCCCGGTTGGAAGCTTTTTAAACAATTTAGGGTCATTCATGGACTTAAAACATAAGCCGACTGCATGCTCGTTTTTCAGGAAGGCCTTTTTATTTTGTATGCAAATTAAATTATATTTTCCCATGCATACAATAAGGGACTAAAAAAAAGAACTTCCCTAGGCTATAGTAATCTTCAGAGGTTGGTGCTGGACCCCTAGGCCTTTCCACTGGTATCATAACCACACGCAACCTTTACCGACACGTTTGCAAACAATTATTCCTCTGCCTTCAAAAATACGAAAAAATCTGCTCACACAGAATCTGACATCACAGCCCCTGAAGATATTTAAAAGGAATATCCTTGCCTTTATGATCTGTGAACTCAGCCAAAAATAAACATTAAGAAAAGATCCACTTCCAGGTCATGGCGGAAACACCAGTTGTAAAGATTATCGCGCCCTGTCGGCGGTCCTTCCAGTCCTTTACCTTGGAGAAGCGGTCTTTTATTAATGACTTCTTAAGTAAGAAATAACTCTTGAGGCAGAAGCCATACTTTAACATTTTTATTCTAAACAAGCCAAAGAAATAGTACAGCTCTGTACCGGGCTCTCATATTGATCACAGTTGAGGTAAAGGTAAAAAGGACAAGAGAGAGTCCGGACTGTCAGTTACATCAGCTTAAATATAGATCAGCAAGGACACGCCAATGCGGGAGCGGTCCTACCCTCACATGTTGTCTGTAGTAGACATGTCACTGTTAAACTGTGAAATGGCATAAACCCCAAGGTTTATCCACATCAAGAATCAAAAATATTTTATTTGTCATCGTGTGTTACCACGGCAAAATTTCTCTTTGGCTACTCCAGTTCACATTACAGTTTACATTACACACAATGAAGGCAAAAAACTGACAAACAGGCAATGAACAAGGGTTATTTTTTTATTTATTTTTTTAGCATTCAAGAAAGTCACAGATAAAGATAATGAGGTAGTACAGTGCTTATTGAACAATGATGATTTGAGGCTTCGTTTACAGAAATGTGCATTTAGATATTCAGAGATGATAGCGTGCAGTAGGCAGTAACATTAAGGGACTGCCTTACCCATGTTCATGTACATGCTGCCCCGAGATAACTGTCCATTTGTTTATGTATGCCACATCTGTGACTTAGTTCTCTTCCTCAGTGTCAGTGAGTTATCTGCTGGGCTCTCAACTCTCACGCAATGACCGTGTGACACACGCATTCCTTGACTTCACACGCGCCACACGCCACACATGGCATTTCTCACGCATAAAAATAATCATGAGTCCATTTTTGTTTTGTTCTTTATAGTATGGTGGAATTATTCTTTTAATATTGCCAAGGTTGAATCCAGGTTGTCTTAATAACTGAAATCACTGCCCAAAGAATGATTAGTTCTAGAATATTTGTACTGAATCACAACAAGGTAAAGTAAGGCCAAAGGAACTTTAGTTAAACTACTCTTGGCTCTTACTCTGTTTCTGTCTTTTTCCAAAGTTCTGTTTATAAGACTTCCTAGAAATGGAAGAGCACACACACACCCCTCCAACTAGGGAGGGAGGGCTTTTGGTCCAGAGCAGCGCCTGTACACAGTAAGATATCATGTTCCTATTTACGTCATACTGTATCCCTATAAAGGCTGAAAGTTACCCCATATCGTTGGGATTGTTGGGACTGCTGTGAAATGAAGATGATTGTAAGTCCAGAATAAACGAATCCCCCTGCTGGTCATTGAAGAGAAGCTGTGGTGTCTGGTCTCGTCTGTCTGTTTTTTAAGGTTATATCCTCTCCCACATAATTGGCGCCCAACGTGGGGCGGAACAAGGGAGAGGAAAGAAAGGCTTTCCACAGCATCTACCTCCAGTGGCAAAACAGGGCCCATTGAGAAACAGAAAATAGAAGGTAAGTTAAGCATACCTCTCTCTCTTTATTTATTTTTTTTAACATAAGATTTGCCACACAGAGGTTCTGCTTTGGAAAGAGTGTATTGATTTTAAAGGCGAGACAAGTGAGGCATTGCTGCTTCTTTTTGTGACCACCAGCTGTAATTTTCCGCGGAAAATGGATTGTCATAAAATACGAAAGGATGAGGAACGTGGATTCCAACACAATTGACAAACTCGACAATCTTAATGAAGTGACTTGTTACTCCCAGCCGCTTTAATCGTACGTCTCGTTAGAAAACGCTAGTATGACGACGAATAGAAAATGGATCAGACCATGACGGTTTAAGCTGAAGTTTTCTAATATATATAACTTTTTAGAATAAAAAAATCATCGTGAGGGTGATTTTAGAAACATGGGCTGGTCGGAGTCTTAAGAGGTGAAGCCTCTGAGTAAGCCGTTCTCTCTAGCTCGCACCCGTTTGTACGTGCGAGTATTTGAAAGATCGGGCCGAACTGAAGTTGTTTTGTGAAGCTGAGATCTCCGGTTTAGGCTTTGAGGTGAGAAAAAACCTCCGATTAAATTTGAAATAGTAGGCCTGTTTTGAAATGCATGCAGATTTTGTTGGGCGAGGCCCAGAAGTTGTAAGCGCTTGGAAGAAGAGAAATGAGGTTTCTCTTGGATTATCCGTGTGGCCTTAAAGAAGTTAACTGCAGTCTGGTTTAGGTAACGAGGTGAAAACCTCCCATCAAATTTGACGTAGAAATGCATGCAGATTTTTGCTGGGCGAGGCCCAGTAGTTGCAAGCGCTTAGAGAAAGAGAAATGAGGTTTCTCTCGGATCATCTGTGTGGCCTTAACTGCAGTCTGGTTTTGAGTACTCTGGTTTAGGTAACGAGGTGAAAACCTCCTATTAAATTTGACATAGAAGGCCTGTTCTAAAGCACGTGCAGTATTAAACTTTTTTTTTTTTTTTTTTTTTACTCTTGTTTTTATCCTTGTATTATGGGTCCGTTAAAATTACAAGCAAAAATTCACTGTGCGCACACATATAAAATAAGAGAATTGGACATCTGGACCATCAGGAAAGCCACTAGTTTCCCAAGGAAGTGAGATGAGAGAAATGATTCAGAAATGAGCGATCAGGAGAGAGTTTGAGATGGGTGTGCATGAGACGTCTATTTGTGAGCTGCTGTGTCATTTGGGTTCACTGGATTAATCATTGATTTTGAGTTTGAGTGGAAGGCTACTTAGAATGGATGTTTAATTGGACGTGTGATGTGATGTATGGAGTTATTTGAATGTGTGAAATGCATGTGATAAGGTATTAACATTGCATGTTTGGTTTTAAGCATTAACAGCTGCTTCAATCGTAATGCAGAGCGAACTCGCTGTGTGAAAGCAGACACACACACACATGCATGCTTTTAGATAATCGCTGATAAGCAATTTTTAGAAACACAAAACTGTTTAACCTTAGTAATCAATAGAATAAATGCCGGCAATATTATCTATAATATACAAAAGTTTGTGTACGTCTGTCTTAGTGTTGTCTAAATGTTGTGTATGTCTGTCTAAGTGTTGTTTAGGGGTATTTGGTGTAAATGTTTAATCTATGTTGTGAAGGTGGTTTACCGACAGTTGTCTGACGTTTGTCTGTGCTATCGCAGTATGTTTTAATAATAATGTTGATAAGCATTAGTAAGGTAATAACATATTGGATCAACGAGAATTTATTAGTGTAAATAAGGGTCATAAGTTTTAGCTGTCCACAATGCCTGATGTCTCAGTATTCACAAAAGTCCGGACTGAAGTGAATGTTGGCGAATTGCCTTAAGATTATGCATTGGATTGTACAAAATTCTTAGGAATACTGGGGTGTCAGTCAGGCTGGAACTCAATTGTGAGGTTGATTAAAAGAAATCATCATCCATAAGCCTTCGTTAGTATCAGGAGTATTACTGGAAAAAACAAAAGAGGAAAACCATGAATGATGTTGTGTATTATGTGATAATGATGTCTTAAGATCTATGATCATTAGAATTTTGGTATACTTAAGGTAACATATTGAGTTAATGGTGTATTAAATGAAAGTGTGAATATTATTGAACTTTGTGGTTATGAAAAGACTTTGGAGTTGTGCCTCTCCACTCCTAAATACCAGGATTGACACAATGCCAGGAGCTGCAGAGCAGAGAGGAGAGGAGAGCAGCAGAAGGGGGGCTGAGACTCCCGACTGCACATGGGCGACCCTAGGAAAAACAGGGCCCCAACATATTAGGCGTCTATTGGATCACTATGAGTAAATAAAACATAAAATTTAAAGCATATGGGAAATCTGGATAATTAACAATAACTTAAACGGGGAAACTGAAAAGGAGGCTTGTGATCAAAAGTTAGTTAGTTAAAATTAGTTCTCTTTTGGTTGGTTCACCATTGGGACTGATTATTAAAATACAAGTTTAATGTAAGCAACAGCTAAAAAATTGTAGCATTAACAGTGATTAATAAGGTCTAATTTGAATAGAATTAGAGTTGTCAAAGAATAGGTTGTGATAATTGTCATCCTTACTAAAAATAATAAAATAAAATAACTTAGAGTGAGAAGTAAGATGGTGATTTAATTATTTTGCCATTGGGAAACCTCTGTGAATTTATGTGATAACATCCAAAATTATAAAATGACTTCAGAAAATTGGTTAATTTCGGTACAGGGGAAGTAATGAACAAAATAGAACATAGAAAAAAAAATCAACTGGAAATGGAATCAACTCATTAATCTCTAAATGGTGGATCTGATGAAAAGGGTTGCACAAACTGAGATGGCACTGAAGGAGGAATGCCTAATGAAGCAGCTGACTGGTGATGGTATAACTTGAGGTTTGTCAACACGGAGAACCAGAACAAAATCTTCATCGGTGGGAATCCTGCATGGATTCCAGAGCACTGGCTCAATGCCTGCTCAGACATGGAGCAGCGAAGGACACTCAGGCCGTCAGGAAATACGGCTGAGCAAAGGAAGCGGTCTCCACATCCGTTGACAAATGGTCATGGAAGAGAGCTGACAACACACTGATATTTGTGAAAACCCAGCGACTGAAGGTCCACCACAAGAATTAGCACAATGCAATCAATTCAATTAATTCTGAAAGTAAAGTAAAACAAATAAGGAGAATGGCAACTAGTTACTATAAAGTAACAAAATTACATAAGTGGCTAAAATTAAATTGTCCAGTGTAATTATTAACAGAAAATTCCCCTTCCTCAGTAAAGTTAACATTTTACTTTATTTCTTTGAAGGTAAACCAGCAGAGTGTTGTATAATAAAGACGATGGGTTCTCCTATGACAAAGTAATTAATTACCTCATGTACTGTTAATTCGAAAATAGGCACTTTTAAGAAGAGGATAGCAGGTTTTGAGCATTACAGAAAAAGTAAGTATTCAACACTAGAGTGTCACGTTATGATTAAATGACATGAGTTGAATGGGAAAGCAACAACGTATGAAAAGAGATTTATTCTGCAAGCATGGTTTAGCTACGTAAACACTAGGAAAAAGATTAAAGTCATAAATTAAAATAATTTGGTTTGAAGAAATTTCAGAAATAGTTTGAACCCTAAAATAAGTATTTTTTATTTATTTCCTTTAAACATTAGACAAGAAGGACATGTTATTTTTTTTACTAACTTCTCTTTGCCATTATATTCATATTCTTGAAGTGGATTTGAAACCTTTCTGCTAGTATCAGCAGATCACAAGCCTCTGCACAGTTCAGTGAGTATTTTATTTCAGTAATTAAAACCTTGGGTAAAAGTGAATCAATCTGTGACAGCAACCCGTTTTTTTTTGGTATAACTATAAAAATCCTAATGTAAAAAGATACATGGTGTATTTGTAAATGCTTCATTTGAAAATTGAGTTTCTCACCGGGTAAACAGACTCAGCCAAAATAAAAAAAAGTAAATGACCGGATTTAATAGAGTAATGACAGGACCAGGTTTTGATTGCATGCTTGGCATTAACAACTCAGTCCTGATTGAGAGCACTAACTGTTCTGTCTTCAGTCCTGTTTTTCAGAAATTGAGATTCTGTCCGGTTCTGGCCACCCTTTTTCTGATGGAAGACATCAAAAAAGACGAGAAGAACAGCTGTAAATTGAGCATGGAGAGACGGTATGATAAATTATAAAGTGAAAATCAGACTTATGTCAACCTCTGATTTAAGCAATCAAATTTTGAAGTAACTTATATAGATCTCTCTGGCAAAACGTTGTCAAAAGGTTAGTGTAATAGTTGTTCGCGTAAACATATTATTTAATGTCACATGGATGCTTGTGATCATACCGGTAGGACATAGAAAACTAATATTATAACTTAAATCTAGGTCTTACCTTTGAGGAAAGTAGGTTTCCAGGCAATAACTTATGAAAAAGGGAACTCAACTTTTATTAAAAAGAAATTGGAATAACTACTGTTATACGAACAACATGTGGAAGATTATTTAGCTATTTCTGGAAACAGTTCCGCAGACGTTTATCAACAGATAACTTTATCTTAACAGTTGACCTCTGTTGGTAAACACAGGGTGTCATGTTCTGGACTTTGCCTCGCTAGCGAGGACACACAGACCTTAGATGTTTTCCTAACTTCTGTACAGATATTTCCTAATCTCGGCAAAGAAAACTAAAAATAAGCTATGTTAAACTAGTCATTGAGTAGTAAATTGGGTTACATTGTTGAAACAAAATTTTAAGTATTTTAAATAAGGTTACTTTTTTCTCGAAACTGTAATATTATCATTATTAAAAGAGAAGCAAACATTAGCCTGAATTATCTTAAACTTGGAAGAGACCTGAAGTTTCAATGTGACGTTCCTATTAACTCTGCCATAATTCTACTTAAAAGGAAAATAAAAATGTAGGTACTTCTCTATAAAAACGATGAGAAAGAAAAAGACGAGTTATACGCTATTTCATAAAGAATGTGTAAACAGGAAACGACAAGAGAGGGTAGAACATAACCTGAGTCCCGTCTGTCTCTGAGGAATTTTCCTTTCATTTTTTTTTTTTCTTTTTCTTGCGCTCATGACTCTGGATCCAACTCACAACATTTGGCAATGGTATGCAACTCTTACTGCACAATTATCAAAATAGTTGGACGAGCGACAAACTACTATTTGAAAGTAATTAGTTTTACTAATTGCATGTATGCTGGCTTATAAAGTCTTTACGGTTGGAAAAGCAAATTATCTTACAAAGAATGTAAGTTCCACAGATTTACAACAGGCAAAATGAACAGGATAAGTATGCGCAGAACAAAACATATTTGATTAATCTTGGAATTGCAAAAAAGGATAATGACAAAAGGTTTATGTGTAAGTTATATTTCAGTACTGTGAATGAAATTATAAACAATTCTAACTAAATTACCTGAGTTACTAAAATAGGAAAAACTGGTGATGAAGTTTCAAACCTTTTATGGAGAAATAGAGCAGATATTACATATATGGAAAGTAATTGCCCCCCACGGTCCTGCTGCAGTCTGTGTCTGCCCTGTCTCTGAATTTATTTCAATCTAGCATCCCTTCTAATTATCCCATAGCAGCCGACAGTTAGAAAAACATTGACAGTTTATCCTACTATATGAGAAACGCTGCGTAAAACTATTCATTAAGTGACTATTTGATTAACATTTATTTATTGTTTGTTCACTTTTAAGCTTTCATAGACAAGTAGTCTGGTAAACATTAGTGAGGTCGGACTGACCTCAGAGTAAAGAGAGCGATAGCATTGTTTAACTGTAGTGTTCCAAAGATAAGTCAAGTAGCGGAATTAATCGGTCTTTGTTTTTGTGCTTTTGAGCCAAAACGTTTACCAGGGGTGAAGACCGGGCTGCCAACAGCTGGAGACATCTGGACGCTCTCTGGCTGCTACTGTTACACAAAGACTTTAACACATACGAGGACCACTTAGGAATAAAGAGACAAAAAAGATGAATTAAGCATTCAATGAAGCGGTTATTAGTGCCTAATTAAGAGTTGAGAAAAGAAGCGGCAGATGGAGAGGACGTGACCAATACAGACCACAAAAACTCAGACCTATGTAAAATCATGATAACTAAAACAGATTAGAATGAGAGGGTTTTTGAGAAAGCTGGAGTAAAGGTATTTATTCTTGTCAACCACTCGCACATTAATGAGTCACTGGCTGAGAAGGACGGACTCACCAAGGAATGAAGGAGTTGATGTTTATAATCAAGCTTATCGCTCTGTTTAAATAGGGAATCGTTCTGTTCAGAATGTTCTAGGCTTTAAAGAGCCATTACGTGTTCACAATATCTGAAGTCCTACATCTGGAAACACTTTCATATTACAAATCCAGGAATGGTAATTTCTATGAGGGTTGTAGCCACATCAAATCTATTCTGAATGATTAGCACAAGATCAGGTTCAAAGTAAAATTATTGTATTAAAGTCGAAGTAGGTTTAGAAGCTGATGATGCAGGATCAGTATAACAAACTATAAAAGGGAAAACCTTTTGTAAAGTGCAGGTAAGAATAGAGAGAAGACAGGGTCTTCTGCTTCTAAATCAATGATAGCGTTTAGACAGAAAACATGGAATTTTTAGATGTTTGGCGCACCGACAATAACTTACTACATACGGCATTTAAAAGGTAAATAGGCAACATGTATATTTTATTAGAGGAAAGTAAAAATCAAGCGATTACAGTTACTCTGATGGACACCATGACCATAATATTGTGGTTAAGGACATAAGGGGGGTGTTTAGAAGTTATTGGCATACTTGCTTAAGACTAGTGGGAGTATGTTAATTAACACTAAATAAGAAGTTAAACTCAACGTGGAAGTAAATACTATTTAGTGGTTTAAACTAAACATTATTGAATGAATCTGAGCAGTCGGTTACATTTTTGGATTAGGATTGCAGTGCAGTACAGAGTAATGAATAATTGAAACTTTTTTTTTCTAAATTCCTGAACAACAGAGAATAGAAACATATCACTTAGTTTACTTAGATCTGGAAGGAAAAGGGGGCCTTAACTTCTAACACTTCTTCTTCTTCTTTTCTTCTACTTTTGCTTCTTTATCTTGCATGAAAACCCTGGTCACTAAATTTTAATCGTAAAGATGGATATTTCTGTTAGAGATATCTTTCAGGAGCAGACGGAGAGCAGATTTGCACAGGAGAATGGCTGAATCTGGGTACTGGCGGAGTAAGCCCTGTGAACATATCCTTTCTAAATTGTGAATTTTGATGAATGATTTTGAGACAAATGAGGACATTGTTAAACCTTTTGTTTGATAAATATGTGTACGGTCACTATTTTGCCGTTGATGTGGACTTTAAGTTCTAAATGTGCTCATGTATTTTATTTTCTACTGTTCTTAATATTTTGTTTTTAATTGAGTCGGCACAGCTGTTGTTTTTGTTTTGATTTAGGCTTTCAGGTGAGCGATCTTGGAAGGTATTTAAGTTTGGAAGTTCAAGTCAAATACACACAAAAAGATCATGTTGCAGGATAAGTTAAGGTGCAATTACGTATACACAGAGTGTTGTAATGTTATTAGTGAATTCTTACAACTTATACTCAGTACGAGTTGAGATAAAACTGAAATGAAATCAAATGGACACTAAACATCAATGTTAAAGAAAATGTACATTAGCCCCATTGACATTTAAAGGATATCATCATGAGACTAGTGAAGACTCTGAGCTGGGAAATCATTGTAATATACGATACTGGTTAGTTTTTCCTGTCTCCTTAGGGCGACCCAGGGACGTAGAAGGGCGGGGTCCCTCTGTGTGTGCTGGACTAAGGGACTCAGAGGCATGATGTTTGCAACAGAGGGGGCCCTGCACCAGGACTGTGAGAAAGCAGTGCAATTTAATCAAAGGACTCTGGAGAGCGACATACGGTGTCAGTGACATGAGGACAAGGACTTTGCCACACTACGAAGCTGCCTATCCCACCAAATGTTATAAATTGAGTTTATCTATGCTATGCTAAATCCCTGAAGTTTTTGATTTATAAGGTGCATCATGGGGATGGTTTTAAGTGGATGTTTTTGGGCGGTAGCCATAGCAACTGAATGATGATATTATACTATTCCAATTTTTTTTTTTATTTTGCTTAATATGTTTGTCTTCTTTCCTGTTATTTTTAAGATGTTTATGTCTTTTGACGACATTGTGAGTACCATGGCTGGGTTTCTGAGCCATGCTGGTCGGTCAGGTGGTCGGCTGGCGGACGCCCGTGGGGGAGGGGTCCATGCAACAGTTTTTACCCTGAATGAACACATAAATACCAGCGACAGGGATTTTCCGGTTGCATATGGTCAGAAATAACTGGCATATGGAAAAACAATGGACATTTTGTACATTCGTATACAATGGCTCTTATTGGCTCTTACTCTGTTTCTGTCTTTTTCCAAAGTTCTGTTTATAAGACTTCCTAGAAATGGAAGAGCACAAACACACCCCTCCAACTAGGGAGGGAGGGCTTTTGGTCCAGAGCAGCGCCTGTACACAGTAAGATATCATGTTCCTATTTACGTCATACTGTATCCCTATAAAGGCTGAAAGTTACCCCATATCGTTGGGATTGTTGGGACTGCTGTGAAATGAAGATGATTGTAAGTCCAGAATAAACGAATCCCCCTGCTGGTCATTGAAGAGAAGCTGTGGTGTCTGGTCTCGTCTGTCTGTTTTTTAAGGTTATATCCTCTCCCACAATAGCCCCATTTCCACTACCCTTGTTAAACCGATCCATGCCGAGCTCGGTCCGAGCTTGGATCAGTTAACCAAGCCGAGCTTGGTTCTGACGACCGTTTACACATCACGCTGTCTCTGTTCCTTGGTTTCCTTGCCTCCTAGTGACGATCTGCGGTACTACTGCTCTCTGGGATTGAAGGAGGAAATCAAGCAAATAAAAATGTTTGGTGATATTTCGTTGTTTGCGGAGAGTCAGGCGAAGACGGCAACTTTACTGGACAGAGTCGGCTTTTGGGACGTGGATAAGACAAACGAACGTCTAATAAGGATTTACAGACGCAGGAAACAACGACAGACGCTGAGGTTCATCACGCTGCTAAGCAGAATCATCACGAAATCGTGTATCACGGTAGGGAAGCTAGTATTTTTATGAATATCTGAAATGTCAGCTGGCTGTAAGGAGATGACACGGTCTGCTCATGCGCTCTTTGTTATTAGAGAACCGGGCTACTGAAAAACCGAGCCCACAAATGGAACTGGTCTGCATTTAGCGCGGTCCGGTTGTGTCTGGCTCAGTTCAGTTCAGTTTGCGTTCCATTTACACTCGATAGTTATCTCGGTTACCGAGCTCGGACTGGTCTCGGCACGGTTAAAAACGGCTAGTGTAAATGGGGTATATGTCTTTATCACTTTCTTCGTTAAATGTAAGGGGTGACCAGCTAACGAGAAAGGCAGTTTTTTTATTTTGCAAAGATTGTAAGGCAGTCTTTTAGTTTCAACAAGAAACATATGTTGCGGCTTCAGACTTTAATTTCTGGAAATCCCAATGGGGAGATAACATATGGATGACATATGGGAATAATAAATCAGCCGGTGTTGCCATATTAAAAGGTTTAAAACTTTTGAGGTTTAAAAATCCTAACCAAATCCAGTTCACCTGGAATAACAAAGATCTTTCTAAGAGATCTAGAATGGATATTTGGCTCATTTCCTTTTTTTTTTTTTTTCTCTTTTTTTCCCAGTGTCGTGTCTAGCAATGTGGCAATAAGAATTGATGTCTTAATGCCAAATAGAGCTCGACAGATTTTGCTTTCACAAGTGGAGCAAACAGCTTTCGCCATAGTGCTCCGCTTGATTTGTGCATGTAAATAGCTTTATTGTGATTCCTGCAGGGAGAATTTCAAATTATATGGACACTACAGTGGGAAAGTAGGAGAGTAAAGGAAGAACAAGAAGAGAAAAAAAAATAATTGGCTCATTTCCACTGACTTAACAAAGTGGCAGAAGTTACAACATAACCATCAATATTTACTGATCACTAAGCAATCCTTTTGAATTTACACATGATAAACCACATAATAAAACACACTCCACATTATTGGAAAATGAACAATAATATTTTGAATAACAAATTTTTTAAAGAACAAATTATAGATATTATAGATATTATTATTAACAGTTATTAACAGTAATTGGAGAACAGCAAAAGAAGAAAATATTTATGGGAAACATTGGGATAATGCAAAATTTCAAATTTGAAATGTTGCAATCAAAAGAGGGAAAATAAAAAAGAAAAAAGACTTAATCGAAAACAAATTCTAAAAGAAATAATTTCAATTCATGAGAATGATGTGCTTTCTCAGACTGATATTATTAACTGAGTTACAATCTGAATTAGATATAATCTATCAAAATCTGGCACAGGGTGCTTATATTCGCTCTCGATGTAAATGGTTGGCGTATGGTGAAAGGAACACCACATACTTTCATAATCTGGAAAAAAGAAGACTCAACTGTACATAAAGTTCAAATCAATAATGACATTTCTGAAAACTCTCAACGAATCTCTACTTTCATTGAGGAATTTTAACAAAAGCTATACTGTAAAAAAACTGATAATGATAAAGTCCCCTTTTTTGTAACAGTTAAAAAATGCACAAATGATTGACAAAAGCCAAAAGGAGTGTTGTGATCAAGATTTATATCTGGAAGAGCTCAAACATTGTATCAGTAAATTGAAGAATAACAATCTCCAGGCAATGATGGCCTTACTGGAGAATTTTATAAGACTTTTCAGGACCACATTTCTGAATTCTTGTTGAATGTCTTCAAGCAGGCCATAGGAATTGGTAAACTCCCCCCTAAAATGTGTCAGGGCCTAATTACATTGATTCCAAAATCAGATAAGGATCCACTACAAATTGATAATTGTAGGCCAATTACCCTAATTAACAATGATGCCAAAATATTCCCTCACATTTTTGCAGAAAGTCTTAAGTTATGCTTGGATACTGTCACGATTTGTCTACGGATGAACTCAGAACCACACACACGGGACTAAAATTGAGAGTCTTTATTGCAAGGTTGATGATGGAGGTTTGATGAGGCCAGAGGAGCAGGTAACACAGAACCAGAGTGAAGGTGATGGCAGGAGCTGACGGCCCGGAGTGAGAGAGAGTCACGACTATACAGGCAGCCGGGAATGCTCAGTACTGCTCGGCTAGCAGCCCCGTAGCCACAACAGGTTAGCAGTTCGTAGCAGACACCAGGGCACAGGGCTGAGCTTCTCCAGGGCGGCTAGTCAGGTTAGCAGAACTTGGGAGACACCAGGGCACAGAGCTGAGCTTCTCCAGGGCAGCTAGTCAGGTTAGCAGAACTTGGGAGACACCAGGGCACAGAGCTGAGTTTCTCCAGAGCAACTTGTCAGGTTAGCAACTCACAGGATACACCAGGGAACAGAGCAGAGCTTCTCCAGAGTAGCTTGTCAGGTTAGCAGTCCATAGCAGACAACAGGGCACAGAGCAGAGTTTCTCCAGAGCAGCTTGTCAGATTAGCAACTCACAGGATACACCAGGGAACAGAGCAGAGCTTCTCCAGAGTAACTTGTCAGGTTAGCAGTCCACAGGAGACACCTGGACAAAAAGCAAAGCTTCTCCAAGAACGAGCAGCAGAATATAAAGACTTACAGAGGGACTGGCATGGAGAGGGTGTAGAATGATGACGGACCGGCAAAGGAGTGACAGCAGAGTGAGGCTTAAGTAGGGAGGCTGGCAGGTGAAGTGAGTCTGGCTAATTAGTGGCTGGCAGGTGTGACTAACTGCAGAGGAGGTGAAGTGAAGATGACAGAAAATAACTGATGACAATGAAAACTAACAATAAATAAAGTCAAACCAGAACTCAACCATGACATTACCCCCCCTCAAGGCCGGTCTCCGGACGGCCTAAAAAGAAAAGAAAAAAAACAAAACAAAACAAAACTAAACAGTGACCGAGCCAGGGTGGGCGGAGGGAAGGCAGGATGGAGGGCTAGGGTCAAAACCAAGCTGATCTAACCTGGGTGGGCGGAGGGAAGGCAGGATGGAGGGCTAAAATCAAACCAAAACTACCCACTAGGGCGAACAAAAAGGGGGTTTCTAACAGATGTTGGTAAACCAAACAAAAGGCATCTAACCGACGCTGACAGGCGAACATCGCCACAAGGCAAAAACGGGCATGACAGGCGAACATCGCCACAAGGCAAAAACGGGCATGACAGGCGAACATCGCCACAAGGCAAAAACGGGCATGACAGGCGAACATCGCCACAAGGCAAAAACGGGCATGACAGGCGAACATCGCCACAAGGCAAAAACGGGCATAACAGGCGTACGACAACGCCAGAGGGAAGAACAGGCGTACGACAACGCCAGAGGGAAGAACAGGCGTACGACAACGCCAGAGGGAAGAACAGGCGTACGACAACGCCAGAGGGAAGAACAGGCGTACTTAACGCCAGAGGGAAGGAACGGGCGTACTTAACGCCAGAGGGAAGGAATGGGCGTACTTAACGCCAGAGGGAAGGAACGGGCGTACTTAACGCCAAAGGGAAGGAACGGGCGTACCTAACGCCAAAGGGAAACCCGCCGGGGCGTGAGGGAAACGCCGGGGCTTGGGGAAGAGAACGTCGGGATGTGAGGGAAGCAGGAACATCTAAAACGCCTAGGAACAAGAACGGAGGGCGTACTTACACGCCGGGGAACCGAGAACAGAGGGCGTACTTACACGCCGGGGAACCGAGAACAGAGGGCGTCCTAACACGCCGGGGAACCGAGAAGTCTAAATACTAGAAGACAGAGGAACAAGGAGGCCAAAAACAAACTAGGGAAGCTCGAACTAGCCCAAGCTAAGGAGCATGAAACAGCTCAGGATCAGGGGTCAGAAATCTAAACGAGCGCTAAGACCTAAGGAGCGCTGGAAACTAAGAGCGCAGGACAAAAATAAAGACTCAAACCAAGAACTAGAAAATAAAGGCAAAACTAGAGCAGGGATAGCACCACAAAAGAAAACTAAAGCTAACCCTTAAATTCAATTCAATTTTATTTATATAGCGCCAAATCATGAAACATGTCATCTCAAGGCACTTTACAAAATCAAGTTCAATCATATTATACAGATTGGGTCAGATTATACAGATTGGTCAAAATGTCCTATATAAGGAAACCAGTTGATTGCATCAAAGTCCCGACAAGCAGCATTCACTCCTGGGGGACCGTAGAGCCACAGGGAGAGTCGTCTGCATTGTACATGGCTTTGCTACAATCCCTCATACTGAGCAAGCATGAAGTGACAGTGGGAAGAAAAACCACCCATTAACGGAAAAAAAACCCTCCGGCAGAACCGGGCTCAGTATGAACGGTCATCTGCCTCGACCGACTGGGGTTACAGAAGACAGAGCAGAGACACAACAAGAGAGACAAAAAAGCACAGAAGCACACATTGATCTAGTAATCTGTTCTACATTAGATGGTAATAGTCGGTGATCTGTCCTCCCTGGATGATTTCACAGTCAACAGAACGTCAGACCAGGTGTACCTACTATGAAGAAAAAAGAGAGAGAACAAAAAGTTAAAAGCTGAAATGACAACAGTCATTTCAATGTAATGCAATGCAAATCTGGAGAACAGTAGACTGGAGAACAGTAGAAATCAGTAGAGTGAGAAAAATAGGCCCTGATGTCCTCCAGTAGCCTAAGCCTATAGCAGCAAAACTATAAAGGTAGCTCAGAGTAACATGAGCCACTCTAGTTATAAGCTTTGTCAAAAAGGAAGGTTTTAAGATTAGTCTTAAAAGTAGACAGGGTGTCTGCTTCACGGACCAAAACTGGGAGTTGGTTCCACAGGAGAGGAGCCTGATAGCTAAAGGATCTGCCTCCCATTCTACTTTTAGAGACTCTAGGAACCACCAGCAGACCTGCAGTCTGAGAGCGAAGTGCTCTGTTAGGAACATACGGAGTAATCAGAGCTCTGATATATGATGGAGCTTGATTATTAAGGGCTTTATACGTTAGAAGAAGAATTTTAAATTCTATTCTTGATTTAACAGGAAGCCAATGAAGGGAAGCTAAAATTGGAGAAATATGATCCCTCTTGTTGATTTTCATCAGAACTCTTGCTGCAGCATTTTGGATAAGCTGAAGACTTTGAATTGCATTTTGTGGACTTCCTGATAGTAAAGAATTGCAATAGTCCAGCCTTGAAGTAACAAATGCATGGACTAGTTTTTCAGCATCACTCCTGGACAGAATGTTTCTAATTTTGGCGATATTCCGGAGGTGAAAAAAGGAAACTCTGGAAACCTGTTTAATATGGGATTTAAATGACATGTCTTGGTCAAAAATAACACCAAGGTTTTTTACTTTATTACCAGAGGCCAAGTTAATGTCATCCAGATTAAGTGATTGGTTAAGAAGTTTATTTTTTGAGGACTCTGGCCCAAAGATTACAATTTCGGTCTTGTCAGAATTTAGATGCAGGAAATTTAAAGTCATCCAGCTTTTGATGTCATCAAGACATGACTGCAGTCGAAGTAACTGATTGGATTCATCAGGATTTATGGATAGATATAGCTGAGTGTCATCAGCATAACAGTGGAAATTAATCCCATGCTGTCAAAACAAAACATTAAGCAGAAAACGAAACTAAAGCTAAACTACAAATAAAAGGCAAATCTAGAAAACTAAGGCAAATCTATAATCCCAAAACAGAGCAGGGAAAACAAAGCCAACAAAGACTAAGAACTCTAAGAAAACAAAGAACCCCCTAAATAATTCTAAACTGAGGAATTCTAAATAACTCAAAACTAAGGCCGAGCTTTAACAAAATAAAACAGAAAGCACTGGCCTTAAGGGCGCAGGCATAACGGCTGCTAAGCCAAAAAAGAAAAAGTCTTCGTGAAGGTCGTCCTGGACGAGGCAGGCGGCGGAGCAGCACCGCCCGATTAAACCCTCGAGGAGGGCGGCCCCGACGAGGCAAAGTCAAGCGGCACGGAGACCGCGGTCAGCGGTTCTGGCCGAACAGAAAAGTCAGAGGCGGCCGCCGTGGTGGACGGCCCAGACGAGGCAGAGTCGAGCGGCCCGGAGTCCGCAGTCTGCGGCTCCGGCCGAACAGGAAAGTCAGAGGCGGCGCCGTGGTGGACGGCACCGACCAGGCAAAGTCAAATGGCTCGGAGGCCGCAATCGGCGGACCCGGCCGAGCAGGAAGGCCTGGCGCGGGCGTCGTGGAGGACGACCCCGGCACGACGAACCAGAAACAGGGGTTGCACCAACTAAGGCCTCAGCTTGAGGCGGAACAACTCCCTCGGAGGCCTCAGCTTGAGGCGGAACAACTCCCTCGGAGGCCTCAGCTTGAGGCGGAACAACTCCCTCGGAGGCCTCGGCCTGAGGCGAAACAACTCCCTCGGAGGCCTCGGCCTGAGGCGAAACAACTCCCTCGGAGGCCTCGGCCTGAGGCGAAACAACTCCCTCGGAGGCCTCGGCCTGAGGCGAAACAACTCCCTCGGAGGCCTCGGCCTGAGGCGAAACAATTTCCTCGGAGGCCTCGGCTTGAGGCGGAACAACTTCCTCTGCGGCCGGCGGGTCTGTCTTCGGCGGAGCTTTCGGCGGCCAGCAGAGCAGAGCTTTCGGGCGGAGGCGGAACCAACTCTTCGGCTACTTCGGGCTGTGACGGGCAACAGGCTTCGGCGGGCAGCGGCGCCGGGCAACAGACTTCAGAGGGCGGCGAGGTTGGAGGCAGAAGCGCCTCCTTGACGAACCCTCCGCGCCGGTGATTCTGCCGTCCTCGCCGGGAGGGACCAGATGAAGAATCCGGGGCAGTCTCGGGGGTAGCAGCTGGACAGCAGGGCAGAAAGTCGTCTCGGTCACCGTAGTAAAACTCCCACAACTGGCTCTCCTCGATGCGTGGGGCTCTGTCAGGTGGAAAGATGAGCTTTACTCGAGGGGCCAGCTGCGAGTCATGGAGGTGATGACCGAGACGACGAGAGGCTGAGCGGCTTCCTTCCCTGGGCTCCGAAGTAGCCGTAACCACACCCACGTGGACCACCAGGGGAGTGGAGTCGGCCCGGATCGGTGGCGCAGGGTCCCGGTCAGAAGCCATCCTGGCGTTCCTCTCCCTCATCTGGCATTGGCACATCTCCACATATGCGAGGATTTCCGGGTCGTCAACCCCTGCAGGTAAGACCCGTGTGGTGTCTGAGTTCATCGTTTGGCCGGTCCGTACTGTCACGATTTGTCTATGGATGAACTCAGAACCACACACACGGGACTAAAATTGAGAGTCTTTATTGCAAGGTTGATGATGGAGGTTTGATGAGGCCAGAGGAGCAGGTAACACAGAACCAGAGTGAAGGTGATGGCAGGAGCTGACGGCCCGGAGTGAGAGAGAGTCACGACTATACAGGCAGCCGGGAATGCTCAGTACTGCTCGGCTAGCAGCCCCGTAGCCACAACAGGTTAGCAGTTCGTAGCAGACACCAGGGCACAGGGCTGAGCTTCTCCAGGGCGGCTAGTCAGGTTAGCAGAACTTGGGAGACACCAGGGCACAGAGCTGAGTTTCTCCAGAGCAACTTGTCAGGTTAGCAACTCACAGGATACACCAGGGAACAGAGCAGAGCTTCTCCAGAGTAGCTTGTCAGGTTAGCAGTCCATAGCAGACAACAGGGCACAGAGCAGAGTTTCTCCAGAGCAGCTTGTCAGATTAGCAACTCACAGGATACACCAGGGAACAGAGCAGAGCTTCTCCAGAGTAGCTTGTCAGGTTAGCAGTCCACAGGAGACACCTGGACAAAAAGCAAAGCTTCTCCAAGAACGAGCAGCAAAATATAAAGACTTACAGAGGGACTGGCATGGAGAGGGTGTAGAATGATGACGGACCGGCAAAGGAGTGACAGCAGAGTGAGGCTTAAGTAGGGAGGCTGGCAGGTGAAGTGAGTCTGGCTAATTAGTGGCTGGCAGGTGTGACTAACTGCAGAGGAGGTGAAGTGAAGATGACAGAAAATAACTGATGACAATGAAAACTAACAATAAATAAAGTCAAACCAGAACTCAACCATGATAGATACTATTATAGATGACTGTCAATTAGGCTTTATGCAAGGAAGACACATTAGTAACAATATTAGGTTTATTCTGGACTTGATTGATGACAAGGATTGCATTACTGAAAACAGCTTTATTTTATTTATTGAAATATATAAAACCTTTGATAATGTAAACCACAAAGTCTTATTCGATATCATGGATTTTTTAGGTTTTGGACAATATTTTAAGAGAGCCATTAAAACATTATATAATGAGTCCAATAGTTCAATTAAACTTGCTTGGGGAACCACTCAGAGATTTCCCAAACAAGGTGATCCAGCAGCCCCTTTTCTGATTCTGTTGATGATGCAAATGTTAGTGCTCCAGATACAAAGTGATTCATTTGAAGGGATCACTATCTCAGGTCAGGAGATTCAAATGCTGTCAACTAGCAGATGATACAGCCATTTTCTTGAAAGATAAATTTCAGGTAAAAAAGATTTAGCACTGTATTGATGCTTTCTCTAAAGAATCTGGGCTTGCTTTAAATCTTTAAAAATGTGTTTCCTCTTTATGAGGGTTGTGTTCATCAAGAAATTGAAGGTATTCCTGTCAAACAAGAAGCAACTTATTTGGGAATCGAGGTGTGCCGACTGAGAGAGTAATAATCAACTTTCAACATTTATTTCCCAAAATCAAGAACAGCTTTGATTTGTGGCTGATGAGAAACCTATCACTGAAAGGCAGAATCCTTTTACCCAAAACAGAAGGGTAATCTAGTTTAGTATATCCTGCAAAAATGATAGATGTTCCTAAACACGTCATAAAAAAGTAGACTGCACTTTATAACTTCATTTGGAAAACTAAATCTCATTACCTAAATAGAACAGTACTTAATAATTGTTGTTACTAAATGGAAATGGATCAAATACACAGGCACCACTGAAGAAGGATATTGTCATAAATGGTATCAATATCCTGGACAAAAAAATTTAACAACCAATTATTTAGGCTTATGATTCGGTCTCCTACAACTTCACATTGTAAATTTATCTGCAATAGTATCGTTGAGAATGTTAATTGGTCATTCACCTGGACTTATGCTAATAAATATTTGGTTTCCAATAAGATAAAGGAAGTACATTTTAAAATAATCCCCCGGATATATCCAACAAATATTAACAGATATGGAAATGTCTTGGATGAGTCCTGTACCTTCTGTAAAACACTTTGCGAAACAATTTGCAAAGTTTTGGACCGAAATTGAACACTTATTTCAAGGATATTGTGGCATTCAAGTTAAGCTATTATAAGGACATTATCTTCTTTAGTGAAAGAAAAGACTGCAAGTCCTATGTTTTTATTTAGAAATGTTTATCTTATTTGGAAAATTCTAAATTCATAAATGTAAGTGGTCCAATGTAAAACCGAATATTTTTCAATTTAAGGTTGAACTGAAAACCTACTTTAGATCCCTGGAAGGCTCAACAAACATAAAGCCATTGAAGACTCTTAATTTGTTTAATGCCTTAAGATAACTTCTGGTATTTTGATTTGTTTCACATATACCCCTCCTGTTTCACTTCTACTGATTATAAGTAGTACTTTTTTGTCATTTGCTTATTTTGTGTTGAATGGTTGGTCATTGAAAATGTTCAATTAGAAAAAAAGGCTCTCAAACAAACTCAGACGTGTGCCGTATTTCAAATCCACTCCGGTCCACACCAGAAGTTTCAGTAATATTGTCTGTGAATGATGCATTGCTCATTGGACAAAGGCAAAAATATGCCTCTGAATACAACTTTTGGATAAAAAATCTAGCATGTCTGAAAAAGATATAATTCCAGATTACCTCAGAAAAAAGTCCATTACATAAATCAGTGTATTATCCATCCCGAATCACATTTGTCCATCCATCTCAGTCCTTGGTAAGGTGTGAGAGTCAGTGACACAGTGCCACGTTCAGTAAGATTTGCGTATTGCACTATCAGGGCAGTTCGTTTGTTGATGTTGTAACAAAGCTTCACAGGCTGAGTCACGTTTATGCTGAATGAATCAGCGCTACAGTGCTTATTCACGAATGAGCGGCAGTACTTGGCATGTCCAGTAGGTTTGAGGATCTTGACTCAGTGACAAACACGAAACACCACTGAATCACATGCAGTACAGCAGCGAGTGACTGAATGATTCGGTCTCCTGCTATGTTCAGCATTACATTAGAATCACATATCAGTGGCAGTACTAGATGTGCCCTGACTCAATGACAGCTGTCTGCTCTGCTCTGAGTTTCAATGTTCTATGTGTTGTCTGTTAAGATAATTGGGACTGGGGCAACTGGTGTGTGCGTGCGTGTGCGTGTGTTTGAAACAGATACCATTCAATTTCGCCTTGCTGGTGGTACACCTGAATTTCTTCACAATGGGAAAATAAAGGCTATTTCTTTTGCATTCTACTCTGTATTGGTTTAATGTTTGACTGCATAAAGTACATAGAAGCACATGCAAAATAAATGTGTGGAAATATGTCTTGTTGTGTCTGCGTGTTATATGTAATCTGTGTGCATCCTGAGCCTGTCATGATGCAGCCTGTCTGCTGCAACATGCACATTTGTTTTGTAACTTTTCGCCCTCCATACATTCCAGTCTCCTCTCTACATCAGTAACTATCCACACCTGTCAGTCATCATCAGCCAGCATTCAGCACACCTCTCAGCCTCACTATATAAACCCCCAGTATTCAGTCCTTCATTGTTGGTTCGTTCTGTTTATCCTGTTCACTTCTGCCAACTTCTGTTTCTGCCGCTCACCTCATCCAGTCTCGTCCAGCCCGAAGTCTCTTCCATCTCTGCCTGCCTGCTGTGGTTCTGGTTCAGTTCTTCCTCCGGTCCTGCAAGTATTCACCAAGTCGTGCTGCTTTATACTGCCGGTCAAGTCTGTTTCCAATTCTCCACTCTGCCGTGCTGCTGGTCAAACCTGGTTCCAAGTCTCCATTCTGTCAAGCCTGGTTCCAAGTCTCCATTCTGCTGTGCTCTGGTTCTGTGCTGCTCGCCAGTTCCTGCCTTCACCATCCTCCTGCTTCAGCTCAGTACAGACTCTTGGTTCCATCCTCCACCATCCACTAACTTCATTAAACTGTTAAATTTACTCTGTTGTGGTGTGTTCGGGTTCAATAGCAAATCATGACAGAGCCAGTGTCTGCCTCAAACGAAATTCACTATGGTAACATGGTGTTAACCGTTCCTGCTCAGTCTTCTGACCGTGGTCGGAGGACACAGGGGAGTTCTTCCTCCAGGGCCGAAGTAGACTTTACTTCGGGGTTAACTCCGTCATACGTCTTGCACATAAACCAAGCGGTGGCACGAATATGGTGGGAAGTCAACTCTTTTAATAGGGCCAGCCAACAGTCGACAACTGCACAACCTTTTCCTTAACCGCTGCACTGGTCGTCCGCCACACACACTCTTTGTTTGTTCCTCACACACCGTCCCTTCCTCGCTCGCTCCCAACATTTCCGTTCATGCAGCACACAGCGCCCCCCCCTCTAGCGTAAACACCACAAACTGAGCTATCATCACATACAGCGGAGGCACTTTCCGCAACACTACCCCCACTCTGGATGGCAATTAAGAAATAATTCCACTCCAGCATTGCGGCGCATAAAACTGTTACACAATCCCATCACTATAAGAGGAAAAGAAAAACTGTGACAATTGTCCGTACATATAGGTGGAGTGTAGCATCAAACCACATATCTCAGTGATGTTTTTAACCCGTTCAAGGTGAACCTCATGTGCCACATTAAGCTTTACATGCAATAGAGGGGGAGAGAAACTACTCAGCGACATCCAGGACGACCAGGCAGGACACTAACTGAACCCCATCAGATATAAAAAAAAACAAACAGCAGTCATGCCCGTGAAACAAACCATTTGCTCTGAAGTTACGTTTTCTCTGCAGTACGGACAACTGAACAGTAATAAAGAAAACAGATACAGGTGGTCAGTACGAACCGTTTTAACCAACTCCTGGAACCTTAAACTGAGTCCATGGTCTTACTTGGAACAATCCATGAGCCGTACCGGTCTGGTGCTCTACGCTGGCGCCTAGATCGTCGGAACGGCGGACCCAGAGGAGGTGAATATCCCACCGCACCCCCACCATCCTCAGAGTTGACATGGGAAGGGGAGGATGGGACAAATACACCCGGACTGGGATTCTTTGCAGTTGAGGTAGGCAACAGGGAACCGTCAGCACCTCCACTGGTTACATCAGAGAACAAACCCTGTAAATCCAGGTCACAGTCTGCAGAGTCCCCTTCTAAGGCTGGTGGTAGAACCTCTGTTGGTTCCCAGTGTCGACTCTGATCCAGGGCCCATCCGTTGTCCAGAGGCTCCCGACTGCGGTAATGCTTTAGCTGATCATGGTGGACGACTTTCACCTTGGACCTAGGGTTTTTCTGTATCCGGTAAACTAGGTCATCCAGTTGGCCCAGGACGAAGAATGGGCCTTCATATGCTGGGAGGAACTTTTTGACTTTATTCTTGACATGACGTGTTCCTTTAATAAGATACCACACAGGGGCTCCAACTCTGTACTGTGTGTGGCAGCAGTTTTTGTCGTACTGTCTCTTTGCACGTGTGACCGAGTCCCCCAGGGCTTCTCTAGCGATTTGGTGGGCCAACTCCAAACGTTCCCGCATCTGCTGCACATACTCTGGAGCAGTGGGTTGGTGTTCAGGATCAGGGGGTAAACCTGCGACGAGGTCCACTGGTTCACTTACTTCTCGGCCTAACATCATAAAGTTTGGAGTGAAACCTGTAGCACTATGTTTGGTTGACCTGTACGCCATAACAGCATAAGGAATCATTAGGTCCCAATCCCAATGGCAGCGTGCTGCTGTGGTTGCCAGGATCTTTTGGAGGGTGGCATTGAAACGCTCGACCTGACCGTCTGACTGCGGCCTGAATGGTGTTGTGTGAGTCTTGTCTATCCCAAACAAACTGCACATCCCTTGGAACACCTCAGACTCAAAATTGCGTCCCTGGTCGCTGTGAAGCGCTTGAGGTATTCCATAGCGGCACACCCACTCACTAGCTACAATACCGGCAACGGTCACAGCTCGCTCGTTCGGAATAGGAAATGCTTCAGTCCACTTTGTGAAGTAATCTTGTATCACAAGCACATAGCGGTTTCCACGCTCCGTCTCATTTAGTGGTCCCATAATGTCCAACGCAATGCGCTCCATAGGAGCTCCTACCTGGACTGTTCCCATAGGGGCTTGCGGTGTCTTCTGGGGTCGAGCCCGTGACGCACAGCTGGTACAGGTCTTACACCAAAGGGCAACATCCTCCCTCATGTGGTACCAGTAGTATCGGGTTCTTAATCTGGTCAGGGTCCGCTCTACGCCAAAATGTCCACCCACTGGCCCCTCATGCATCTGTCTCATCACGTCGAGTTGTAGTTTACGTGGCAGCACAATCTGTGGGTAGAATTGGATGTCGTCAAGGCAATAGAACCGACGGACCAGAACTCCATCCCTGAAGTAAAGTCGTTTCCATTGAGTCCAGTACGTCTTAGTGGCCGGGCTGCATGGCAAGACCACAGACCACGGGGGGCGTTTGTCATCGGCCTTCATCCAGCTGCGTATGGGTGCAATGTCCACATCAGCATCCTGGGCCTGGCTCAGCTCCTCCATGGTCCAGCCATGAAACAAAGAAGCCGTGTCAACAGTTTCAGCCACATATATTTTCTCTGTCAATTTCCCCATGCATCCATCAGTTTGAACATTGGCATGCATTCTGTCTGTGTCAGTGGAAATGTTTTGGTCTAAAGTCTCGGTAGCTGTTGTAAGGGTGTTTTGACTTACCCCCACTGGACAAACCTCTGTGGTGGAAGGTTGGTCCTCCACCCCCACTGAACTCAGCAACAGGGAGCTGATGTTAGAGTTCAAATCGCACTGGACAGCTTGATGGGTGATGGTTTTGGGTGGTGTCGAGGGGTCCTGCACTTTACATGGGCAGGACTGGCGGCAGGGTCTCCTGGAGAGGCTGTCGGCATTCGTGTGCTGTCGACCCGGACGGTGGATAATCTCAAAGTCATATTCAGGCAGTTTTTCCAGCCATCGAGCCAACTGTCCTTCTGGCTCTCTCATTTTGGTCAGCCAGCGCAGACTACTATGATCCGTACGTACCTTAAACGGCCGGCCGAGAAGATACTGACGAAAATGGGAGGTGAACTCCACTATGGCCAGAAGTTCACGTCTTGTTGTGCAGTAGTTTTGTTCCGGCTTTGGCAACTTGCGACTGCCATAAGCCAACACCCTTTCCACACCCCCCTGAATTTGTGACAGTACAGCACCAATGCCGGTGTCACTTGCATCAGTGTCGAGTATCATTTCCCCGCAGTCCATGGGATAGCCAAGAATGGGGGCCGAGGTGAGGAGACACTTTAACTTGTTGAAAGCAGCCTGGTGCTCGGCATGCCATTGGAAGCGAGCATTTTTCTTAGTTAGGTTATGAAGGGGTTCAGCAATGGATGCAAAGTCCTTCACAAATCGGCGATAGTATGATGCCAAACCGATGAAACGTCGGACCTCCTGGATGGATGACGGTGTGGGCCACATTCTGACTTTTTGGACCTTGCTGGGGTCCGTAGCTACACCACGCTCAGACACTATGTGACCTAGGTAGGCCACCTCCCGACGGAAAAGGCAGCATTTGGCAGGTTTTAGTTTCAGATTAGCTTCTTGCAGTCTATAAAACACCTGGCCCAGCCGCTGCAGCATCTCCGACACATCCCTTGCCAGCACGATGATGTCATCCAGGTAGACCAAACAGGTCTCCCACTGCATGCCAGCCAAAACGCGGTCCATCAGCCGCTGGAACGTTGCAGGGGCGTTACATAACCCAAACGGCATGACATTCCACTCAAAGAGACCCGTCCTGGCGCAGAATGCTGTGGCTTTGCGTGCTCTTGGCGTCAACTCCACCTGCCAGTAACCCGAGGTAAGGTCCAACGTGCTGAACCATCTGGCAGTAGACAGTGTATCCAGCGTATCCTGGATACGGGGCAGGGGATAAGCGTCCGGTACGGTTCGCTCATTGAGAGCCCTGTAATCAATGCAGAGCCGGTATGTCCCATCCTTCTTGCGTACCATAATTATGGGTGAGGCCCAGCTGCTGTGGCTGCGTTGGGCGAGACCGCCCTGCAGGCTGTCATGTATCTGCCGGTCGGCGAATTGCTGCTTCTCTTTCGCCATTCTACATGGAGGTTGTTTTATCGGGGCACCTGGACGAAGTACAACATCGTGCTGGACGAGATTGGTCCGGCCCAGATCAGCAGGCCCTGTGGAGAACACATGTCCATAAGTAGAGAGCAACTGTTTAAGTTGGAGGCACTCACCCTCATTGAGGTTTTTAGAGCTCTGAGCATAAAGCTCCTCAAGGTGCAAAGGGACCACTGGAACGCTGGCTGGCAAGTCTGTGGCTGGTGAGGCACAGGGAGGCTGCAAGGCTTCAGCTGGCTGGAGGAGACCAACCAGGGATCCTTCTTTAATGGTCACAGCGTTATTGCCCGGATTAAAGAGGCGAAGAGGGACCGTTTTAGACCTCTGGGGATGAACTAAGACTCTAGCGAGGAGTACTTTGTGCTTCTCAATAAAACCTTTAGTAGGGCTAAGTATCATGTCACTGCAGGCTGTCCCACTTAGCTGCACGCTGCCCCTCACAACATACTCCTGTCCTGGTTCCACCATCACGGTTCTAGATATTTTCACTGCATGCGACTTCAGGTTGGAATCAGGTTGGTAGTGGGGGACTTCTTCACCAAACAGGATAATGCGGTGTCTGCCGAAATCAAGACGGGCTTCAGCTTGTGCGAGGAAAGGATGGCCCAGCAGCACTTCTAACCTTGCTATATCTGCTACAAGAAAATCCACATCCACCTGACGGTTGTTGATGCTGACAGGTATCTGGGTCTCACCCAGCACTGGCACATCTACAGGTCCGACCCCCAATAAAGTCTCAACAATTGATGGACACAGCTGAGGTCTCACATCAGGATGGATGGAATTATAACAGCGCAACGGTAGCACATTTCTCCGCGCCCCACTGTCCAACAGAGCGCACACCTCCACTTCATAGAGTCGCATGCGGATACTCATTTCCTGGCTTTGGCTTTTCAGGTGGAGCACAGTGGATTCTTGGGTGTCACAGGGGGAACCGCCAGATATCAAACCCTTTGTGGTCTTGTGGGGAGAGGGGCACTGCTTCTGTATATGACCCCAACCTTGACAGTTATGGCAGCGAACCTTCCCTTTTGTCACATTTTTGCGGTTATTAAAGGCTGAGGGAATGTGTGTGGCAACCCAGTTTGGTGAAGAACTTGTCACAGGTGTAGCTTTAATAACTCTTTCATGTTCGTCATTGGCTCTAACTACAGCAGTTCGGGGCCGTCGTTCCACCATGTTGCGGGCTCCCGGCTGCATGGCACCGGCGACATAAGCTGCAGCCCTTCTTGTGGTTTCATGGGCATGAGCTATTTCATATGCACGGGCGAGTGTGGATGGTCGTTGCTCTAATAATTTCTGGACTATTTCTGCATCACCCAGACCATTTGTGAAAACTTCGACAGCGATGGAGTCCTGTTCGACTTCAGCCCTGTCACCATAAGCCACCGCGACCTTCCCATAAATATCATCTCTGAATGTATGTAAGGCCTCTTCGTGTTTCCGTACTCGCTGCCTCAGTTCTACTGCCACCGCAGCGGCATGATCAGAGGATGGACCGTAAGCAATTTCCAGTTCGTCCACCAGGCGGCGGTAATCCCACTTGGAAGAGCGAGGATTTCTGTGGACAATGGCCCCCGCTGTGCCAACCAGGCAGAATTTCAGCTGCACTGTCATTGTCTTTTCAGACCAATGGTTCGCTTCGGCGCAGCTTTCGAACCTGTGCAGAAATTCTTTCCACGGTGTGGTACCGTCGTATTGGCCCGGCCGTAACGTAGGGACCCTCTCTCTAGGATCTCCATCCTCCTCACTGTCGGACAAGGGTTGCCGCAACACGAAACGGGGTTTATCAGCTTTTAAGCGGGGCTGGGGCCGTGCAGGGGTTTGCTTATAGCTTATCGTTTCATCCAGTTCGGGTGTACATTGCACTGCGGGAAATACCACAGGGTTAAATGGGGCCGGCGTGCTGTGCACAAAGTTTCGTACATGAGCCGGGGCGAACGGGTTGGAGTCCGTGTAATTACTTTTCATTTGAAACGCGGGGGCTGCGTAGTAATGCGTCCCGCCGACTGCATTCCCTCCACGGGCATAACTTTCACATTCAGCAGCAACGAATGGGTTCGTAGAGCTAAACTGTGGCTGAGCGGAGCCGTAGCGCGGTGCAAACAAGTCCCCTCCTTTAGCATGCGAGCCAAAACAGCGTTCATCACAGAGAAAAGGGTTGAAATGTTCACCTTTCACCACCGTCGCATCTTCAGTAGCCTTTCTACACTCGACACCCTCGGAAGACATATCCAATGTCATAAACGGGTTGGAATAATCTGTTTCGAGCCCATAGTCTTTAGTGGGCTGGCGAGCGGCGGCGTCCATCTTGCGGTCGTTCGGCAACGGGCTAATGCAGTCTCTCGGCTTTATTGCTAGCTGCTTCTTTCTCTCTTACTCCAAACTCACCACTTGTCCAGCAAGACGCAGAGGTCCCTTCGTGGTCGCCAGTGTTAACCGTTCCTGCTCAGTCTTCTGACCGTGGTCGGAGGACACAGGGGAGTTCTTCCTCCAGGGCCGAAGTAGACTTTACTTCGGGGTTAACTCCGTCATACGTCTTGCACATAAACCAAGCGGTGGCACGAATATGGTGGGAAGTCAACTCTTTTAATAGGGCCAGCCAACAGTCGACAACTGCACAACCTTTTCCTTAACCGCTGCACTGGTCGTCCGCCACACACACTCTTTGTTTGTTCCTCACACACCGTCCCTTCCTCGCTCGCTCCCAACATTTCCGTTCATGCAGCACACAGCGCCCCCCCCTCTAGCGTAAACACCACAAACTGAGCTATCATCACATACAGCGGAGGCACTTTCCGCAACAATGGTGACAAAGATTCTTGAATGATTATTGATGTAATGTTAAGAGTGGTTAACGTCAGAACAATTAGCAAGTCGCTCCTTTTTGTGTTGTATGCCCCTAGAACAGGGATTCCCCTGGGGGTGTGCGAGCTGCCACTAGGGGGTGCGCGAGCTGAAATCTGTAATGGCGGTTTGACAGTGTTTTTTCCCCCACACCATAAAGACGTGTAAATAATCATTTCCTTTGTGGAAACAAAAATCAAAACAGCAAATTTAATAAATAAATAAAATGTATTGACATGAAAATCTGTTTATTTTAAAAAGTGTTGTTCTACACTTCATTATAATATGAATTTATCTTCTTCTACGCATTGCGTAGAAGAAGCAGCTTGTGCCCTCTACTTCATTCATTCTCGCAAATATGCTCAGTTGGCTGAAACCAGGGAATCGGAGGCAACAGGTGAGTGAATTGCAAACCATTTACAAATGTCTCTCCAACTCTTTCCTCGCTTCACGTCGTGTACGTCAGTAGAGGGACAATTGAATTCGGGCCAAAAGTTTTTACAAGCTTAAATTGAGCGACCAGTCTCTCTTTCGATCGCCCAGCGCCTCCAACCAGCGCTGCTCCTGTTGGGGTGACTCTGAACCTCTACCAGCACTGACGCGCATGACTCGCCCACCCCCCGCTGCAGACTCCGCGATTTATTGACTCTTCACGCACAGAGCTGCAATACGTTTCATTGAGAGTCAGACAGGCGCAGTTCATTTTACAGATGCGGTTTTAGCGCATATTCAGACAGGGACAAACCGAGGGTGGGGCTGAGGGGAGCTGAGGTGTGCTGCCCTGGGCGTGTTTACCTGCTAAATGTAGCCGCTGTAAAAGTTTTTTTTCTCTGATTAATAACATATTTATGGAGCACTCTGTTATTGTTACTCTGGTCTGCAGTTCTCCCGAGAGAGAGAGAGAGAGAGAGAGAGAGCGCGCGCGCGTCATCGGACACAAATCAAAGTTCTTCATGTTTGTAAATTGTGACTCAGATTAAGAAGCTGGTGCACACAAAAAAGTGAGAACACACACACAGGTAGATCATCAGTTTAATCCTTTGCTTCAGAGACGTTTCAGGTTGTGGAGGTGTGGCCGATCTGAGCGTCTCTTTCTTTCTCTCGCTCCAGGCTGAGCCACTGATGCACCTGCAAAAGCCTCAGGATTATGTTGTGGATGTTGCAACTTTATTACAGTTTAATTCAAATTATGTTCTAATTTTATTCCCACAACTTTTGTTAAGATGGTTGAATTGATGTAACTGCAACAGAATTTTTTCTTTTTTTTTATTTGGGGGAGGGGGGGGGGGGGGTGCGCCAAGCCGGTTGGGACACTGAAGGGGGTGCGCGGCTGAAAAAGTTTGGGAACCCCTGCCCTAGAAACATACTTTACATGGGTATGGCATCGCTCTCAGATCTGAGTTGTTTAGGTTAATGCCCCCACTGCCTGTCCTGAACACCATAACATGATTTTTCTCCACTATGAAGCACCAAAAATGCTTGCTATTTTATGGCAATTGTGTATTAGATCAGCTTAAAGGTAATAACCATGGATATATATTTGGTTCTGAAAAACAAACACTTTAAACTAAAGTTATCTTTAAAAAGGATTATTGTTTTTTTCTTTTAATTTTACTGTGGCGTTTAAAATACAACATTTAGAATTCTTACAGAACTGTCTTTGATGCTCTCTGTCAGAAACCGCTTAGAAATATGTCTTGCATTAATGTCACTGTTCACCAAGTATAAACACCCGATAGTATAAAATTGATCTAAAATAGCTACCTTCATCCTGTCATGGTTTTCAGATGACGAGTCCACATGCAGATACCCGTTTTGGAGCCCGTTTTGGACAAGTTGCTGTCCAAAACGGGCTTGATCTGAGAAACATGGAAGGTAGGGTGTACTCGGGAGTGAGGGGGCAAACGTAGACGGACGGTGGTCGGGCTAATGACTGTCTCTATCTCATAGGGCCCAGTGAACCGGGGAGCAAGCTTCTTAGCGGACGGGTTGGATAAGACGTCTCTGGAAGATAACCAAACCTTCTGACCGGGGCGATAATGGGGAGCTGGTCTGCGGTGCTGGTCGGCGAACCTCTTGCTCCGCTCTGCGGTGCGAGTGAGTGCAGTGATAGTGGTTCTCCAGATGTCCTGACAGCGAGCAATGTAGTCGTTGACGGAGGTGAAGGGAATCCTGAGTTCATCCGTGGGTAGGAGTGGAGGTTGATATCCTAAAGCTACTTCAAAGGGTGAACGTCCAGTGGCTGAGGTGATGTGTGAGTTTAGGGCATATTCTACCCAGGGCAAAAACTTATTCCAGTCCGAAGGTGAAGATGACGTGAGGCAGCGGAGGGTGGTCTCTAGTTGTTGGTTCATACGTTCAGTTTGGCCATTGGTCTGAGGGTGGTATCCGGAGGTGAGTGTGTAGCGGGCACCCAGAGCAGAGCAAAAGTGCCGCCAGACCTGGGAGATGAACTGAGGGCCCCGGTCAGAGAGGATGTCAACTGGGATGCCATTGAGTCTGAAAACGTGCTTTATGAGGAGCTGGGCCGTCTGGAGGGCGTTGGGTAATTTACGGATGGGGATGAGATGGCATGACTTAGAGAACCGGTCCACAACTGTCAAAATAGTTGACATACCTTGGGACAAAGGGAGGCCTGTAACGAAATCAATAGCTATGTGGGACCATGGACGTTTGGGGATGGGGAGAGGATTTAACAAACCGGAAGGTGGCTGAGTAGAGGGCTTATTCTGGGCGCAGACGGGACAGGCTAGGACATACTCTCTAACATCCTTGGTCCATGATGGCCACCAGAAGTGCCGGGACACCTGAGACTGGGTTCTATAAATACCCGGATGGGCGGAAAACTTAGCATCATGACACCAGCGTAAAACCTCAGGGCGAACAGACTGGGGAACGTACTTAAGTCCGGCCGGACCTGTACCTGGGTCCGGGTCTAATAGTTGGGCCTGGTTGATCCTGTCCTCCAGATCCCAATGCAGGGCTCCAACAGTACATGTAGGGGGGAAGAATGTGTTCCGGCTCCTTCTCCTGTTCAGAAGGGGCGAATTGACGAGACAGTGCATCGGGTTTGACATTTCTTGAGCCAGGTCTGTAGGTGATGGAGAGGTTAAATCGTGAGAAAAACAAAGACCAACGGGCTTGTCTAGAGTTGAGTCGACGGGCTGACTGCAGGTAGGAGAGGTTCTTATGATCTGTCCAGATTATGATGGGCTGCTCGGATCCCTCTAGCCCAGGGGTCTCAGACTCGCGGCCCGTGGGCCAACTGCGGCCCTCGGGACAATAGTTTGTGGCCCCCGCCTTAATAGGAAAGTTTAATGTCAGTGCGGCCCGCGGGTTTGATATGATTGGCACTTGTCAGTGTTGTGTGCGGAGCTGAACGAACTTACCAATCACGGTAGAGTATATTGCTCTCGGGGGCAGGACATCCGCCAGGTGTATTTGCATTTTCTATTTGTCAGTATTTGCATGCGGCACATGCGCAATTTCTGCGGCTGCTCCCGCTTCACGCGCGTCCAGTCTAGACCTGGAAGTTGCTGCTCAGTGTAACGTAATTAAGGCTAAGGCCTGACTACAGCCAAATATGGTAATAGGCAATCAGGTTGTCTGAGGAGCCCGTGTGTGTGTGTGTGTGTGTGTGTGTGTGTGTGTGTGTGTGTGTGTGTGTGTGTGTGTGTGTGTGTGTGTGTGTGTGTGTGTGTGTGTGTGTGTGTGTGTGAATAAAACACAGACAGGTAGTAACTTTAAGTTATTGTATTCAAATGTATATTTTTTGCATATATTTAGGAAGGTAGTCAATATTTATTTTCCTATAAGCATACACAACACAACAGGAAGACAACAAAAAATAAATAAACTCTGATAACACCCAAGAGTTTTTGTTCTCTTCAAGTCCGTTTTTTTTTTTTTTTTTTTTTTATGCTGAGTGATTAATGTTTCACTTCACTTAAGTCCTGCCGCGAAGCTGCGGTGATCCGGTAGCTCGCCATCATGGGTTGAAATGGGGTGAGAAAGAAACCTGACCCAAATAATGTCATAAATAAAAACAACAATTAGCATTTATACAGGGTTAAACTGCTATCCAAAACAACTAAATATTCATTAAAAAAATAGCTTTATTCCATATAGTATTTGTCATGTTTTGTTTAACGTATTTGGCCCGAATGCAGAACACACTCGGTAAACAGGAAGCAGTTTTAAGTTGTTTATTAAATAAACTGCGGAAAACTAACAAATGCACAGGAGGTTCTGTCACAAGGTGGTGGCGACGAGGAGAGAGGTACGAGTGGGACGCGGTCAATCTAGGAGGCAAAAAGAAATTATTAGATAAATTAAAAAGGCACGGAGCGATTGATTGGAGAAACGTAAGCTTACCACAGAGCACTGAAACCAGACCAAGGGGAAGCGGAGCGGACTCAGCTCTTGCCTGATGTTGATGGAGGCAGGTGACTGTGTGACCGGTGAACGAGTGCTTGGGGCAGGGTCCGAGCGAGCAGCGCCGGCGGGTCCAGGGATCCAAGGGCAGCAGGAGGAACCAGGTAGATCCGGCTTGGTAATTCCAAGGGAGCACGAGAGGGAGTCCGGAGCAAAGTCCAAGACGAAGGGAACCGAAGGACTTGGCTTGCAACGTCAGAGCATAGATGAGTGATCCAACACGAGAAGCAGCCACAACGGCGTGCTCCTGCTGTCCGAGTTAGTGTAGTTCTTATAGTGCCGCCGAACGCTGCTGAACGAGCCGCAGGTGTGCGCGCCCCGCCCATCTGTCAACTGCAGACACCTGCGGAGAGAGCAGAGAAGGCAGAACCGGCAGAAACTGCACGGCTCTGCCTGCTGAGTCTTGACAGTATTTCTCAGGAATTATTCAAATTTATTTCAAGTTAATCACATTAATGTTACAGATTTAACTAAAGTTAAAGATCAAGTAAAGTTACAGATTCAGTAAAGTCAGATATCAAAGTAAATTGCACTTTTAAGTTCTATCCAAGTTTAACTGACATTTAAATACAAACTTAATTTACTTAAATACTGTTTTAAGTAACATTGAATTGGTTTGGTTTGTTGCGCAACTCCAAAGAAATGAACCAATTCCAGAGTTGTATTGGCCGTTCACAAAAATCAATGAAAAGTAACTAAAAGTATCCTTAAAGGACAAAATTACAAGAATTAAAGGTCTTATTTAATACTTTGAGGACATATCTTCAATTCGGCCACAAAATTAACAAAAAGTGAATGATATTTTAGTCTGCAAGACCATTTTAAGACGTCAATACACAGATTTTAAGTGGCGTGTCACCATCGCATTTCTATTATAAAAAAAAAACAAAGGACGTAAAATAAACGACTCACCGTCGATTGGTTACCAGAAAACACCCAATATAATCCTTCGTCTATGTTAATTTGGGTTGATTCAGCAATGTTCTTCAGTGATGTAGTAAAACGCCGTAAGCAGCTAGCCACAGCGAAAGCCTGTAGTAACGGAAATGGAGGAGACCCGAGTTCACCTCTGACCCGGACATTAAAGTGTGCTGTCAGGTTTACCCGCCAAAATAAAATAGGTGTTGATTATTTTATGCCGGTTACATCAGCGGGACAGAAAAAGAAGCGGAAAAGACGCATCACCGAAACTGAAACTGAAACTACAGCCCCAAACATGTCTTTTTCAAAGCCTGCAGTGAAGAGAAAGGTTGGGGATGAGCACAGACAGTTTCAGAAAAAGTGGGAAGAGCAATATTTCTTTGTTGAGCACAGGGGCATCCCGACGTGTCTTATTTGCACAGAGAAAGTTGCAGTGCACAAAGAATACAATTTGAAACGTCATTACACAACTAGACATTCTGAGGAGTATGCAAAATACCAGGGAGATGAGAGAGCCAACCGGGTTGTTAATCTTAAAACATGTCTACTGAGGCAACAAGATTTCTTTAAGAAAGCAACCAAAGAGAATGATGCAGCAGTTGAAGCTAGCTACGTGGTTAGTGAGATGATTGCTAAAGCAGGAAAGCCATTCAAAGAAGGTGAATTTGTTAAAAAGTGCATATTACAGGCTGCAAGTATTGTCTGTCCAGAAAAGAAAGGTCAGTTTAACAACATCAGCCTTTCTGCCAACACCGTGGCAGAGCGCATTTCTGACCTGTCAAGTGACATTTATGATCAACTGCTTGAGAAAGCAACGCGTTTCAGTGCATACTCAGTTGCTCTTGATGAGACTACAGACATCACTGACACTGCCCAGCTTGCAATCTATGTCCGTGGTGTTGATGACAATTTTGAAGTCACAGAGGAGTTGCTCACAGTAATTCCAATGCATGGCCAGACCACTGCTCAGGAGATATTTCACCAGCTGTGTGATGCCATTGAGAATGCCGGTTTGCCGTGGAAGAGGTTTGTTGGAATAACAACCGATGGAGCGCCATCAATGACAGGGAGGAAAAATGGACTGGTGGCACTTGTTAAAAAAAAACTGGAAGAGGAGAGTGTGGAGGAGGCCATTGCTTTGCACTGCATTATCCATCAGCAGGCCCTTTGCAGCAAATGCCTGAAGTTTGACAATGTGATGTCTGTTGTTGTGAAATGCATCAACCAAATCAGATCCAGGAGCTTAAAGCACAGAAGGTTCCGTGCTTTTTTAGAGGAAATGGAGTCAGAATATGGGGATGTGCTCTACTTCACCGAGGTACGTTGGCTCAGCAGGGGAAACACACTGAAGAGATTTTTTGAGTTGAGAGTGGAAGTGAAATCCTTCATGGAGAAAGATGGGGTTGCTGTTCCCGAGCTAAGTGATCCCAAATGGCTCATGGACTTAGCTTTTCTTGTTGATATTACCCAGGAGCTTAATGTACTTAATAAGAAGTTACAAGGCCAGGGGCAACTTGTCAGTGCTGCCTATGACAACGTGAGAGCATTCTCTGCAAAACTCATGTTATGGAAAGCCCAGGTTTCTCAGACAAACCTTTGCCATTTCCCAGCCTGCAAGGCACTCATGGATGCAGGCACACCATTCAGTGGTGAGAAGTATGTGGATGTCATTTTGAAGCTACAGGAGGAATTTGATCACAGATTTGCAGACTTCAAGACGCACAGAGCCACATTTCAAATTTTTGCAGACCCCTTCTCCTTTGACGTGCAAGATGCTCCTCCTGTGCTTCAAATGGAGCTCATTCACCTGCAGTGCAACTCTGAACTCAAAGCCAAGTTGAGGGAGGTGAGTGGAAAAGCAGACAAGCTTGGTCAATTTTTGAGAGAATTGCCACCCAGCTTCCCTGAGCTTTCCCAAATGTTCAAGCGGACCATGTGTCTTTTTGGGAGCACATACTTGTGCGAAAAGCTCTTCTCTACCTTGAACTTCAATAAGTCCAAGTACAGGTCGAGACTTACTGATGAGCATCTTCAAGCCCTACTTAGGGTCTCAACTGCCTCCTCCCTTAAGCCAAATGTGGCTCGGCTATGCGAGAGGAAGCGCTGCCAGACCTCTAGCAGTAAGAAGTAGGCAGAAGAAGCCATGTTCATAACAGTTTATGTTCAATGTTACATTCATGTTCAGAAAGTTAAAGGTTAAAGAACTGTTAATACGGCCATTTGAATTTGAATTATAAAAATTACATTTCTCTAGTCTTCTATATCTGCTGTATTATTTTTATTATTATTTTATTTATTTATTACTGATACATTTTTTTTCTTATGAATTGTTAATTTATTTATTTTTTCATCTTATTTTGTTTTAAAAAATAAAAATAAATACATTTGATAACATTGGAATGTTTTTGTAAGAGCTTTTCATGTGGAAAACCCGATGCGGCCCAGCTTCACCCAGACTCTACCTCCAGCGGCCCCCGGGTAAATTGAGTTTGAGACCCCTGCTCTAGCCAGTGCCGCCACTCTTCTAAAGCTAGTTTAATAGCTAGCAGCTCACGATCGCCCACATCATAGTTCTGCTCAGCAGGGGACAAACAACGGGAGAAGAACGCACAAGGATGTAATTTATTGTCAACCTCAGACTGTTGGGACAGAACCGCACCCACCCTGGTATTAGAGGCATCGATCTCTAGAACAAACTGTTTGGCTGGATCGGGGTGAACGAATATGGGAGTCTGGGAAAAACGGGACTTGAGTCTGTTGAAGGCTTCCTCTGCCTCAGGACTCCAGATGTATGGGACCTTGGTGGAGGTAAGAGCATGTAATGGGGAGGCTATCTGGCTATAATTCCTGATAAAGCGCCTATAAAAGTTTGCGAAACCCAGAAATCGTTGGAGCTGTTTGCGCGACTCAGGAACGGGCCACTCCATTACTACCTTTATTTTTTCCGGGTCTGACTTCACTTGTCCGCCTTCTAAAACTAAACCAAGAAAGGAAACAGAGGTCTGGTGAAAATCACACTTCTCGGCCTTAACGAATAAGCGATTCTCTAATAGTCGCTGGAGAACAAGACGGACATGTTGTTTGTGTTGTTCTAAATCACGAGAGTAAATTAGGATGTCGTCCAGATAGACGAAAACAAAAACGTTCAAAAAGTCCCGAAGGACATCATTTACCAGTGCCTGAAACACTGCCGGGGCATTGCACAAACCAAAAGGCATAACTAGGTACTCGAAGTGACCTAGCGGGGTCTTAAAAGCCGTCTTCCACTCGTCCCCCTGTCTCACCTGAACCAAATGATAAGCGTTGCGCAGATCAAGCTTAGTAAAGATTGTGGCATTCTGGACTGGTTCGAGAGCTGAGGATAACAGAGGAAGCGGGTATTTATTTTTAACAGTAATTTGGTTGAGCCCTCGATAGTCGATACAGGGTCGAAGGGACCCGTCCTTCTTGCCGACAAAAAAGAAGCCGGCGCCTAATGGGGAGGATGAAGGGCGGATCAACCCTGTAGCTAGAGACTCCCCTATATATTTTTCGAGCGCTTGACGTTCTGACCTTGAAATGTTGTAAAGCCGACTGACCGGTAGTGGAGCCCCAGGCAACAAATCAATGGCGCAATCATAAGGGCGATGTGGAGGAAGTGAACAAGCCTGAGTCTTACTAAATACCACCCATAGGTCGTGGTATTCCTCCGGAACGCGAGAGAGGTCAACAACATCCTCTGATTCAGACAAGGCGGTCGGAGGGACAGAAACGGGGCGAGTGGACTGTAAACAATGACAAAAAGGTCTTATTGACAGGCAGGGGACCATGACTCCAGTCGGGACTCAGCCCAGTTAAACTGTGGGTTGTGGACGGTTAACCAGGCTAACCCTAAAACCACGGGTGAACGCTTTACTGGAAAAACAAAAAATGAGAGTTGTTCCCGGTGGTTACCAGAGACTATTACCACTAATGGTCGGGTCCGATGGGTGATCAAGGTTAACCTTTGTCCATCTAAGGACGAGACCTGAAGAGGTTCGGATAACGGCTCGACGGGCACACGGAGCTGATCCACTATGGCTTGGTCAATAAGATTAAAATCAGAACCAGAGTCTACTAAAGCCGAAACGTCAAAACTGTCCTGGTCAAAAATTAAAGTGACTGGAAAACATAAGCGAGAGAGAGACGGCGCCGTAGTGGCTTCCTGGGGAATTGTTCTGTTACCGTCCACCGTTCTCCCCATTACGAACGGCGGACTCAGTCTTTTGGCCGAACAGGACAGTCTCTTAAAAAATGGCCTTCACCACCACAATAAAGGCATAAATTTCCAGAGAGGCGTTGCTGACGCTCCTCATTAGTTACACGAACCTGCCCCAACTGCATAGGTTCTGGAGGTGGGGTAATAGATGACCGGGGTTCCCTATTGGTAAACGTAGAAAAAGTGGAAGATCGCAAGGCTCGGTCCGGTCGAGCCCGGTTCCGACTGCGTAACCGGGAATCCAAACGAATGGCTAACGCAACAAAATCCTCAAAATCCTCAGGTTCCTCAACCCGGGCTAACTCATCCTTTAAAGCCTCATCTAGAGCCTGAAAAAATACTGCCTTTAACGGCTTCTGTTGCCAACCTGCTGCAGCGGCAAACGTGCGAAACTCTACAGAGAAGTCAGATACGCGTCGGCCGCGCTGTTTCAAAGAAAGGAGATGACGGGACTGTTGAGCCGAATCTAACTCAGCTGAAAAAAACGTCTTGAACTCGGTAACGAAGTCCTGAAAGGAACACCCGAATGACTGGCAATCAGGGAAACGAGCCTCAGCCCATCTGAGAGCTCTACCCGTTAACAGTCGTAAAACATATGATATTTTAACTTGATCTGAGGCAAATGTCTGAGGGGAATGGTTAAACACGAGTTTGCACTGAAATAAGAACCCGCCGCAATCCCCGCTGTCACCGGAGAATTTCTCTGGAGAAGGTGACGCACTCTCAGGAGGTGGAGTCTGAACATGACTCTCAATTCTCTGAGCGGCGGGAGGCGGGGTGTTAGGGTCTTGAGTGACAGGCGGAGTCATCGCGGAAGTGACTGCGTCCGTCAACTGGCTAAAGTGAGCGGCTAATCTCTGAAGCTGTTCTTGTGTCGAATTAACAGCTAACCCAAGCGACTGCATCTGTTCCTGCTGTGCAGCTAGCTGCCGCCCGAACATATCCGCTGGACTTTGTTGGCCAGAGCCTTCTTCTGTCATGGTTTTCAGATGACGAGTCCACATGCAGATACGATCGGGAAGCAAGGCACAGTTTTAAGATGTTTATTTAGGAAACAGGCAGGTATAACGGACGGGACTACAGGCAACTTCGACAGGGTCAGAACGTCACGGCTGGAGAGACTGTAAAGAGAAGGAGAGTAAGTGACTCTGAAAGGTGAACCAGGAGAACTACTAGAAGCTGCGCTGCTTACCATAAAGCTGGGCGGACCTAACCGGGGAGAAGTAGCGCCGAGGGAACTCTGTGATCCTACTCTGTTGGTGATTAGGCGGCTAGTGGCAGAGGGCAGCAGATGTTACTGGTGAGGGATCCAGAGCGAGCCTCCTCGGCAGTGGGTGACAGATGGATTGACCAGAGTGATAAAAGAGCGAGCAGAATCCGGGAGGGGGAATCTCAGGCCCCGCTGGGTAACATCCAGGGAGTATGAGGGGAGCGCCAGAGCAAAATCTGAGCAGGAGGATTCTGTAGCTCTGTTTCTTCGGACAAGACGTCAAGACAGGTGAGTGCATCCAAGCACCAAAACTGTGACAAAAACAGGGAGAACCAAAATTAGTCAAAGTTCAAAGTCGAAAAACTCACGAGCAGGTTTTCAGGAGTTGGGTCACAGGCCACGTCGTACCACGACTGGTTAAGGCTCTGGCGTCTTCCATCTGTCAGCGCTCTGCTTAAGAAGCCAGAGGAAGCCGCCTGCAACGAGCTGCAGGTGTGGGCCACGCCCCCTCCGCCAACTAGACACACCTGAGGAGTAGAGTTAGAGCAGGAAAACACAGAGAACCCTGACACATCCCAGTTGTCACTGTTGTCGCAGATGTGTCCTTGTATGCACAACATGTGCAGGAGAGCAGTTTTGTTTGCACTGGATGGTGGCATTCCTCTGAAAACAAACTGTGAGCAACTTTTCTGGTTGTTTAGCTGTTTATCATAATCATGATATAACTTTTTTATAAGCTGAAGGTAAAAGCATATGATGAGGGTCTTGTTATCAGGACAAATAGTGGGTAGACGCATGTCAGCATGATACTTATGAAACAGAACTGAATAGATCAGAGCTTCATGAAGCAGACCTAATGAAACACCTCTTTTTAGTGTGAAAGGTATGGTTATTATGTGGGGGTGAGGTGGTAGAACAAGATGTTTTAATTGTTTCTCTTTTCTGTTCATTCATTTATTCCATTCAGTTAAGTTTTAGGTTGCCAGAGAGTAGACATGAACTGCAAGGGAAGACCTTAAGTTTAATTTTTCTAAGAAGTGATTGTCTTTGGTGGTGCATCAGAGCTAGCTTTTACATGTGGGTCATCTTGGCCAGTAGGTGAAGCCAACAGCATAAACCTTGGTTTTCAAACTGATAAAAACTTTACATTTGATGGCTAAATTAATGCAGACATCAAAGCCATTTTTTCAGCTGGCCAAGATAAAGCTCATACTTACTGCAAAGCAGTGGCCCATACCTTTGTTCTCTCAGGTCTGCTTAACTCCTGTCAGTGCCAAAAACCAGGCAGAAGCTCAGAGGAAACCGCAGGTTCTCTGTAGCTGGTTCCAAGCTTTGAAACACTTCCTCCCTGACAGGTTTTACATCAATTTTAAAAACACTGTTGTTTGCAGGGTTTCAATACCGAACAGGGTTGGGTTTTATATATTTTATTAATTAGTATTTTGCATTTCAACTGTACAACACTGCACAGGCAAGTTTTTTAAGTGCTTGATAAATAAAGTTGAATTTGTAGTTCTAAACAGAGACCAAAATTATTCCAGAGTTTAGAGAAGGGTCTTTATCAAAGCATGGATCTTTCATCAGAGTGTGCCTTCAGAGTAAGTCAAACTTATCATGTTTTTGAATGAGATAAAAAGGTACCAGAAATTTTAAGCAGATCATAGCCTGGCACGGAACATAGACATGTACTTGCATCCAAACTGTGTTATACTTCATAGGACATCATCTAAAATAGAATCAAATATTATGCGATAATTACACATGACCATTGGTTTGGAAATGGGCTGAAACAACATCTCAGATCTTAGTCAAGTTTGTAACTTGAAATTGCAAAGGGCTTAACAGAGGTTTGAAATGGGATAATGTTGTGCCACCCCTAAGAAAGAGATTACCACGTTTAGGTGTTGTGTTTATAGATAAACCTAGAAAAGTTTTTTTGTTAATGTAGACATTTGTTTATTTATTGGCACATTTAGACCTCAAGTTAGGTGCACTGGATGTGCATATTTGCAAAGGATGAATACATAGCAAAATAAGCATCACCTTTTGGAGGAACATGTCCAGTGAAGATCTAAGTAACTCATAACTTTATAGTGCTGCTAGCATGAGAACGTTTCGATCCGCAGGACATGCTCTCCTCCATTTTGCTGCTACACTGCTCTGATGGGGGCATTGTTTTTGGCAGGGAGGGGCTAAGCCCTGATTACAGCTATTCACACGGACGTACATGCACACATGGCTGGCCCAGCTTTGTAAACAAGAGACTTAAGAACAACACATAGAGGTAGTGTGTGACATCATACCATTCTTCACCTTTTCCCATCACTATTTTGTATTTATTTTTAGCTAAAAAATTAAATTTCACTTATTGCTCCTTTAAGATACATTGAAATGTAAATATTGAAGTTCAAATTTTCTCTGTTGATAATTTGTTTTAATAGCAGTTAGAAAAGCACAATCACGTTCTAGTATTATATTATATTATATTCATTTCAATAATCTGTCTATTGCAGTGATGCGTCATAATTCTTAGTGGATAGTGCACAATAGAAAATTCACACTGAATGTGAAGTGTTTAATCAGTTGAACACTGTAAAACACAAAATGTGAATTATTTAAAAAAATAGTTAATGGAATTAATGGCACAAATGTATTGATCAGGGGAATGTAAGATGAGTTTTAATGAGACTGCGGTACAAAGCAGTGGATGAATATTATAAGTGGGATTATAGGAAACTGAAAAGAAGAAAGCAGAAAGGTTCTGTGTAAGTAGAATTTTGGGAGTTTGTAAATAAACAGACACAATGTCCTCATTGCTCTGCTTTCACCTGCTTCATATTTGGAGCAGCAGTCTACATCCTGAAACCCGTTACAATATTTTAGAGGATCTGAAAAAAGTAGATATGGATATAGTCTTTCTACAAGAAAAACACTTAAAAAACAAGATCTAAATAGATTACACAGTGACTGGATAGGACAAATATTTCTTTCTGACTTTGGTGCAAAGAGAAGAGGTACAGCGATACTAATAAAAATCCATTGATGTTTATTGCTTCAAAAGTAATAGTGGACACCCAAGGCAGATACATTATTGTCACTGTAAAACTCTATAAATTGGTGACAATAGTGAATTTAATTTACGCCCAGCGGCGATGGAAAAAAACTAATTATTGTTAAATTTACCCAATATGGACTCACATGATTGATAATGGGGGAAATTTTTATTTTGTGCAGCATTCATTCTTGATAGATCATCACATAGACCAGCTACTGTATCCAAAATGACAAGAAGTTTTCAGAAATACATAGAAACCTATAAAAGGATAGACCAAAGATCCCTGTACCTAACCATGCCCACACCCCATCTGCCAGACTTATGTTTATGTTGATTACTTCTTAATAGACAATAAACATCTACAATTAGGGAAAGTGATTATGCAACACTGATATTATTATATCATCAGAATCAGAATTTGATTTATTGACCATACATTTTACATACCATGAATTTGATGCAGAGTGTTATTGTGCTGCAGAACATGCAACCTTCACAAAAACTTAATGACATACACCAGTGGCGGCTGGTGAAAAAGAATCTTGGTGGGGCTGGCCAATATATTTCCCTGCCTAACCCAGTACATGCATTTAAATTAAAAGTGGGAAAATTACTACGATTCCACAATAAGCATTTAATTAGTAAAAAAACATTGTTCACTAAGGATTATTTTGGTGTTTTTGTCTTATTAATCCTTTTCACAGACTCATGCCAGAGGGTTTGCATACATTGTACATGTACGTATATTATTACGAAACGAACGTTTACGTCTTGACTTAAATATATATCCTAATGTTTTATTTATATAATGATTTAAGTAGAACAACAACTAGTGCAAAATTAAGTTGTATTTACCGGAGATGAAGTGTAGACTGCAAATTCTGTCATGGTATGATGGCGATTGGGATTGTCTGCCTGCATCCTTTTCATTGAAATTATCCATTTCTTTCTTCTTTCTTCGTCCTTCGGTAAACGAAAGAAACGTACATCCGATGATTTGGAATGCCTCTGTGTGCAACCGGGAGCACAACAAGTCTTAGGCATTGTTTAGATTCCACAAATAAACTAAAAGTACGCTCTAATTCACCCATTTTGTCACGCTGGTAAGCGAAAACAGTACTGTTTTTGCCTTCCACCGTGACCCGGATGTAGCGCGGATGTAGCTCGTGACGTCACGCGTGAAGTGCACCTATCACTGTGCAGCTAGGGCTACGACTCCAGGAGCCCCAAAGCCATTCATTTTGGCGATGCTGATTGGCCAAATATTTATAAATCTTCCCTAGCAACACTATACGATTGGTTATTTCGCTACACTTGTGGGGCTCCTTGAGCGGCAGCCCCACAAGCGTAGAAGAAGAGAAATGATACGTTCTGTTGGTGGAAATGCACTGTTCAATTCAATTCAATTCAATTTTATTTATATAGCGCCAAATCATGAAACATGTCATCTCAAGGCACTTTACAAAGTTAAGTTCAATCATATTATACAGATTGGGTCAGATTATACAGATTGGTCAAAATGTCCTATATAAGGAAACCAGTTGATTGCATCAAAGTCCCGACAAGCAGCATTCACTCCTGGGGAACCGTAGAGCCACAGGGAGAGTCGTCTGCATTGTACATGGCTTTGCTGCAATCCCTCATACTGAGCAAGCATGAAGCGACAGTGGGAAGAAAAACCACCCATTAACGGGAAAAAAAAACCTCCGGCAGAACCGGGCTCAGTATGAACGGTCATCTGCCTCGACCGACTGGGGTTACAGAAGACAGAGCAGAGACACAACAAGAGAGACAAAAAAGCACAGAAGCACACATTGATCTAGTAATCTGTTCTACTATGAAGAAAAAAGAGAGAGAACAAAAAGTTAAAAGCTGAAATGACAACAGTCATTTCAATGTAATGCAATGCAAATCTGGAGAACAGTAGACTGGAGAACAGTAGAAATCAGTAGAGTGAGAAAAATAGGCCCTGATGTCCTCCAGTAGCCTAAGCCTATAGCAGCAAAACTATAAAGGTAGCTCAGAGTAACATGAGCCACTCTAGTTATAAGCTTTGTCAAAAAGGAAGGTTTTAAGATTAGTCTTAAAAGTAGACAGGGTGTCTGCTTCACGGACCAAAACTGGGAGTTGGTTCCACAGGAGAGGAGCCTGATAGCTAAAGGATCTGCCTCCCATTCTACTTTTAGAGACTCTAGGAACCACCAGCAGACCTGCAGTCTGAGAGCGAAGTGCTCTGTTAGGAACATACGGAGTAATCAGAGCTCTGATATATGATGGAGCTTGATTATTAAGGGCTTTATACGTTAGAAGAAGAATTTTAAATTCTATTCTTGATTTAACAGGAAGCCAATGAAGGGAAGCTAAAATTGGAGAAATATGATCCCTCTTGTTGATTTTCATCAGAACTCTTGCTGCAGCATTTTGGATCAGCTGAAGACTTTGAATTGCATTTTGTGGACTTCCTGATAGTAAAGAATTACAATAGTCCAGCCTTGAAGTAACAAATGCATGGACTAGTTTTTCAGCATCACTCCTGGACAGAATGTTTATAATTTTGGCGATATTCCGGAGGTGAAAAAAGGAAACTCTGGAGACCTGTTTAATATGGGATTTAAATGACATGTCTTGGTCAAAAATAACACCAAGGTTTTTTACTTTATTACCAGAGGCCAAGTTAATGTCATCCAGATTAAGTGATTGGTTAAGAAGTTTATTTTTTGAGGACTCTGGCCCAAAGATTACAACTTCGGTCTTGTCAGAATTTAGATGCAGGAAATTTAAAGTCATCCAGCTTTTGATGTCATCAAGACATGACTGCAGTCGAAGTAATTGATTGGATTCATCAGGATTTATGGATAGATATAGCTGAGTGTCATCAGCATAGCAGTGGAAATTAATCCCATGCTGTCTGATCATTTTGCCGATCGGAAGCATATATATAGTAAAGAGAATTGGTCCAAGGACTGAACCCTGTGGTACTCCACAGGTGACCCTAGAGTTTGAGGAAGATTTATTATTAACATGAACAAACTGGAATCTGTCCGACAGATAAGATTTAAACCAGCCTAATGCTTTCCCCTTAATCCCTACAGTATGTTCAAGTCTTTGTAGGAGAATATTGTGATCAACTGTATCAAATGCAGCACTAAGATCTAACAGGACAAGTACAGACACAAGTCCATTATCTGAGGCCATGAGAATATCATTAGTGACCTTCACCAGAGCCGTTTCAGTGCTATGATGAGCTCTGAAGCCTGACTGAAACTCCTCAAGTAGGTCATTGCTTTGTAAATGTTCACAAAGTTGATTAGCAACTACTTTCTCAAGAATTTTAGATAAGAAAAGAAGATTAGATATAGGTCTGTAGTTTACTAGCTCATCTTGATCAAGAGAAGGTTTCTTAAGTAAAGGTTTAATAACAGCTACTTTAAAAACCTGTGGTACATATCCATTTACTAAGGATAGATTAATCATGTCTAAAATAGGACCATTGATCAAAGGGAATACCTCCTTAAACAACTTGGTTGGGATTGGGTCTAACATACAGGTAGAAGGTTTAGATGAAGCTAAGATTTTAGATAGCTCAGAAAGCTCTACTGCTTCTAAACAGTTCAGACACAGCGCAGGTTCTAAAGATTCCTCCAATGCTGCCTTACTTACTGGGGATGAGGTAATCATGTTTGGGAGGATGCCAATTATTTTATTTTTAATGGCATCAATTTTATTTATGAAGAATCCCATAAAATCATTACTACTAAGAGCTAAGGGAATGTATGGATCAACCGAGCTGCAGCTCTGAGTAAGTTCGGCAACTGTACTAAAGAGAAATCTAGGATTATTTTTATTCTCTTCAATTAATGATGAAAAATATGCTGCTCTAACTCTGCGAAGGGTCTTGTTATACAACAATAGACTGTCCCTCCAGATTAAGTAGGATTCCTCTTGGTGTGTAGAGCGCCATTTTCTCTCCAATTTCCTAACATTGTGCTTCAAGGAACGCAGCTCTGAATTAAACCAGGGAGCCAGCTTCCTGTGAATTATCACCTTCTTTTTCAAGGGAGCTACATTATCTAATGCAGAACGCAATGAGGAAGTCACACTGTTAGCAAATGTATCTATTTGTGAATGGGAAGAAACAGCATTGCTGCCATCTACAGGGCATTTCTGCAATACTGAGGATATTAAGAGGGGGACAGACTCTAAGTTTTGATACAGCATTATCCGATAAAGATCTACTATAATGGAACCCTCTGTTAAATGAGAGTCAATTGGTAGAGTCAATTAGTAGAAGTGTTTTAATAATTCTTATTACATGTAGCCACGTACTATTAAGTAAAAACTGACATTAATAATACTTTTAAAATCTATATATATTTTGACTTTTCCCCTCCACATCTAGGGAGGGCAGCGCCCGAGCGCCCCCTATGGGCCAGCCGCCACTGACATACAGTATATCCCATGATATAAAGTTACCGTATTTTTCACACTATAAGGCGCACTTAAAGTTTTTAAATTTTCTCAAGAATTCACGGTACACCTTATTATCCGGTGTGCCTTATATATAATAACCGTTGTGCATACTGACCCATTTTATGTGGTACAATGCACTCAAAAATCTGTTCAAATGTTTAAGTATGGCTTTGGTAAGCATCAAGCTGCTCTGCTCAATTGATATTCGGAGCATTACTGTACACTGTGTTACTACCTGATCAGACCCCTGAGCTGTCTACAAGACTGGCTGACTGTAATGTCGAAACTAGAAATGAATTCATGTAAAGACCCCCACATTCTTGGCTGTAGTTCATATATATCTATATATGTATGTATATATGTATATATCTATCTATATATATATATATATATATATATATATATATATATATATATATATATATATATATATATATATATATATTAGGGCTGGGCAAGTTAACGCGTTAATTTTGCGTTAATTCATTAGACTATTAACGGCGATATTTACTTTATCGCGCATTAACGCATGTTGCTCACATGCTTTTATTTTGTGGAGGTCTGTTGCTGCAGTGTAGGGTTTGAATCAGAACATAACCTCGCTGTCAGCCCAGCCTTGGATTCAAACAGGAAGTAAGGTGCTGGCTGGAAAAAGTAAAACGCGGAAAAAAACAAAGCTGACATGCGGAAAAAGCAAAGCTGACATGGGGAAGGCGGTGTTTCCCACACGAATTTGCTTAGGCGAGGCGGTGAGTTGGCGGCCGGAACAAGTTTTGTGCGGATGACCGGTGTAGGTACCAGATCGGCTCGGGTGGTCAGATTGACTCGGGGGGCCTGCGCTTCCCGATGACGTCAAATATATGGCAACTCCACTCAAACAAACTACATTACGCCCGCGGTCTCCATTTGTTACAGATCAATTTTATTTTGTTAATTTACGGTTATTTTCCAGTAACTTAATCGAGGCATGAAAACTTTTAACATCATTTTGGAATGCTTCTGGGGTAGTCTGACAATTTAATCGGTAATTTTGCAGGATCAAAGTTACATCTTAAGAGAAATTTCTTTCCTCCAATTTAAAAAAAAAAAGTTGTGAAGGGAAACTAAACCATAAACTCTTTTCATTTTGCAAACGTTAAACCAATCATGTACAGTGACGTCATCAGAAGGCGCAGGCCCCCGAGTCAATCTGACCACCCGAGCCGATCTGGTACCTACACCGGCGGAGGGGGGGGGGGTCTGCATCGACGCCGTCGGTGAAGTCGCTTCTCGCTTCAAAGTATCCATGTATTTTTGCCTGTTTTTTCCCTGCCATTCACTATATGCACACGAGAAAGCAACAACAAAAAAACACGTGTTAACGTCAAATAAACATGCAAGCATATCGAGTTAGCAAGCATTTCAGTTTAAAGTTCTTCCAGCAACGAATATGACAGAAACAAGTTAGTTGTAACCACTGCCAAGTTAAACTTTCTTATCACCGGAGCACCTTGAGCTTAACATATCAGTTAAATGCCAAACACATCACCAAACAATTCAATGACTCAGAGAAGCTAACCAATGTAATGGCGAAGAGGATAGCTACTGTAGACCTTTTTTGTGCTTCACACTTTGGTATTGAACATAAAATGGTAATGCTGCTCCCTGCTGTTACCTCAGAAATTGACTGTTTTTGGTAGATTTTTTCCCCATAAAGAGAATTTCCTGTCAGTGGCAATAAGCTTTAATTTATTATTATTGCTATTTTTTGTTTTACATGTTTAAGTTGAGCTTTACACTAAATATGTGTTACTGATAAGTGCTAAAAATGTTACAACACTTTTGTTCATATGGCAGCAGAACATTAAAATAAAAGTGCTCTTTACACTACTTTTGAATTAATTCTTTGATTAATCAGGCAAATTATGCGATTAATCGCGATTAAAGATTTTAATCGTTGCCCAGCCCTAATTAAAACTAATATAATGTCTTTAGATGCAGAAAAAGCATTTGATAGAGTAAATTGGAATTTTTTTATTCGCTACTCTACATAAATTTGGTTTTGGCAATTTTTTTATAAATTGGTTAAAAACTTTATACAGCTTTCCTACAGCCTGTGTCAGGACAAATAATCAAACATCTTCATGCCCGCTTTCCCCATCACTTTTTGCCATTTTTATCGAACCTCTAGCAGCAACAATTAGACAAACAAATGTTGTCAAAGGTATAAAATGCATGAATATAGAGCATAAGATTAGTCTTTATGCTGATGATGTATTACTCTATCTTCAGCACTATATTCAGCACTCAAACTCTTCCCTCTCTCAAGTAATTAGATTACTAGAATATTTGTTAAAGGTTTCAGATTACTCTAAATCTACGGTACTGCCAATTAATTGCTCTTTTCAGAACCCCCTAGATTTACATTTGCAATCAGGAAATATTAAATATTTGGGTATTACTGTGTCGTCTAAACTAGCGGATTTAGTAAAATTTAACCACATCCCCCTTTTAAAAAAGATAGAAGAGGACCTTGAAAGATGGAAATCGCTTCCAATTTCACTTATGGGTAGGGTAGCTTCAATTAAAATGATGGTCTTACCTAGAATTAATTACTTATTTTCAATGATCCCCAATAAACCATCATCCGACTGGTTTAAATCCCTAGGCTCTTCTATCTCTAAATTTCTTTGGAAAGATAACCCCCCCCGTATCATCTTAAAGACACTACAGAAAACTAAAGTCAGAGGGGGACTAGATCTGCCTAACTTCCATAATTACTACTTAGCAAATAGACTACAATACATCTCTAAATGTATAAAACATAATCCTTTAGACGAGCCCTGGATAGATATAGAACAGAAAATATGCAATAATATCACAATTTCAGATTTGCCCTATATTAGCTCAAATATAAAACGGCATACATGCTTTAAAAATATTAACATTAGCTCCACTATGACAGCATGGTGGGAGTTTCTTAAAATGACGAAGTCATCACTGATCCCATGCAGTCGTACACCCATCTGGAATAACCCTGACATCCTACAAAATAATAATGTGAAAAACTTTACATACTGGAAGAATAAAGGTATTGAATACCTGGAACATTTACTTGACGGAACCGAGTTCATCACTTTTGCCAAACCAAATATGCAATATGGCATTAGTAAAAATAAATTCTTGGAATATGAACAACTTAAATCTATAATTAGAAATACATTTAAGCATATTAAAGTTGGTTTACAAATCCCAACTAATATATTAGAGTTCCTAGATTTAACCCCCCCCCCCCCAAACTACTGTCTAACTCATACAGGACACTGACTAAAATAGATGATTCAATATCTCTTCCTATTATGAAATGGGAAGAGGATTTATCAGTCAGCTTTGAACAGAACTTCTGGGCTCAGATATGTCTAAGAACTTTCAAATTGACTAGAAACACCAACTTACAACTAATACAATACAAAATCCTTCATAGAGTACACTACACGGGACAAAGATATTTCAAGATGGGTCTTGCACAATCTAATATCTGTCCACACTGCATAGGCAATCATCCTAATAATTATATTCATGCGTTATGGTTATGCACACCAGTCCAGAGGTTCTGGGCACAGATATCCAAGGTGTTGGTCCTGGTGGGTGGTTGGCTCGCGGGCCCTGCCGCCTCTCCCTGGCGCCCGGGCTATGGTGGCGCCGCTGGCGGGGCCCCCTTCTCCGGGTGGGCTTTCGGCGAACGGGGGTGCCTATTGGAGTCAGTAGGGGAGCTGGCTCCCTGGGACTGCTGTAGGCTCCCCAGTCCTTTTCTCCCCATCCCCGGACTCCTCCCTCTGCCTGCTCCATCACGCTGCCACACATGTAGGACCTTGGGGAGGGGGGCGTTACTGGAGGTTGCCACTTTCTGATGACGTCCCTCACCCCAGTTTTATCATACATTTTAGACACTTTCACTCCAAACATTTTCACAACGCACATTCATGTAGGCCATGGTATGGGGGAGTGGGGGTGAAGACATCTTGGGCTTATGTTGTGTGAGCCTCGCCTCGGATGGCTCCCTTCACCCCCTCTCGCATTTAGACATTGAGGGTTCTGGGCAGTTGCTTGGAGGGGGTGCGCCGGCACCAGCTACCTACCTTCTCCGATTGCCGGGACTGGGGCTGACGCCTCTGCTCTCCCCAGAGAGGGGTGGGGGTGAGGAGTGGCTAGGGTAAGGTGGGGGAGGGAGTGGGTTTATTAGGTATTTAGGGGGTGAGGGGGGTTCTGGTTGGGTGGCGCGTACGGGTCATGTTGGCCCCCTCCCTGGGGGGCCTGGTCCGGGGGGCGTCTGGTCCGGGGGCGGGATCGGGAGTCGGGCACAGGCAGGCGGATAGTCGGATTGTGGTGCCCCCCCCCCCCCCACTTGGGATTGTTGGATGCGAGTGTTATGTGGTAATGTGTGTACAGCGTTATTGTTTTTTTTTTTGTTTTTTGTTTTTTTTGTAAGTGTGTGTGTGGTGAGTGGGGCACTAGGGTGGGATGGTATGAATGAGGTTTTTTTTTGTTGTTTTTTTTTTACAGGTTCGGGTCTGGTCCGCTCCCTCTCCCAATAACATTTCAAGTCTCCGGTAGGTGCGGAGCCCATCCCCCCACGTCCTGCCCCCCTCCGCTGGCTGGCGCCTTGGCCCGCTGGCGCATTGGCGGCCCTCGGGTTTGGGGCGGGTTCCCGGGTGGGTGCTGGGCCATTCCCGGTGGCTGCTTCGCGGGGCCTGGCCCCCCGGGGCTCGGCCGGGGCCCCCGCCGCGGGGGCGGGGCGCCCCTGGGGCCTCGGGGCCCATGGCCGGGACTACTTCAGCATAGCTGGCTGCCGGCGGAGACCACGGGCTCGACCCCACGGCTCCTGGGGGCTTCGGCATTGTGGTGGCTGAGGGATTTCCTCGGGGTCGTCTCTCCTCTTTCCTTGGGGGGGTTGCAGATTTCCTGTGTTGGCCACTCTTGGGCGCCCTTTTTTGGGGGCCCCTTTAGGAGTCCGGGGTTATGGGTCCCCTGGCGCCTGCCTCGGTGCTCGGGGAAGGCGGGCCTTTGGTTCTTCACAACCACTATTGAGCAATTTCCTTCTGGATAAATTTCACATACACAAGTGCACGGGCATGTGCCCGCAGGTGATCCGCATTACACGGCTCTAGTGGGGAGCATATAAGTGGAAGGCTGCCTGCACAACACTGCCAGAGTATTAACCTTAAGTGGTATGACTCAGTCGGCCTTTGTTTATACGACTCCCACGATCCTTTGTCTAACTGCTTTCTCCTGTGCGCCAGGTTGCCTCACTCCGGATCCTGCTCCGCAGTGCTCCCTCATCTCCAAGTAAGACCCAAGCCATGTCCCGTCGAAAGCTCCCTCAGTTCTCCAGCTGGCAGCCGGCCGGTCCCGCTTCCCAAGCCTCACCATTGGACCCCGCTCACCCTCCATCGCCCGGCCTTGTTGCCGTATTGCCACCTTCTCCACTGCAGTCCAGCCTAACCACCTCAGGCTGTCTGCCCCGCTGGATCCACTCGCCTCCTTCCCCCCTGGCAGATTCTCTACGTTTCATGTGGTAAGCTCCTCGTCCCACAGATATCTTACCTCCGTGTTCTCGGTGTCTAACCTCTCGCTCTCTGTCCCGCAGCCAACCTTTGTTCCCACGCCTCCAGCCGACCTTGTGTGTAAGCCTACGCTGTCAACTCCGTCGACCTCCGCAGACCTCTTACCCTAATTTCCCTCAATAAACATTGTTAAACCTGCTTCCAATCTCCTGTGTGTGTTCTGCATGTGGGAAAAGCCTCAAAACCATGACAACGAATAATATCAATTAATGAATGATCAATCATGTCCAGGGTGCCACAAATGATTTTTAATCTAAATTGGTAACACATCCAGCTACAAGAGTGGTTAGGGTTATTTTCCCCAAAGTGTATGTAAAACACATACACTTTGGGGAAAATACTAAATAAAATCTCTGAACCGCAAGGTACACAGGATGCAATTTCCGGCCAGGTTTTATCTGTAATGATTTCTATCTGTTCCTGCCAAGAGCAGATGCTGTGTGCAATCCAATGACATCATCCCCTGCTCCCTGTGCTGCACTAGTAATCAGAGCTGAATGATTACACCTGCGGCAGCTCTAATTACTGAGCTGTCGCATGTGGGAGGAGCACAATATATTCCTGGTTCTCCCAATGTGTAACCGCTAGATTCTTGAAAACCATTGTGTGAGTAGACCATCCAGTGTTCTTTGTATTGAGCTCCTGTTACTGACCTGTCTCATTCCTGTTTTGCTCCTGCCTGCCTTGCCCCTGTTGGATACTTTTGTTAGCCTCTGATCTCTGGACACTGGCCTCCTGCCTTGCCTATTGACCAAGCCTGTCTGCCTCTGCCCCTGTCTCAGACCCGGCGGCATGGGCGGGCATTGGGGGGCCGTGCCCGCCCTGTGAGCCAGCTGTGCCCGCCCTGGACTGGAAGCTGTCTTTTGTTTTTATATATATACCTCGGAGTGGCCATCGTTCTATTAGTACTATCTTTGATGTGTCAATCATACAATTTAACCAATCAAATCAACGACTGAAGGCAACATGCTAGCCAATCACAGATGGAGTGGGGCGGGACACTGAGTTATAGCCTTCGGTCGCCGACGCGGTGTTCGGCTGTGGTCACCGTTGGTGTCGGTAGAGCGGGATGGAAATTTGGTCTGATTACCAAACAATTACAAGAAGTGACAACAAAGCAGAGCGATTAATTACTGTTTGAAATGTCAGCACTGAAGTCTAAAGTGGAGTAAACATTGACGCTAGGAGGGTTAGCTACGATAGCTAGGAGGGTTAGCTACGACAGCTAGGAGGGTTAGCTACGACAGTTAGCAGCACCAGGAGCAGATCTACTGCCAAACTGGAGAAACTTGGGTTACTTGCAGACAGAAGGGAACTCTGCTTTGTTCTGCTCCTTGCGCTCCATACCTGCTGTAATTACAGAACCTCTTTTAGTGTGATTTTTTTACTTCAGTCAGTGTTCAGCCTGATCTCATGCTAATAAGCGTGTAGCTTATGCTGGACACAGACACAGCACTACAGGTTACCCTATCTCACTGATAGTTTCCAGTAACCCAACATAAAACCTGCCCAACTTAAAAGAAAAAAAAGCCCAAATCTCAAACTCTCACGTTAAAAGCACAGAAATATTAAACACATAAGAACTATTAAACATAAGAATATGCCATTAGCACACAACTGCACTGAAGCAAAGAAAAAAACTGCATACGGCCTCCGAACAAAATATGCAATCAGACAACCAAATAACACACACGATCTCTTTAACAATCATGATATATCAACCGGAAAAAATTATTTATAAATAGCTTCCCAACATGAGTTGTAAATCTACCTTAATATAAACTTAATTTCTCTCAGTATAGGTCAATTAAACATATCTCTTACACGCAGTCATGAAATATTTTTAAGTTGATAAGTAGAACTCAACCCCTCCTGGGCGTTTACACTGACCAAACACTTGATTAACCATTATTCTTTTCTTGTTTTATCATACCAATCAATATTATTCATTATAACTACTATTCAATGATGATGTCAGATCGACAGATTCGGCTTATTTAAAAAATAAATTGACCAGTATGAGTTGTAGGAGATGGCATTTTATTAAAATGTTTTGGTTTCCTGTCCGACGTTGACAACTATTTTGATATATTTTGTTAGTAATTCTTTCTAAAAGCCCAACAAATGTTGTGAAAAGCTTCCCAATTTTTTTACAACCTGCCCATTAACTATTTTTGTTCCAGCTAATTGAAACAAAAATTAGGCTTTTGTGTTCAAAAGCCTAATTGGTTGGAAGCCTGCCTAATTTGACAAAACTGACTACACTATATATATATATATATATATATATATATATATATATATATATATATATATATATATATATATATATGTAATAAATAAGTAATAAAAAACTTTTTAAAGTGTGCCCCCCTAAAAAAATGGAATGCCCCCCCTGTGATTTGTTTCTGCAGCCGGGTCTGCCCTGTCTGGATTCTCCTGCATGCCGTGTACGACCTAAACCGGGACCTCGGACCTGTCTCTGCCCCACTTGGACATCTCTACACAGTGCGTGTGCCTCCTGTCACCAATTCTCTCGCCTGGATTTCCCTATTGCATAGCCCTCCTGGAAACTTCTGCCAAGTAGATTGTCTCTCGGTCTGAATACTGGGTCCATCTGTCCCCGTTCATGACAGATCCGGATCCTCCAGACGGCGCTGTCAGGATCAATCCCCAGAGCCAATGCAACCTCACGGCATCTGAGAAGGTTAGTGGTGTCTATTCAGTGTGTTGTCACCATCACTGAGTTATTCCTGGCCACTAACCTTATTCTCCTCTCTACAGAGATCCTGATAAGGGTTCCAGTCGTTTCCAGTTCTAGCTACAACAGTTTACTAAAAATAAACTCTTTTAAACCTTCACTTCTTGTGCTGTTTGAATTATCAGGTCTCCAGATTCTGAGGGTGCATTAGATTGTCCCCATATAGGTTCATCCCAGAAAACATACAGGTCAATAAAACATTTCAATAAACAGCATACTTACCCATGATATGAGCACAGAAGTATAGCAAATAGATATGAAAGTGAAACAGAAATCTTCTTTGAGCTTGTTTGAGCAGCTTTACGTTATGGACTATGAGATAACAGAGGCTGTGGCTGTGAAAGGCAGTTACCAGGGAAACGAGCAGAGGGCTGTTTCACGAAGCAGTGTTAACAAACTCAGAGTCAAATCCTTGACTCTGAATTGATCTAGTCTGTGGTTGGAAACTCTGAGATTTTGGTTTCACAATGGCTGGTGTGAGTTAGTTTAATCAACTCTCAGTAGGTTCACTCGGAGTCAAGCGCGTTCATAACAACTATAAAAAGCCATCATCAATAGGCCCCCGATTCGATGACTCACCATGGCAACAGGCAAGAGGAGGTCCGCCTATTTCACACCACTGGAACTAGAGATTTTAATGCAGGGATACGGTGAGTTGGAGCATGTTTTTAAAAGAGAGCAACAAGTGCTACAACTGCAAAGGAGAGGGAGATGGTGTGGGAGAAGATTGCTGCTCGAGTTAATGCATAAGTTTATATGTAGTCCTTTGTAACCACGACAACATTATGGGAGAAAACTAGTTTTCTGCTTGAATGGTAGTGTATAAATGTATTCTACTTAGGTGCAATCCCAAGGGGGAGAAACACGCATGGCAGCAGGTGAAGATGAAGTATAAAAATGTTGTTCAAACAGGTAAGACTTTTGCATCATCTCATGGGGTACCTGCTCATTTTGATTCTGTTTTATTTTACACAGTAAATACTAAGTGGTTGTTTGACTGTGCAGTTGTTTTTTTAGAATAGGCTATTACCACACACATCAATGTGCTCTCACCAATATCAACTTCTGTTAAATAATGAAGCTTAATTAAACTAACACAGACTTTTTCTCAGCCAACAGAAAGAAGGCAGATGCAAAGCATTTGGTGGTCCACCACCTCCACCACGAATGGAGACAGAGGAGCTGGCCCTAAGCCAAAATGTAGGAAGGCCATCCGCTGACGGAATCCCTGGCGGGAGCTCATCCTGTGAGCCTACGTTCCAAAACACAAGTAATGTTGGATGCCTCAGCCTATATACAGTCATGGAAAAAAATATCAGACTACTTTGTTTCCCAGTTTTTTGTTCATTTTACTCTCTGCTTTTAAAGGTACATTTGTTTGGACAAATTCTATGATAAAAATTGCTTATAAGAGATTTTTGTTATAATTTTTTTAAAGATCAATTCAATTCAATTCAATTTTATTTATATAGCGCCAAATCATGAAACATGTCATCTCAAGGCACTTTACAAAATCAAGTTCAATCATATTATACAGATTGGGTCAGATTATACAGATTGGTCAAAATGTCCTATATAAGGAAACCAGTTGATTGCATCAAAGTCTTGACAAGCAGCATTCACTCCTGGGGAACCGTAGAGCCACAGCATGTGTGTGTCACAAAAACAGTTCACAAGAAGAATATTAATACTCATACATATGTCCATATTGTCAGGGTTTAGTTTTGGTTGTGCTTCTTGTTTTATGAGTTCAGTTCCTCTCACTTTGCTTACCCTCTAGTAATCAGTCACACCCGTTAGGTCTGCAATCAGGCAGAATCCACTCCACCTGCTTGCTTCCCTATTTAAGCCTCAGTTCCTCGCTGGTTCGTCTTCATTCGTCCTTCGCTCACCTGATGTTGAGAAAGAGATTCTTCCCACGTCTTCCTGGATGTCAACCTTCTGTTCCTCGTCAGCCAAAGATTCTTCCTATGTTTGGCTGAGCTCCCGTCCCGAGTCCTCCGTGTCTGCCCGCTACTTACCTGTGTCAAGTAAGATCCTCTTCTCATTGTTGGACTAATTCTGTCTCCCCTGTGCCAGGATTCTCAAGTCTGCTCTGGAGGTACCCGTTTCTACGGCGTAGCGACCGCAGCGTCCCAGCGACCTCCAGCAGTTCAGTCCCTCCTGTCCTTCCAATAAACATTCCTAAACCGAGCTCCGTGTGTGTGGTCTGAGTCCGGGTTCATCGTGACAAAAACATGACACATATTATATAAGAACTTTAACTAAGAGTTGATATCTAGCCATTTTCCATGGTTTCCTTCATAATAACGAACATTGCTTAAGTTCTACCATCAATAGCTGTGGCACAGTACTGCTCAAAACAGTGTTTAGATGGTTTTATTTTCTGTCATGTTTTTGTCACATGATACACACAGGAGTTACGAATTGATGAACCAAAAAAGACATTAACATGAAATGGAAGAAAACAAGGATGGTCCAATGATTTTCCCATGTCTGTATCTACTTGTTTTTAGCATATTCACAGGTATTTATTTTCCTTCATGACCCTTTTTTTTTTCTTTTGTCCTAACAGATGGCTTAGATGGGTTTATTTATGGAAATTAACAAGGCGGAGTAAAAGCCCTTTCAAGGCCAGGCACACCCTTCTTTACTGTTCTACACACCGTTGCCTTACTCAGGTGTTCAGCATCTCCCACATTATATAAAAAGGTTTTGTGTGTAGCAACGCTACACACTAACCCTGCTGGCATGTGAGAGCATGACTGACGTGTAATGCAGCAAGTGTAAGAACGGATAAAGTCGTCGATGTATGTGATGGGTTCTAAGGTAAAATGGTAGCGCTTATAAAGAGAACTATCAGGATATGAAAGGACATCTACACGCAGTCTGATAACCCTCTCCAGAAGAATATTTAATTCCCTGCAAATTAATCGATCGGATCCTCATCAAAAGGACATACCATGTTTGTGTTTTTGAAACCTAATGTGTCTAACGGACCTACTGAATTGTTTACTGTTCGCACAGAACTACAACAGAACTCTCCTGACTGAATCAGGAAATTAAACGCCATAAGTGGCTTTAAGGAGGATGGAGACAGAGGACACGCCGAGTTCATTGAGAAAAACCTGCTCTTGACCTGGTTAGTTCTAGGGAGAATGCTACTACGTTAACAGACACAGATGTTGAGTGACCTCTCTAAGTGAAATGGAAAACTTGGAGTTTCCCTGATTTGATAGTTGACAAACTTAGAGTTTTCATTAAACTTGCTTTATTAAACGGAACCAAGATCACCCACAAAGCCAAGGACGTTGTCTCTGGACGTGGATATCCCTGGGGCCAAGCTCCCAGTCTAATGGTGATGTGGATCCTGGAAGACAACATGGGGCAATTGACCAATCCTGAGCAGGCTTTGCTCATCTATATAAGCTGACGTAACCAAGAGTGGGGGCTCTCGGTTACATCTCTGTTTTTTGTATGAGAGTCCAGTACTGAAGCTCTAAACATCCCTCTGTCTTTTTAGTTTATATATGTTAAAGAAACTTTTGTTTCAAGAGTCTTTTTATTACTACAGGAGTCACAAGTCTGCAATTTGAAAACACCACATTATTTAGGCAAAGAACCTTGGGGTGTCCGCAACTGGATGCGGCCAATTCTTAACGTTTACTGCCTCTATGCAGCTAGTAGGTCAGGAAAGAATCTGTACGGCTCTATCCATTGGATCAGATGGTTTGGTGTATTTCAGCCTTAAAGAGGAGCAGGAGGCAGAGTTAAGTCGTCAGAGTTTATGTTTATCCAGTGTGGTAATATGTGGCCAATTCCGATCACATATTACAGGGGAGAGCAAGCAACTCAGAGGCCCCAAAGACCAGACACACAAAATGATATTATAGGCAATTTATACCCATGTAAATATATAAAAGGTCCAAGCTAGCCAGGTTGCAAACAGTAAAAGAAATAAAAAGAAACAATAAAAAAAATTTAATGTTCAAAAGAGCCTGTTAGGATGGACCTTAGTGGCTGGTTTAAGCAGGAGGCTCAAGGCAAATACAGGTAGAAAACACTTTCACAGGTCACACATAGTCACAGCAGCAGCTCTCTCAATGTTAATTGCCTTTTATAGACCACTACCCCTCCCATTAACAGACCTACCATGGGAAACAGGGAAAACAAACATATATACACTAACAAACATACAAAGTGGCTAAAACATCACATTATATTTGACATTATCTATTACTAAACATCTCAAACATTTCTATTCCCAGATTTAAATCTATAATATTAAACAATAAGTGCACAATTTACTTCTCCCTTTCAATTCATAATGGACTCTTCAAGAACTTTTGAAAGGTGCTCAGGCCCCTGGGGTATCTTTTAGTCTGAACACCCTGCAGAGGAAGAAACAGAGGTAAGTCATTTGTACAACAGTACACTGAAAAATAATTTCACACTATTTCAAAGACTAGTCAGTAATACTAGTACTTTATCCATTTGTTTGGTTTGTTAGCAGGACAGGTCATTATCAGTACCAGCTGTGAAGAAGCTGCCTATAAACACTCAAATTAAAAATAAAATTCTTTAATCTCTCTCAGTGTAATTTGTTCTTTCAAAATATTCATAACAGCGCTTTAAGTGTGCCAGAATAAGCAATGAAGATCTTCATTACAGAGTCAATGCAGTAAAACTCAGGCTCTTTCTTTTGGAGTCAGAAATAGTCTCAGATCCCCAGGAAGGGGCCATATCTAACACATAGCACCACCTACTGATCCATGCTGCCAATCCCACACCAGGAAATGCTGACTCTGCAGCACCCTTCACCACCCACTGGCCACCAGCTCCTTCTCCCTGTCGACGCCTCCCTGTCTCTGTCCTCGAAGCATTACGCACGCGTCCTCCTCAGCCTGCCACAGCTGCGGAAAACCAGAGGGGCCAGTGTCCCCGCACCAGGAAACATCTACTGAAATGTGTGAGCGTGCAAATGGCTACAATCGCTCCCAATACGAGTGGAAGTGGCACATTGTTCACAAGCTCCTGTCGTCTGCGCTGGCCTCTCTGTCCTCCTCCAACGACTGCACCTTCAGGATGTGCGGGATCTGCTTAGGTTGGTGCTGAGCTTGTGTATCCGTCAATACTGACCGCCTCACCGCAACGTTTGTGATCCTGCTTCACTGATCAATCAAATCTGCTCCTCCCCTGTCTCAGTTCCTTTTATCTAGTGACTAATGGCGCTCCACGATACACCTGTGCATGACACTGATTTCTGCGTCCCACCTCTCGGCTCTACCGTCAGACCAATAAAGTTCAGTCTTTGTTTTTCCAGAGGGATTCAAACGGAAAACAATAACAATGCCAACCAAATCATACAGAGATTACGTACAAAATATAAATCAATCATGCAAAATACTGTCATGATTTTTCTTGGATGAACCCAGAAATTACACCACACACGGAGCTAAAACTGAGAGTTTATTGAAAGGAAGACGAGTAGTGAGATGAAACCAGAGAGGCAGGACTGGACTGGAACAGGGGTGTAGATGTGAGCAGGAGCTGACGGCCTGGAGAGAGTCCTTGATGGCAGAGCCGCTGCGCTGGAGCACAGAGGAGGCAGGTAATTCCCACAGCTAGCAGAGGCTAGACGCAGAGAGGTGGCAGTTTAAGTCCAGGAGGTGAAGCACAGGTGAGGCAGGTAAATCCAACAACTAGCAGAGGCTTGAAACAGAGAGGTGGCAGAATAATCCAGTAGCTGGCAGAGACTTAACTTGAGACTCAGAGGTGGCAGGATTCCAACAGCAAGCAGGAGCAAACCAGGTAGACAGGCGAGGAGAGAGTGGAGTCTGATGACGGACCGGCAGGGAAGAGAAGACTGAGGGAGGTTTATGTAGGGAGGCTGGCAGGTGGAGTGAGTTCTGACTAATTAATGTCCAACAGGTGAGACTGATTGCAGAGGGAGTGGAGGGTAAGCTGAGTGAGAGGAGGAGGAGGAACTGAAAACTAACAGTAAAAAAAGGCAGATCAAAACTAAACCCTGACAAATACGGGACTATCAAAAATACAAAAATCATGCAACATTAGCAGAACTAAAGAAATACAAGAACCAAAACAGATTTCCCACTGTGTGACAAATGTTGTGCTGATTCATTGGAGTCTTCTTTGGGTTATATGCAGCTTCTACAGTGGAGAAAAGCTCCACATGGACAAAGACGTGAAGCCCGCTTGGTGGCAGTTTCCTCTCTTGGTGGCCACTGCGGTGGAGCAGAACTCCAGTACGATCCCCACACTATTAGGCTCCACACGGACAGTGGCAGTGTCTTGTCACTGTGGCATGGAGCCCACTTTGCAGCGACTGCCTTCTCTGCGGGAGAGAGAAGGCTGCCGTTGCGGATACAGCAGCGGTTGCTCTGCCCTCTTCCGTACACACACAACAATGGTTTGAACAACATTTTGAGTCGCACACTCTTTAGAGACAAAACTTAACAGCTTTCAGTGTATCCAGTGAATCCATCCATCTTTCCTCTCCATATTACAGAGTCGCTCCACTTTTGGCTGGCCACACCCAGGGCCAACCACTGAGGTAGGGTCTAGAAAAGCCAGCCTGTTAGGGAAAGACTGCAGTCTTAAAGCTTGCAAAGTGGGCAAAGTTGAATAGAACACAGCGAAGCAAAGACTGTGGAAAAGGGGCTTAAGTGTCTTCATGTTTTATTCTTCCAGGATTACCCTTGCTCCCTGGTTGAGAATAATCTTCCTCCTATCCTCATTGGTAACCATGATGTACATTAGCAAGGATTTCCCAATCCTCATTACGGAAAGCCTTCCTTGAACATCAGAAGCCTTTTACCTGAACACCTGTGAGTTTCTACCTTACCGAACTGCCGTGAACTTACCTCCAACAATTCTCAACCCAAAAATAAAGAGAAGAAAAAAATAAGTGCAACCAAGTCCCCTGTCTGCCAGCGAACTCACTTCTCCCCTGTATTAAGGCATGCTCTGAACAAATATAAAACCTCCACAGCCCATGCTGATACAGAACTGGTCTAATTGTGTATAATGGCACTTTGTGACAAGCGTTTGTCCATTAATTTTTGTTCTGTGGTTTATTTGCACAATTTGTACAAAAATGTTCACATTGGGGACACAGAACCCTTCTGCTTCCTGAATAGTATAATGGAAGAATATTCTTATGTTGTTACTTCTTCCATATGATTGTTTAAACTGATGAACATGGCACTTTTAGGCATGCTGAGATCATACTCAGGAAGATAATTTTGGATCTCCACAAGTCTGGTTTATCCTTGTTATGGGGTGACGGTGGCACGAGAGTTAAGGAGGTTGTCTTATAACTGGAGAGTTGCCGGTTCAATCCCTCACTCTGACTGTCTCAGTCATGTCCTTGCGCAAGACACTTCACCTGCATTACCTGCTGGCAGTGGTCATATGGGCTGGTGGCGCCGATGTATGGCAGCCTTACTTCTGTCAGTCTGCTCCATGGCAACTGTGGATACTAACATTGCTCACCACTGTCAGGGGTGAATGACTGACAGTAATGTGAAGTGTTTCTGAGTTCTCTGACTTGATAAAGTACTATATAAGTACATTTACCATACCCTTGCAATGAGTGGGACTAAAAATTAGCTCTGGACTTTTACCTGGAAAGGCCTGCTTCCCAGATGCATATGAACAACGACCAGCAAGGTTGTCCTGATATCTGGTTTAGCCTTCATTTCTTTATAATACAGTACCTTTTAATAACTCCCAGACCACTTTTTAATCAGTTTCACTATAGCTCACCACAAAAATATAAAGGTTAATGGGGGCGACAATAGTGCAGGAGCTAGGAGTTTGTCGTGTAAAGGGGGGGTTGCTGGTCCGAATCCCTGCTTCGACTGTCTCAGTCTTTGGGCAAAACCCAAGACGCCCAGTTTGCCTTCGGTCAGAGGTCCAAGTGGAGCGGATTGTATGGCAGCCTCTCTTCTGTCAGTCTGCCTCAGAACTGACTGCAACGTCAAGATACAATTTGGTTGTCTCCTGGAATATATTTCCACATTTACTTTTAAATTGGCCTGACAGGTAAGATGTATGGCTGCACAGTAATACAGTGGTGCAGTGGGTAGTGCTGTTGCCATGCAGCAAGAAGGTCCTGGGTTCAGGTCCTACCCTTGCCCTGGGTTTTTGCATGTTCTCCCTGTGCATGCGTGGGTTCTTTCCGGGTACTCCAGCTTCCTCCCACAGTCCAAAAACATGACTGTTAGGTTAATTGGCCTCTCTAAATTCTCCTTAGGTGTGAATGGTTGTTTGTCTCTGTGTTGTTCTGTGATAGACCGGTGACCTGTCCAGGGTGTACCCCGCCTGTTGCCCATTGACAGCTGGAGATAGGCACAAGCACTCCTTGTGACCCCACAAGGGATAGGTGTGGTAAGATGTAATGCTTTAAATTTGAAATCACTGCATGGGAATTTTTTTTTCATTCTCATCATCATGCAAATCTAGCCAGAAGCTCAGAGAAAAATGTTATACAGGTTTCTGCCTGGGCACTAATCTGTAACCTATGTAGTTCAGGTGACATTTCCTCTCCTGTCTGTCTCTCATCATGACCAGCCTGATGATGCTAATCAGAGCAAAATTTTTATCCAGGGTCGTGCGGGGTGAATCTACGATTTGGATGATCACGAGCCTTACCTTACTGATGGCATATACAAAGCTGCAAGGTTGTGAGTGATTTTTGGTATTTTGAACCAAAATGTTTTAGACTTTCCTCTCTTTTAACTTTCCTTCTATCTTTCTCCTTATGTTAATTGCACACTATTGCAAATGGACCACACTTCTTTGATGATTTTTACAAGGGTAAACTTTTGTTTCTTCAGCACTCCTTTATAAGTCAAAGCTACTACTTGCTTCTTGGTTAACTGCCATGACTGTGTCTAGCTGAGGGGAACATTGGTCCCCCCAGAGTGTTGCTGCTTTGAAGAGGCTGGCTCTGATGCTCAGGCGCTCGCTGCTCAGTGTAACTTTTTGGTGAAGGAACCAGGCAGGCAGATGGCCCAGAGTGGACAGATAGCCAGTCCGCCCCTGCCCAAAGATAAACCAGACTTGTGGAGATCCAAAATTCTCTTACTGATATCTTGGCTCCTATTTTGCATTTTTTCCATGACATCACATAAGGTGTTGGATTAAAATACACCTAGAGAGTGTGCCTTCACTTATAACGTGGCCCATAGCCACATTATTTGACTTTTTTTTTATTTAAACGTCGGTAGGTCACTCTGGTTGCATGCAAAAGTTTTATGAAAGATTATCATGTCCTGCTGGCGTATTACTATTTTGGTGTTTTATGCTTTTTTTTGCTCAATTTGTTAGTAAATAAAGCCTTACATGGTATTTTTTAACAACAACGGAAGTATGTCACTACGCATGCGCAGCAGGGGAAAAGACAAGGAAGCAGCTAACGACTATTAGCATCTCCCAGCGAAAACAATGAAGAGTGGACCAAGATCCAGTAGAATAAAAAATACAAAAAAAAAATATTCCAAGAGGGAAAAGACTGGAATGTCACTGGGATTACAGTATGAATGTTGGTGTTCACTGCAGAGTTGATTGAAGTCAGTAAATTATATGAGGCTGTTAAACTTGCTGTAGATCGGTGTATTTAATTAATAATGGTTGGTCTTCAATCACACCGAGCTGCTGCTTTACTGCGAGGCACTGCAGAGGGTCAGGCTCGGTCCAGCATTATTTACAAGTGATTAATTATTTAAAGGAGAAGTCCGGTCAAAATCAGAATTCAAACTGCTGAAAGTACTTTAAATATAAAACTACTACATACTGTGCAAAAAATTATACGTTTTTTTAATTAATAATAATTCTCATTTAATCATGTTTATGTGGAGGAATCCATCTTGGTCAAGAATAGTACTGTCACCTCCCATTTTTTGACGTCACTCGGCGGACCCGCTGTTGAGCAAGTTTCAACGCTCTGTTTGTCACGGCGCACTATTTTCCAAGATCAAACTCAGTCGGGTCCTACAGTATATATCTATACACGCGTGTGTGTGTGTGTGTGTGTGTGCGCTCCGTGCAGCACGGCTTTGCCGGCGCTGCAGCAGAGCGCGCGCACACACACACACACACACACAGCGGAGGAGAGATCGCTGAAGTGACTTAAGTTAGCTGATTAATATAGTATAAGTATTAAAATATAAGAGCATTCCAGCACATGCTGGGCTGAGCACGGCTTTGCACCGGCGCTGCAGCTGAGCGCGCGCACACACCACACACACACACACACACACACACACACACACACACACACACACACACACACACACACACACACACACACACACACACACACACACACACAGCGGAGGAGAGATTGCTGAAGTGACTGTGTTGAAATAAGCAATGTTTTTTCCTCTTTTACCAGTTGTGTTGGAACATCCGATGGCCATGCACGTGGGCATTGTTGCTTCAGCAATAGCTCTTGGGAATGTCAGCGGTGAAGTCCTCTGGAAATCCGAAATAATTATTGATGATCGCAGCTGTGTAGAACGGCTCCTATTGACTTTGCATGGAAAGCGGAGAGAAATGCTGTCGCCGCTTCCGCTCTTCCACGTCGCAGGATGTGATGTCAAACGCCCCTTACTGCCCATATTTGGGCAGTCATGTCAGCCCCCATACACAGTGATTCAGACAACAATTTATGTTTTTATTTTCTTATTGATTAAAGATAAGTTCATTAAATAACCACAAATGTATTAGTTTTAGTTATAGCTAATGATACCCTGATTTTTCCTTGTTGACCGGACTTCCCCTTTAAGCAAACCACCATTATGATAGTTCTGCAATACTTCCGGTAGATGGCGCCATGTCTGTTTACATCTGTTAATTGCATCCGTTGTGGGGCTATATTTAGCCTAAAAAAGGACCATCAAAACATTATCAGGATGGACGCTTGGTGTATATAACCTTATTTTATCATGAACGGATGAGCATATAACTTGGCTATATAACATTAACTGAAATGTGAATTAACCAAGCAGAGGCTTACAAAATCATGATGTCCTTTTCTGGGCTTTGCTAAATTGTTAAAAACTTTGCTAATCTTAGTGTGTATAAACATCTAACTTGTGTCTAAAAAAATGTCAAATTATTTTGCCGTTTTGCAAATAGAACTAATTTTGGTAATACTAACTGACCTAAAACCTGACTACTCAGAGTTTACACTTTTATTTAAATGGTGTAGAAACACTTGTTGGTTTTGCACCACAAACTCTGACATCCCCACTGAGCCATAGATGATTAATGATTGGTGTTGCTTCTGGGCTAAACTCTCTTAGGAGTGCAGGGTGCAAGTGATGGCAGCAGTTCATCTAGTTTACGATGGAAGAACGTTCTCTTTCAAGCTCTTCCAGCTGTTTCTGCCTCCACACATTCAAAAAAAGAGATGTTTTATTCGGCAGACTGACTGGGAGTAAGTTTGTATGTAAACCAAACATTGAGCTGTTGCTAGGCAACTTCACTTTGAACATTGCCACTGGTTCACAGAGAAGAAATATCAACCTAATTGACAAGCCAGAAATACACTTGCTTTTAACTTTACCTGTATGTACTTAAGAAGGCTGCCTCCTTATGCGTTAATTTCATTATGTGATGTGTTACCAAACATAGACATAAGAATAGAGTGTACAAATATATTGTCATGATTTTGTCTTGGATGAACCCGGACACAGCACGCACACACAGAGCTGATTTTAAGAGAGTTTATTGCAAGCAGTGGATGATGATGACATGAAGAACCAGAGTCTGTTATCAGGCGGAGATGAAGGATGCAGGAGCTGGCTGGCAGGAGCAGAGCGGAGAGACTGAGCAGGAACCGGGAGTGAAGCCAGAGTCCATGAAAACGGGAACGGAGGTACAGAGTCCATGAAACGGAGGAGCAATAGTCCATGACACAGAGGGGAGCTGGGCTGCTGCAGAACCAGGAGCGTAACCAGAGACCATGAAGACGAAGACGGAGGAACAGAAACCAGCAGCGCGGCAAAACAGAAACTAAACTTGACGAGACGGGAACCAAGGCGGGAGGACAGGAGCAGACAGGCATGATGTACGTAGAGTGACTGAACACTACGAGCCGGCGACGAAGAACAAACAGAGGTGAGCTTATAAAGGGGTGAGAGCAGGTGGAACCAGTTATGGGGTGATAACAGCCTGACAGGTGCTCCCAATCAAAGCTGCGCTGGGAAGGGAGGAGGCAGGAAATGTTCAGAATGCAGCCTTCAGGCTAAATAATATATTTAAAATACTTACAAGAGGGTGTGAGTTGTACCACTGGCCAAACTTAACAATACTCAACCACAGCTCTTTAGAATATTGTGAGGATGCTGGTGGGGGTGACCATTCTTTGAGTTTCTTCAGAAACTGCTTTTTCTGCTGGAATGTACAAAAATCATATTTTGCATTCACAGTGATGTTAACACTACTGCTTCATAGTAACAATCCTAGCTGTAATAATCCTGTGTGGTTAATAGCATATATATATATATATATATATATATATATATATTGTTATGCCAGAAAACTCAATTCAATTCAATTCAATTCAATTCAATTTTATTTATATAGCACCAATTCATGAAACATGTCATCTCAAGGCACTTTACAAAGTTAAGTTCAATCATATTATACAGATTGGGTCAGATTATACAGATTGGTCAAAAATGTTCCTATATAAGAAAACCAGTTGATTGCATCAAAGTCCCGACAAGCAGCATTCACTCCTGGAGAAGCGTAGAGCCACAGGGAGAGTCGTCTGCATTGTACATGGCTTTGCTGCAATCCCTCATACTGAGCAAGCAGGAAGCGACAGTGGAAAGAAAAAACACCCGTTAGCGGGAAGGAAAAACCTCTAGCAGAACCGGGCTCAGTATGAACGGTCATCTGCCTCGACCGACTGGGGGTTACAGAAGACAGAGCAGAGACACAACAAGACAGACAAAAAGCACAGAAGCACACATTGATCTAGTAATCTGTTCTACATTAGACGGTGATCTGTCCTCCCTGGATGATTTCACAGTCAACAGAACGTCAGACCAGGTGTACCTACTATGAAGAAAAAAGAGAGAGAACAAAAAGTTAAAAGCTGAAATGACAACAGTCATATCAATGTAATGCAATGCAAATCTGGAGAACAGTAGACTGGAGAACAGTAGAAATCAGTAGAGTGAGAAAAATAGGCCCTGATGTCCTCCAGTAGCCTAAGCCTATAGCAGCATAACTATAAAGGTAGCTCAGAGTAACATGAGCCACTCTAGTTATAAGCTTTGTCAAAAAGGAAGGTTTTAAGATTAGTCTTAAAAGTAGACGGGGTGTCTGCTTCACGGACCAAAACTGGGAGTTGGTTCCACAGGAGAGGAGCCTGATAGCTAAAGGATCTGCCTCCCATTCTACTTTTAGAGACTCTAGGAACCACCAGCAGACCTGCAGTCTGAGAGCGAAGTGCTCTGTTAGGAACATACGGAGTAATCAGAGCTCTGATATATGATGGAGCTTGATTATTAAGGGCTTTATACGTTAGAAGAAGAATTTTAAATTCTATTCTTGATTTAACAGGAAGCCAATGAAGGGAAGCTAAAATTGGAGAAATATGATCCCTCTTGTTGATTTTCATCAGAACATTTGCTGCAGCATTTAATAATAATAATAATACATTTTATTTAAAAGGCGCCTTTCTAGACACTCAAGGTCACCGTACAGAAGGGTAAAAAACAGAGTGTCAGAAACAAAATCAAAACAAAAATCATTTAAAAAATACCGAGGCTGGGACAGGGAAATTTTGGATAAGCTGAAGACTTTGAATTGCATTTTGTGGACTTCCTGATAGTAAAGAATTACAATAGTCCAGCCTTGAAGTAACAAATGCATGGACTAGTTTTTCAGCATCACTCCTGGACAGAATGTTTCTAATTTTGGCGATTCCGGAGGTGAAAAAAGGAAACTCTGGAAACCTGTTTAATATGGGATTTAAATGACATGTCTTGGTCAAAAATAACACCTAGGTTTTTTACTTTATTACCAGAGGCCAAGTTAATGTCATCCAGATTAAGTGATTGGTTAAGAAGTTTATTTTTTGAGGACTCTGGCCCAAAGATTACAACTTTGGTCTTGTCAGAATTTAGATGCAGGAAATTTAAAGTCATCCAGCTTTTGATGTCATCAAGACATGACTGCAGTCTAAGTAATTGATTGGATTCATCAGGATTTATGGATAGATATACCTGAGTGTCATCAGCATAACAGTGGAAATTAATCCCATGCTGTCTGATAATTTTGCCGATCGGAAGCATATATATAGTAAAGAGAATTGGTCCAAGGACTGAACCCTGTGGTACTCCACAGGTGACCCTAGAGTTTGAGGAAGATTTATTATTAACATGAACAAACTGGAATCTGTCCGACAGATAAGATTTAAACCAGCCTAATGCTTTCCCCTTAATCCCTACAGTATGTTCAAGTCTTTGTAGGAGAATATTGTGATCAACTGTATCAAATGCAGCACTAAGATCTAACAGGACAAGTACAGACACAAGTCCATTATCTGAGGCCATGAGAATATCATTAGTGACCTTCACCAGAGCCGTTTCAGTGCTATGATGAGCTCTGAAGCCTGACTGAAACTCCTCAAGTAGGTCATTGCTTTGTAAATGTTCACAAAGTTGATTAGCAACTACTTTCTCAAGAATTTTAGATAAGAAAAGAAGATTAGATATAGGTCTGTAGTTTACTAGCTCATCTTGATCAAGAGAAGGTTTCTTAAGTAAAGGTTTAATAACAGCTACTTTAAAAACCTGTGGTACATATCCATTTACTAAGGATAGATTAATCATGTCTAAAATAGGACCACTGATCAAAGGGAATACCTCCTTAAACAACTTGGTTGGGATTGGGTCTAACATACAGGTAGAAGGTTTAGATGAAGCTAAGATTTTAGATAGCTCAGAAAGCTCTACTGCTTCTAAACAGTTCAAACACTGTGCAGGTTCTAAAGATTCCTCCAATGCTGCCTTACTTACTGGGGATGAGGTAATCATGTTTGGGAGGATGCCAATTATTTTATTTTTAATGGCATCAATTTTATTTATGAAGAATTCCATAAAATCATTACTACTAAGAGCTAAGGGAATGGATGGATCAACAGAGCTGCAGCTCTGAGTAAGTTTGGCAACTGTACTAAAGAGAAATCTAGGATTATTTTTATTCTCTTCAATTAATGATGAAAAATATGCTGCTCTAACTCTGCGAAGGGTCTTGTTATACAACAATAGACTGTCCCTCCAGATTAAGTAGGATTCCTCTTGGTGTGTAGAGTGCCATTTTCTCTCCAATTTCCTAACATTGTGCTTCAAGGAACGCAGCTCTGAATTAAACCAGGGAGCCAGCTTCCTGTGAATTATCACCTTCTTTTTCAAGGGAGCTACATTATCTAATGCAGAACGCAATGAGGAAGTCACACTGTTAGCAAATGTATCTATTTGTGAATGGGAAGAAACAGCATTGCTGCCATCTACAGGGCATTTCTGCAATACTGAGGATATTAAGAGGGGGACAGACTCTTTAAGTTTTGATACAGCATTATCCGATAAAGATCTACTATAATGGAACCCTCTTTTGGGGGTGGAGAACTCAGTTAGATTAAACTCAAATGTTATTAAAAAATGATCAGATAGGACAGGGTTGTGAGAGAATACTGTTAATTCTTCACAATCAATGCCATATGTCAGCACAAGGTCCAAAGTATGGAGCCGAGAGTGCGTTGGCTTATGCACATTTTGAGCAAAACCAATTGAATCTAGGATAGTTTTAAAGGCTACACTAAGGTTATCACATTCAGTGTCAACATGGATGTTAAAATCACCCACTATAATAACCTTGTCAGTATTTAACACCAAATCAGATAAGAAGTCTGACAGTTGATCCAAAAACTGAGTGTAAGGGCCTGGTGGACGATACAAAACAATAAACAGAAGAGGTTTTATTGCTTTGCAGTTTGGATGAGGGAAACTGAGGGTTAAATGTTCAAAAGAACTGTAATTATTAATTGGCCTGGGACTAATTAATAAATCAGACTGAAAGATGGTTGCCACTCCTCCTCCTCTTCCCACAGATCTGGGAATGTGGAAATTTGAATAACTGGAGGGAGTTGACTCATTTATACTAACGTAGTCCTCTTGTAGCCAGGTTTCTGTGAGACAAAACAAATCAATCTGATTATCAGAAATCAATTCATTAACTAACAAAGTCTTTGGAGGGAGAGACCTTATATTTAATAGACCACATTTAATTATTTTATTTTTTGGTTCAAAGTGATCCGTATGGATTTTTATTAGATTTTTATGATTTGTTCCCTTTAGACCAGTTTTTGATCTGTTAAGTTTTGGCCGTGGGAAAGACACCGTCTCAATAGGGCAATGGGTGGGTAACAGTACAGAAGCTGCAGAGAGGTGTGTTAAACTACGGCTCTGCTTCCTGGTCTGGACCCTGGGTTGTCAGTATTTAGGAGAACTAATAAATCACAAACACCCACAGGTGCTGGGTTCCAGGTTCTAAGTGTTCACTTATATACAGAAAGCCCGTAATTTATTTATTTGTTTATTTATTTTTCTTTTCTCAGGTATCACTTTACACATGTCAGCTTAAATAATAATACATATGATTTAGCAATGGTATCAAGGTGTTACTCTGTTGTATCTGTTACACTATGTCTGTTGGTTGTGCTGTTCTTTTTAGACTTAGACTTTCTTTATTGTCATTTTGTATACACAGAGTGCACACAGAACGAAATTTCGTTTTTCACACAGCTCAGAAAGATTGCAGTAACTCTACAGGATACCTTGCAGTGAATTACAGTACAGGATAAAAAGTGCAGTGATAAATCGCAGTCACTTACAGGATAAGTTTCAATAGATTTCCAGATAAAGTGCAGCAGTGAACAGTAGGCAGTTGAAATATAACCAATGTAAAACAAATATAAACAATATGCAGTAAGGTGCATCAGTGATTTACCAGTAGACAGTTGTGGAGCGAGGTGCAGCAGTGATTTAAAAGAAGTCAGTTGCATTGTAAACAGTTTTGCAGTACGTTTCCGGGTAAGGTGCAGCAGCGATTTTGCAGGATACGATACAAATGTGCAAATGTGCAAATCAGCTAGTCGAGTGTGGTACATAGTCCGTTTTTATACTTCAGCAGTTCAGCAGTTCAACAGTCTGATGGCAGCAGGGAAAAAGCTTTTGCAGAACCTAGTGGACCTGCAGCGGATGCTGCGGAACCTCTTTCCAGAGGGCAGCAGGGAGAATAGTCTATGGTGGGGGTGTGAGGGGTCCCTGATGATGTTACGGGCTCGAGACACACAGCGCTGCGATGAAATGTCTTTTATGGAGGGAAGAGGAGCCCCGATGATCCCTTCTGCTGTCCTCACCACTCTCCTCACGTTCTTCCAGTCAGAGGCACTGCAACCTCCACACCACACAGAGAGACAGCTGGTCAGAATACTCTCTATGGTGCTTCTGTAGAAGGTCGTGAGGATGGGCGGGGGCAGGCGGGCTCTCCTCATCCTCCGCAGAAAGTACAGTCGCTTCTGTGCCCTCTTCACCGTTGATATGGTGTTCACAGTCCAGGTGAGGTTGTCCGTGATGTGCACCCCCAGGAACTTGGTGCTGCTGACCACCTCCACAGCTGAGCTGTTGATGAGCAGTGGAGCGTGGTGAGGCCGGTTCTTCCTGAAGTCTACGATGATCTCCTTCGTCTTCTCCACGTTCAGGTTCAGGCTGTTGTCTCTGCACCAGCCCACCAGCTGCTCCACCTCCTCTCTGTAGTCCTGGTCGTTGTCGTCTCTGATCAGGCCCCACACCGTTGTGTCGTCTGCAAACTTTACGATGTGATTGGTGGTGAACCTGGGGACGCAGTCGTGTGTCATCAGGGTGAACAGCAGGGGGCTCAGGACGCAGCCCTGAGGGGAGCCCGTGCTGAGGGTGATGACATCAGAGGTGTTCTGTCCGACCCGGACTGACTGAGGTCTGTTGGTGAGGAAGTCTAGCAGCCAGTTTCGTAGGGGTGTGTTGAAGCCCAGATGCTCCAGTTTTCCCACCAGATGTTGTGGGATGATGGTGTTGAACGCTGAACTGAAGTCCAGGAACAGCATCCGCACGTGCGTGTTCTTCTCCTCCAGGTGTGCCAGGCTCAGGTGAAGAGCAGAGGAGATGGCGTCCTCAGTGGAGCGGTTCCGTCAGTAGGCAAACTGGAACGGGTCGAGTGTAGATGGGAGACTGGAGACGATGTGTTCCTTTACCAGCCTTTCAAAGCACTTCATCATGATGGGAGTCAGTGCAACAGGCCGGTAGTCGTTGAAACAGGTGACTTGAGGTTTCTTTGGCACCGGAATGATGGAGGCAGACTTGAAGCATGCTGGCACTGTGGCTTGGTCCAGCGAGGTGTTAAAAATGTCTGTCAGGACACCAGCCAGCTGACCTGCACACTCCTTGAGCACCCGCCCAGGTATGTTGTCGGGGCCTGGGGCCTTCCGCGGGTCGACTCTCCTCAGAGTCTTCCACACGTCGGCGGTGTCAAGGCAGAGGACCTCCTCTTCCTGATGGGGAACAGCTTTCACTGCTGGAGTGCTGTTTAGTGCCTCAAACCTCCCAAAGAAGTTATTTAGTCCATTAAGGAAGTCAGCATCAACTTCACCCACCGGGGTGGAGGGCGTGTTGTATTCAGTGATCGCCCGGATGCCTTTCCACATGCTCCTGGTGTTGCTGGCATCATGGAAAAGCTTTACATCTCTCTTTCCAGGTGATGAAGCAGATCTCTTCTTTCTTTCACCTCTTCTCTTTTTTTTCTCTTCTTGTTCCTCCTTTACTCTCCCATTGTAGGGTTCAGTCCTTGGACCAATTCTCTTTACTATACATATGCTTCCGATCGGAAAAATTATCAGACAGCATGGGTTTAATTTCCACTGTTATGCTGATGACACTCAGCTATATTTATCCATAAATCCTGATGAATCCAATCAATTACTTCGACTGCAGTCATGTCTTGATGACATCAAAAGCTGGATGACTTTAAATTTCCTGCATCTAAATTCTGACAAGACCGAAGTTGTAATCTTTGGACCAGAGTCCTCAAAAAATAAAGTTCTTGATCAATCACTTAATCTGGATGGCATTAAATTGGCCTCTTGTAATACAGTAAAAAAAAACTTGGTGTTATTTTTAAACCAAGACATGTCATTTTTATCCCATATTAAACAGGTTTCCAGGTTTTCCTTTTTTCACCTCCAGAATATTGCCAAATATTTCTTACTTCAAGGCTGGACAATTGTAATTATTTAGTGGGAAACCCCAATGGACATCATTTCTTAGAAACATCCTGTCCAGGGGTGATGCTGAAAAACTAGTCACGCATCACGCAAGGTCGTAGGTTGTGTGTCGTCATAGTTGCCATCTTGGGAAGGTGCAGCGTAACTAAGCTGTTAGCTAGCTTGTTGGAAAACATTGAAGCCTCTATCCAGTTTCTCAGAGCTGTTTTGTCTTTCAATGCTGCTACGTCAAGTGCCGACGTCTTGAATGTGATGTTTAAACAACTGAGTTGAACTAAGATTTGCTACCTCTCGTTTTAATCCATTTTTGACTTGTTTATTTCATATAATTTTTGCACGTTTATTTTAGTAGTGAGTAGAGTTTCCTAGGTTGTTGAATTAGAATAATTACTGTAACAGGGAATTGCTTGATCCAGAGTTGCATGGTTTTTCAGAATACAGAGTTACCTCTTTTGAGTTAACATCTGAGATTAATACAGAGACATTTTCATTGGATTGGTGATAAAAAGGAAGTAAGGATTAAACTCTAATTGCAGTTATAATTGAGTTATCAACGCTTGCTGGATAAACCTCATCAGTCAGAAACCGATCAAACCCCTTGTCCTAGTATAAATGAGTTCATAACAGCTAATAAATAAATGCATTATTGGTATTAATCATTACAAGCTTATAGCCCTGGGATCACCACCATTTGAACCATATTTTGTTATAGCTACCATTTGAGTTTGAATGACCTATTATTAAAATTATAATAACAAATTATAATAAATTGTCCCCTCTCAGCGACAGTCTCGCTGAGGAGCCGACCTTAATTATTGGCAGCCATAATAAGAAATGTGGCACTAAAGAAACCAGGGAACATAGTTAAATGCCTACCAGGGGCCAGAACGGGCGACATAGAATCCTACCTAAAACTACTGGCTAAGGATAAGCGTAAATACCACAAAATTGTTATTCACGCTGGCGGTAAAGACACCCGGTCACGCCGATCAGAGGTCACCAAAGTTGGTGTTGCTTCGGTGTGTGAGTTTGCTAAAACAATGTCGGACTCTGTAATTTTCTCTGGTCCCCTGCCTGATCTGACCAGTGATGACATGTTTAGCCGCATGTCATCATTCAACCGCTGGTTGTCTAGGTGGTGTCCAGAAAACGACGTGGGCTACATTGATAACTGCCGAACTTTCTGGGAAAAACCTGGTCTGATCAGGAGAGACGGCATTCATCCCACTTTGGATGGTGCAGCTCTTCTTTCTAGGAATCTGGCCGGATTTATTAGTTCTCCTAAATGCTGACAACCCAGGGTCCAGACCAGGAAGCAGAGCCGTAGTTTAACACACCTCTCTGCAGCTTCTGTACGGTTACCCACCCATTATCCTATTGAGACGGTGTCTTTCCCACGGCCAAAACCTAACAGATCAAAAACTGATCTAAAGGGAACAAATCATAAAAATCTAATAAAAATCCATACGGATCACTTTGAACCAAAAAATAAAATAATTAAATGTGGTCTATTAAATATAAGGTCTCTCCCTCCAAAGACTTTGTTAGTTAATGAATTGATTTCTGATAATCAGATTGATTTGTTTTGTCTCACAGAAACCTGGCTACAAGAGGACTACGTTAGTATAAATGAGTCAACTCCCTCCAGTTATTCAAATTTCCACATTCCCAGATCTGTGGGAAGAGGAGGAGGAGTGGCAACCATCTTTCAGTCTGATTTATTAATTAGTCCCAGGCCAATTAATAATTACAGTTCTTTTGAACATTTAACCCTCAGTTTCCCTCATCCAAACTGCAAAGCAATAAAACCTCTTCTGTTTATTGTTTTGTATCGTCCACCAGGCCCTTACACTCAGTTTTTGGATCAACTGTCAGACTTCTTATCTGATTTGGTGTTAAATACTGACAAGGTTATTATAGTGGGTGATTTTAACATCCATGTTGACACTGAATGTGATAACCTTAGTGTAGCCTTTAAAACTATCCTAGATTCAATTGGTTTTGCTCAAAATGTGCATAAGCCAACGCACTCTCGGCTCCATACTTTGGACCTTGTGCTGACATATGGCATTGATTGTGAAGAATTAACAGTATTCTCTCACAACCCTGTCCTATCTGATCATTTTTTAATAACATTTGAGTTTAATCTAACTGAGTTCTCCACCCCCAAAAGAGGGTTCCATTATAGTAGATCTTTATCGGATAATGCTGTATCAAAACTTAAAGAGTCTGTCCCCCTCTTAATATCCTCAGTATTGCAGAAATGCCCTGTAGATGGCAGCAATGCTGTTTCTTCCCATTCACAAATAGATACATTTGCTAACAGTGTGACTTCCTCATTGCGTTCTGCATTAGATAATGTAGCTCCCTTGAAAAAGAAGGTGATAATTCACAGGAAGCTGGCTCCCTGGTTTAATTCAGAGCTGCGTTCCTTGAAGCACAATGTTAGGAAATTGGAGAGAAAATGGCACTCTACACACCAAGAGGAATCCTACTTAATCTGGAGGGACAGTCTATTGTTGTATAACAAGACCCTTCGCAGAGTTAGAGCAGCATATTTTTCATCATTAATTGAAGAGAATAAAAATAATCCTAGATTTCTCTTTAGTACAGTTGCCAAACTTACTCAGAGCTGCAGCTCTGTTGATCCATCCATTCCCTTAGCTCTTAGTAGTAATGATTTTATGGAATTCTTCATAAATAAAATTGATGCCATTAAAAATAAAATAATTGGCATCCTCCCAAACATGATTACCTCATCCCCAGTAAGTAAGGCAGCATTGGAGGAATCTTTAGAACCTGCACAGTGTTTGAACTGTTTAGAAGCAGTAGAGCTTTCTGAGCTATCTAAAATCTTAGCTTCATCTAAACCTTCTACCTGTATGTTAGACCCAATCCCAACCAAGTTGTTTAAGGAGGTATTCCCTTTGATCAGTGGTCCTATTTTAGACATGATTAATCTATCCTTAGTAAATGGATATGTACCACAGGTTTTTAAAGTAGCTGTTATTAAACCTTTACTTAAGAAACCTTCTCTTGATCAAGATGAGCTAGTAAACTACAGACCTATATCTAATCTTCTTTTCTTATCTAAAATTCTTGAGAAAGTAGTTGCTAATCAACTTTGTGAACATTTACAAAGCAATGACCTACTTGAGGAGTTTCAGTCAGGCTTCAGAGCTCATCATAGCACTGAAACGGCTCTGGTGAAGGTCACTAATGATATTCTCATGGCCTCAGATAATGGACTTGTGTCTGTACTTGTCCTGTTAGATCTTAGTGCTGCATTTGATACAGTTGATCACAATATTCTCCTACAAAGACTTGAACATACTGTAGGGATTAAGGGGAAAGCATTAGGCTGGTTTAAATCTTATCTGTCGGACAGATTCCAGTTTGTTCATGTTAATAATAAATCTTCCTCAAACTCTAGGGTCACCTGTGGAGTACCACAGGGTTCAGTCCTTGGACCAATTCTCTTTACTATATATATGCTTCCGATCGGCAAAATTATCAGACAGCATGGGATTAATTTCCACTGTTATGCTGATGACACTCAGGTATATCTATCCATAAATCCTGATGAATCCAATCAATTACTTAGACTGCAGTCATGTCTTGATGACATCAAAAGCTGGATGACTTTAAATTTCCTGCATCTAAATTCTGACAAGACCAAAGTTGTAATCTTTGGGCCAGAGTCCTCAAAAAATAAACTTCTTAACCAATCACTTAATCTGGATGACATTAACTTGGCCTCTGGTAATAAAGTAAAAAACCTAGGTGTTATTTTTGACCAAGACATGTCATTTAAATCCCATATTAAACAGGTTTCCAGAGTTTCCTTTTTTCACCTCCGGAATCGCCAAAATTAGAAACATTCTGTCCAGGAGTGATGCTGAAAAACTAGTCCATGCATTTGTTACTTCAAGGCTGGACTATTGTAATTCTTTACTATCAGGAAGTCCACAAAATGCAATTCAAAGTCTTCAGCTTATCCAAAATTTCCCTGTCCCAGCCTCGGTATTTTTTAAATGATTTTTGTTTTGATTTTGTTTCTGACACTCTGTTTTTTACCCTTCTGTACGGTGACCTTGAGTGTCTAGAAAGGCGCCTTTTAAATAAAATGTATTATTATTATTATTAAATGCTGCAGCAAATGTTCTGATGAAAATCAACAAGAGGGATCATATTTCTCCAATTTTAGCTTCCCTTCATTGGCTTCCTGTTAAATCAAGAATAGAATTTAAAATTCTTCTTCTAACGTATAAAGCCCTTAATAATCAAGCTCCATCATATATCAGAGCTCTGATTACTCCGTATGTTCCTAACAGAGCACTTCGCTCTCAGACTGCAGGTCTGCTGGTGGTTCCTAGAGTCTCTAAAAGTAGAATGGGAGGCAGATCCTTTAGCTATCAGGCTCCTCTCCTGTGGAACCAACTCCCAGTTTTGGTCCGTGAAGCAGACACCCCGTCTACTTTTAAGACTAATCTTAAAACCTTCCTTTTTGACAAAGCTTATAACTAGAGTGGCTCATGTTACTCTGAGCTACCTTTATAGTTATGCTGCTATAGGCTTAGGCTACTGGAGGACATCAGGGCCTATTTTTCTCACTCTACTGATTTCTACTGTTCTCCAGTCTACTGTTCTCCAGATTTGCATTGCATTACATTGATATGACTGTTGTCATTTCAGCTTTTAACTTTTTGTTCTCTCTCTTTTTTCTTCATAGTAGGTACACCTGGTCTGACGTTCTGTTGACTGTGAAATCATCCAGGGAGGACAGATCACCGTCTAATGTAGAACAGATTACTAGATCAATGTGTGCTTCTGTGCTTTTTGTCTGTCTTGTTGTGTCTCTGCTCTGTCTTCTGTAACCCCCAGTCGGTCGAGGCAGATGACCGTTCATACTGAGCCCGGTTCTGCTAGAGGTTTTTCCTTCCCGCTAACGGGTGTTTTTTCTTTCCACTGTCGCTTCCTGCTTGCTCAGTATGAGGGATTGCAGCAAAGCCATGTACAATGCAGACGACTCTCCCTGTGGCTCTACGCTTCTCCAGGAGTGAATGCTGCTTGTCGGGACTTTGATGCAATCAACTGGTTTTCTTATATAGGAACATTTTTGACCAATCTGTATAATCTGACCCAATCTGTATAATATGATTGAACTTAACTTTGTAAAGTGCCTTGAGATGACATGTTTCATGAATTGGTGCTATATAAATAAAATTGAATTGAATTGAATTGAATTGAATTGAGTTTTCTGGCATAACAATATATATATATATATATATATATATATATATATGCTATTAACCACACAGGATTATTACAGCTAGGATTGTTACTATGAAGCAGTAGTGTTAACATCACTGTGAATGCAAAATATGATTTTTGTACATTCCAGCAGAAAAAGCAGTTTCTGAAGAAACTCAAAGAATGGTCACCCCCACCAGCATCCTCACAATATTCTAAAGAGCTGTGGTTGAGTATTGTTAAGTTTGGCCAGTGGTACAACTCACACCCTCTTGTAAGTATTTTAAATATATTATTTAGCCTGAAGGCTGCATTCTGAACATTTCCTGCCTCCTCCCTTCCCAGCGCAGCTTTGATTGGGAGCACCTGTCAGGCTGTTATCACCCCATAACTGGTTCCACCTGCTCTCACCCCTTTATAAGCTCACCTCTGTTTGTTCTTCGTCGCCGGCTCGTAGTGTTCAGTCACTCTACGTACATCATGCCTGTCTGCTCCTGTCCTCCCGCCTTGGTTCCCGTCTCGTCAAGTTTAGTTTCTGTTTTGCCGCGCTGCTGGTTTCTGTTCCTCCGTCTTCGTCTTCATGGTCTCTGGTTACGCTCCTGGTTCTGCAGCAGCCCAGCTCCCCTCTGTGTCATGGACTATTGCTCCTCCGTTTCATGGACTCTGTACCTCCGTTCCCGTTTTCATGGACTCTGGCTTCACTCCCGGTTCCTGCTCAGTCTCTCCGCTCTGCTCCTGCCAGCCAGCTCCTGCATCCTTCATCTCCGCCTGATAACAGACTCTGGTTCTTCATGTCATCATCATCCACTGCTTGCAATAAACTCTCTTAAAATCAGCTCTGTGTGTGCGTGCTGTGTCCGGGTTCATCCAAGACAAAATCATGACAATATATTTGTACACTCTATTCTTATGTCTATGTTTGGTAACACATCACATAATGAAATTAACGCATAAGGAGGCAGCCTTCTTAAGTACATACAGGTAAAGTTAAAAGCAAGTGTATTTCTGGCTTGTCAATTAGGTTGATATTTCTTCTCTGTGAACCAGTGGCAATGTTCAAAGTGAAGTTGCCTAGCAACAGCTCAATGTTTGGTTTACATACAAACTTACTCCCAGTCAGTCTGCCGAATAAAACATCTCTTTTTTTGAATGTGTGGAGGCAGAAACAGCTGGAAGAGCTTGAAAGAGAACGTTCTTCCATCGTAAACTAGATGAACTGCTGCCATCACTTGCACCCTGCACTCCTAAGAGAGTTTAGCCCAGAAGCAACACCAATCATTAATCATCTATGGCTCAGTGGGGATGTCAGAGTTTGTGGTGCAAAACCAACAAGTGTTTCTACACCATTTAAATAAAAGTGTAAACTCTGAGTAGTCAGGTTTTAGGTCAGTTAGTATTACCAAAATTAGTTCTATTTGCAAAACGGCAAAATAATTTGACATTTTTTTAGACACAAGTTAGATGTTTATACACACTAAGATTAGCAAAGTTTTTAACAATTTAGCAAAGCCCAGAAAAGGACATCATGATTTTGTAAGCCTCTGCTTGGTTAATTCACATTTCAGTTAATGTTATATAGCCAAGTTATATGCTCATCCGTTCATGATAAAATAAGGTTATATACACCAAGCGTCCATCCTGATAATGTTTTGATGGTCCTTTTTTAGGCTAAATATAGCCCCACAACGGATGCAATTAACAGATGTAAACAGACATGGCGCCATCTACCGGAAGTATTGCAGAACTATCATAATGGTGGTTTGCTTAAAGGGGAAGTCCGGTCAACAAGGAAAAATCAGGGTATCATTAGCTATAACTAAAACTAATACATTTGTGGTTATTTAATGAACTTATCTTTAATCAATAAGAAAATAAAAACATAAATTGTTGTCTGAATCACTGTGTATGGGGGCTGACATGACTGCCCAAATATGGGCAGTAAGGGGCGTTTGACATCACATCCTGCGACGTGGAAGAGCGGAAGCGGCGACAGCATTTCTCTCCGCTTTCCATGCAAAGTCAATAGGAGCCGTTCTACACAGCTGCGATCATCAATAATTATTTCGGATTTCCAGAGGACTTCACCGCTGACATTCCCAAGAGCTATTGCTGAAGCAACAATGCCCACGTGCATGGCCATCGGATGTTCCAACACAACTGGTAAAAGAGGAAAAAACATTGCTTATTTCAACACAGTCACTTCAGCAATCTCTCCTCCGCTGTGTGTGTGTGTGTGTGTGTGTGTGTGTGTGTGTGTGTGTGTGTGTGTGTGTGTGTGTGTGTGTGTGTGTGTGTGTGTGTGTGTGTGTGTGGGTGTGTGCGCGCGCTCAGCTGCAGCGCCGGTGCAAAGCCGTGCTCAGCCCAGCATGTGCTGGAATGCTCTTATATTTTAATACTTATACTATATTAATCAGCTAACTTAAGTCACTTCAGCGATCTCTCCTCCGCTGTGTGTGTGTGTGTGTGTGTGCGCGCGCTCTGCTGCAGCGCCGGCAAAGCCGTGCTGCACGGAGCGCACACACACACACACACACACACGCGTGTATAGATATATACTGTAGGACCCGACTGAGTTTGATCTTGGAAAATAGTGCGCCGTGACAAACAGAGCGTTGAAACTTGCTCAACAGCGGGTCCGCCGAGTGACGTCAAAAAATGGGAGGTGACAGTACTATTCTTGACCAAGATGGATTCCTCCACATAAACATGATTAAATGAGAATTATTATTAATTAAAAAAACGTATAATTTTTTGCACAGTATGTAGTAGTTTTATATTTAAAGTACTTTCAGCAGTTTGAATTCTGATTTTGACCGGACTTCTCCTTTAAATAATTAATCACTTGTAAATAATGCTGGACCGAGCCTGACCCTCTGCAGTGCCTCGCAGTAAAGCAGCAGCTCGGTGTGATTGAAGACCAACCATTATTAATTAAATACACCGATCTACAGCAAGTTTAACAGCCTCATATAATTTACTGACTTCAATCAACTCTGCAGTGAACACCAACATTCATACTGTAATCCCAGTGACATTCCAGTCTTTTCCCTCTTGGAATATTTTTTTTTTGTATTTTTTATTCTACTGGATCTTGGTCCACTCTTCATTGTTTTCGCTGGGAGATGCTAATAGTCGTTAGCTGCTTCCTTGTCTTTTCCCCTGCTGCGCATGCGTAGTGACATACTTCCGTTGTTGTTAAAAAATACCATGTAAGGCTTTATTTACTAACAAATTGAGCAAAAAAAAGCATAAAACACCAAAATAGTAATACGCCAGCAGGACATGATAATCTTTCATAAAACTTTTGCATGCAACCAGAGTGACCTACCGACGTTTAAATAAAAAAAAAGTCAAATAATGTGGCTATGGGCCACGTTATAAGTGAAGGCACACTCTCTAGGTGTATTTTAATCCAACACCTTATGTGATGTCATGGAAAAAATGCAAAATAGGAGCCAAGATATCAGTAAGAGAATTTTGGATCTCCACAAGTCTGGTTTATCTTTGGGCAGGGGCGGACTGGCTATCTGTCCACTCTGGGCCATCTGCCTGCCTGGTTCCTTCACCAAAAAGTTACACTGAGCAGCGAGCGCCTGAGCATCAGAGCCAGCCTCTTCAAAGCAGCAACACTCTGGGGGGACCAATGTTCCCCTCAGCTAGACACAGTCATGGCAGTTAACCAAGAAGCAAGTAGTAGCTTTGACTTATAAAGGAGTGCTGAAGAAACAAAAGTTTACCCTTGTAAAAATCATCAAAGAAGTGTGGTCCATTTGCAATAGTGTGCAATTAACATAAGGAGAAAGATAGAAGGAAAGTTAAAAGAGAGGAAAGTCTAAAACATTTTGGTTCAAAATACCAAAAATCACTCACAACCTTGCAGCTTTGTATATGCCATCAGTAAGGTAAGGCTCGTGATCATCCAAATCGTAGATTCACCCCGCACGACCCTGGATAAAAATTTTGCTCTGATTAGCATCATCAGGCTGGTCATGATGAGAGACAGACAGGAGAGGAAATGTCACCTGAACTACATAGGTTACAGATTAGTGCCCAGGCAGAAACCTGTATAACATTTTTCTCTGAGCTTCTGGCTAGATTTGCATGATGATGAGAATGAAAAAAAAATTCCCATGCAGTGATTTCAAATTTAAAGCATTACATCTTACCACACCTATCCCTTGTGGGGTCACAAGGAGTGCTTGTGCCTATCTCCAGCTGTCAATGGGCAACAGGCGGGGTACACCCTGGACAGGTCACCGGTCTATCACAGAACAACACAGAGACAAACAACCATTCACACCTAAGGAGAATTTAGAGAGGCCAATTAACCTAACAGTCATGTTTTTGGACTGTGGGAGGAAGCTGGAGTACCCGGAAAGAACCCACGCATGCACAGGGAGAACATGCAAAAACCCAGGGCAAGGGTAGGACCTGAACCCAGGACCTTCTTGCTGCATGGCAACAGCACTACCCACTGCACCACTGTATTACTGTGCAGCCATACATCTTACCTGTCAGGCCAATTTAAAAGTAAATGTGGAAATATATTCCAGGAGACAACCAAATTGTATCTTGACGTTGCAGTCAGTTCTGAGGCAGACTGACAGAAGAGAGGCTGCCATACAATCCGCTCCACTTGGACCTCTGACCGAAGGCAAACTGGGCGTCTTGGGTTTTGCCCAAAGACTGAGACAGTCGAAGCAGGGATTCGGACCAGCAACCCCCCCTTTACACGACAAACTCCTAGCTCCTGCACTATTGTCGCCCCCATTAACCTTTATATTTTTGTGGTGAGCTATAGTGAAACTGATTAAAAAGTGGTCTGGGAGTTATTAAAAGGTACTGTATTATAAAGAAATGAAGGCTAAACCAGATATCAGGACAACCTTGCTGGTCGTTGTTCATATGCATCTGGGAAGCAGGCCTTTCCAGGTAAAAGTCCAGAGCTAATTTTTAGTCCCACTCATTGCAAGGGTATGGTAAATGTACTTATATAGTACTTTATCAAGTCAGAGAACTCAGAAACACTTCACATTACTGTCAGTCATTCACCCCTGACAGTGGTGAGCAATGTTAGTATCCACAGTTGCCATGGAGCAGACTGACAGAAGTAAGGCTGCCATACATCGGCGCCACCAGCCCATATGACCACTGCCAGCAGGTAATGCAGGTGAAGTGTCTTGCGCAAGGACATGACTGAGACAGTCAGAGTGAGGGATTGAACCGGCAACTCTCCAGTTATAAGACAACCTCCTTAACTCTCGTGCCACCGTCACCCCATAACAAGGATAAACCAGACTTGTGGAGATCCAAAATTATCTTCCTGAGTATGATCTCAGCATGCCTAAAAGTGCCATGTTCATCAGTTTAAACAATCATATGGAAGAAGTAACAACATAAGAATATTCTTCCATTATACTATTCAGGAAGCAGAAGGGTTCTGTGTCCCCAATGTGAACATTTTTGTACAAATTGTGCAAATAAACCACAGAACAAAAATTAATGGACAAACGCTTGTCACAAAGTGCCATTATACACAATTAGACCAGTTCTGTATCAGCATGGGCTGTGGAGGTTTTATATTTGTTCAGAGCATGCCTTAATACAGGGGAGAAGTGAGTTCGCTGGCAGACAGGGGACTTGGTTGCACTTATTTTTTTCTTCTCTTTATTTTTGGGTTGAGAATTGTTGGAGGTAAGTTCACGGCAGTTCGGTAAGGTAGAAACTCACAGGTGTTCAGGTAAAAGGCTTCTGATGTTCAAGGAAGGCTTTCCGTAATGAGGATTGGGAAATCCTTGCTAATGTACATCATGGTTACCAATGAGGATAGGAGGAAGATTATTCTCAACCAGGGAGCAAGGGTAATCCTGGAAGAATAAAACATGAAGACACTTAAGCCCCTTTTCCACAGTCTTTGCTTCGCTGTGTTCTATTCAACTTTGCCCACTTTGCAAGCTTTAAGACTGCAGTCTTTCCCTAACAGGCTGGCTTTTCTAGACCCTACCTCAGTGGTTGGCCCTGGGTGTGGCCAGCCAAAAGTGGAGCGACTCTGTAATATGGAGAGGAAAGATGGATGGATTCACTGGATACACTGAAAGCTGTTAAGTTTTGTCTCTAAAGAGTGTGCGACTCAAAATGTTGTTCAAACCATTGTTGTGTGTGTACGGAAGAGGGCAGAGCAACCGCTGCTGTATCCGCAACGGCAGCCTTCTCTCTCCCGCAGAGAAGGCAGTCGCTGCAAAGTGGGCTCCATGCCACAGTGACAAGACACTGCCACTGTCCGTGTGGAGCCTAATAGTGTGGGGATCGTACTGGAGTTCTGCTCCACCGCAGTGGCCACCAAGAGAGGAAACTGCCACCAAGCGGGCTTCACGTCTTTGTCCATGTGGAGCTTTTCTCCACTGTAGAAGCTGCATATAACCCAAAGAAGACTCCAATGAATCAGCACAACATTTGTCACACAGTGGGAAATCTGTTTTGGTTCTTGTATTTCTTTAGTTCTGCTAATGTTGCATGATTTTTGTATTTTTGATAGTCCCGTATTTGTCAGGGTTTAGTTTTGATCTGCCTTTTTTTACTGTTAGTTTTCAGTTCCTCCTCCTCCTCTCACTCAGCTTACCCTCCACTCCCTCTGCAATCAGTCTCACCTGTTGGACATTAATTAGTCAGAACTCACTCCACCTGCCAGCCTCCCTACATAAACCTCCCTCAGTCTTCTCTTCCCTGCCGGTCCGTCATCAGACTCCACTCTCTCCTCGCCTGTCTACCTGGTTTGCTCCTGCTTGCTGTTGGAATCCTGCCACCTCTGAGTCTCAAGTTAAGTCTCTGCCAGCTACTGGATTATTCTGCCACCTCTCTGTTTCAAGCCTCTGCTAGTTGTTGGATTTACCTGCCTCACCTGTGCTTCACCTCCTGGACTTAAACTGCCACCTCTCTGCGTCTAGCCTCTGCTAGCTGTGGGAATTACCTGCCTCCTCTGTGCTCCAGCGCAGCGGCTCTGCCATCAAGGACTCTCTCCAGGCCGTCAGCTCCTGCTCACATCTACACCCCTGTTCCAGTCCAGTCCTGCCTCTCTGGTTTCATCTCACTACTCGTCTTCCTTTCAATAAACTCTCAGTTTTAGCTCCGTGTGTGGTGTAATTTCTGGGTTCATCCAAGAAAAATCATGACAGTATTTTGCATGATTGATTTATATTTTGTACGTAATCTCTGTATGATTTGGTTGGCATTGTTATTGTTTTCCGTTTGAATCCCTCTGGAAAAACAAAGACTGAACTTTATTGGTCTGACGGTAGAGCCGAGAGGTGGGACGCAGAAATCAGTGTCATGCACAGGTGTATCGTGGAGCGCCATTAGTCACTAGATAAAAGGAACTGAGACAGGGGAGGAGCAGATTTGATTGATCAGTGAAGCAGGATCACAAACGTTGCGGTGAGGCGGTCAGTATTGACGGATACACAAGCTCAGCACCAACCTAAGCAGATCCCGCACATCCTGAAGGTGCAGTCGTTGGAGGAGGACAGAGAGGCCAGCGCAGACGACAGGAGCTTGTGAACAATGTGCCACTTCCACTCGTATTGGGAGCGATTGTAGCCATTTGCACGCTCACACATTTCAGTAGATGTTTCCTGGTGCGGGGACACTGGCCCCTCTGGTTTTCCGCAGCTGTGGCAGGCTGAGGAGGACGCGTGCGTAATGCTTCGAGGACAGAGACAGGGAGGCGTCGACAGGGAGAAGGAGCTGGTGGCCAGTGGGTGGTGAAGGGTGCTGCAGAGTCAGCATTTCCTGGTGTGGGATTGGCAGCATGGATCAGTAGGTGGTGCTATGTGTTAGATATGGCCCCTTCCTGGGGATCTGAGACTATTTCTGACTCCAAAAGAAAGAGCCTGAGTTTTACTGCATTGACTCTGTAATGAAGATCTTCATTGCTTATTCTGGCACACTTAAAGCGCTGTTATGAATATTTTGAAAGAACAAATTACACTGAGAGAGATTAAAGAATTTTATTTTTAATTTGAGTGTTTATAGGCAGCTTCTTCACAGCTGGTACTGATAATGACCTGTCCTGCTAACAAACCAAACAAATGGATAAAGTACTAGTATTACTGACTAGTCTTTGAAATAGTGTGAAATTATTTTTCAGTGTACTGTTGTACAAATGACTTACCTCTGTTTCTTCCTCTGCAGGGTGTTCAGACTAAAAGATACCCCAGGGGCCTGAGCACCTTTCAAAAGTTCTTGAAGAGTCCATTATGAATTGAAAGGGAGAAGTAAATTGTGCACTTATTGTTTAATATTATAGATTTAAATCTGGGAATAGAAATGTTTGAGATGTTTAGTAATAGATAATGTCAAATATAATGTGATGTTTTAGCCACTTTGTATGTTTGTTAGTGTATATATGTTTGTTTTCCCTGTTTCCCATGGTAGGTCTGTTAATGGGAGGGGTAGTGGTCTATAAAAGGCAATTAACATTGAGAGAGCTGCTGCTGTGACTATGTGTGACCTGTGAAAGTGTTTTCTACCTGTATTTGCCTTGAGCCTCCTGCTTAAACCAGCCACTAAGGTCCATCCTAACAGGCTCTTTTGAACATTAAATTTTTTTTATTGTTTCTTTTTATTTCTTTTACTGTTTGCAACCTGGCTAGCTTGGACCTTTTATATATTTACATGGGTATAAATTGCCTATAATATCATTTTGTGTGTCTGGTCTTTGGGGCCTCTGAGTTGCTTGCTCTCCCCTGTAATATGTGATCGGAATTGGCCACATATTACCACACTGGATAAACATAAACTCTGACGACTTAACTCTGCCTCCTGCTCCTCTTTAAGGCTGAAATACACCAAACCATCTGATCCAATGGATAGAGCCGTACAGATTCTTTCCTGACCTACTAGCTGCATAGAGGCAGTAAACGTTAAGAATTGGCCGCATCCAGTTGCGGACACCCCAAGGTTCTTTGCCTAAATAATGTGGTGTTTTCAAATTGCAGACTTGTGACTCCTGTAGTAATAAAAAGACTCTTGAAACAAAAGTTTCTTTAACATATATAAACTAAAAAGACAGAGGGATGTTTAGAGCTTCAGTACTGGACTCTCATACAAAAAACAGAGATGTAACCGAGAGCCCCCACTCTTGGTTACGTCAGCTTATATAGATGAGCAAAGCCTGCTCAGGATTGGTCAATTGCCCCATGTTGTCTTCCAGGATCCACATCACCATTAGACTGGGAGCTTGGCCCCAGGGATATCCACGTCCAGAGACAACGTCCTTGGCTTTGTGGGTGATCTTGGTTCCGTTTAATAAAGCAAGTTTAATGAAAACTCTAAGTTTGTCAACTATCAAATCAGGGAAACTCCAAGTTTTCCATTTCACTTAGAGAGGTCACTCAACATCTGTGTCTGTTAACGTAGTAGCATTCTCCCTAGAACTAACCAGGTCAAGAGCAGGTTTTTCTCAATGAACTCGGCGTGTCCTCTGTCTCCATCCTCCTTAAAGCCACTTATGGCGTTTAATTTCCTGATTCAGTCAGGAGAGTTCTGTTGTAGTTCTGTGCGAACAGTAAACAATTCAGTAGGTCCGTTAGACACATTAGGTTTCAAAAACACAAACATGGTATGTCCTTTTGATGAGGATCCGATCGATTAATTTGCAGGGAATTAAATATTCTTCTGGAGAGGGTTATCAGACTGCGTGTAGATGTCCTTTCATATCCTGATAGTTCTCTTTATAAGCGCTACCATTTTACCTTAGAACCCATCACATACATCGACGACTTTATCCGTTCTTACACTTGCTGCATTACACGTCAGTCATGCTCTCACATGCCAGCAGGGTTAGTGTGTAGCGTTGCTACACACAAAACCTTTTTATATAATGTGGGAGATGCTGAACACCTGAGTAAGGCAACGGTGTGTAGAACAGTAAAGAAGGGTGTGCCTGGCCTTGAAAGGGCTTTTACTCCGCCTTGTTAATTTCCATAAATAAACCCATCTAAGCCATCTGTTAGGACAAAAGAAAAAAAAAAGGGTCATGAAGGAAAATAAATACCTGTGAATATGCTAAAAACAAGTAGATACAGACATGGGAAAATCATTGGACCATCCTTGTTTTCTTCCATTTCATGTTAATGTCTTTTTTGGTTCATCAATTCGTAACTCCTGTGTGTATCATGTGACAAAAACATGACAGAAAATAAAACCATCTAAACACTGTTTTGAGCAGTACTGTGCCACAGCTATTGATGGTAGAACTTAAGCAATGTTCGTTATTATGAAGGAAACCATGGAAAATGGCTAGATATCAACTCTTAGTTAAAGTTCTTATATAATATGTGTCATGTTTTTGTCACGATGAACCCGGACTCAGACCACACACACGGAGCTCGGTTTAGGAATGTTTATTGGAAGGACAGGAGGGACTGAACTGCTGGAGGTCGCTGGGACGCTGCGGTCGCTACGCCGTAGAAACGGGTACCTCCAGAGCAGACTTGAGAATCCTGGCACAGGGGAGACAGAATTAGTCCAACAATGAGAAGAGGATCTTACTTGACACAGGTAAGTAGCGGGCAGACACGGAGGACTCGGGACGGGAGCTCAGCCAAACATAGGAAGAATCTTTGGCTGACGAGGAACAGAAGGTTGACATCCAGGAAGACGTGGGAAGAATCTCTTTCTCAACATCAGGTGAGCGAAGGACGAATGAAGACGAACCAGCGAGGAACTGAGGCTTAAATAGGGAAGCAAGCAGGTGGAGTGGATTCTGCCTGATTGCAGACCTAACGGGTGTGACTGATTACTAGAGGGTAAGCAAAGTGAGAGGAACTGAACTCATAAAACAAGAAGCACAACCAAAACTAAACCCTGACAATATGGACATATGTATGAGTATTAATATTCTTCTTGTGAACTGTTTTTGTGACACACACATGCTGTGGCTCTACGGTTCCCCAGGAGTGAATGCTGCTTGTCAAGACTTTGATGCAATCAACTGGTTTCCTTATATAGGACATTTTGACCAATCTGTATAATCTGACCCAATCTGTATAATATGATTGAACTTGATTTTGTAAAGTGCCTTGAGATGACATGTTTCATGATTTGGCGCTATATAAATAAAATTGAATTGAATTGAATTGATCTTTAAAAAAATTATAACAAAAATCTCTTATAAGCAATTTTTATCATAGAATTTGTCCAAACAAATGTACCTTTAAAAGCAGAGAGTAAAATGAACAAAAAACTGGGAAACAAAGTAGTCTGATATTTTTTTCCATGACTGTATATAGGCTGAGGCATCCAACATTACTTGTGTTTTGGAACGTAGGCTCACAGGATGAGCTCCCGCCAGGGATTCCGTCAGCGGATGGCCTTCCTACATTTTGGCTTAGGGCCAGCTCCTCTGTCTCCATTCGTGGTGGAGGTGGTGGACCACCAAATGCTTTGCATCTGCCTTCTTTCTGTTGGCTGAGAAAAAGTCTGTGTTAGTTTAATTAAGCTTCATTATTTAACAGAAGTTGATATTGGTGAGAGCACATTGATGTGTGTGGTAATAGCCTATTCTAAAAAAACAACTGCACAGTCAAACAACCACTTAGTATTTACTGTGTAAAATAAAACAGAATCAAAATGAGCAGGTACCCCATGAGATGATGCAAAAGTCTTACCTGTTTGAACAACATTTTTATACTTCATCTTCACCTGCTGCCATGCGTGTTTCTCCCCCTTGGGATTGCACCTAAGTAGAATACATTTATACACTACCATTCAAGCAGAAAACTAGTTTTCTCCCATAATGTTGTCGTGGTTACAAAGGACTACATATAAACTTATGCATTAACTCGAGCAGCAATCTTCTCCCACACCATCTCCCTCTCCTTTGCAGTTGTAGCACTTGTTGCTCTCTTTTAAAAACATGCTCCAACTCACCGTATCCCTGCATTAAAATCTCTAGTTCCAGTGGTGTGAAATAGGCGGACCTCCTCTTGCCTGTTGCCATGGTGAGTCATCGAATCGGGGGCCTATTGATGATGGCTTTTTATAGTTGTTATGAACGCGCTTGACTCCGAGTGAACCTACTGAGAGTTGATTAAACTAACTCACACCAGCCATTGTGAAACCAAAATCTCAGAGTTTCCAACCACAGACTAGATCAATTCAGAGTCAAGGATTTGACTCTGAGTTTGTTAACACTGCTTCGTGAAACAGCCCTCTGCTCGTTTCCCTGGTAACTGCCTTTCACAGCCACAGCCTCTGTTATCTCATAGTCCATAACGTAAAGCTGCTCAAACAAGCTCAAAGAAGATTTCTGTTTCACTTTCATATCTATTTGCTATACTTCTGTGCTCATATCATGGGTAAGTATGCTGTTTATTGAAATGTTTTATTGACCTGTATGTTTTCTGGGATGAACCTATATGGGGACAATCTAATGCACCCTCAGAATCTGGAGACCTGATAATTCAAACAGCACAAGAAGTGAAGGTTTAAAAGAGTTTATTTTTAGTAAACTGTTGTAGCTAGAACTGGAAACGACTGGAACCCTTATCAGGATCTCTGTAGAGAGGAGAATAAGGTTAGTGGCCAGGAATAACTCAGTGATGGTGACAACACACTGAATAGACACCACTAACCTTCTCAGATGCCGTGAGGTTGCATTGGCTCTGGGGATTGATCCTGACAGCGCCGTCTGGAGGATCCGGATCTGTCATGAACGGGGACAGATGGACCCAGTATTCAGACCGAGAGACAATCTACTTGGCAGAAGTTTCCAGGAGGGCTATGCAATAGGGAAATCCAGGCGAGAGAATTGGTGACAGGAGGCACACGCACTGTGTAGAGATGTCCAAGTGGGGCAGAGACAGGTCCGAGGTCCCGGTTTAGGTCGTACACGGCATGCAGGAGAATCCAGACAGGGCAGACCCGGCTGCAGAAACAAATCACAGGGGGGGCATTCCATTTTTTTAGGGGGGCACACTTTAAAAAGTTTTTTATTACTTATTTATTACATATATATATATATATATATATATATATATATATATATATATATATATATATATATATATATATATAGTGTAGTCAGTTTTGTCAAATTAGGCAGGCTTCCAACCAATTAGGCTTTTGAACACAAAAGCCTAATTTTTGTTTCAATTAGCTGGAACAAAAATAGTTAATGGGCAGGTTGTAAAAAAATTGGGAAGCTTTTCACAACATTTGTTGGGCTTTTAGAAAGAATTACTAACAAAATATATCAAAATAGTTGTCAACGTCGGACAGGAAACCAAAACATTTTAATAAAATGCCATCTCCTACAACTCATACTGGTCAATTTATTTTTTAAATAAGCCGAATCTGTCGATCTGACATCATCATTGAATAGTAGTTATAATGAATAATATTGATTGGTATGATAAAACAAGAAAAGAATAATGGTTAATCAAGTGTTTGGTCAGTGTAAACGCCCAGGAGGGGTTGAGTTCTACTTATCAACTTAAAAATATTTCATGACTGCGTGTAAGAGATATGTTTAATTGACCTATACTGAGAGAAATTAAGTTTATATTAAGGTAGATTTACAACTCATGTTGGGAAGCTATTTATAAATAATTTTTTCCGGTTGATATATCATGATTGTTAAAGAGATCGTGTGTGTTATTTGGTTGTCTGATTGCATATTTTGTTCGGAGGCCGTATGCAGTTTTTTTCTTTGCTTCAGTGCAGTTGTGTGCTAATGGCATATTCTTATGTTTAATAGTTCTTATGTGTTTAATATTTCTGTGCTTTTAACGTGAGAGTTTGAGATTTGGGCTTTTTTTTCTTTTAAGTTGGGCAGGTTTTATGTTGGGTTACTGGAAACTATCAGTGAGATAGGGTAACCTGTAGTGCTGTGTCTGTGTCCAGCATAAGCTACACGCTTATTAGCATGAGATCAGGCTGAACACTGACTGAAGTAAAAAAATCACACTAAAAGAGGTTCTGTAATTACAGCAGGTATGGAGCGCAAGGAGCAGAACAAAGCAGAGTTCCCTTCTGTCTGCAAGTAACCCAAGTTTCTCCAGTTTGGCAGTAGATCTGCTCCTGGTGCTGCTAACTGTCGTAGCTAACCCTCCTAGCTGTCGTAGCTAACCCTCCTAGCTATCGTAGCTAACCCTCCTAGCGTCAATGTTTACTCCACTTTAGACTTCAGTGCTGACATTTCAAACAGTAATTAATCGCTCTGCTTTGTTGTCACTTCTTGTAATTGTTTGGTAATCAGACCAAATTTCCATCCCGCTCTACCGACACCAACGGTGACCACAGCCGAACACCGCGTCGGCGACCGAAGGCTATAACTCAGTGTCCCGCCCCACTCCATCTGTGATTGGCTAGCATGTTGCCTTCAGTCGTTGATTTGATTGGTTAAATTGTATGATTGACACATCAAAGATAGTACTAATAGAACGATGGCCACTCCGAGGTATATATATAAAAACAAAAGACAGCTTCCAGTCCAGGGCGGGCACAGCTGGCTCACAGGGCGGGCACGGCCCCCCAATGCCCGCCCATGCCGCCGGGTCTGAGACAGGGGCAGAGGCAGACAGGCTTGGTCAATAGGCAAGGCAGGAGGCCAGTGTCCAGAGATCAGAGGCTAACAAAAGTATCCAACAGGGGCAAGGCAGGCAGGAGCAAAACAGGAATGAGACAGGTCAGTAACAGGAGCTCAATACAAAGAACACTGGATGGTCTACTCACACAATGGTTTTCAAGAATCTAGCGGTTACACATTGGGAGAACCAGGAATATATTGTGCTCCTCCCACATGCGACAGCTCAGTAATTAGAGCTGCCGCAGGTGTAATCATTCAGCTCTGATTACTAGTGCAGCACAGGGAGCAGGGGATGATGTCATTGGATTGCACACAGCATCTGCTCTTGGCAGGAACAGATAGAAATCATTACAGATAAAACCTGGCCGGAAATTGCATCCTGTGTACCTTGCGGTTCAGAGATTTTATTTAGTATTTTCCCCAAAGTGTATGTGTTTTACATACACTTTGGGGAAAATAACCCTAACCACTCTTGTAGCTGGATGTGTTACCAATTTAGATTAAAAATCATTTGTGGCACCCTGGACATGATTGATCATTCATTAATTGATATTATTCGTTGTCATGGTTTTGAGGCTTTTCCCACATGCAGAACACACACAGGAGATTGGAAGCAGGTTTAACAATGTTTATTGAGGGAAATTAGGGTAAGAGGTCTGCGGAGGTCGACGGAGTTGACAGCGTAGGCTTACACACAAGGTCGGCTGGAGGCGTGGGAACAAAGGTTGGCTGCGGGACAGAGAGCGAGAGGTTAGACACCGAGAACACGGAGGTAAGATATCTGTGGGACGAGGAGCTTACCACATGAAACGTAGAGAATCTGCCAGGGGGGAAGGAGGCGAGTGGATCCAGCGGGGCAGACAGCCTGAGGTGGTTAGGCTGGACTGCAGTGGAGAAGGTGGCAATACGGCAACAAGGCCGGGCGATGGAGGGTGAGCGGGGTCCAATGGTGAGGCTTGGGAAGCGGGACCGGCCGGCTGCCAGCTGGAGAACTGAGGGAGCTTTCGACGGGACATGGCTTGGGTCTTACTTGGAGATGAGGGAGCACTGCGGAGCAGGATCCGGAGTGAGGCAACCTGGCGCACAGGAGAAAGCAGTTAGACAAAGGATCGTGGGAGTCGTATAAACAAAGGCCGACTGAGTCATACCACTTAAGGTTAATACTCTGGCAGTGTTGTGCAGGCAGCCTTCCACTTATATGCTCCCCACTAGAGCCGTGTAATGCGGATCACCTGCGGGCACATGCCTCCCTGCCAATCAGCGGCCACCTGTGGAGAGGGAGAGAGAGAGCCGGCATCGGGCTGGATCCTGACATTCGTATTATTATTGCATTGGTGTTACTTATGTTTCTGATTATTTTACCTTTGGAGACAAAAACAGCATAATTTCAATGTGTGAATTATTAACAATGAATATTGACTGAAATAGAGGGCCCCAAAATCTAATTTTGCTAAAGGCCCCATGGAGGCTTGGGCCAACCTTGATCCAGTCCCCCGGCACAAACAGAGCTAAATAGCCAATAGGCTAAATAGGTTCGCTTTCCGTAACAGAGAAGGAGGGGGAGGAGACCTTGTCAGCGCATATAGCCTTTAACCTATATAAAACTAATTTCGCTGTGATCAAAAGTCTGCGATACTTTACTTAAAAATCTTGCCGTGGCTGAGGAAAAATTATACTCATAAAGCTCTAAAGATCAATCTTGTATACCCTCCAGTTCTGTCAGATGCCCCACACCTGCAGTCACTGCGATACCCAGGCAGAAAGATGCTGTGTTTTATTACTTTTTTTTTATTTATACCAGGAGTAGAATAGAGTGGGGCCCAATGGTGAAAAATAGAGTTGGGGGCGATGGAAAAGAGGCTAAGGAGATGTAACGGCATCAGTTGTGAGTTGTCCTGTTTCTCCGGAGTACGGATGAGTCGCAGCATGAGTGGCAGGATATGGATACAATTTCTCTGCCTTTGTCTGGTTGACTTCTTGCTGATACCCACTGGACCGGAGTGGTACTGCAGTTTCCCCCCACACGTCCCATACCTCATTGGGCTGTTTTACATAAATGGCCCCTAGCTAATGGAAACACAAAAACCCAAAAGCCCCAGACTTTGGTTTACCACGGGAAACGAAAGCCTGGAGCTTTAACCCCAGGGGCTAAAGTTGTGTTGCTGTTAAATGCCAGGAGGACTATGACCAGTTCTACATTGTGGAAACAAAGCCCCCTCTGACCAACTGGATGGCCCAGCATAGAAGAGCAACATCATCAGGCCAAGATTCTGCAGTTCACACTCATCTGCAGGCCAGCAGTGACTTCTTCAGGGATCAAGATGCTCTCATCCTGGATACAGAGGAATGTTGGTTTGAGGGAGGAGTAAAGGAAGCCATTTTTGGGAAGTGAACATGGGTGGAGGCCTCTGGGTTCAATTGTTCCCCTCTTACAATGCTGTTATTGCAAGCACTAATGATCGGTTGGTAGGGTGAGTGTCTCCTTTTGCACACGAACAACCAGTTTTGATTCAATTCAATTCAATTCAATTTTATTTATATAGCGCCAAATCATGAAACATGTCATCTCAAGGCACTTTACAAAATCAAGTTCAATCATATTATACAGATTGGGTCAGATTATACAGATTGGTCAAAATGTCCTATATAAGGAAACCAGTTGATTGCATCAAAGTCCCGACAAGCAGCATTCACTCCTGGGGAACCGTAGAGCCACAGGGAGAGTCGTCTGCATTGTACATGGCTTTGCTGCAATCCCTCATACTGAGCAAGCATGAAGCGACAGTGGGAAGAAAAAACACCCATTAACGGGAAAAAAAAACCTCCGGCAGAACCGGGCTCAGTATGAACGGTCATCTGCCTCGACCGACTGGGGTTACAGAAGACAGAGCAGAGACACAACAAGAGAGACAAAAAGCACAGAAGCACACATTGATCTAGTAATCTGTTCTACATTAGATGGTAGTAACGGGTGAGCCGTCTTCTCTGGATGATGTCAAAGTTAACAGAACGCCAGACCAGGTGTACCTACTATGAAGAAAAAGAGAGAGAGCAAAAAAAAATAAATTGTTAATTTTTTGTTACCGTTAAAGTTGTTCATCCATTATGTGAAGGTAAGGCTGAGTTTAACTCGTCAGACTGAAGAGACAAAACAAAATATTTTAACAAAGAAGAAACCGTCCAAGGGACCTACTAATTTTTTTCTACCTAGTTTTTCTTTTAGATGCATCAGGACATCATTGGCCATTATTCTAACATTTTACCAATATAAATAATTTTGGTAATACTAACTGACTTAAAAATTGAAAATATTGGTCTTATTTAATGTCAGACAGTGAGAATAAACTGAATTTGTGTCTTTTTATACAGTGAATGTAAACTATACAAGCATCACGCTCATCATTTCTTGAGGTTTGTTATGTTATCCCAGATCTGTCAGGGTTGAGTTTTGGTTTTGTTTCCTGTTTTATGAGTTCAGTTCCTCTCACGTTGCTTACCCTCCAGTAATCAGTCACACCCGTTAGGTCTGCAATCAGACGGAATCCACTCCACCTGTTAGTTTCTCTATTTAAGCCTCACTCTACCTTCAGTTCCTCGCTGGTTCGTCTTCACTCGTCCTTCGCTCACCTGATGTTCAGAAAGAGATTCTTCCCACGTCTTCCTGGATGTCAACCTTCTGTTCCTCGTCTGCCAAAGATTCTTCCTACGTTTGGCTGAGCTCCCGAGTCCTCCGTATCTGCCCGCTACCTACCTGTGTCAAGTAAGATCCTCTTCTTGTGGTTGGACTAATCCTGTCTCCCCTGTGCCAGGATTCTCAAGTTCAATTCAATTCAATTCAATTTTATTTATATAGCGCCAAATCATGAAACATCTCATCTCAAGGCACTTTACAAAATCAAGTTCAATCATATTATACAGATTGGGTCAGATTATACAGATTGGTCAAAATGTCCTATATAAGGAAACCAGTTGATTGCATCAAAGTCCCGACAAGCAGCATTCACTCCTGGGGAACCGTAGAGCCACAGGGAGAGTCGTCTGCATTGTACATGGCTTTGCAGCAATCCCTCATACTGAGCAAGCATGAAGCGACAGTGGGAAGAAAAACCACCCATTAACGGGAAAAAAAAAACCTCCGGCAGAACCGGGCTCAGTATGAACGGTCATCTGCCTCGACCGACTGGGGTTACAGAAGACAGAGCAGAGACACAACAAGAGAGACAAAAAAGCACAGAAGCACACATTGATCTAGTAATCTGTTCTACATTAGATGGTAATAGTCGGTGATCTGTCCTCCTTGGATGATTTCACAGTCAACAGAACGTCAGACCAGGTGTACCTACTATGAAGAAAAAAGAGAGAGAACAAAAAGTTAAAAGCTGAAATGACAACAGTCTTTTCAATGTAATGCAATGCAAATCTGGAGAACAGTAGACTGGAGAACAGTAGAAATCAGTAGAGTGAGAAAAGTAGGCCCTGATGTCCTCCAGTAGCCTAAGCCTATAGCAGCATAACTATAGAGGTAGCTCAGGGTAACATGAGCCACTCTAGTTATAAGCTTTGTCAAAAAGGAAGGTTTTAAGATTAGTCTTAAAAGTAGACAGGGTGTCTGCTTCACGGACCAAAACTGGGAGTTGGTTCCACAGGAGAGGAGCCCGATAGCTAAAGGATCTGCCTCCCATTCTACTTTTAGAGACTCTAGGAACCACCAGCAGACCTGCAGTCTGAGAGCGAAGTGCTCTGTTAGGAAAATACGGAGTAATCAGAGCTCTGATATATGATGGAGCTTGATTATTAAGGGCTTTATACGTTAGAAGAAGAATTTTAAATTCTATTCTTGATTTAACAGGAAGCCAATGAAGGGAAGCTAAAATTGGAGAAATATGATCCCTCTTGTTGATTTTCATCAGAACTCTTGCTGCAGCATTTTGGATAAGCTGAAGGCTTTGAACTGCATTTTGTGGACTTCCTGATAGTAAAGAATTACAATAGTCCAGCCTTGAAGTAACAAATGCATGGACTAGTTTTTCAGCATCACTCCTGGACAGAATGTTTCTAATTTTGGCGATATTCCGGAGGTGAAAAAAGGAAACTCTGGAAACCTGTTTAATATGGGATTTAAATGACATGTCTTGGTCAAAAATAACACAAAGGTTTTTTACTTTATTACCAGAGGCCAAGTTAATGTCATCCAGATTAAGTGATTGGTTAAGAAGTTTATTTTTTGAGGACTCTGGCCCAAAGATTACAACTTCGGTCTTGTCAGAATTTAGATGCAGGAAATTTAAAGTCATCCAGCTTTTGATGTCATCAAGACATGACTGCAGTCTAAGTAATTGATTGGATTCATCAGGATTTATGGATAGATATACCTGAGTGTCATCAGCATAACAGTGGAAATTAATCCCATGCTGTCTGATAATTTTGCCGATCGGAAGCATATATATAGTAAAGAGAATTGGTCCAAGGACTGAACCCTGTGGTACTCCACAGGTGACCCTAGAGTTTGAGGAAGATTTATTATTAACATGAACAAACTGGAATCTGTCCGACAGATAAGATTTAAACCAGCCTAATGCTTTCCCCTTAATCCCTACAGTATGTTCAAGTCTTTGTAGGAGAATATTGTGATCAACTGTATCAAATGCAGCACTAAGATCTAACAGGACAAGTACAGACACAAGTCCATTATCTGAGGCCATGAGAATATCATTAGTGACCTTCACCAGAGCCGTTTCAGTGCTATGATGAGCTCTGAAGCCTGACTGAAACTCCTCAAGTAGGTCATTGCTTTGTAAATGTTCACAAAGTTGATTAGCAACTACTTTCTCAAGAATTTTAGATAAGAAAAGAAGATTAGATATAGGTCTGTAGTTTACTAGCTCATCTTGATCAAGAGAAGGTTTCTTAAGTAAAGGTTTAATAACAGCTACTTTAAAAACCTGTGGTACATATCCATTTACTAAGGATAGATTAATCATGTCTAAAATAGGACCACTGATCAAAGGGAATACCTCCTTAAACAACTTGGTTGGGATTGGGTCTAACATACAGGTAGAAGGTTTAGATGAAGCTAAGATTTTAGATAGCTCAGAAAGCTCTACTGCTTCTAAACAGTTCAGACACAGCGCAGGTTCTAAAGATTCCTCCAATGCTGCCTTACTTACTGGGGATGAGGTAATCATGTTTGGGATGATGCCAATTATTTTATTTTTAATGGCATCAATTTTATTTATGAAGAATCCCATAAAATCATTACTACTAAGAGCTAAGGGAATGGATGGATCAACAGAGCTGCAGCTCTGAGTAAGTTTGGCAACTGTACTAAAGAGAAATCTAGGATTATTTTTATTCTCTTCAATTAATGATGAAAAATATGCTGCTCTAACTCTGCGAAGGGTCTTGTTATACAACAATAGACTGTCCCTCCAGATTAAGTAGGATTCCTCTTGGTGTGTAGAGTGCCATTTTCTCTCCAATTTCCTAACATTGTGCTTCAAGGAACGCAGCTCTGAATTAAACCAGGGAGCCAGCTTCCTGTGAATTATCACCTTCTTTTTCAAGGGAGCTACATTATCTAATGCAGAACGCAATGACGAAGTCACATTGTTAGCAAATGTATCTATTTGTGAATGGGAAGAAACAGCATTGCTGCCATCTACAGGGCATTTCTGCAATACTGAGGATATTAAGAGGGGGACAGACTCTTTAAGTTTTGATACAGCATTATCAGATAAAGATCTACTATAATGGAACCCTCTTTTGGGGGTGGAGAAATCGGTTAGATTAAACTCAAATGTTATTAAAAAATGATCAGATAGGACAGGGTTGTGAGAGAATACTGTTAATTCTTCACAATCAATGCCATATGTCAGTACAAGGTCCAAAGTATGGAGCCGAGAGTGCGTTGGCTTATGCACATTTTGAGCAAAACCAATTGAATCTAGGATAGTTTTAAAGGCTACACTAAGGTTATCACATTCAGTGTCAACATGGATGTTAAAATCACCCACTATAATAACCTTGTCAGTATTTAACACCAAATCAGATAAGAAGTCTGACAGTTGATCCAAAAACTGAGTGTAAGGGCCTGGTGGACGATACAAAACAATAAACAGAAGAGGTTTTATTGCTTTGCAGTTTGGATGAGGGAAACTGAGGGTTAAATGTTCAAAAGAACTGTAATTATTAATTGGCCTGGGACTAATTAATAAATCAGACTGAAAGATGGTTGCCACTCCTCCTCCTCTTCCCACAGATCTGGGAATGTGGAAATTTGAATAACTGGAGGGAGTTGACTCATTTATACTAACGTAGTCCTCTTGTAGCCAGGTTTCTGTGAGACAAAACAAATCAATCTGATTATCAGAAATCAATTCATTAACTAACAAAGTCTTTGGAGGGAGAGACCTTATATTTAATAGACCACATTTAATTATTTTATTTTTTGGTTCAAAGTGATCCGTATGGATTTTTATTAGATTTTTATGATTTGTTCCCTTTAGACCAGTTTTTGATCTGTTAAGTTTTGGCCGTGGGAAAGACACCGTCTCAATAGGGCAATGGGTGGGTAACAGTACAGAAGCTGCAGAGAGGTGTGTTAAACTACGGCTCTGCTTCCTGGTCTGGACCCTGGGTTGTCAGTATTTAGGAGAACTAATAAATCCGGCCAGATTCCTAGAAAGAAGAGCTGCACCATCCAAAGTGGGATGAATGCCGTCTCTCCTGATCAGACCAGGTTTTCCCCAGAAAGTTTGCCAGTTATCAATGTAGCCCACGTCGTTTTCTGGACACCACCTAGACAACCAGCGGTTGAATGATGACATGCGGCTAAACTTGTCATCACTGGTCAGATCAGGCAGGGGACCAGAGAAAATTACAGAGTCCGATATTGTTTTAGCAAACTCACACACCGAAGCAACACCAACTTTGGTGACCTCTGATCGGCGTGACCGGGTGTCATTACCGCCAGCGTGAATAACAATTTTGCGGTATTTACGCTTATCCTTAGCCAGCAGTTTTAGGTAGGATTCTATGTCGCCCGTTCTGGCCCCTGGTAGGCATTTAACTATGGTTCCTGGTTTCTTTAGTGCCACGTTTCTTATTACAGAGCTGCCAATAATTAAGGTCGGCTCCTCGGCCGAGACTGTCGCTCAGAGGGGAAAATTTATTAGAAACGCAGATGGGTTGGTGGTGATCTGGGGGCTGAAATCTAGAGCTATGCTTACTACGAACCGTCACCCAGCCGGTCTGCTTAACCGGTTGTTCGAGTGCGGCTGTTGGTTCGCTACGTGAAGTTACTCTTTGTGGCTCCGCGCTAGCAAAGGAGCGGCTATCAGCTGGTTTTTCAACAGCACGGAGCCGGGTCTCCAGTTCTGACATCCTCGCCTCCAAAGCTACAAAAATACTACAAGTATGCTCTGGAGGTACCCGTTTCTACGGCGCAGCAACCGCAGCGTCCCAGCAACCACCAGCAGTTCAGTCCCTCCTGTCCTCCTTGCAATAAACATTCTTATACTGAGCTCCATGTGTGTGGTCTGAGTCCGGGTTCATCGTGACAAAAACATGACAGCACGAACCAGCCAAAAGGTGAACCCGAGACTCACACGGAGCGGTCGTGCAGGAGCCGGCCAGCTAACGGGACTGGAGATTATTGAGCGGTGTAACCGGCTCTGGAGTCAGAGGGAGACCGTACCGATCTGGCCTGACGCCTCGCATGTATCTCGCCATGGTCAGCCACCGGCACGGAACAGGCGTGGAGGACGCCGAAGAAATCCAGCGTCGTACCTGGCTGACGCCCCACATTCCTCCCGTGAGGGTCAATTACCACCGCCTACTCCGCTGCTCTTGGCTTCCGTCCATCTCCACCCAACAACCTCCACACCGGCTCCAAGGCGCTCGACCGCACCTCCTCCTCCCGACAAGCAGCAGCCTCACGTCCACCAGTCTGCGGGGAAAGCAGGGGCACACCACAAGGATCCCAGGATGGTGCCCAGGCCCCTGCAGCGGCCCCCGACTAGCCATGGTGAAATTGATGGATGGGATGTTCTTCCGCCATTAATCCCTCACCGCATCAAGGAGCCACCACAAACCAGAGTGCCACACATAGAGGAGTCCCAGTTATGGGACTTCTTCTATGGGGAGAGGGACGACTTGTTCCCCAGCTGGTCTGTCCCTGCAGGGGTTGGTGCACCGCACGTTACGGCCCAAGCCTGCGTGGGTGTGGTGCACATTGAAGAGCCTGTCTCTAAGGTTCCTGCTGCGCACGCCACGGCCAAGGTCTGCGTGGGTGCGCACAGACCTTCATCGGCCGCCTTAAAGGGTTCTGCCGCACACACCACAGCCAAAGTCTGCATGGGTGCGCACGTCCCTTCACCGGCTGCTCCAAAGGGTTCTGCCGCGCACGCCACAGCCAAAGTCTGCGTGGGTGCGCCCGTACCCTTACCGACCGGATCAGATGCCCCTGCCTCTGCTAAGCACGCCACGGCCAAAGTTTGCGTGGGTGCGCTCGTACCAACACCGGCCGGATCAGAGGCTCCTGCTGCTGCTGCGCACGCCACGTCCAAGGTCTGCATGGGTGCGCATGTCCCTTCACCGGCTGCTGCAAAGGGTTCTGCTGCACACGCTACAGCCAAAGTCTGCATGGGTTCGCCCGTACCTTTACCGGCCGGACCAGAGACTCCTGCTGCGCACGCTACGGCCAAGGTCTGCATGAGTGCGCACGTCCCTTCACCGGCTACCCCAAAGGGTTCTGACGCGCATGCCACAGCCAAAGTCTGCGTGGGTGCGCCCGTACCCTTACCGACCAGATCAGAGGCCCCTGCGCACATCTCAGCTCCGCCGGCCGAGGAGGGCTCAGCGCCGCCGGCCTTTGCTGACGTCCCGCCGCCGCCGGCCTTTGCTGACGTCCCGCCGCCGGCCTTTGCTGACGTCCCGCCGCTGCCGGCCTTTGCTGACGTCTCCGAGTCCCGCGAGGGGTTCCAGGAGGACCCGCCTCCTCAAGTTTCCGAGTCCCGCGAGGGGGTCCAGGAGGACCCGCCTCCTGACAGCTGCAGCCGGACCTCTCCTGAACTCTATAGCCAGGGGCCGCCAGTGACCAGTAGCCAGGTGCCGTCAGCAGCCCAATGTAGCCCAGCACTGCCGGCAGTCCATAGCAGTTTGACACTGCTTAGACCCAGTAGCTCGGGGTTCCCCAGTGTTCTCCCCTGCTTCTTTGAGAAACTCCTTGGTTCCTGCCGCCAGCCTCCATGTTCCTGCCGGTCAACCAAGCTGCCATCACGTCGCCTGGGACGCCCACGGTGACGCCCGTGCCAGACTGTTCCGCTTGGCCCGGGTCGTCCTCCGAAACGCCCGTTGCTGACTTTGTTACCAGGCTGGGGCAGCCAACTGTGGCACCCGTACCTAAATGTGTTGCCTCGCCGGGGTCGCCCGCCGCGACGCCCGCCTCTGACTCTGCCTCGTCGGGGCCGCCCTCCTCGAGGCTTCAATCGGGCGATGCTGCTCCGCCTCCTGCCACGTCCTGGCCGTCCACCACCAACTCCATCTGGTCGGGTAGCTGGAAAAGGACGCCTGCGCTTTAAAGGACGCCTGCACTTTAAAGGACGCCTGCGCTCTCAGAGGTCCCAGCGCTCTCAGAGGTCCCAGCGCTCAGTTGTTTAAGTCAGTTTAGCTTTGTGTGTTCTTCTAGTTCCTGAGTTGTTCTAGAGCCCCTAGTTTTCGAGTTATTCTAGTTCCTGAGTTGTTCTCGTGTTCACTAGCTCCCGAGCTATCTTAGTGTTGAACCAGTTCCTGAGTGGTTCCCGGTGTTCTCTAGTTATTTTCTAGAGCTTTTTGGTTTCAATGTTCTCTAGTCTCCGCCTTAGTTTTTTGTTCTTGTCTTAGTTCTCCAGTTGTAATCTCGTGATTTAGCCCCTAAGTTCTACAGGTTTCTGCGCTCCCTAGTTTTAAGATGCTTCCCACTCCTTAGTCTTATCTGGTTCCTTGGTTTCCGTTCTAGTTCCTCGTGGTTTCTGTTTTGTTCTGGGCCTCCTTAGATACCCTGTTTGTTCTAGTTCTCCAGAGGCCTCCTAGTTCCACCGTTTTCTCTAGCATTTTGAGTTTTTTTTTTTCCTTGGCGTGTTAAGACGCCCTCCAGTCCCTGGTGTATTGGATGCAGCTATTTTCTCATGGTGTGCCCTTATGCCTGTTTAGTCCGAGACCTTTTGCCTACACTCTCAGTTTTTCTGCTAGCGTTTATTAGACGCTCTCTTTAGTTTATTAGCGTTCTCTAACGCCTTCTAGTTTTCCCTGGGTTCCCTAGTTTCCCGAGATCCCTGGTGTTCTCTGTCTCCCTTCATTCAAAAACAAAACAGCTCAACTGTAAAGCTGTCAGAGGTAGGAAATACAAAGGAAACATCCAACTTTAGGGAGCTACACACACATCCTCTACTGACTGGCAAACAGGTAGGAGCTTGGAGAGCTACTGTGACCTGCTGCATGTTCATATGTTCAGAGGAAACATTAAACAAAGTATGTTTAAATCTAATTGTTATTCCTCATTTTGGTCAAAAAAGGGGGGACACTTTTTAGATTCTTTAATTGGCAGATTCTGAGTTCAGCCAAGGACATTTCTTACTAATTTAAAATGAAAATCATGCTGTTGTAACTAATATGTTACATCTGGTAAATTCTAGTCAGGCAGAGATGGAGTGTAACTGCTGGGAGCACTTAGAGTGGGGGGATTTCACCTGAAATACTTTCTCTTTATCGCTTTCCCCTGGTGAAGCACGTCCTTTTGTAATGTAATTCCCAAACTTGACTTCTTCCTTTTACTCAAAGGGCAGTAAGGTCCGGTGATATAATTCCAGCATTCACAGAAGAAGATTAACAGTCCCTCTGAGGGCTCAACAGACGCTTGTCAATCAGAAGAGCCAGTGCTCCTTTTCACCACTTTGTTCTCTGGGCTGATGCAAAGGGCACTCACTCGTGTCCATTGCTTGAATGTTCTGGAATTTCCTTTGCAAAGAAACAGATGAACGAGATGCATCTAATGACTTTACCAGTTCGAGATACATACTTTTATTTAGCAGTACTTTTCACAAATAAAGAAATACCTTTTCATTTAACCATTTGTGTTAGCCACAAGATAACTAAGTAGATGTGAATGCACAATATTATCCCCGGAAGATTTATTAAGAGTGGGTGCAAATTCATTTCACAAGCTTCTATTGAGACCAATAATTAGCACTCTTTGTGAAGAGGATGGTTTCTGTCTTTCATTTGCTGAATGATCTCAGCACTCTTGTGAGGGAAAATCATAAGAAGAAATCAAAGCAGACAAAGAACAGGAAGTCTTCCTTTGAGCCTTGAAAAGGCTGGGTTAACATATTCATGAGTTGTATTTGAAAATGCATCAAAGCTGGGACAATACATGGGCCACTGAACAGCCTGGAAATAGGTGACTACTCATGTGTGAGGAGTACCGTGGACCAAGAGGATCAGTTACTGCCTTTCATGGCCGTTTTCCGAGGCTGATGGAGCAGTTGGGGTTACTTAAAATTCAGCTGTTTTCATCTTTGTAGGGTAGGCTGTTATTAGTTAGGTGTAATGTTGAAATGTTACTGTTCAGGTGAGAGATTAAGCTTTTCAATAGATTTAGTTTCTATGATTGAAAATGCAATAAACGGAAAATCACATCGTAAGAAATACCTTTATTGTCCCACAATGGGAAAATTTGGGTGGGACAGTGGCAAAAACACACTTACAAACTTATACTACATTAGTAATGAATAACAGGCTAATTTAAAGTTAAAGGAACAATAAGCGATACTTCACAACTAGGTGGTGCTTTAGCACTGTCTGTAGACCAAATCAATATCTGTGCCAAGCCACAACTCCGGCCCCTCCTTTCCCTTCTCAACCATCGCCTCCTATGCACATATTTGTAAAGGATAAAAACACAGCAAAACAGCCTCGCCTTTCAGAGGAACATGTCTCGTTAAGAAGTAACTCCTAACTTTATAATGCTTTATAATGCTGTTAGCATTTTGATCTGCTGCGGGTGCTCTCTGCTATGTTGCTCCAATGCTGCGCTGCCCTGATGGTGGCGTTTTAGGGCAAGGAGGGGGTAAGACCTCAATGGCAGCTGTTCACATGCACGTACATGCAGGCATGGCCCGTCTGGTTATGTAAACAAGAGACTGGAGAACAACATAGAGAGTATGTAACATCAGACCATAGTCCATCTTAAATATTACCTTTAGTTCTTCACATCACTATTTTTTTTAGTTGATCTAAAATAAGGAAATGTCGCTTATTGCTCATTTAAGTTCTAAACCAAAAAAATAATGAACTTATCAGAAAGGCAAAAAATTAAATATTGCGCAATTAATGATAATGACATATTCAGCTAAAATGCCATATTTTTTGTTATTTGAATTTTTATTATTTTTCAATCATGAACATTTCCAAAACACAAACAAAATATGAAAATGAACATATCTTGTCAGTAAAGGGTAACTGACATTGATTTCAAGGCAAAAGCAAGGCAAATTTATTTAAGTACAAAGACAACATAAAGTGCTTTACATGTTTAAAACATAGGAAATAAAAAAAGAATAAAAGAAAGTTGGAATAAAATGTAGAGAAATAAAACATGGGAAAATGGAAACTAAGAGCAAATATTAAAAACGGTTGGACTACAAACTTAAACTAATGATGTTTCAGTAAAACAGTTTAACTAGAACAGTCAAAGGCAATCCTAAACAAATGTGTTTTAAATCTTGATTGAAAAGAGCTAATTTTACAACACACAGACGAACAGACAGAGTGCTTTATTTGAGCGAAGTTCAGAGAAAAGTACAATAAACAGGCTGCAGGTAGAGATCTGCCCTCAAACTTAATCTAATGATGTTTCAGTGGACTATAACAGCTTGACTTGAACATTACCATTCAAAGGCAACTGTCATATTTGGGGTGAGATTGGTGGTTGGACCCAAAAGGCAGAGATCAAGGCAGGGAGAGGTTATGAGAGAATTTAATGAACAAAATCCAAAAACTTACAAAAACACGGGAGAACTCAGGAGCAAAAACCAAAATGTAAACCTGGGGTGGAACATGAAGAAGCGACGAGGCAAAGTGGCTGGCAGCAGCAGTGGGCACAGTAGTAGTAACAGGAGGTAGTGCAGCTGAAACAGGCGAAACAGTGCGGAGCAGAACAGAACAGAACAGAACAGAGACACCAGCAGGGAGTGGATAAATGAGAGGATCTTAAATACTGTGAGGAAGGGAGCTGGAAACAAAGGCAGGGGTAGATTGGATAATTGAGCACAGGTGTGGAGAAGGAGCTGAGAGAGAAACTGAGAAGAGAGAGAGAGAGTTGGTGGCAACAGGAGTTGAGAGAAAGGAACAAAAGCAGGCAGAATGTAACTAAATAAAGATATACAAAAACCAATAACAGTGTAACCCATGACAGCAACTCTAAACAAAATGTGTTTTTAATCTTGATTTAAAAGAACTCAGGTTTTCCGCACTTTTACAGTTTTCTGGAAGTTTGTTCCAGATAAGTGGAGCATAGGAACTAAATGCTGCTTCTCCGTGTTTGGTTCTGGTTCTAGGTATGCAGAGTAGGCTGGAGACAGAGGACCTGAGTGGTCTGGAGGGTTGATACACTGATAACAAGTCTGTGATGTATTTAGGTGCTAAGCCATTTAGGGATTTATAGACTAACATGAGTATTTTAAAGTCTATTCTCAGGGATACAGGGAGCCAGTGTAAGGACTTTAGAACTGGGGTGAGGTGCTCTACTTTTTTACTCTTTAGTGAGAAAGCAGGCAGCAGCGTTCTGCATTAGCTGCAGCTGTTTGACTTTTTTGGCAGACCTGTGAAAACACCTTTGCAGTAATTTCAGTGTAGTAGCAGCAGTAAGGCACTGGAATGCAGTTTATGCAAATATACCATTCAACTGGTCAAATATCAATGGTTCATTCAGGGCTCCATTCTGCCAAGGCATATCGTCCTCTATTAGTCCAACTGATTCAATTCAATTTTTTTCAATTCAATTTTATTTATATAGCGCCAATTCATGAAACATGTCATCTCGAGGCACTTTACAAAGTCAAATTCAATCATATTATACAGATTGGTCAAAAATGTCCTATATAAGGAAACCAGTTGATTGCTTCAAAGTCTCGACAAGCAGCATTCACTCCTGGAAAAGCGTAGAGCTACAGGGAGAGTCGTCTGCATTGTCCATGGCTTTGCAGCAATCCCTCATACTGAGCAAGCATGAAGCGACAGTGGAAAGAAAAAACACCCGTTAGCGGGAAGGAAAAACCTCCAGCAGAACCGGGCTCAGTATGAACGGTCATCTGCCTCGACCGACTGGGGGTTACAGAAGACAGAGCAGAGACACAACAAGACAGACAAAAAGCACAGAAGCACACATTGATCTAGTAATCTGTTCTACATTAGATGGTAATAGCGGGTGATCTGTCTTCCCTGGATGATGTCACAGATAACAGAACGTCCGACCAGGTGTACCTACTATGAAGAAAAAAGAGAGAGAGCAAAACTTTATAAGCTGAAATGACAGCAGTCATTTCAATGCAATGCAATGCAAAACTGGAGAACAGTAGAAATCAGTAGAGTGAGAAAAATAGGCCCTGATGTCCTCCAGTAGCCTAAGCCTATAGCAGCATAACTATAGAGGTAGCTCAGGGTAACATGAGCCACTCTAACTATAAGCTTTGTCAAAAAGGAAAGTTTTAAGATTAGTCTTAAAAGTAGACAGGGTGTCTGCCTCACGGACCAAAACTGGGAGTTGGTTCCACAGGAGAGGAGCCTGATAGCTAAAGGATCTGCCTCCCATTCTACTTTTAGAGACTCTAGGAACCACCAGCAGACCTGCAGTCTGAGAGCGAAGTGCTCTGTTAGGAACATACGGGGTAATCAGAGCTCTGATATATGATGGAGCTTGATTATTAAGGGCTTTATACGTTAGAAGAAGAATTTTAAATTCTATTCTTGATTTAACAGGAAGCCAATGAAGGGAAGCTAAAATTGGAGAAATATGATCCCTCTTGTTGATTTTCATCAGAACTCTTGCTGCAGCATTTTGGATCAGCTGAAGACTTTGAACTGCATTTTGTGGACTTCCTGATAGTAAAGAATTACAATAGTCCAGCCTTGATGTAACAAATGCATGGACTAGTATTTCAGCATCACCCCTGGACAGGATGTTTCTAAGAAATGATGTCCCATGGGGTTTCCCTCTCCTGTCCTCTTTGCCCATTGTCCTCCAGTCTATGCAGCATGGATTTGTAAGATTAAATCCCCACCATATCATCTGTCCATTATTTTGATTTTGGGGACAGAGTCAGTTTCAATGTTTCAAAACCATCCTAGAAGCTGTAATCAATCCAACCATGATAATAAAAAATATTATTTTAGGTACATTTGTCATTTGTGTTCTATCCCCAAAGAAGCATACTGCAGATGTCAATGGAGTTGCTACATCCATCCAATTACTCAACACGTCTACCATGTTAACCCAGAATGGTTTGACCAGTTAGAAGTCCCATATACAAATGTAGAACAGTTCCTAATTCGGATTCATATTTCCAGCTTGTATTATCCTTCATCTATTTCATTCTATATTGTCTAATGGTGAATGACAATATCTATGTATGTCACGAACGAGAGATTGAGGACCCAGTATTCAGCCAGACAAGAGAGGTATAAGCAAAAAAACAGGATTTAATAATAAACAGGGACAGGCAAGGCTCAAATTGTCAAAAAGGCAGTCCAAAATCCGGTACACGAAAGGCAGTCCAAAACAGGCAAAAGTACAGACAAGAACAAGGCAAAACTCAAAATATCCTAAGGCAGGTCCAGGTCAGAGAAACAGGTAAACAATCGTACAGGGCAAGAAAATCCCGTTCAGGGATCAGGCTGGCTCAGAATCAAAAAGGCAATCGGGTCGGTATCAATAGTGCTCTCCCTGTAGCTCTACGCTTCTCCAGGAGTGAATGCTGCTTGTCGGGACTTTGATGCAATCGACTGGTTTCCTTATATAGGACATTTTGACCAATCTGTATAATCTGACCCAATCTGTATAATATGATTGAACTTAACTTTGTAAAGTGCCTTGAGATGACATGTTTCATGAATTGGCGCTATATAAATAAAATTGAATTGAATTGAATTGAATTGAATTGAATTGAATACACCGCTGGATAAGACTCACCAAGTGGCTCGAATTGATCTGGCAGATTGCAGGAGGAAGAGGCAGGTATAAGTAGGGGAGTGAGCAGGTGAATGGAGTGAAAACTAATTACTGGCATGGGTGGAGCTTATCAGGAACAGGGAAGTGACTGAAACTGATTGGATGGTGACTGGAGAAGAGGAATGACAGGGTGTTGACTACGAGGTGAGCTGGCAGATAGCTGGCAGGTGAACTGAGTGACTGATTAAAGGCTGGATACAAAGAAGTGAACTGAGCAGGCCAAGTGACTTGATAACAAACTACTCCATAAACCAAAACAGAACCTAAACCTAAGACTAAACAAAACACACGCTATAATAGAAACCAAACAAGAAAGAACCCAAAACTGATTTTAAAGGCCGGAGAGTTAACTAATAAATCAAAATTAACAAAAAGCCAAAACAAAACCCAAATCCTGACAATGTATTATTTTACATTGTGTAAACTTTCCGCTTGGCTTTCTAATATATTTTCCTCAGTCTGCCAGAATCCATAGCCACTGTTCCCTTCCTATGTTTAGACTCAAATCTTTTTCCCACAGCAGTTTAATATTGATAGAGTCCTCATTACTTGAAAGCTTAGTCAGTTTGTAAAATCTTGAGGCTGTTATTTGTTTGTGTAGTAAGTTTAAAAAGTAAATAGTTAATTTGATTTTAGGATTTCACGTTGTTTCTAATTTGTAAATATTTACAAGTGTTGTCTTCCCAATTCCAATTTATATAGACTTTTTAGTTCTTCAAATGTCTTAAACTGTCCTTCTTTATATAAATCTCCTACAGTGGAAACACCATTTGATTGCCATTGTTTCCAGTATCCAGTTTTTTACCATTCCAGATAGTTTGATTTAGCCATAATTCTGCAAGTTATGAGGCACCTTGTATATTTGTTGTACTTTATTCCAAACCTCTTTAGAGTGTATGAGGACTGAGTTTGAGCTCTCCTTTTGGGACAGCCTCTCACTAGGACTAAATGGTGAGCATAGTTCAGTCTCAATATCCATCCAGTCTGCTCTTTTTTATCTATTTTTATTCCAATATTTAGCCAATTTAATAATTTCAAACGATAATCTATATAGTTTCAGGTCTGGCAAGTTGAGTCCTCCTTTTTCCTTAGGGGCACATAGTTTACTCATTTTAATTCTTGCTACTCCCCCCCCCCATAAAAAGGATCTAATGAGATTGTATTATCTTTTAAAACTTGTGGGTGTTATTATAATTGGAAGTGTCATCAATAAATAGTTCAATTTGAGCATGACCATCATTCTAGTAATATTAATCTTCCCCCAGAGAGTAAGTTGTATTTTATCCCAGTTTTCCAGATTTATTTGTAATTTTTGTAAAACTAGTTTAAAATTCAGATCCACTAGCTCCTCCAAGTCTTGAGTAAGCTGTATTCCCAGATATTTCATGCTCTTTGGTACCCACCTAAATTTAAACTTTTCTATCATGTACGCTTGGCCCATTGGTGTCATTGGCATGGCCTCAGACTAGTATCCGTTAAATGTGGGAGAGCTTCCTCAGGTTTCGTTATTGTAGCTAGTACATCGTCTGCATATAATAATAATTTATGTTCTTCTCTACCACTTTGTATACTGGTAATTCCTTTGGTCCCCCTGAGAAAGACCAAAAAATGGTGATACAATCCCATTAGTCACTACCGCTGTTTTGGTTTTTTTGTAAAGTATCTTTAGATAAAATGCCATATTCCTGTTAAATAAAGATTTACTGAATGATGTGATAAAATTATGCAATATGTGTGATTGCACCCCTTGCACTCCAAAAGACAGCAGCCTCCTCAGCAGGTAGAGTCTGCTCTGACCCTTACTGTGAAGAGCATCAGTGTTGTGACTCCAGTCCAATTTATTGTTCAGGTAAACATCCAGGAACTTAGAAGAGTCTACTATGTCAACATCAGTTCCCTGAATGTCAACCGTGTCAGTGAGGTGGGTATGTGCCTGCCACCAGCTCCTTTGTGAACGTGACCTAATTAATAAAGAAATGAGTGAGCACTCAAACAAGAAGTTCTTGACATTCTTTAACTTCTTAAGGTTCTAATATATACTTATCTCCTCGTGCCTGAGCCGAGAACACATCAGGCTGAACATTTTCCATCTGGAGATTTAATCCAAGGATGTGCTCATTGGCTGATTCTCAGCCCCCGTACTGAGAATCAATAAACCACCAGCCCAGTAATAGTCTGTTACATGCTACAAACACACTCCTGGTAACTCCTATTTACACACTAGTTTCTCAGGGACTGTCTGGTTGTGCATCCATGCAGATTGCACAGTTCTGTAACTTGAAGGTTTAAAATTATTACACAGTATTTACTACCGGCATGAGTCTGTCAACAATGTGGCGTTCGGGTGATTAATTCAGGGAACAATACGGCAATCTATATTGGTTGTAAAAAGACTCCTATCTGACTTTTTGACTCTGGTATGAGTCTTGTTAGATCCTAAGGAGTATTGCATGTTCTAAGCTTTTCAGGAAGTGGTGTTGGTCTGGACAATTAGCTGATTTCATCAAGAGAGAAAAAAACGTGTGGAACTGCCTGTTATATGTAACCTGTGTGCACGCTGAGCCTGTGTCAGTCTCACCGGACATTTCAGTATAGTAACACATAATGACAATACAGATTTTTGATTCTATTGTGTAGGGAGAGTGACAACCATATTTTGGTAATCTCCCTGAATCACAGTCTCAAATCTAGTTGGCCCTCATATTTTTGTCTTTAGGTTAGCTGGGATTTAGGCTGCACGGTGTTCTTCCTCAGTTATTTATTTTCTTTATTTTATTTTTTTTCAGCAGCCTACATGAAGACCCACTTCAAGATGTACATGGAGCAGACCCATAAAGAATGGTCAAGTATCATAGGCTCTCTCCAGTATCCCTGTTTCTTTTTTGTTTGACCTTTTGCCTTTGCTGGATTAATACTTTCATTTTTAAGAGGCAGTATCATGCTTTTCTGCTTTAATGTAGCACCACCCACCTCTTCTCTTCAGTCTCTGACCGCTACTGCACTGTTGCAGTATTCATTTGTTCATCTAATTTTCAGAGCTTCTCTCCTCAAGGGTGCATTTGAGTGTTATTGTAAAAATAAACACAGGTTAATGTTAAAGCAGAGTTAAACATTGTAAATGGAGCAAAAATGTTATAGTCTCATTGTGACCGAGTCACTGGTTATAACTTTGCTTTTCACTACCAGAAATATCTTTAAAACAAGGTGTGGCTGTTGAAAAATATAAGGACATTTCTGCACAGCAGGAATGGTGGCAGTAGCCGATTTAGCAGAAAATACAATATTCATATATAGCACAACGTGGTTCCGCAATGGAGGAAAAAATTGCTTATTGTCATGTAAAAAGTTTGTGTACATCCTTTCAGTTTTCCCTCTAAAGGTTTTCAAAAGTTAAAAACAATACAAGCATATAAATACAGACCTATTCAATAAGTTAGAATATTATTAAGTAGTACATTTGTTTCAGTAACCCAATTCAGTGTGTGAAACACGTCATATTGATCATTTCCACACAGACTGATGCTTTCAGACCTTTATTTGAGTTTATTTGAGTATTGAGAATATTACATCAGACCAATAGAAGACATTTTAAATACAAACATTTGGGCTTAATAAAAACTGTGTTTAATACCTGCTGAAAAAAGCAGGCTGAAAGGTTATTCTCAAAATGTGTTTTTAATCTGATAAACGATTACACTAAAGAGATGACTGGAGATTTAGATTTTAGCTTGATTTTTTTTGAGCAGCAATAGAATGGGTGGATGGGTGAATACATGGATTACAAAAATACTGTACAAAGACTTGAGACTAAAAACACTTGGAGTTGTTTTGATATTTACACCATCAAGTCTACCATATGTACTTGAATGCATCTGGTAGATTTCCTAAGTCGTCAGGAAATTCTGATCATGACAGTAGGAGTGTGTTATCACATCTCAAATGCTGTGCAGCATTTTGACTTTAGCAGATGTTTCTCCAGTACCAAATTGCATCACTGTAAATTAACATTTTATGTCTATTTGATAAAATGTGACTAACTGCAATCAATGAATTACACACTTCAATCAATCAATCAATCAATCAATCTTTATTGTCAACTACAATTTGCATTTTATTCGAAATTACAGTTCCAAAACAACCGTCCATCAGGGGGAACGGTTGACTGAGGCCCTGTGTTGCGAAAGAACGCAGCCGTTAGGCGCATTCTTTCAACTGCCAAGGACCCCGTCTGACGCGGTTTCCTTGGGGCGCTGCCTTGTCTTGTGTGTCTCTGTATTGTCACGTGATGGACTGTCTGCCTCTCACTCAATGAGCGCTGGAGTCAGGAACCAGCTACATTGCAAGGATAAGCAGGTGTAGACGATGGATGGATGGATTGAAGCACAAGCGCTTGCACTCTCTGTAGGGGGTGTAGTCTGTTGTTTCAGTTGGTTGTCCACATTCCCATTTTTATTATAGTCTGCACACTGCGTGTGCGGCATTCCCAAAGCAGGAAGAGCAGCAGCCTTAAAGTCATATTATTATTTTTTTAGTTTCTGCATGACTGAATGTGAGGACAATGGGAATAATTATTGCAATATCATACATAGACTTCTAATGGCTAGCAGTATAAAAGTACCACCCATAAAGTCAAACTGGAAATGTACAAAGAATGTTCTTCCCCTATAACCCGTCTTGTGCTACCGCTTATTGAATACAGGCAGATTTTATTGTCGGCAACAACCAGTTTAAAACAGAGGTCTAATAATAATAATTATAATAATACATTTAATTTATACTGCACTTTCCATCAAAAGATCTCCAAGTGCTACAGGTAAAAAAGAAAAAAAGCATAAAAAATTAAAAAAGGTCTTCAACGTGAGGGTCATGACCCCTAGTTAGGTACTGCACAGAGGTCACAAAATTAAGCCCTGAGCCCACAACACCAAACCTCACTACCACCACGCCCCTCAACTTCCAGGCTTATAAACCCACTCTATTTGTGGTTACATGAAAAATAAGATAGCTGGTGACAGATAAAGAATAGAATGTTCTTTTTATTCACATGTTTAAGTTATTTGTGTGTATATTTAGTCAATTTTTACACTATACATTGTTAGTTAAAGTCATCACTTTTACATTTCTCTCTTTTTTTCTCGCTCTTCTTCAGAAGTGTGAATGTCTCACTTTATCAGACATTTTATATGAATTTAATAGCTGGTAAAGATGCACACTTTAGTTGCTTACCTTCAGTCCCAAGCAAAGGAAGGAGAAACATCCCCTGCAACTGACATGAGGATTGTTATGTTCTGTCCAAACCCATGATGCCATCTTTTTTCTGTAAAAAGATGTCAAACAAATGCAAAATACAAGCAGGAGGCAGAGTTTAGGAGTCATATAGGGTGAGAACAGCAGGTCAGATCAATATAGCATGGCATCGATACAGTGGACACATCATGGACACTGGAGGCATTTTTTTCTCAGATTTCATATCTGAAGCATAGCGATACATAAAGCACCTTAGGTGACAGATTATCAATACCACTATTATCTGACATGTCAGAGGATATGACAGAGAGTTGGAGAGTTGTGCCGTCATGTCGCATCACAACATTGTCGTGGATTCCTTTAGCAATCTGAACAGATGGCTCATGTTGCTACATTCACACTCTGTGTGTGAGCATTTAAAATTAACTTTCATGCCCTGTGATGACAGGACAGAGTGTAAACAGGAGTCTTCCTACATATGTTAGCAATAGAAATAATGGAAAATGGAAAGTAATATTTAGCTCTAGTTCTACATATGAGCTTGGCAACAGTAATAGTATCTAGGAAAAAAGTGTGTATACATGTTGATTCCCACCTTGTCCATCTGTTGCTGCCATATTTAAATGTATTTATATCTTATTACAGCAAATGTGAGAAAGACATCATGTGAAATAATTACACCCTCAAGTGTTATTCTTTTCTTTAAATATCTTATCAACTCAAACCCTAATTTTAACAGACACAGGTGGGCAGTGGTGGGAACAGTCAGGTTAATCCACAAACAGGCAATTGTGGAGCTTGTCAGGGTTCTCTGTGTTTCCGTGCTCTAACTCTGCTAACTCTAGTTGACTGGGGGGCGTGGCCCACACCTGCGGCTCGTTGAGCGACTTCCACTGGCTTTTTAAGGAGTGCTCAGACAGATGGAAGACGCCAGAGTGTTAAACCAGTCGTGGTATGCCGTGGCCTCAGACTTGAATCCTGAACCCCGTATCTTGTGAGTTGTTTAGAATCCCGTTTTTGGACTAATGTTTGGTCTCCTGTGGTTCTCAGTTTTCGTGTTTGGATTTACTCACCTGCCTGGACGTCGTGTTTGAAGAACCAGATCCACAGAATCACTGCCGCTCAGATTTTGCTCTGGCATCTCCACTCAGACTCACATGGTGATACCAAGCCGGGCCTGAGATCACCTTCCCTGGATTCTTCTGGTTCACCTGCAAACTCTCTGGTTACTCCATCTGTTCCTCTCGTCTGCTGTGGTGCGCTCCGGATCCCTCGCCAGCTTACCACCTGTCAGCCCTCCAGTCACTACCACCTACGAGCTACGGTCACAGAGTCCCCTCGTTATTATTCTCCCTGGATAGGTCAACCCTGCTAAATGATAAGCGGCGTAGCTTCTGGTACTTTCCCCTGGTTCGTTCATTCGTAACATTACTCCTCCTCCTTTCCGCAGTCGCTCCAGTACTGACGTTCAGACCTCGCCCGAGCCACACGCTGTGTCTCCTCCTGCAGCCTGAACCTTTAAATAAACATCTTAAAACTGTGCTTGTCTTCCGTCTGTATCTGCATGTGGGCTAAACACTTAAAAACCATGACAATAATAATATTAATAATAATAATAATAATATTAGTTAATGTCAAAAGATGGTTTCTTCAAACAGAAAAGAATTGTATCTGCCAGTTATGTGGGATTCTACAGCACTTCCTTGACCTTGGCCTGGCCTGAGACAAGTTTCTAGTAGTGAGGAAGGCTTCCTGCTTTCTTCCAGTCAGGGTCAGCAGCGGAAATCTATAATGGGCTGATAATGTACCTGTTGCATTTAACTGAGATTCTCCATCCAGACTGCTTCTTTACCAGCAGCTTTTCTACACAGCTTTTTACGGCCATTATAGCTCCATGGCACATTCATGTCCAGACGCCCGAGTCTTTCACAAGTAACTAAAGATTGATCATTTAGGAGATGTGTTTCTATAGTTGAACACCCCATACATTATATTCCCCGTAAATGGGACTAAACTGGTCATAATGAGCAAGTGTGCCTAAAACTAGAGTCGAACTACACACAGTGAACATCAGTGGTATTTCTGTCCAATTTAAATCTGACTTCTGGGGTGCTGCTTTTCATGGCACTGGACCATCAGTTTGACCTTGTTGTTAATTAGAAAAATAAAATGTTCAAGATGCAGGTGCAGAACAGTCCCACTATTTAACCATGTGCTTTATTAGCTAGTTAGTGAGGTTTTTTTTTTTTTTTAGAAAATTTAATACAACTAATATTCTAGACTACAAAAAATGCTCATGAATGTTCAGAAATTAAAGTTTATATGTGCTTCAATATAGATGATGCAGGTACAAGGTGCACTGTAATGTGCCATGAGGTTATCACTGTGCAGCCATAAAATCCTGTGCAGAAGTCCAGAGGTCTGGTAGCAGGGCAAGACTCGTGGGCACATCATATCTCATTCATGCAAAGTCATTCAATTTTACATTTCACACATAATTAATATAGAAAGAATACTCTGTAGATTAACACTATTGTAGTAGAACTCACCACTGCTGCTCTAATGTCCAAGGGCTATTGTTACCTGTCTATATGCTTAATAAATTCACTCCCAAAACATCTACTATACAACCAGTGACCATTAATGGGACTTTTAAATTTAAAATGTTTCCAAAAAGTGCAGCTAACAGGAGAACAGGCAGGTCAGCCAGAGATGGTGGAAAATATAGCTTTCTTCTGTAGAAAGGGACCTTTTTAGCTGAATCAAAAGCTCCGATCAAAGAGTCATGCCTCAGAACCAACAAGTCTGGAATGGTAAAGCAGCTACAGATACAGTTTTAAATCCATGACTGCTTAAAGGTTTGGTTTTCGGCTGTATGGTCAGTCTCCTTTTCATTATTCAATGAAACTGTCCTGAATGAAATCTGCAGGTTTTCTATTTGTAGGTAAAAGATTTAGCAAACAAAGCTGTGAAGTAGTTGTTGCAGTATAAAATATATATATATGCACATTGATTATTGTGAACCTTGACCAAAGTCATGTGATTCTGTTTGCCAATGCAATTCTTGGTTTAGATGATGCATTCAGTGACAGAACCTGACATTTAATATCTTATTTAGATTTTGTGTTGCTGTTCTTCTTCCTGTTTTTTCTGTGGTCATGTTTCCAGTATCCAAGGAAGCAAATTCATGTGAATTTTAGGAGAAACGGGTATATGTCAAACCATATTTCAATTGTGGATGTGGAGGTGGTGGAGGACTACAAATACACTTGGACAACAGACTGGACTGGAGACATAATTGTCAGTGGCGGATCCAGGCGGGGGCGCGCGCACCTCCTTTTGGAGACCAAACTTATTTTTTTTAAGAGCCCGAATTTTTAAACATCCTTCATAGAATAGCCAGTACCTGTCATCTAGAACGCATTGTGACGCCGGCGGTCGAGACTCCGGATATCCGAGCATGAATTTGAATTGCAACGCCCAGGTCTCGCATGGCGAGCAACGCCGTGTTAATTAGTACCACGATGGCGTGGAAGCGAGGAGACGGAGAAACAGGAGACGATTTAAGGCCAAACAAAAAAAACAGACAACCATCTCTTTTGAAATTCTGGTCCAAGCAAACAGAAGGGTAAGTAGAAACAACCTCGATCACTTTATAGTTTAAATAACGGCACATTATATGATTTTTGATTCGAGAAGATTGAACATGTGTATCCAGTCAAAAAACCGACCGAAACCCATCCGGCCGACGATAGGCAAATTAAAGAAGAAGTCCGGTCAACAAGGACCATTAGCTATACCTAAAACTAAAACGTTAGTGGTGATTTAATGAATTTAGCGGTAATCAATAAGAAAATAAAAGCATAAATTGTCGTCTCGATCACTGTGTGCGGCCGCCATGTTGGCCTCCGACATCACATCCTGTCTCGTCTCAGTGCGGTAAGGCATTGCGCTCTACAGGCTAATTCAGTAGGAACTGTTGTACACAGATCAACAATTATTTGGGATTCTAAGAGGACTTCCCCATTGAAATTCGCGAGAGCTATTGTTGAAGCAACAATGCACACGTGGATGGCCGTTGGATGTTCCAATACATCAGGTAAAAGTGGAAAAAAACATTGTTTTCACCTTTACGTTATGAGGCGGAGGGATATTTCCGCCATTGTCTGTAGTGCAGCAGTTTAGAGCACAAACAAGCGACTTCAGAAAAAAAAGGACGCCGAGTTCATTTATTGAACAGTATGTAATAGCTTTATATTTAAAGTACTTTCAGCAGTTTGAATTCTGATTTTGACCGGACTTTTCCTTTAACAAGTTTATCGTGTTTAGGCCTATCGACCATGTCGACTCCTTTTTCCCTTTTAGGCTTTTAACTTTTGAAATTTTAATTAACAAAAGAAATTTCTAAGTGGGCCTAAATACTTTTTACTTAGGCATATGCTTGCTGGCTTAGCTACAGTGATTGAAATATTCATATCTTGTTTTCTATTCTTCAGTGGGCCTGGCACAAGTACAGAAGATGACCACAGCGTTGACCGGTATGATCGTTCAGACATTGGAGACACACAGAAAAAAGGTATGATGATTGCTAGAAAATGTTGATAATGAGAAAACATGGGGTTCTCTAAAGTTGTGTAAAGTAATGCAAGGGTTGCACGGTTTTTGAAGAGCAATGAAAAAAGAATGTAAAGTTCATAAAAATAATTAAGCTAAATTAGTGGACATTGACACGCATACAATAGTTATTGTGTAGTGTGTATTGTCTGGTCTAAACCTGTTAGTGCCACATGTGTTGTATTGTTAAAACTAAGAATGGTCTCCTTTATGAAAACATTACTATTTTTTATCAATTGGATTTGATCCAAATCAATGAATGCTTTAAGCACATGCTTGGAGTCTCAGGGAGTCTTGTTAACATTGTGGTATGATAACTACCGATCTGGTGTTATTTGTGTTCAGTGGATTTAATATTTTACAATAAAAATACAAATTACTTTTAAGTAAATTCAGTTTTGTGGCACCTGGTGATATTTGTGTTCAGTGAATGTAAACATTTAAGATAAGAATACAAAATAAAAAAACGTTTTGTGGCACCTCTTGAGATCAGAAGGTTCACCTGATCACAAAAAATATTTTCTTTTCCAGATGAACAACAAGGACCATGTTGCCATGTAAAGACAACCGAAGAGCCGGCACCATATATGTTCATTGGTTTAACTTACTGACATTTTTTTTTCTCTCAACATAGTTTATCTTGTTAAAATGTATTCAAAAATCCTTTGTCACTTGAACCATACCAAACTGTTTTTATGTCGTTGGGTCTTTTTTTTCATTTTCTGTATATATATATATATATATCATTTCTGAAAATAAAGAAAATCTTTGTTTGATTAATGTCGATAAGGATAATTTTTTCTTGCATTTTAACCTTGTGCATGCTGTAAAAGCAGAGAGACTTTGGCTTAAAAATCCTTTTTCAATTACAATAATTTAATCATGCTAATTACACTTATGTTCATCCATTAAAATTATTATCAATTCAAAAACCATTAGATGAATAATTAGGATAGTGTGAAAGAGTAAAGATGGCATTCTTTGGTCATTTAGCCTCACATTGTCTTGACATGACCTTTGACCCCATGACCCTTGACCCCATGACCCTTAGGTGCGCAACCCCCTTTGAAAAATCCTGGATCCGCCCCTGATTGTGAAGCGTCTACAAGAAGGGACAGAACAGACTGGACTTCCTGAGGAAGCTTAGGTCCTTCAGGGTTTGTAGCAAGATGCCGCAGATTTTCTATAAGTCTGTTGTGGAGAGTATGATCTCCTCATCATCTGTTGGGGCAGCAGCGTCAGAACAACTGACTTAGAAGCTCAATGAGCTGATAAAGAAGGCTGGCTCTGCTCTGGGGACCCTTCTAGAACCTCTGGACATGACTGTTCAAAGAAGAATTCTTCATAAAATGAAGAACATTATGGACAACCCTAAGCATCCTCTTCATCAGACTGTTGTACAACAACAGAGAGTCTTCAGTCAGAGGCTTTGTAACGGCCGTAATTGTGTAGTGTATCTTTAAGATACTATAGTATCACTAATGACGTCATAAGTATGCGCCACTGTTTTTCTCTGTAGAGAACGCGGGAGATATTATATATGCATACATAAACTGAGACGGTCATGTTTGCTCCCTAATTTTTGGTGACGTTAAGGGCTGTTTGGACTCTGCTCATTTCATGTTTGATAACATAGCAGCCGTTCAACCGGGCTTTGTAAGGTTGGTGAAGAGAGTGTTTATTAAAGGACAACACTGTGGAATTCCCAGTACCAGTGTGGTTGTGAGTTTTTTACCGTCTTGACGAGTCTGCGCCTCCTCTCCTCCCTTCCACACAACCCAAAGCGTTACAGCTTCTCCAGATCTGCGGTAAGGCAGGCCGCTACAGGAGATCCTTCCTGCATGCAGCCATCGCCATCCATGATTCCTTGAAGAAACCTGGATCATGACAGCTTATCACGTGTCTAATTTCTCTTTGCAATTAATAAAGTTTATACTCAAGAATGAGTCATCTAGGTCGAGCAACAAGATGGCTGCTTACTAGTTGGGCTCGACCACCATCGCCATAATTAAGATTATTCTCACTATTCTATTGCATTCTGCCAAGCCCCTGATAAGCGTATAACCTTATTAAGCACTATTTTTATTAACACAATCTGGGAAGCTGTGTAGTGGTCTTTTTCCTTGGGATCCTGGTATCCCACTTATTGATAACAGAAGGCTACTGATAAATAAACAACCGATACGGTTTGCTGCTGGGGAAGACAATGGTGTTTCTGTGTTGGGGAACATTTTTGGCAATAACAGTTTGTTGTCAAAGTATGATCTACCTTGCACAAGCTTCCACTTTTATTTACAGCTACGATCCGCACTTAGAGCAAGTGGAGCCCCTCTGCAGACTCTAAACTTTATAAACGTTTACTGTATTGCTCTTATAAACCCCTGGTATTAGACTCTGTGTGGAGAACAGATTTTGCTGATCATGGTCCTGAGTTGGAGTGGAGCAGAGTATGGGAAGGTATCAGCATCTCTTTCAGGAATCCTGACCACAAACAAATCCACTATAATTTTGTAACTCCCAAAAGGCTTCACAAAATTAAAAAGATTACGGACCCCTTTTGCAAATTATGTTCTTTAAATGTAATTGGCGCGTTTAAACATATGTTTTGGGAGTGCCCCCTGGTGAAGGATTTCTGGAGAAAGGTTGTACATAGTTAATCTGTCCTATTGGGTTTCATTGTTCCTTGCTCTCCAGCCTTTCTTCTTTTGAATGATTTTTGGCAAAATAAACTAAAAGTGGTTAGAAAAAGAGCTCTGTTGGTTGGTCTCACAGCAGCAAAGAAGATGATAGCCACTCGATGGAAGCCTCCACATTTTCTTTCAGTTTGCACTTGGAAATAAAGGTTTTTGTAAATTGCATATTTGGAACTTTCCATAACTAGGGTACACGGGACTAAGAGTACAGCACTTGAGGTCTGGCATTCTCTCACTATTCACCTTTGGGGTGTCTGCGCACCTTCTACCGGTCAAGGCTGTGGGGGGATATGTGTTTTCTTCTTCTATTTTGTATGTTTTATGTTGTTCGAGTTCCTAAAATAACCTAATAAGTTTACCTGCTGATATGTAATGGCACATATATGATGTAAAGTTTGGTTTACAATTTGATTATGATGTAGCCATGTTTGTCAGATAACTTGGTTAAATCAATAAAAAGTTGATCACAAAAAAGAGTGAGTCGTATATCGATAAGCATTTAAATGAAGACCCATAGGAAATCTGGGCTGAATTTCAGATAAGAGACAGCAGTAAATGTTGCTGATTGAATGTTTATGCTCTGTTCCCAACAAGCTGCCGCACTGCTGCTGGTCATAAATTAGCCATGAACCCTTCTGCAGGCATGTGCAGCATTCTCATCGCTTCTCTCATTTAACAGCAGCAGCTCTCATAGGGAGAGAGAGTTAGAATAAGAGAGATATTAAGTAAAGAAAGCTTAATTACCGGGTCCTGCTGCAATACTGAATCGTGTTAATTATTACACAAGCTGCCGAAAGCCAATGGACCAGAACAAGAACTCTATCACCGGTGCTTTTCTTCTTTTTATCCTTGATGGCTTATAGGGTAAACTTGAATACAAAACAGTTATTAATAATCAAAGTGCTGGCAACAGCTTGTGTTTCACATTTTAAAGCTTAAAGTGATCAGTCCAGCTGCTTTTGTGTCTGCGTCCATTTTCCTGTCCTCTCCCACCCCCCACTCCAGCTGGTTCATGGTCTCCCAAAAGATCTGCTTATCCCCCTAAGCAGGCTTAGGAAAGAGGACTGCACAATGTGTTGTTTTCTAAGGTACAATACTTTTTTTTAAAAAAGGCAAATAACTGACTACACGAGTCATGCTGAGCTGCACAGAATCTAATAACTGGTTTACTTCCCCTTTATGTGAAATTACTTCACTGTGATACTATTTGTCTAAAGGTCAGTTTGACTAATTAAAAATTGCATTTTTGTTTGTAATTTTTGGTGAGTTTATTGCTACGTTAATATTAATATTATTCTTGTAAGAATATAATTCTATTTGTCAAATTATTTAATAGTCCTTACTGCAATATTTTGCTTTATTAATGATATCCAGCATTGATGCATTTTCCATCTTGTATAAATTCCATTGCCACATCTACTGGTGTCTATCCTTATAGCTTCATACATTTCCATATAACCAGCACCACTCCTTTGCTGTTTTCTATCTCATTACCTTGTCTGCTATGTTACTTGGTCTTCTGTCTACTCTTGTTATTTCTCACATTCGTCATGTTGAGTGTATGCTTCACCTAAAAGAAAAAATACTGACAGGATGGCAGGTCGCTGGTTTCATCTATGTTTTAGCATTAGAAAAGCAAAGTTGGCTTTTAGGCTTTTATCTTTAAAAACAGCTTTGTTTTTGTTGTTTCTTTTTTACCTCAGAAGGTTCACAGAGGTGAGGTTTAAACTGTCTTGCTGTTTGACTAATCAAGCAAAATAAACCCCACAAGAACAACACTCAGCATTTTTCAGTATATTTGCAACCATCTTACCAAACAATCCCTAACCAAAATGTAAACAGTGTATCGATTCTATCAAAGCAGGAGGTTCGACTGCTTTAAAACATCCAGGCGTATGTGAACACAATGCCGAAAGGGAAGGCATCACCAGTGTTACTAATGAAACAGTTGCTGCCCTATAATCTGGGAAGGACTTCAAGTATTTATGTAGCCAGCTACAGTCATAAAAGGATTCTTCAGAGGTGGGGAAAATCCACATTGTGACTAATCAGTGTGTTCCAGAAAATCCAACTCTGCGTTCAGACCAGAAACTATGCATAGAAATAAAATCCAAAGGCTCCATCTCTAGATCTACAAGACTTAGTTGGCATGTAATGATAAAGCCACCGCTGTAAAACGATGGACATCTACGGTTTGTTTGAAAGGGAAGAAAGTACCCTCTCTCAAAAGAATATGGCAACAAGATTTAGGTTTGCAAACTATCATCTGAAGGAAAAGCAAAAGGTCTTTAGATATGTCCTAAATGGTTGTCACAGACCGCCCCAACTGTCCAGCATGAAGATATAAAACAGATGATCAGGGCTTATTCTGCAAGGATAGAGCCTGTCTCCATGCAGTCACGGAGTGAAACATGCTCCTCCGTGAACCAAATTACTCTAGACGTGAGGCTGTGTCTAGCATCTAAAGCCTAACCCAAACTGGACCCAAGCACCATATTTCTAAACAATTCAATTCAATTCAATTTTATTTATATAGCGCCAATTCATGAAACATGTCATCTCAAGGCACTTTACAAAGTCAAGTTCAATCATATTATACAGATTGGGTCAGATTATACAGATTGGTCAAAAATGTTCCTATATAAGGAAACCAGTTGATTGCATCAAAGTCCCGACAAGCAGCATTCACTCCTGGAGAAGCGTAGAGCCACAGGGAGAGTCGTCTGCATTGTACATGGCTTTGCTGCAATCCCTCATACTGAGCAAGCATGAAGCGACAGTGGGAAGAAAAACTCCCCATTAACGGGAAGGAAAACCTCCGGCAGAACCAGGCTCAGTATGAACAGTCATCTGCCTCAACCGACTGGGGGTTACAGAAGACAGAGCAGAGACACAACAAGAGAGACAAAAAGCACACATTGATCTAGTAATCTGTTTTACATTAGATGGTAATAGCGGGTGAGCCGTCTTCACTGGATGATGTCACAGTTAACAAAACGCCAGACCAGGTGTACCTACTATGAAGAAAAAAAAGAGAGAACAGAAAGTTAAAGCAGAAATGACAACACGTAATGCATAATTGAAGAACAGTAGAACTCTATAGAGTGAGAAAATTAGATCCTGATGTCCTCCAATAGCCTAAGCCTATATAGGTAGCTCAGAGTAACATGAGCCACTCTAGTTATAAGCTTTGTCAAAAAGGAAGGTTTTAAGATTAGTCTTAAAAGTAGACGGGGTGTCTGCTTCACGGACCAAAACTGGGAGTTGGTTCCACAGGAGAGGAGCCTGATAGCTAAAGGATCTGCCTCCCATTCTACTTTTAGAGACTCTAGGAACCACCAGCAGACCTGCAGTCTGAGAGCGAAGTGCTCTGTTAGGAACATACGGGGTAATCAGAGCTCTGATATGTGATGGAGCTTGATTATTAAGGGCTTTATACGTTAGAAGAAGAATTTTAAATTCTATTCTTGATTTAACAGGAAGCCAATGAAGGGAAGCTAAAATTGGAGAAATATGATCCGCTTGTTGATTTTCATCAGAACTCATGCTGCAGCATTTTGGATCAGCTGAAGACTTTGAACAGTATTTTGTGGACTTCCTGATAGTGAAGAATTACAATAGTCCAGCCTTGAAGTAACAAATGCATGGACTAGTTTTTCAGCATCACTCCTGGACAGAATGTTTCTAATTTTGGCGATATTCCAGAGGTGAAAAAAGGAAACTCTGGAAACCTGTTTAATATGGGATTTAAATGACATGTCTTGGTCAAAAATAACACCAAGGTTTTTTACTTTATTACCAGAGGCCAAATTAATGCCACCCAGATTAAGTGATTGGTTAAGAAGTTTATTTTTTGAGGACTCTGGCCCAAATATTACAACTTCTGTCTTGTCAGAATTTAGATGCAGGAAATTTAAAGTCATCCAGCTTTTGATGTCATCAAGACATGACTGCAGTCGAAGTAATTGATTGGATTCATCAGGATTTATGGATAAATATAACTGAGTGTCATCAGCATAACAGTGGAAATTAATCCCATGCTGTCTGATAATTTTGCCGATCGGAAGCATATGTATAGTAAAGAGAATTGGTCCAAGGACTGAACCCTGTGGTACTCCACAGGTGACCCTAGAGTTTGAGGAAGATTTACAGAAAATCACCAAGTGACAGAAAGAAATTAAGGTATTGGAATCAACCCAGTTTGGGTCCGTTTGGGGGGTGTTGGCCTAGTGGTTAGAGCAGTGCGCTTGCACTCAGAGAAGGATGCAAGTACCCGGTTCGATCCCCAGCGCCTGCACTCTGGGTCCCTGAGCAAGACCCTTAACCCCAGATTGCTCCCTGGGGGCCACACATGGCAGCCCACTCTTCCCCAAGGGGATGGGTTAAGATGCAGAGAACAAATTTCGTTGTAATGTATGTTTCAATGTATGTTTCAATGACAATAAAGATGATTATATTGCATTATTACATTACATTACAACCGGTCAACATTCAAACCTGACTCAGATTAAACACCTGAACTTTTCCTCACAGATAACATGTAAAGAAGAGCTTTGGAATATCCTTTGAGTGCTCTGAGAAGCAATTGCTGTTAACTACATGAATAATGCTTTTCTGTGGAAATTTGTAGCAGCCTTTTGTGCCAGTTAACCAGATGGCTGCAAATTTCAATGAACTGAAGGGGCATTGTTGAGAAGTGCAAGCCTCCTCAGTAATTGGAGTAATTGATAAAGCCATGCAGAAGATAATTACTTGAAATTATTGGTGCTGCTGTGATTTTCACAAGCTGCTCCTGCATTTTAGCTGTTGTTGAATCAGTGCTGATACAGTGTTAATATGTGGTAGTTCATCATGTATTACAATACCTGATTATAAGACCTTGTAAGGGCAAGATAAAAAAAATGATCTGTATGTAAAACCTTGAATTGTAGGATTGGGTGGTTTTATTATTTTTTCTATCACTGTATGCTCCATGCTTGCTCAGTATGAGGGATTGCTGCAAAGCCATGGACAATGCAGACGACTCTCCCTGTGGCTCTACGCTTCTCCAGGAGTGAATGCTGCTTGTCGGGACTTTGATGCAATCAACTGGTTTCCTTATATAGGAACATTTTTGACCAATCTGTATAATATGATTGAATTTGACTTTGTAAAGTGCCTTGAGATGACATGTTTCATGAATTGGCGCTATATAAATAAAATTGAATTGAATTGAATTGAATTGTATGTTTCTGATGTGTTAAAGGGGATTTATCATGCAAATTCCATTTGTAGCCTCTAGGAGTGGAGAAAACTTTAATGTAGTCTGTCCAGGAGCTGCATAGATGTCTTTCTATTCTGTTTTGGTCATATTTTTCTAGCTGTTCAGTTTTCTCTATTCACTATCAAATGTTTTGAACAATTATGTCACAGTAGCTGCTAAACAAGGTCGTAGAGTTCTGGCAAACCACTTTAGTGAATCCACCATTCTTATTATTTCTGCCTCGATTTTGTAATCCAGCTGAAGGATGCTGAAGCTACAGGTAGATCAGTGAAAATGTTGGGTTGTGGTGTGTATTAACCCACACAAAGTATTGCACCGTCCTCCAGCAGACTGCATACATGGCTAAACAGGGTGGAGTGGAGCGCTCTGCGACCTGGAGTGGGGCAGAGTATGGAGTGCCTCCTTGGCATTTAAAGAGACGGTACCAAAACAGGTTGCTCTCAGACACACCTCAGACCAGCAGCAAAAAGGTGGAACGTGGTTGTAAATTAACGAGGCATTCAGACTAAACCATTGCAGTTCCTCTTTATATAGACCACAACTGAATGATTTCAATGTGAAAAGGAAGGACTGAAAAGCATATGTCCCCTTTAACAAGTAAAGCAGTGAGCCAAAATCTACTCTTTAAATATCTGCTTTAAACTGCTGAATTATTCAACTACGTAGGTCACCACTAACTCATAAAACAAGGCTGCTTTTACACCTATGTATACAACACTACAAAAAATGGTATCTCAAATAGGTCAACACATAAAATGATTTTTTAAAACCTACCTAGAATTAAATGCAGCTGAGAAACAGATATTCATCGTAATCATCCTGGAGCTCCATTTTGTCCTTGCATTGCTCCATTTTCTTCATTTGTCCTTTGTTTTGATGCATGCCGAGGCTATCAGGAGAGTGAATGTTTACTGTGGGAATATGATGCAGCAGGGACAGACAGCATCACTGTAGCCAGAGGCTCCTCTCAGTTTTCAGCTCTGCAAATAAAAGCCACAGTGAAGAGAGAAAGGTCTTCTCACTAATTTCACACAGTAACTCAAATATCTAGGAGCATGTATGTTGCAACACACACCCAGAGTGAGCTGCACTGTTTCCAAACAGCTCTCCCTCCTCCCTGCCAGACCACAGGCATCCAGATAGCAACACTGCCATCTGCTGCCTCTCTGCTAAAGCCTTTGGGGCCCAAAGGGACGCCCTGAACTGGAGCATGAACGAATCATTGTATTGAACATTGCTGGTGAGGTGCTTGATGGAAGGTGACTGGCCTTATCGATTACAGTGACTTCCCTTTTCTTCCCCCCTGGTGGGTTGTCTGTTTCAGGCGCAGAGGCTCTGGACGCTGAGCTGCAGCCACAGCTGACTACAGCCGACAAATGAACCCCAGCAGTGATCTCTCCTCGGCTTTATTACTGAGTCACTGTGAGGACTCCCAGGGCACTTCTGAAGAACAACATTTGCCTTTCAAAGTGACACCAGTCTGCTCTACAGTGTTAAATTAGTATTAATCCTGGAGGCTGTGAGCCTTAGATTAAAGTTTAAAGTTGGCGTTTGGCAAAGGGCTTTGCTGGGATGTCACCAGCATGACGAACTTCCTGCAGGCACGTTTAACTCCCAACCCCAGAAACCTGTTTCAGCTCCCTGAGTAATGTCAGGATTTTTACATCTGCTCAGATTTCATTTTGTACTCAAAGCTCTACATGAAATTAAAATTCCTGAGCCTGAGCAAAGCAAACAGGTCTTGCTTTGTGCCTCATTTCTGATCAGATGGTAAATTACAAGTGAATTTGCTGACTTTAGATTAAGTGGCCAATTTCCCCGTCTTGCATGTTCTTTCCACTGCTGTTTTGCTTGAGTGTGTGTGTGTGTGTGTGTGTGTGTGTGTGTGTGTGTGTGTGTGTGTGTGTGTGTGTGTGTGTGTGTGTGCGTGTTTCCATTTAAATGGAAATTTCAGTACTTTGCTTGGGTTCCTGACAGGGGTTTATCCTTCCTCCATGACTGCGTGAAGGTGGCTATCATGCCTTGCGTTATTTTAGATCGCTCTGTGTTATTGCGGTCTGGATTTACCCGGGTATTTTCCCACCGCTTCCTTTGCAGGCCCATGTTTTGAACTTATAACCCATCAGACTCATGGTTTTATTATAACTTTTGCTTGAAATTAAGAGACCTTTCTGGCACTGGTTTTATCTGTATTTTATTTGAGGTTTGTTAATAATCTTCTTCTACTGAGAGAAAGCACACCTCTGTCCTCTTCAGATCCTGTTTGTTTACACATACAGAGTCTGCAGCAGTCACATTCCTTTAAATTTAGTGCAGAATGACTTATTTCTGCCAGCTCCTCTGCAGTCCTCCATCCACTTACTGCTGCTTTATTTACCTGCTCGCCAAACTGTCCCAGTTTTCTCTAAAATCTTCAATAAATGGTGTCATCACATAAAAGTAACTTGTTGATGTCCTTGTGGAAAGTATACAATTAATCCTGCAAATGTCCTATTTACAGATAAACTACAGGAGGAAAATGAAGATCAAGAGAAAAGTTGAGTTTTGAAAGAATTGTGTGTTTGAAAGCCAATTGCAGGGGTTCAACTCCAGTACTGAGGAGCTTTCCTGCAACTTTTAGATGCATCCCTTCTCCAACGCACATCCAAGGGTTTTAAAATTACTCAAATTGTTGCTTTTTCCAACTTTTGTCACTAAACTCTCCATGTCTCTTGAAACGGCCAAATTCCTGATTAATCATGTCTTTCACATTAATAGATTGCCCCATGCGATCATCTCGGCCAAAGTCTCTAGGTTGGGTCTAGAAGGGTCTGGAAGGAGTTTTTCTAGGGTCTAGAAGGACTTCAGTGCCGCCTTTGGGGCTAAAGTAGTGCTGAAAGAAAAGTAAGATCTATGTCTTCAATATATTTTAAATGGTCAATTATTGACTTAAAGAAGCTGTAAGTAAAATATTTACTGTAAAATCAATCATAATCATTCTGATTTGTCACCCGGGATCCGGAACTGCTTCGGTTCAGAGCGCAACCTGTGTTTACTTCCTGGTTCCTGAGCCAATCAAATGAGATTTCCCAGGGTTCCCAACACAGAACCCAAAATACAGATTTTGGTATTTTATCTTGGTAAAAGAGCTGTAGCCTGCAAACATGGAAGCCAGTAAGAGAAGCAGACCAGAAAAAGAACAGAATACCACATCATATACCTATCTATGGAAGTAAAATTTTACAACAGCAACACACTAACTAAAAACAGAATATTACATTATTTTGATTGGCAAGCTGTTGTACCAATTTGAGACACAAGGTGTCAGTATTAATTATAGCTCCTTTAAAGGTATACTATGCAACCGGGGTTGATTTTCCAGCGATGCTCCCCCCAGAGGGCGAAAGTAAAAGTACACTGTCATAAGATGCTCAGCTGTTCTCCTGGTTTCTCCGTCAAGCCAGGCGCGGTTGTTTTGAGCTTAAGCCGGGCATACACTGTACGAGTTTTTCAGTCGTGGTACTTATATACATCTCAAACTGTGCGACGGTACAGCGGGGTTTAAAAGTTCACCGCTCACAATCTGTGTTCTCACACTGTACGGCGCGACGCTCGGACGCGACCGGAGTGCTCACACTGTACGTCGTGCCCCGGTGGGTGACAGGGACCCAGACCAGGGGGTCGAGCCCGGCTCGGATGAGGCCCACGGGAGGCACCGGGCGTCGGGGGGAACGGAGGGGAGAGAGGAAAGACGAGATGCCCCGGCGGCCGCGCGGCACGGCAGACCGCCCGCCCCCCCCGCGAGCGGAAGCGTATGGAAACAGACCACCAGCGCGTCGCGCGGACCGGAACGCTTGCCCTACCCAACCCACCCGCGAGCCGACGCCGGGCCCCTGGCGGGGAGGGAGATGAGGGGAGGGTGCCCCCTCGTAGCTCTGCTTGAACAGCAGGATGCGCTCACGAAAACCTCACGACGGCCGACTGAATTTCAAACAGTGTAAGCGAACGCAACGAAAAGTCGAAAAAACGGCAGTACAAACAATGACTAACACAGTGAAAGTATGAACCTGCACACAGAGAGAGAGAGAAACCATTCCAATGTTACTTACAATCGCATCAGCAAAAACGCGAGGTCCGCGTCAGCCTTGCAGCCTTCTTTTTCTTTTAGCTCTCGCCATTCGGAAAAAGCTTGCCCGATGTTCACCCGTGTACGACTCGTCTCTCTGTCCAGAGCCCTTTTCCTCTTTCTTGCCTGCTCCGACATGGGCTTTTGCTGTTTTCTCGCTGGTTCCACCATGATAACTGCACAGATATCGCCACTGCGCTAGCAACGAGCATGCGTTTCACTGGGGGCGTGTAGCAGTTCTCGCCGTAAAGCAAGACCGACTCTCGCGATGCACGAGACTTCTGAGCCTGTGGGCGCGGGCCGAGGGCTCCTGCAGTTGCAAGTACGGTATTTCCCCCACAGACCACCAGGGCGGCCGAGAAAACCTTTGTTCGACCTGAAATGACTCATTTAATCATCCAAAACGGTATGGAACACATTAATTAACTGAAAAATGTTGCATAGTATGCCTTTAAATGTAAGATTATTGTCAATCTCATTGTACAGGTACTTGTACATTTTATTGGACAGGAGAGTTTCAAACTAGTTTCAGATGAACCAGGTCAGATTGGAAAAAATAATTCAGATGCAGAGTCCAGACACATAAACACAACAGTAACAGTTTCATCAGCAAGCATGTAAATATTTACAAGCATCAGTAACATTTTCACCAACACTATTTATTTAAATTAAAAACAGAACTGGGCCTAATATGGAATCCTGTGGCACACCGTTTGTGATATTTAAGTATTTTGGAGATAGGCCACTGTGTTGCACACATTGTCTATGATTAGTCGGATAATTAGAAAACCAAGATACAGCATTCATCACCGTGAATGTACATAAGTCATCCTCAATCTCTGCTTTATTTCCTTTTCGTATTTTTAATTTTTTTATCTTTTTTTATCCACCGTATATATATGGACACACTGTATATACCTTATGCACATTTTCCTCCTTTTGGCACCTTCTTTTGTTTATTGAGCCGATGTGTGACAAGTGAATTTCTCCACTTGAGATCAGTAAAGCTTATCTTATCTTATATTATCTGATAAACTAACATAAACAGCCTTTGGTGAAGGATGGTATGATCAACAGTCTTAGGCAAGTCAATGTTAAAAGCCACACAGTGGTTATTTGCATCCAAGGCTTCAGCGACGTCGTTCACCACCTTTTATTAAACCTGTATCTAACCAGACAAAAGACCCATTGAAATCAAGACCTCTTTTACCAGGGTGACCTGGCAAAAGAGGCACCTTTTATGGTGGCTGTAACTGTACTGTGCTGTTTCCTGAAACCAGACTGATGACATGATAAAATGTTGACTGCCCAAAAATATTTTTACCATCTCATTAGATTTTCAAAAGTGCAATGGAATAGGAATAATGGCAAAATTGAATCGCTCATAATTCACTTGAACTGGGTAGGAAGATTTTTCTGAAATAATTACACCTTTGTCTTGCCCAATTTTAATAGAAATTACATGTTTTAGAATCATTGCCTGTTTGGACTATGGTTTCTTCTTTCTTAGGTATTATATTAATAATTGTATGACTGCATCTGATAAAACTAGCAATGAGTTTCAGTGTTAGAAGTCCAGAACAGCTCGGTTTTTGTTGGATGTTTTCATTTATGGACCAAAGGAAATGGAATTGTAGATTGATGATGGAGGGCAGTGGTTGCCACCCCTATTCCTCATAGCGTTCTGTTTTTGTTCCAGCACGCCATAATCAAATTAGTCCTCTTATCAAGCCAGAAAGCTCTGCAGAAGCTTGCTAACGATCAATACCTTTAAGGTGTGTGGTAACAGGGGAACATCTAAACAAGCAGAACAGGGGCCCTAAGAACCAAGGTCAGGGATCTCTGGTGTGGGGTTGATTAGTTTACTACTGTTACTTGCCAAATTATATAAACCCCCTTAAACCTCTGCACATTTTTAATGTTACAACTGTAAACTTTAATGTATTTTATTGGAATTTTATGTCGTAGAAAAACATAAAATAGTCAAGGAAAACGTTGGTGAACAAACATCCTTATAAATACCAATCAACACAGCAGCGAGAAAAGCCATAGGCAGCCAAGATTCCTATGGTACCTCTGGAGGAAGTGCAGAGATCCACAGCTCTGAAGGGAAAATCTGTTGGTGCAACTGCTATTAGTTGTCCACTCTAAACAGAGGACCAACTGGCTACAGTCAATGGATGAACTTTGTCTAGGTCATAAAGACAGATTTCCATCTTTAAAAATTGAAAAGTAACATTTACCTAAAGTGTAAATATAATCTAAAAAGCTTTTTCTATTCAGTTTGATTTCATATTAATGAGTTTATTCTATGAAACCGCTTGCATGAACCAAAGCAAAACACATAACTTGATGCTTAAAGACAAAACTAGCCAAAGACTTCAAGATCCAAGGCCTGGGTCTAAAAGTGTCCTTCAGTTTATATCTGTTGCCTTTGTCTTCCCAACCAATAAGGTTGACTTACTGCTTCGAGTGTAGCTCCAGCTCTGGAGTTACAGCTTCATTCTATAAGTAATTTTCCACTGCCTGCCTTCACAACTGATAAGACCTCAGCGGTGCATTATAGCGGACAGCACAGTGTTGCCAACACTCCTCTCCAGAGTTAATGTTTTCCACCCTCCATTAGTTCAGTGTGACTGCTCCGGGCTGCTGCGCTGTCAGTTATTCCCTCTGCTTTTGTCTGAGTGGCCTGATGTTCAGCCACAGGGCAGCAAGTAAACAAGCAGCTCTCAGCCACATCCGCCATTCTACTGACCACAGGGGTCAGAAAACACGTCATTTCTTTATCTAGCACTCTAGGATAACTAATTCCTTCATTCTACTTGTCCGCCCCATTTGCCCTGAGCTGCAGTGTAACCTGATGCAACCCATTGGTTTTCTCAAACAGAGGCAGTTACCATATTGACATTTTATAATTTATTGTATCTAATTGTTTTTGCTTGTATTGGATGGATGGAATTGGACCAAATGTAAGCTTGACTAGTATAGACTGAATAACAATGAACTGGGATAGCTCAGACAACATGCATTTGGAACTGAACTTGATTGCTGCGTGTTTATGCAATGCTTTTTTTCCCTTTAATTCAGTTCACATTTAGTTTATCTTCAAAAATTAAACTGAATTCAAGTTAAGGGGAGTGAATTAAATTAAACAAATTAAAAATTGGATAGTTCTTTAAAGCAGAGTAAGGTTAGAGCATGTGTTTTACACCAGAGGAAGGTCCAAGGCGGGCTGGAGGCTTACTGTCATAATTAAGTGCTGCTCATTCACATGCACTGACGTTAATCACCAGTTTTCAATTTTAAACGTCCGTGAATGCCCTTTGAATCCCTAAAGCCTGTAATCAAAACTAGCTGATCCCTATTACCACATGCTGACACTTCATTTATGCTGAGATAATATTTAAACATGCGAGCTGAAGTTCAGAGGGGGAGGTCGCAGCGGCCAACTGGCTCCCAGGGAAACGTTTCAGTGAGAAGAAAGCTGAGAGATGCACCAAAAGTGTGCGTTTTTCTCCTCCCTCTCAGGATAAAAGAATGGCATGATTTCAGCTTTTCCACTTCCTCAAGCTGCAGGAAATCTGGGGTACGGTTCATGCATGATTTCCTTGGTTAATTCCTCAGAGTCTCCAGCATCAGGGTTCATCATTTGAGAAGTAGGCAAAGACATAGAGTAGTCATTGGATAAATTCACAGGCTGCTATCTCCCAGAGAAGACCATTTCACACTAACAGACTAACAGAACTAACAGAACATTTGTAGCCCTCACAGCTGCCCTCAAATTCTCTTTGTGCTCTTAGTTTGTGCCACTCAAGTAAAAGTAAATGTTGTAATTCAGCATCTGGCTTTTAGTACTGTCATGGTCAAACCTATCAAGGTCAACAGTATAGTAATTCTGGATGTTCTATAAATATGTCAGCCAGAGCTGGGGGACTGGAAAGTCTCACATATCTCCACAATACATCTAAACACTTTTAAATTATGCAACCCTCATCATTAGATCTACTTGTGTGTTCATGGTGTTATAGAAAAATTATCTTTCTCATAGGCTTCCGGGGATGACGCAATATTGAGAGGGGCGAGGGCTCGGTCCTTCCTTAAATTAATATTCTAACTACAGTTATTACCACGACTTCACATACATACTTCCTAAGCTCCTAAACATGGAAACCAAAAAAGGCAGAATCAGGTTGGATTGCTGCCATAGAAGTATCGGTCAGCCAAGAGCAGGTGTGCCCAGGACTGTTATTATGAAGCACTGTACTGGCGCACAGCAGGAAACAGGAGTTAACATGTGAAAGATCTACAATAACCATCAGATAGGATATCCCACAAAATGTTTTGCAGCAGCGAAGGAAGTTTAATCCTGTGTTCCACAGGCTGATTCCCAAAAGTATCTGATTTAGGACGCAGTATTCAATGACCCTCCGCTTCTCCTTTAAATAACAGTGACTTTTGCTTCGATGCAGTGGATGAAGCAGCAAGTATAGTTGATCTGTTTGCACGGTGTCACAATCCTAAGATGTTTTGGTTATTAGTTTTTAGGTTCCTTGGATTGTGTATCTTTCAGTTAGTGTTTGTTTTGTGTATAGTTTACCTGTGTTTCATGCCCTTCTAGCCTCCCACCCTAGTTACATATATTTCTGTTGATTATCTTGTACCTGTTTGTTATCCAGATGACTGTTGCACAGAAAGTTCCTGGTTTCAGTTCAGTCTTCGCTGGATCCTTAGTTAACTATAGTTAATCTGTTGGTTTATCTGGTCTGTAACCTTACCTGAAGTTCCGTCCGTGTTCTGTTCATTAAAGTCACTTACCTTTATGATGGCTCTGCGTCGCCTTCGCTGCATTTGAGGTCCTCCACAACCGCAAATCATGACAAACAGTGTGAGTAAAATTAAATAAGCGAAAAAGGGTATCTTGTCCTGATGAAAGCAGGCCTTAAATGGATGTACATTTATATTCTCAAATTTAATCCTTACAAATTAGACTACTAGAACCCCTAGATAGCATGTTTACATATTGCAGTTTATAAAGAATGTTTCTTTTGCTCTCCTCTTTGTCTCCCTATGTTGGGGGTGGAATGAGAGGGGGGTTGGAGAGATCAGTTTGGGGGTTTATGAGTGTCTAGCTGAGATGTTTATAAAAGATCAGGGAACTCTGAGCAGTGTAGACTCAAAGCAGGTTTCTTGGAATTTTGCCTAAAGATCCTTTTGTTGTTATTGTTGTTGTTCAGGTTTGGACTGCTTAAATCTGGGTATTTGTTACTATATCAGTTCACAATGTTGACAGTTTGATTTGGTTTGAACAAGTCAGAGATTATTTTCTGTTTGGTGGAATTTTTTTTTTGGTTTGACTTTTACTGAACTACCATTCCCATCTGTGTCTGTATTCTTTTTCTGGAGTGATTTCTTTTTATTGCAATAGACAGTCATCACAATGAGTGCAACTAAATATATCTGAATGTAAAAGGAATAAAGAATGCAATCAAACGCAAAAAGATTCTAACTTGGCTAAAGAAAGAGAGGGTAAATGTTGCCCTTTTACAATAAACCCACCTCACTGACATAGAACATGGAAATTTTAAGAAAGAATGGGTGGGGCAAGTCTATTACGCATCATTTTTAACAAATAAGAACACACCCTTTACTCTAAAAAAGTGTATTAAGAATGTGGAGGGTAGGTACTGATTACAGTTTTGTTAGATGGAGAAGACGTTTTAATCGGATGTGTTTATGCTCCAAATACCTACTTAAGTGAACTTTACTCAAAACTTTTGGCTGAGGGTTCTGCTATCACAACAACTTTTAGCATCCTGGCAAGCGATTTTAATTGTACTATGGATCCTGGGTCGACCAGAACCTCTCAGCTAAGAAAAGTACCAATAATAAGAGAGAGGCCTTTAAAGAAATGAGCCAAGATTTGCAGTTATTTGATGTATGGGGAACCTTGCATCCAAAAGAACAAGATTACACATTCTACTCAAATCCACATCAAAGTTTGTCACGTATTGATTATTTCTTTGCAACAAGTACAGTTTTGAGTTGGGTGTAATCATGTGACATCGGGTCATGGGTACTATCTGTCATGATTTGGGTTTTTATTATTTGCTTATGTTCCGTTTGGTCTTTATGGTGATTTTGGTTCTGGATTAGTTTAAGTTTTGGTTTAGTGATTCTTTTATGTAATCAATTCTGTCTTAGGTTTAGGTTTTGTACTAGTTTTGGTTAATGGAATAGTTTGGGTTTTAATGTGGTTTGATTTTGTACTTTGTTTCCTGTTATCAGTTTCTTCTGGCCTGCTCTGTTCACTTCTGTCACCCAGCCCTTATTCAGTTCACCTGCCAGCATTCTTTTGTCTTCCTCTCACTCCCCTTCACCAGTTACCATCCAATCAGCTTCAGTTTAGTTCCAGCCATTTTGTCTCCCTTGATCAGCTCCACCCATTCTTGTAATTAGTTTCACTCCGTTCACCTGCTCACTCCCCTACTTATATCTGCCTCTGTCTCCTGCACTCTGCCAGATCATTGTCTAACTAGCCTTTGGTGAGTTTTGTCCAGCATCCCTAATGTCTGTTGATATTACCCAATTGCCCTTTTGATGTCTGAGCCATCCTGAACCTGTTTTTCCTGCCCTGTCTGACTGCTCACTCGTTTTGCTGACCTGATTCTGCCCTTGGATTATCAGAGCTTGCCTTATCCCTGTTTGTATTCCTGCCTGTTTTGGACTGCCATTTTGTGTACTGTTTTTGGACTGTCATTCCGACCACTGAGTTCTGCCTGCCCCTGTATTGTCTAGATCGCCTTAATTAAACCTGTTTTTTCATTCATCTCCTTGTCTGGCCTGAATACTGGGTCCCTCTGTCTCTGGTTCGTGACACTATCTGACCACACAGATGTCAGCCTGGTTGTTTCTTCTCCTAGCATGCATCCCACTGCTAGGAGCTGGCGTCTCCATACATCCATTTTAGGTAACCTATCCTTTCAGGCCTTTATAAAAGATCAGGTTGCACTTTTTATCACAACCAATAATAATGAAGATACAAACTCTTCTGTACTTTGGGATACTCTTAAAGCCTTTCTGAGAGGGGCTATAATTTCATATAGTAAAGCCAGAAAGAGGGAGTCCCTTAAGTAGCAACTTGATCTTGAGAGAGAGTTGGAAGAGTTGGAGAACCAATTAAAAGTCAATTTCACCTAAACTTAAAAAGGTAGAAGCTATACAACCCGCTCTGAACCAGCTCTTGACTCAGAGAGCAGAGGCTAGTATTTTTTATTCCAAATATAGGTTATTTGAAATGGGGGATAAATCAGGACGGCTTTTGGCAAGGAAGACGTGAAGTTAGAGCTATCTCATCTCTTAAAGACGAAGGGGATCAAAATTGATATGAGAATAAAGAACTTGTTTCAATAATGGCTAACTTTTATAAAAAATTATATACATCGGAAACATCGGCCTGACAAGATGATAAACATAGTTTTTGGAGAGATTACATTTACTGTCTTTATCAGCTGAGGATTGGGCTGTTCTTGGAGCTCCCATAACCAAAGAAGAGGTTGTAGGTGCAATTTAAACTCTTCAGAGTGGAAAGGCTGGTGGCCCTGATGGATATGGGCTGGAGTTCTATAAAATGTTTCAAGATCTGTTAGCAGATCCCCTGCTTAAAATGCTTAAATACTCGAAGCAGAAAGGGTCTCTCCCATGCTCCTTGTATTCAGCAAACATCTCTTTAATTCTTAAAAAAGATAAGCCATCTGACAAATGCAGCTTGTGTCGTCCAATTAGTCTAGTAATTGTAGACTGTAAGATTTTTCTCCAAAATATTAGCAAGGAGATTGGAATTTTACTTACCAATATTGATTAAGCCTGACCAGACAGGCTATATTAGGAATAGAATTTCTTATACAATATAAGAAGACTGCTGAATGTCATTCAGCACGCTAATTTCAACAAAACACAGGGCTTTGTTATGTCGCTTGATGCCGAAAAGGCCTACGATCACGTAGAACAGCCATATTTGTTTACTATTTTGGCAAAGTTTGGTCTGGGGGAGAGTTTTATACAGATGATTAGTGTTGTTCACCTAGGGCAAGTGTGATAGTAAATGGTATTAAATCAGAGGAGTTCTGTCTTGGGAGATCAACTCGACAAGGTGACCCCATATATCCACTTATTTTTGTATTAGCGATTGAACCGCATGCTGAGGCTATCAGAGGGCATAAGGATATATCAGGTTATCAGCTAGGAGCTACAGAGCACAAAGTCAGGCTCTATGCTGATGATATCTTGTTGTATGTTACTAATCCTGATAACTCCTTACCAGCTATAATGTCAGTTATACAAACCTTTGCAACGTTCTCGGGTTACAAGAATAATTATGATAAATCCATCGCGATACCATTGAGTGGTGAGGGAGGTCCTAATATGCCACCCGGATTTCCATTTTCTTGGTCTGCTTTGGGATTTACATACTTGGGAATTTACATAACTCCGAATATCAAGACTATCAAGACAAGAAAAATGTGGATACACTATTTACAAACATCAAAAAGGATCTCACAAGATGGACTGACCTACCCATCTCTTGGATGGATAGAATAAGCTTAAATAAAATTAAAATTCTACCACGTCTCCTCTATCCTATTCAGATGTTACCTATGTATATAACTAAGAAACTAGCCAGAGAAATTGAACAGAGCCTATCAAAATTCATATGGAAAGGGAAAAAACCTGGATTGAGTTTAAAAACTCTAAAATTGCCCAAAGATAAAGGGGGTTCTTTCTTTTCCTGGCATTAGGCACTATAACTGGGCTTGTCATAGCCGACTCATTTATGAATGGCTCCATAGTTGTTTGAAGAGGGGAGAACCACCATTAGAATCATGGGATTCTGCTCCATTTGCATTAATAGCACTAACTATTTACTAGATAAACCTTCTAAGTCGCTAAATAATCGATTGATTCGGAATTCCGTTAGGATCTGGGGGAAGATTAGTCAATATTTTGGCAAAAATTCCACAATATGACACCAGTCTTAATCATCCCTGGCCTTAAAAGTGGTGTGTTTCAAAGATGGTTTACAATAGGTATAAAAGGGATCAGGGATTTGCTTACTAATGGTATAGTTATGTTATTCTCACAAGTACAAGATAAATACAAGGTTCCACGGAATGATTTTTTGCATACTTGCAAATGAGACATTTCATTCATTTGCATCTCAAAACAACACAAGAGACAGTTCAAGTGGGACCAATGGAAAAGTTTTCATTGGACACTGTTACAATTATATACTTGAATATAATAAACATAATGTGAAAAAATGTTGTCAAGAATTGGGAAAGGGACTTAAACAGAGAATATGATAAACAGTCATGGAAAGAATGTATTCAGTTAACACACTTGCTGTTTCTAAGTAATATGCATAAAGAAATGCAGTTTCGGATATTTCACAGACAACACAGAACTTCTTATGTGCTGCATAAAATGGACCCAAACAGATTGTCACTGTGCCTTAAATGTAAACCAACAGCTGGTACCTATATGCACTTGTTTTGGGACTGTCCAAAAGTATAAAAATTTTGGTGGTGTATAGCAAAGGAAGTGGTACAATCCTGAGATGCAGGGGCGTGCATACATAGACACTAGGTGGTGCTAAAGCACTAGGAAGTTTGCCCTTTATCAACGAAAATGCCCTTTTGAAACTCGTTTTTTTAATTTATTTTTTTATTAATATTATTAATATCTTACTGAGTTCGGTTTTGAAATGATCTTTTGAAAACCTGAGCCATTAAAAACGACTGAAACAATGCCCCGAAATGAGACACCTCCTTGCTCACACCCGACCAGCCTATCTCTCTTCCTTTGTCACGTGAACTCGCGCGGTCGCCCGCAGGGCATGCCAGATGCGCAGCATCATAACAGTTCAGTAAGCGTCTTCAGATAGCAGGAACGGTCGCTGACAGGCTGCTTCTCCCGTGCCCCATTAGCCAGGTAATATACAGATCAAACAAAATCATTTTGTTGTGCATTAAAATGTCTCATTCAGCAGCACCAAACAAGCATTTTTGCCGACTGGTTAGGGTTAGGGTTAGTAACCCTGTGGTGCCTGGTCAAGAGAGGAAACGGAAAGTGCCAGTGCGTTTCCAACACAACCCAACAGTGTCTCAAGTAGGAGCTCAGTTTGAGTCAGTGGAGGCATATTTCAGGAGTAGCGTGTACTTCACCTTCCTGGATATTATGACTGAGGAGATGAACAGGAGATTCAAAGGGGAGAACACTGGAAGCCCTGCATCAAGAATCATTGAGTCATTCCAGCCCTTAACTGTACATGCTAACTGGGTAGGCACACAAAACACAGAAGCCATGGAAGCTGTGCACATTCTCTGTGAGTGGAGAAGATGAGGAGCAGCTTAAGACAGAACTAAAGGTCTTCCACTCCAGCTTTACTTCAAAGAACCTACAAGAAATATGTTCAATACTGAGGGAAAACAATGGCAAGCTGATCTTTCCTGCCTTTGTCAAAATGATCCAAATATATGCAACATTACCAGTGACGACAGCTTCAGTTGAAAGATCATTTTCCAAGCTGAAAATCATCAAAACTAAACTAAGAAGCCTGTGTGGAGAAGAAAGGCTCTCTGACCTTCTTCTGCTTGCCATTGAAAAAGACATTGAGGTAAACCACAGCGAGGTCATCAACATCTTTAAAGACATGGCACCAAGGAGGATGCTGCTTTAAAGTAGTACGCTTTAGTCTGTTCTGTTGGTGGTGTGACTTTTTTCCATTGAAAACTCACGTTTACAGAATGTTACAAATAAAAGTCAAATTTCATTCAACATGCGTGTGTATTTTATATAATTAAGTGTTCCACGTGCGCTAAAAAGTGCCCTCCTCCCTCCTGAGCACCTGCCCCCCAAAATGTCTGTGCACGCCACAGCTGAGATGTAAAATGCATAAGGATCCGGGGCAGCTCCTACTGAGGTTGTCACCTGTAAATAGAATTTTGGATAAAAACTCCTTCCTGCATGCTTAAGCTTCTGTTTACTTCTGAACTGGATTAATGAAAAGCCCCCTTCCCTAACCCAGTGGTATAAAGACATTTTTCAAGATATTACCAATGGAGAGCTAAGTTGAGAAACAATGATGATGGATTTGTGTAATTATGGCGGCCCCTAGTGGAACACCTGCCGTGTTCTGCAAAATCTTATTCAAAGGGGAGGTGATGGGTTGGTATGGCGATGATGTGGAGGACTTGCTTAACATTTCTAATAAAATCAAAATTGTTTTATATTATGGTATTAGTGTTTGTCCACTTTTTCTTTTTCTTTTTTTTTTCAGGTGTAAGCTCTGACTGCTATATGTTTTGTTTTTGTTATATTGAGCTTGTTTTGTAAAACAAAAATCAATAAAGTGTGGATAATAATATATATACATATCTTTCCGTATTATTTTAGCAGCATTCACAGTGATGCTTCCAGCAGATAGATTCAGTCAGGTCTGGGTTTGTGTTTGTCAGCTGAAATGTATACAAGCAGTCTACCTCATAGCAACTACAAGAGGTTCGCTCCTGGAATAGTTCAAATACAGTTAGGTGCAGTTAGCCTGTCCTATGGAGTCCCTTAGAACTTCATTTTAAGGTCATTACTTTTCTTGGTCTCAGGAGAACCCAGGTCCAGTCCACAAGAGCTATTATCCTGTAACCTTCAAATGCAACCCTTCTCCAAGCCACCTGAACCAATGAATGACTTGCTGCAGGGCCTCTGCAGACCCGAATGACTGAATGCTGTGGACGGAGTTTAGCCATTTGATTCAGATGCATTGTAGCAGAAACGGATCCTAAAGTTGTAGGATAATAGCTCTTAAAGACTGGAGTTAGGCACCCCTCCTATATCCTCCTTACATGTTAATTTATTTTAATAAATACTATGACATCTCACACATGTATATTACATTTAAGCAAAGGACATCCAACTATCCCCCTCATTTAATGAGTTTAAGTATTTGGTCCAATTCACCAAACTGCTCATTAAACGTAAAGAAATTGGCAAAGAAAGACAGGTAAGAAAAGACAGGATGTCTGATTATTACCCAACAATTCAATATATATTCAACATTCAATGTATTTCCTAATTTTGTAAAATTGGGAAATGTACTGAATATTTAAACACAGCTCTCCTGTCAAATCCTAGAAATGAAGGTGATTTTTGACCAATCAGTGTCTTCCTTCAAATATTCAAGTCTACTGTATAAGATTCAGGGGTTTACTTCTGGGAGGCGCATGGTGAAACTAGGTTCCTATTTTAACCACAGCACAAATATAAATGAATAGGGGAGGAATGAAGAAGATATTGAAATCTTTGTACCAAAATATAATTGAAAACATTTTCACCATTAATTTACCAATTTGTACTACTGCAAATACATTTGCAAAGTCACTACGCTCAGTCGTGAATTTAGTTTAGAAAATGGCCAAGGTGGCGCACAAAAGATAAAAAAAAACATGCTACAGCTAGCATCCTGACTGATGACTACCACTAAGAGGGAGTAATCATCTCCCGGGTGAAAGAGGACAATGAAGAAGAATTTCTTTCATTACCCGTGACACTAAGTAAACCAGGGGCGGATCCAGGATTTTTCAAAGGGGGGTGCGCACCTAAGGGTCATGGGGTCAAGGGTCAAGGGTCATGGGGTCGAGACAATGTGAGGCTAAATGACCAAAGAATGCCATCTTTACTCTTTCACACTACCCTAATTATTCATCTAAGGGTTTTTTAATTGATAATAATTTTAATGGATGAGCATAAGTGGAATTAGCATGATTATCTTATTGTAATTGAAAATGGGTTTTTAAGTCAAAATCTCGTGCTTTTTACAGCATGCACAAGGTTAAAAAGTAGTTTGAAGAAAAAATTATCCTTATCAACAATTAATCAAACAAATATTTTCTTTATTTCCAGAAATTATATTTATACAGAAAATGAAATAAAAAGATAAAGGAGTTTTAAAAATATACATGTATTTTAACAATATATTTTAACCATATAAACTATATTAAGAAAAAAAAATACTTAGAAAGACCCAAGGACTTAAGAACAGTGTGGTATAGTTCAAGTGATAAAAGATTTTTTAACATATTTTAACAAGACAAACCATGTTGAGGAAAAAAAATTTTTAAATTAAGTTAAACCAATGAACATGTAGGGTGAAGTTAAGCCATAAGCCTATAATAGAACTGTAAGACTTAACAAAGAATATTGTTTCTTTTACAACACCTTTAACTTTATGATGACGATGATAATGGGTTTATGAATGTCAACCCTCTAGGATGCTTCTGGGCAAATATGTCTATGATTTTGTTGATGTCTAAATGAATTTCCTTGTGGACATACATAAGTAGCAAAGCCACAAACCTTTTCTGTCCCATTGTTGACCTCAGCAAAGTTTTCACTGCTTTAAGGCCTGAGTTAGCACGTTCCACAGAAGCACTTGTAAAAGGTATAACTGACAGAAGGTGAAGAATCATAGAAATGTTTGGGTAGCACTTCATATTTGTTATCCTTAGAATTTCAGGGAGAGAGCTGGGTTTTTCCACTGATGACCACTTTGTGTGCCACAACTTCACTTCCTGCCTGAATGTTGATCCTGATGGTAGATCATCTTTATATGATGTGAAGATCTCTTTCTCACTCTCATCGTTCATCATATGCAAGTTGCTTGGCAATAGTTTTAAGCCTAGTATGTTTTCATAAAGGAGACCATTCTTAGTTTTAACAATAAAACGCATGTGGCACTAAAAGGTTTAAATCAGACAATACACATTACACAATAACTATTGTATGGGTGTCAATGTCCACTATTTTTTTTTTACTTTACACTCTTTTTTTCATTACTTTTCAAAAACTGTGCAACAAAAATGTATTTTTAAACTTTCCCGTTACTGGAAAAAGTTTTCCTGAAATTGCACTACTTTACAACTTTACACAACTTGTGAGAACTCAATGTTTTTTCATTATCAAAATTTTCTAACGATCATCATACCTTTTTTCTGTGGGGAGAATATAAGATTAAGGTTGATCCATACTCCAATCTGGAAGGTGGCGGTAATGCACCTAAAAGTTGTTTGCCAACCACTATTAAAAAAGAGAAGAAGAAGAAGTAGTCGTAGAAGAAGAACAGGCTCGTCACTGCGCGCTGTTATTTAAAATGGCCACGACCGGTGCGGCAGAGAGTGATGGATTAAATAGTGATAGTGATGGAGTTTCATGGATTTATCATCATCATCTGAGAGCCATTTGGAATATATAGTAGACTTTCTTGACAGCAACCTGATTTTTGACGAAATCCAGCCTAGTTTGAGGCAAGGAGACCAAAAAGGAACGATGTGAGTTGAATCTGTCTGCTGCGGCAGCCATCTCCTTATTTTTGTGATGTTTTTCCACTCTTAACCGATGTATTGCAACATCAAACTGCCATGCATGTGGGCATTGTTGCTTCAACAATAGCTCTCGAAAATTTCAATGGTGAAGTCCTCTGGAAATCCGAAATAATTGTTGTTTATCGCAGCTGTAGGAGTGCAATGCCTCTGCTAAGAAACAACACAGGATGTGACGTCAGGCCGCCATTACTGCCCATATTTGGGCACTAAATGCTGCCCACAGTATCGGTGATTGCGACGACAATTTATGCCGCGCCGGCGTCACAGTGCGTTCTAAATGAAAGGTACTGGCTCTTAATCGTAATTCTATGAAGGATGTTTAACATTTCGGGCTCTTTAAAAAAATACTTTTGGTCTCCAAAAGGGGGGTGCGCGCGCCCCCTGCGCCCCCGCCTGAATCCGCGCCTGTAAACCTCCACTTGACAAAAAACAACAATATCTGCTGTACATACTGACAGCGCTAATTCGTGTGATGGGAAAAATTCCTTTCTGATACCTCTGTTGTCCAACTGCTTCTCCATGTGTGCCCATTCATTAACTTTGTTGCACAGAAAGTATTAGCTCAAGCAGATTTACACCAGCAGGGTCAAACTACTCGGCCATGTAACTCGGCCATGTAACTCATTCACTGGCATCTGGGAGGCTGTTTTGCAGCCGGAAGGGAGTACACTGCTTCGGGTTCAATATGTGCTCATCCAAGCAACCATTTGTTTTTAAAGGACTGTTTGTCTAACATTATGGAACATTATGGCTGACCTCGGGGCCTAAAACTCTACATTGTACTGTCTGAGGGGAGGACGTGCATGCAAAGTTGACCGCCATGTGCCAGGAGTTGCTTTCATCAGAAAAAGAGAAGGTCCAGGATGCTTTGGACATCACTCATCACGTAGCAAGACCCAACCAGAACGACCAGAGGTCCAGCCTTATCACCTCCCTGATCGACTACTGTAACTCTCTTCTCTTTGGCCTTCATCAAAAATCCCTCGATAAGCTTCAAGTGGTTCAGAATTCAGCTGCTCGCATTATTACCAAAATCCCTTCATTTCATCACATCACCCCAGTCTTACAGCAGCTCCACTGGCTCCCGGTTACATTCAGAATAGAATTCAAAACCCTAACCCTACTTCTGTACACATTCAAGGCCATCCACAACCTCGCTCCCCCTGCCATGCAGACAGAGGTTCAAGCCAAATACCCTTATAGAGCAAGGACTATTTAGCCAAAGCGGAAGAGTGTCAGCGATCGCATGATAGGTGCTGTCCGAATAGTGCAATCAGTAAGGAAGGAGGTAGGAAAAGGAGCCTATATGCTCCCTCCCGCAGGTAGTTTTTCCTAGGAACGTCCCTTTCCGGTGCTAAGAACCCTTAAGGTATCCCACAATCCTTTGCATGACATGACGTACCAGGATGTCCCCTCACGGAAATCAACGAAAATGACCGGAGAGCAGAGAGTGCGCACTTTGTAGTTCAATTTCGGATAGCTGTAAGCCCGGATTTTACTTGAATTTACTCGCATCATCTGCATCATTATGTTTCCGTCATGTAATGACGTCAGAGTGAAAGGCTGTCCAAATTCGGCACAGCACTCCGATGCTCTTTTTCTCCCCATGATAGAGTTCTTACTGTTGACCCCATGAAAGGTCAAGGAACAGGAGCTAGGAGCTATTATTAACTGTATTCGGATGAAGCCAAAGACAGACTGAGAAGCTGTAGCCATATCCTGCCACTTGTCTGCAGAACAGGATGACAAACACACTACTGGTTTTGCTGATAACGTTAACATCTCCTTAGCCCTTTTAACACCAGCCCTACTATATTCTGTGTGCTCGGCTCTGCCCCACCAGGCTCCACTCTGTTGCAGTTGTATTGGTATAGAAAAATAAAGCACAGTTTCTCTCTGCCTGCATAGATATGGAACCACAGTGTAAGGGGGGAAACAGAAGCAGATAGGAATGACAAGACTGTCTGATCTGCACCAAAGCTTGCTTCACGAAGTTAGAATTTGGGGCTTTATGATGATGTTTAGCCTCAGCCATGGCAAAAACAACAAAAGACTTTAAAGGGCAAAACTGCAGACTTTAGACTGCAGTGAAATTATTTTTATTGGTGCTATTTTTATATAAATCCTCCAATAAAGCCCTGTGCTTTTAAAAAGTCCTACCCTCAGACCAGGACTTTCCCCGTGAAACTGAAGCCCTGATGATCTGAAATTCCCCGTATGGAAACATCCACGGGGCTTTTGAAAACCATGGGCTCTTCAAAAGCCTGTGGCTTTTCACATGTAAGGGCCTAAAGGGCCTTTCGAAGCCCAGTGCAGCAGATCAATGCGTCTTTTTATCTGCTTTTACAGGTTTTTTACAATTGCATAAACATTAAAAACAAAAGAATGACATAATTAGCAACATCTTACACTCAAGGAGCAAAACATTGGAGCAGATTCTCACCACTTTAAACACAAAGTCATCAGGTGTGCAAACATATTATTGCTTTATTGTAGACACACCAACCTACAAAGATTCAGCAGGGGACTCCACCTACTTTATTTTATTTTATTTACCTGCTTTCAACCTAAATGGAAGTAGTCAGAGGAATAAGAGTGAAGGTGAGAGGGAGAATCTGTGGAGGACGAGCAGTAGGTAGAGGTAGAGGAAGACATGAAACAGGAGGAGAACGTCATGAAAGAAGAAGAGGACCAAAGTTGTCAAATGTAAAATGTCAGCTGTGTAAGGATGGATCCATCATTCAAGACGGTTCTTCCCACATTGTCTTGCCAATGAGGATATGTCCCGTGAGGTTGATGAAATTCTTAGGCCAGATCCAGCTGGTAGTACTATATTATTATTTGTTTATTTTCTGGGCCTGAAGTATTGGGACATATTTTATTGTGACTGTTTATGTTGACTAATTCTGGTTTTATGAAGGGAAATAAATTTTAATAGTCTGTAGCATTGATCTTGTGTTGTGTTTGGTGAATTTACCATGTTGTATATTTTCACTTACCATGTTATATAACTCGACTTACAGTAATCTAATCACTGGGAGATAAAATTGTTAAAAGTGTTTTCAGTAAAACACAGCAGTGTGTAACTGGTTCACACAGCCTTATGAAATGTGTGTTTCATATGGCAACATAATATTTTTTTTCATAATTGTGTGTATAGTTTTTCATTTTGCACAGGATCTGTGCTGTTCTGCATTTATGTGTGTGGTCGTGCTAATTGTGTTTGGTGTTTTGACGTTCCAAGCCCTGTTTTCAAAATTGTGCCTGAGCAATCGTAAAAAGCTGTACGCACCAGCCTGGAAAGTGAGAAGCGCTCTGTGCAGCAATCAAAAGCCAGAGAGAAGACTGCATCACACAAGCAAACTTCTAGATTACCATTTAGGCTGCTGACATCATCATGTACAATACAGAAAATACTTTCTCACCTCTTTTATCTTGTCTAGAGTGTACTTATGTATATATTTTTCTGCAACTCTTTGCAATTCTTCTAAAATGTTTATTATTGAGAGCTTTTCTGTAAATAATATCAAATTCCTCTGTACTTTATTCTTTGTACATTTATCCATTTTTAATTCATGAGCATTCAATATTTATCCGATTATTTATCCTCAATACAATTACTTTACTTAAGCCGTGCCTTTAACCCGTCGGGCTGCTGAAACTAAAAGATTTCCCTCTATGGGGATGATAAAGTTGATCTTATCTATGTCAGGACTCAGCCAGCAGGGCCATGCAGCTTGCTGCCGGCTCTGCTGCCTCAGACTCTTTCCACAGGTGTTCTGGGTTGACTGGTGGGCGGAGCCCACACCTGCGGGTAGTTGAGCAGCATCGGGTGGCACTACTTAAACACCACGCAGACAGCGAGAGGACGCAGGATTGTTATCGTTGTGGTAGGCAGATAAGCCTCGGCCTCTCGTTCGCTGTAACTACCAGAAGATCTAACCACTCACCTCTGTGTCTCCCAGGTACCTCCTCGTGTCAGTCCTCTTTCTCTCGTGACCCCGTGAAGTCTCTTGTGGCAGTAGTTCCACGCATCATCATTCTCCGTCTGGTGTTGGTCTCTCCTGCTAACCTCCTGGTTCCCTTCCCCTGGACCCCTGCCATCTCCGGGAAGTCATCTGGTTCCTCTCGCTGTCCTGGACATCTGGATTCCCCAGTGCTGCTCGGACCCGACCCCACTTTCGACCCGCTGGTCTCCCGGACACCTGTGGCCACCATCACACGGCTGGCGCTGAGTCCCCACTGCTACCTCCCCGGACGGCTCTCCATCCGCCGAGTGGTAAGCTTGCGTCCAGCAGCACATCCAGCCCAGTCAGATCAGTTCCTCCTCACGTTTCCCAAGTTAACCTCTGTCTCATTACCTCCCAGTGATCGACCCGGTTTCCTGATCCCTGACCGTTGCCTGACACTGCCCCCGCTGAGGCAGAATCCTCCCAATCCTGGTTCTTAAATAAAACCTTTAAACTTTACCTGTTTCCGCTGAGTGTGCTTCTGCTTGTGGGCAAAATACATAAGCCAAACATGACAATCTACATATGATGTTAATATGTTAACCACGCTCACAACCACACCTCCAATTTCCCTAGCAGCCTATGTATACCCTGTTCAGCCATTCTTCTCAGTCTGTTGTATTTCGTCAACTCCACCCTCCCTTGCCCTTTCCATCCCTTCATTCCATCATCCTCATCCCCCTTTTCCTTCCCTCAAACTCATAACCATGTTTTATTCCTTTTTGCTACAGGTTCTGTCTCAGGGGGTCCTATGCAGGCTCAGGAAAAAATAAATTGAACGAATTTCCCCAAAGACCATACCCCCACACTGAGTCTTCATCTCCTAAGCCCTCCAGCATTCTCCCCAGATGACCAAGCCAAGCTCATTCTTCCCTTCCTGTAATAAATCTTCAAACTTGTGTTTTATATAGCATGGTCCTTGCTAATGAAATTAATAATTGTATGATTGTTAAAGAAGTTTCTGTGATCATTTCCTCCACTGTTTAGGTGGTGGATCAGCCAATCAGTTCTCTCTGTTTCCACCATCTTCCTGCTTCAGCTTGCTAAAAGTCCTCCTCACGACTCCTAAAAAACATTTCACTTTAGGAGCTCTATTAAGGCCTAAGATGCTTTGTGAATGACTTTTACCTTACCGAGGTATTTCTATAATTCTGCAAATCCTAAGAGCTACTTTTAGGATTTTTTGTGAATATGGGCACAGAAAACTGTTGTGAGAAGTTAGCGGAAGGACACCTTAGATGTTTGACCAAAGCCCTGCAATCAAAGGCAATTAAGAAAATGTATGAAACCCTCATTATTCTGGTATTTAGCAACTAGAATTTAATTTTATTTTATTTCAGCAATGCTATATAGCCAAAGACAGGAAAGCGTCATTTGGGGTTATTATAAGACAGTAAGAAAAAGGTATGTCAGATCATTTATTTATCTAATAATAAACTTCAATTGACTGCCCTGTTTGATAAATAGGACCAGTCTGTATGATTGGGTTTAATAGTCCATTTTTAAAGTGCCTTGAGCCATATGTTATGAACTGTCCGTCCGTCCGTCCGTTGTCTTCCGCTTATCCGGGGTCGGGTCGCGGGGGTAGCAGCTTCAGTAGGGAGGCCCAGACGTCCCTCTCCCCAGCCACTTGGGCCAGCTCCTCAGGAGGAATCCCAAGGCGTTCCCAGGCTAGCCGAGAGACATAGTCCCTCCAGCGTGTCCTGGGTCTTCCCCTGGGTCTCCTCCCGGTGGGACGTGCCCGGAACACCTCTCCAGGGAGGCGTCCAGGAGGCATCCTGACCAGATGCCCGAGCCACCTCAACTGGCTCCTCTCGACGTGGAGGAGCAGCGGCTCTACTCTGAGTCCTCCCCGGATGACTGAGCTCCTCACCCTATCTCTAAGGGAGAGCCCAGACACACTACGGAGAAAACTCATTTCAGCCGCTTGTATCCGGGATCTCGTTCTTTCGGTCACGACCCAAAGCTCGTGACCATAGATGAGGGTAGGAACGTAGATCGACCGGTAAATCGAGAGCTTCGCCTTTTGGCTCAGCTCTCTCTTCACCACAACGGATCGGTACAGCGCCCGCTTCACAGCAGACGCTGCACCAATCCGCCTGTCGATCTCCCGCTCCATCTTCCCCTCATTCGTGAACAAGACCCCAAGATACTTGAACTCCTCCACTAGGGGCAGGACATCCCCCCCAACCCGGAGAAGGCACTCTACCCTTTTCCGGTTCAAGACCATGGTCTCGGATTTGGAGGCACTGATTTTCATCCCGGCCGCTTCGCACTCGGCTGCGAACCGCTCCAGTGAGAGCTGTAGATCACGCCCTGATGAAGCCAATAGGACCACGTCATCCGCGAATAGCAGAGACGCAATCCTAAGGCCACCAAAGCGGATCCCCTCAACACCTTGGCTGCGCCTAGAAATTCTGTCCATAAAAGTTATGAACAGAATCGGTGACAAAGGGCAGCCTTGGCGGAGTCCAACTCTCACCGGAAACGAGTCCGACTTACTGCCGGCAATGCGGACCAGACTCTGACACCGGTCGTACAGAGACCTGACAGCCCTTATTAAAGGGTCCGGTACTCCATACTCCCGGAGTACCCCCCACAGGATCCCCCGGGGGACACGGTCGAATGCCTTCTCCAGATCCACAAAGCACATGTAGACTGGTTGGGCAAACTCCCATGCCCCCTCAAGAATCCTGCTGAGGGTGTAGAGCTGGTCCAGTGTTCCACGGCCAGGACGAAAACCACACTGCTCTTCCTGAATCCGAGATTCGACTATCCGACGGACCCTCCTTTCCAGAACCCCTGAATAGACCTTACCAGGGAGGCTTAAGAGTGTGATCCCTCTGTAATTGGAACACACCCTCCGGTCCCCCTTTTTAAATAGGGGGACCACCACCCCAGTCTGCCAATCCAGGGGAACTGCCCCCGATGTCCACGTAATGTTGCAGAGCCGCGTTAACCAGCACAGCCCCACAACATCCAGAGCCTTAAGGTACTCAGGGCGAATCTCATCCACCCCCGGAGCCTTGCCACCGAGGAGCTTTTTAACAACCTCGGCAACCTCAGCACCAGAGATGGGAGAACCCGACCCAGAGTCCTCAGGCTCTGCTTCCTCAATGGAAGACGTGTTGGTGGGATTAAGGAGGTCTTCGAAGTATTCCGCCCACCGACGCACGACGTCCCGAGTCGAGGTCAGCAGCACACCACCCCCACTGTAAACAGTGTTGGTACTGCACTGCTTCCCCCTCCTGAGACGCCGGATGGTGGACCAGAATCGCTTCGAAGCCGTACGGAAGTCTTTCTCCATGGCCTCTCCGAACTCTTCCCACGCCCGAGTTTTTGCCTCGGCGACCAGCCGAGCCGCCTGCCGCTTCGACTGCCGGTACACATCAGCTGCTTCCGGAGTCCCACAGGCCAAAAAAGCCCGGTAGGACTCCTTCTTCAGCTTGACGGCTTCCCTCACCGCTGGTGTCCACCAGCGGGTTCGAGGGTTGCCGCCACGACATGCACCGACAACCTTGCGGCCACAGCTCCGACTAGCCGCCTCAGCAATAGAGGCGTGGAACATGGTCCATTCAGACTCAATGTCCCCCGCCTCCCTCGGGACGTGTTTAAAGTTCTCCCGGAGGTGGGAGTTAAAGCTCCGCCTCACAGGGGACTCCGCCAGACGTTCCCAGCAAACCCTCACAGTACGTTTGGGCCTGCCCGGTCGGACCGGCTTCCTCCCCCGCCATCGGAGCCAACTCACCACCAGGTAGTGGTCGGTGGAGAGCTCCGCCCCTCTCTTCACCCGAGTGTCCAAGACATGCGGCCGCAGGTCAGATGAAACGACAACAAAGTCGATCATTGAACTGCGACCTAGGGTGTCCTGGTGCCAAGAGCACATATGGACACCCTTATGCTTGAACATGGTGTTTGTGATGGACAATCCATGACGAGCACAGAAGTCCAACAACAAAACACCACTCGAGTTCAGATCAGGTGGGCCATTCCTCCCAACCACGCCCCTCCAGGTCCCACTGTCATTGCCCACGTGAGCGTTGAAGTCCCCCAGCAAAACGAGGGAGTCCCCAGGAGGGGCACTCTCCAGTACCCCTTCCAAGGACTCCAAAAAGGGTGGGTAATCTGAACTGCTGTTTGGCGCATAAGCGCAAACAACAGTCAGAACCCGTCCCCCCACACGGATGCGGAGGGAGGCCACCCTCTCGTTCACCGGGGAAAACCCCAACGTGCAGGCACCGAGATGGGGGGCAACAAGTATGCCAACCCCAGCTCGGCGCCTCTCACCATGGGCAACTCCAGAGTGGAAGAATGTCCAGCCCCTCTCAAGGAGACTGGTTCCGGAGCCAGAGCGGTGCGTCGAGGTGAGTCCGACTATCTCTAGTCGGAACCTCTCAACCTCGCGCACAAGCTCAGGCTCCTTCCCCACCAGAGAGGTGACATTCCACGTCCCAAGAGCCAGCTTCTGCAGCCGAGGATCGGAACGCCAAGGTCCCCGCCCTCCACTGCTACCCGTTACACATTGCACCCGACCCCTTTGGCCCCTCCGACAGGTGGTGAGCCCATCGGAAGTGTTATGAACTGGCACAAGATTAATTCTGCTCTTGCTTCTGCTAAACTCCAGTCAATGCAAATAGCTGCTATCAGAACCAAGATGGCGCCACGGACGGCAGCCACGGTGTGTTGGTGCGCACTTTTTTGTTTTGTCTTACTATTTAACTCTGGTTTTTGCGATGATACCCGGAGCTCTTTCACCAGAGAAGAACTCATGAACATCAGGGCTACATCACCAGAGGATTTATTCCCTACTTTTCTTCTCCCTACGCTGGAAATTTTGGACATTCTGGTCAAAGGTGCGCTCACCTTTGCTCACGCAGCGAAACGCCGGTGAAGAGGAAAACGCGCTGGAGCGCTCGTGCGTCACCGCCAGCGCGGACTACGCTCACCGCTCCCGGGCATAATCCTGTCCAACGTGCGTTCCCTGTTCAACAAACTACACGAACTGAAACTGATGCTGGGCAAAAACAGGGACTTCTCTTCATCTGCTGTTTTTTGCTTCACAGAGTCGTGGTTGTGTGGAGAAATCCCGGACGCGGCGCTGCTGCTGGACGGCTTCCAACTTCTCAGAGCTGACCGCGACACACATCTCTCCAGCAAAGCGAAAGGTGGAGGGATCTGTTTTTTCATCAACAGCGGCTGGTGCAACAATGTGGCAGTGATCCAGCAGCACTGTTCTCCTGACCTGGAATCCTTCATCATAAACTGTAAGCCTTTTTATTCACCCCGCGAGTTTGCTTCATTCATTCTGGTCGGTGTTTACATCGCGCCGAACGCAAACGTGCAGGCCGCTCAGCGCATGCTCGCAGACCAGATTCTGAATGTGGAGCAGAGCAATCCGGACTCCTTAGTTATTGTTCTTGGTGACTTTAACAAAGGAAACCTCACTCATGAACTTCCTAAATATAGACAGTTTATTAAATGCCCGACCAGAGAAGAGAGCATTCTGGATCACTGCTACACCACAGTCAGAGATGCTTATCTAAATAAATCTTCCTCAAACTCTAGGGTCACCTGTGGAGTACCACAGGGTTCAGTCCTTGGACCAATTCTCTTTACTATATATATGCTTCCGATCGGCAAAATTATCAGACAGCATGGGATTAATTTCCACTGTTATGCTGATGACACTCAGCTATATCTATCCATAAATCCTGATGAATCCAATCAATTACTTCGACTGCAGTCATGTCTTGATGACATCAAAAGCTGGATGACTTTAAATTTTCTGCATTTAAATTCTGACAAGACCGAAGTTGTAATCTTTGGGCCAGAGTCTTCAAAAAATAAACTTCTTAACCAATCACTTAATCTGGATGACATTAACTTGGCCTCTGGTAATAAAGTAAAAAACCTTGGTGTTATTTTTGACCAAGACATGTCATTTAAATCCCATATTAAACAGGTTTCCAGAGTTTCCTTTTTTCACCTCCGGAATATCGCCAAAATTAGAAATATTCTGTCCAGGAGTGATGCTGAAAAACTAGTCCATGCATTTGTTACTTCAAGGCTGGACTATTGTAATTCTTTACTATCAGGAAGTCCACAAAATGCAATTCAAAGTTTTCAGCTGATCCAAAATGCTGCAGCAAGAGTTCTGATGAAAATCAACAAGAGGGATCATATTTCTCCAATTTTAGCTTCCCTTCATTGGCTTCCTGTTAAATCAAGAATAGAATTTAAAATTCTTCTTCTAACGTATAAAGCCCTTAATAATCAAGCTCCATCATATATCAGAGCTCTGATTACTCCGTATGTTCCTAACAGAGCACTTCGCTCTCAGACTGCAGGTCTGCTGGTGGTTCCTAGAGTCTCTAAAAGTAGAATGGGAGGCAGATCCTTTAGCTATCAGGCTCCTCTCCTGTGGAACCAACTCCCAGTTTTGGTCCGTGAAGCAGACACCCCGTCTACTTTTAAGACTAATCTTAAAACTTTCCTTTTTGACAAAGCTTATAACTAGAGTGGCTCATGTTACTCTGAGCTACCTTTATAGTTTTGCTGCTATAGGCTTAGGCTACTGGAGGACATCAGGGCCTATTTTTCTCACTCTACTGATTTCTACTGTTCTCCAGATTTGCATTGCATTACATTGAAATGACTGTTGTCATTTCAGCTTTTAACTTTTTGTTCTCTCTCTTTTTTCTTCATAGTAGGTACACCTGGTCTGACGTTCTGTTGACTGTGAAATCATCCAGGGAGGACAGATCACCACTATTACCATCTAATGTAGAACAGATTACTAGATCAATGTGTGCTTCTGTGCTTTTTTGTCTCTCTTGTTGTGTCTCTGCTCTGTCTTCTCTAACCCCAGTCGGTCGAGGCAGATGACCGTTCATACTGAGCCCGGTTCTGCCGGAGGTTTTTTTTTTCCCGTTAATGGGTGGTTTTTCTTCCCACTGTCGCTTCATGCTTGCTCAGTATGAGGGATTGCAGCAAAGCCATGTACAATGCAGACGACTCTCCCTGTGGCTCTACGGTTCCCCAGGAGTGAATGCTGCTTGTCGGGACTTTGATGCAATCAACTGGTTTCCTTATATAGGACATTTTTGACCAATCTGTATAATCTGACCCAATCTGTATAATATGATTGAACTTGATTTTGTAAAGTGCCTTGAGATGACATGTTTCATGATTTGGCGCTATATAAATAAAATTGAATTGAAATTGAATTGAATTGAATTATCACGCCGTCCCCCGTGCTGCACTGGGCCAGTCTGACCACGTCATGGTTCACCTGATTCCTGCTTACAGGCAGAAACTAAAACTCTGCAAACCTGTAGTGAAAACATCAAAGAAGTGGACCAGTGAGGCTGTGGAGGATCTTCAGGCGTGTTTGGATTCTACTGACTGGGACGTTTTCAGGGCTGCTACCACCAGTCTGGATGAGTTCACAGAGGCTGTGACATCATATATCAGCTTCTGTGAGGACTGCTGTGTTCCATCATGAACCAGGGTGAGTTACAACAATGATAAACCCTGGTTCACAGCCAAACTCAGAAGGCTAAGGTTGTACAAAGAAGATGCCTTCAGAAGTGGACACAAATGCAGATTCAGAGATGCAAAATACAAGTTTAGCAAGGCGGTGAAAGAGGCTAAACGACTGTACTCTGAGAAGCTGCAAAACCAGTTTTCACCCAACGACACTGCTTCTGTCTGGAAAGGTCTCAGGTAGATAACAAATTACAAGCCTAAAGCCCCCCACTCCATGAACGACCGACAGTTAGCAAACGACCTGAACAACTTCTACTGTCGTTTCGACAGACAAAGGGAAAAGTCCTGCAACCACCCCCCACGTCAGCACCCAACAGATCACCTCCACCTCCTCCTCAGTGACAACTCTTTCCATACATGAGAGAGATGTTAACAAACAGAAAGCTGCCGGACCAGACTCTGTCTCTCCATCCACCATGAAGCACTGTGCTGATCAGCTGTCTCCAGTGTTCAGACATTTTTAACACCTCACTGGCGACATGTCACGTGCCAGCCTGCTTCAAATCCTCCACCATTATCCCTGTTCCCAAGAAGCCAAGGACCACAGGACTTAATGACTTTAGACCCGTCGCTCTGACCTCTGTGGTTATGAAGTCCTTTGAGTGCCTTGTGCTTTCACATCTTAAGCCGGGCGTACACTGTACAAGTTTTTCCCCTTTTCGGGCCGATTCTTCAGCCGTGCGAGCATTTTTTGAATCGGGCCGAATTTCAGCTTGATCGTAGAGGGGGGGAGGAGGGGGGACTGGCTTCTCACGACTACCTCCCGATCAGGAATCGGACGGTCGGTGAAAATCAAACATGTTTGAAATTCAGTCGGCTGTCGTGAGGTTTTCGTGAGCGCATCCTGCTGTTCAAGCAGAGCTACGAGGGGGCGCCCTCCCCTCCTCTCCGTCCCCGCCAGCGGAGGGAGGGGAGCGGGCGTCCCTGAAGCGACCTCCGCCCGGCCCGCTCGCGGGGGCGTTGGGGACGGCGGCAACGCGCGGGCCGCCTGTTTCTGCACTCCTCCGCGGTCCGCACTGGCCGCCTGTTTCGGCACTCCTCCGCGGTCCGCGCTGGCCGCCTGTTTCGGCACTCCTCCGCGGTCCGCACTGGCCGCCTGTTTCGGCACTCCTCCGCTCGCGGGGGGTGCGGTGCCGGGTGACCTGCCGTGCCGAGCGGCTGCCGGTGCGTCTCGTCCCTTCTCACTCTCCTCCGTTCCCCCGACGCCCGGTGCCTCCTGCGGGCCTCGCCAGAGCTGGGCTCGACCCCCTGCTCTGGGTCCCTGTCACCTACCGTCGCTCGCCTGCCTCTGCCACCACAGCGAGCGGTCCCAGAGGGGGCACGACGTACAGTGTGAGCAGTCCGGTCGCGTCCGAGCGCCGCACAGATCGTGAGCGGTGAACTTTTTAAACCCCGCGGTTCCGTCGCACAGTTTGAGATGTATATTAGTACCACGACTGAAAAACTCGTACAGTGTACGCCCGGCTTAAAAGAAATCACTGATCCCCTCCTGGACCCCCTACAGTTTGCCTACAGAGCCAACAGATCTGCAGATGACGCTGTCAACCTGGCCCTTCACCACATCCTCCAGCACCTGGACTCTGCAGGAAACTACGCCAGGATCCTGTTTGTGTATTTCAGCTCTGCCTTCAATACAATCATCCCAGCTCTGCTTCAGGAGAAGCTCTCCCAGCTGAATGTGCCCGACTCCACCTGCAGGTGGATTACAGACTTCCTATCTGACAGGAAGCAGCACGTGAAGCTGGGAAAACATGTCTCTGACTCACAGCTCATCAGCACTGCTTCCCCCCAGGGCTGTGTTCTTTCTCCTCTGCTCTTCTCCCTGTACACCAACAGCTGCACCTCCAGTCACCAGTCTGTCAAGCTCCTGAAGTTCTCAGACGACACCACTCTCATCGGACTTATCTCTGATGGTGACGAGTCCGCCTACAGGTGGGAGGCTGACCATCTGGTGACCTGGTGCAGGGAGAACAACCTGGAGCTCAACGCTCTAAAAACAGTGGAGATGGTTGTGGACTTCAGGAAGAACTCAGCCCCAGCTACCCTCATCACCCTCTGTGACTCCGCCATTGACACAGTGGAGTCTTTCCGCCTCCTGGGAACTATCATCTCCCAGGACCTAAAGTGGGAGCTGAACATCAACTCCCTCACCAAAAAAGCCCAGCAGAGGATGTACTTCCTGCGGCAGCTGAAGAAATTCAACCTGCCAAGGACAATGATGGTGCATTTCTACTCCTCCATCATTGAGTCCATCCTCACCTCCTCCATCACCATCTGGTACGCTGGTGCCACCGCCAAGGACAAGGACAGACTGCAGCGTGTCATCCGGTCTGCAGAGAAGGTGATTGGCTGCAATCTTCCATCTCTCCAGGACCTGTTCGCCTCCAGGACTCTGAGGCGTGCAGGGAAGATTGTGGCTGATCCCTCGCACCCCAGTCACAGACTAGTCACCTGAAGGACTAAAAACACCAAATGATTTGGTCTTCCATACCATGACCAGGTCAATAGACACTGGATTTCTAGTCATGACCAAATGGTTATACAGTGACTTGTTTCATGACTTTACCGTTTTCAGATTGTTTTTCTTACTGTATATTTGTAATGCAAAATATCTTTTAAATGTCACGAACATTCAACTGGCTTTCAGAAAAACCCCAGATTTGTGGAAATAACCAATGTCTACTGTGTTAACCAGGATGTCAGAGTGAACAGAAGTTATAAAGAACCTTTATCATCTTCTGGGTCAAACCCTGACTGTTGTTGACCGATCTTTCTTGGGGCAGGTCAGTGTGTGGGCTCCTGTTTCTCCACCTGCACTTTAAGAACTGGCCACAGGTTCTTTGTGCTAAAGTCTCCTATTGCATAGAGTCGCATTCACAGACTTGCTGCCGTCATAGAACAAGCTCAGTTCTGGTGGAAACAAGATACTGGAGAGCATTCTGCATTGGGAGACAGCGGTAACGCTTCCTGGGAAATCGTCAGCATCCTGACCTTGAAGTTCTTACTTAGGTTGAAAGGCTTCATTCAGGTGCAAATGTTGCTTCACTCTACAAAATAACCAATAACACAGGACCTCCACTACTTCAAAAAATCTGTAAAATAACATCTGATCGGATGAGAACACGTGCTAATGGAGCAAATTTTTTTTTATAAACAATATATTTTGACATTAATCTGATCATCTAAGATGCATTTTATTAGAAAAAAAGAATAAAATATTCTATAAAATGAAACCTACCCTGAAGATAAGAGTAGGCAGTTGGTTTTAGTCATCTTTCACCCTTTCAAGGGATCCTTACATGAACTCCTTTTCCAGTTACAGCTGTATATAAGATATATATTCTTCCTTCTGTCTCAGGGGCAGCTGGTGGAAATTTGCTCAAAGAGCTTAAGGTGGTCGATCATTTTGTGCAAAACTGTTTTTTTTGTTGCTGTAGCCTTCAGACTAAAAATGCTTGTTGTGGTCCCTGTGTAACAAAACCAACCTGATGCCTCAAAGATTGGACAACCCGGTACTATAACTGCATCATCATTTAATGCTAATTTTTAAGGCAGTCCTCATGCTTTCATAATGAAGCCCAGAACTGTGAGCACAACGAGCAAATAGAAAACATTGATAAAGCTGCTCACCAGTTGGGGGCACTGTTATTGGCTTCTCAGCACTTACCAAGAACTGAAGGAAAAAAACAGGGACCTGAGGTGTTCTCTGCGTAACTCACACTCTGTAGTTGGATGGCCGCTAACCACAAGTGGAAGGATGAACTAACTAGAGGGCTTGGTGAGTGAAGGAATGAGATGTTGTCGTAGTGCCATGATGAAAGTGTCTATTCATCTAAAGGTTTTAGCTTCTGGGAGCTGAATCCCAACAGCTCTGCTTTGTGAAGTTCTATTAAAACAAATGAAAGAACACATTTAAATTCACCATTATTAGCATTGCTTTAATACATAGTTTTCACTCAGACTGTACAACAGAACGACTGAGTTCACTGCAGATCAGCCAACAGCAAAATTCACTTGAGCCAGATGTATTTATCCCCAACGTCTTCATTGTAGCCACGAGCATACTTCTTACCGGGCAGCTGAAACAACAAGATAAAGATTTGTTTATGTCATGTTATAACAACATAAGATTAACAACAAAATGGCTTTAAAAAAAAAAACCCAGCAGAACATAAATGGAGATTCATGATTTGAAATGACTGCGAGAAGTTCCCACAAATCCCTTTTTGCGTTGTTTCACACAGAAAACCAGGAGATCTTCACAAGTGGTGACCTTCAGTTTTCTCGTGTACAGAGAATGCTCATTTTCTCCTCAACACTACTCTCCATCATTGTTTGTTTCAGCCAATTGATCAAGGATGATAGCTGCTAAAAACACCCTCAGCTGGAACTTGCTGGAAGCCCAACCAGGACTAGAAGGCAGCCGTTCCAGGATTCAGAGGAAGTTGAAACATGAGTTTTGCAAATGTCGTCCGCCGACTTTCCTCTACTGGCTGAAATGTGCTGAGGGAGACATTCTGCTGCATGTCATTGTCCTCATTCTTTCCTCTGAGATCCAGACTCGGAGTGAAATGTCAGGTCACGGCCTTCTGTTGCATTACGCAGCCCGACTCGTGCAGCAGGGGGAGACAAAAACGACTCCAGTCAATAAACAGAAAAGGTCAGACCCAAATGTTTCCCCACAAGACTGATGATACAAACAGCCGGGCAGAATATTCCACATGTGACATTTGTAACTAGGAAGGGGGGTCGATATTTCAGTACAGGAAAATGAGTTTCATCAGACTAAAATGAAATATTGAAAATGGGAGCAGTCAATGAAAAAGGGGACAAGGCAGACTTTCCAAAGAGACGGTTCCTTATAACGGGTTTCAGGCTTTAACAAAGTCCTCTGAATCAGATAAAACAACGCCACTCAGACTGAGTGAAAGAACCGTTTGACAGAACAAAAACAACTCGGCAGGCAAACATACAACAAATCACTGAGCTTAATGACCCAGATCATCCCTAAACATGGTGAAGACTTCTCCCTCACTTTATATGAGGACATTATTCGTGCCGGTTAACAAGCTGTCAGCTCAGCACCTCCTTCACATCTCAGGATTTGCTTTGCTGCTGGAACTAAAGTGAGAGAAAGTGCCTGTGTCGGCCCAGCCGTCTCCAAACAGGCGCAGAGGATACCTGCACCGCCAGCGTGCTCTCAGTGGGGAGCAGGCCATGTGCTTTCTGGAGCCTGGAGAGTACCAGGTGACTTTGTTCAGAACGCTACAAAGACAAGCATGTGGAAGGAGACAGCGTTTCCAGGTCAACACTGCTGGAAGGCCAGGGAGAACATTCACATACAATCCAAACACATACAATCCAAACAGCCAGACTCACATCGGTTCATAAAAACATTTCATCCCTTTATATTCTTTAGACATTTATGGCTTACAGCTACTGAAAAAAACAAGTCTGTTTTTCAGACATAGATCACATTAGACCAGGGGTCATCAACCTTTTTGAAACTGAGAGCTACTTCATCGGTACTGTGTCACACCAAGGGCCACCAGTACTGACCTTTGAACTACAAGAGTCAGAGTTCACCAATAAACATATTAGCAATGGTTTTTTTCTTTTAGTCATTTTTAAATCTACATAAATGCAAGTGTGATTACAAAAGTACAGCAACAGACTAAAATAACATTTCAGATGCAGCTCACTGGAGGGTGGTGCTAGTCTTAGAACAGGCTTGTGGACGCCACAAGTGGTCCTTGGGGGCTACCTGGTTCCCGCAGGCACCATGTTGGTGACCCCTGCGTTAGACTAATAAAAGGAATTTAGTTTTTATTAAGAAATATGATGTTCCAGCTTACAACACCACAGAGCAGAGGGCTGACAGTCTGGGCCACCCTCCCCAAGGAGGCTATGCTACAAAAAGTAATTGCAGAAAAAGACCTGGAGTGCCTTTCAGAGGTCTTTCAACATGAGCGGAAGGTTGAGTAGAAGGGGAAAAAGTGTGGCATGAAAGGTGGCCAGGGAACAGGAACAACCTCAGGCTTGATTAGATTGTGCAGCAGAACCCACATTTGGGGAAGGGTGTGGAGCTGGAGTCAAAGCTTCAGCAGCCACCGACCACACTGGGTTGTGGTGGACAGAGGCTGGCACTGTCCTTGTACTGAGCCACTCCAGAACTAGACACAGCTTTAGAGGCATCACATCAGGGGGAAGATGAGAAAGACCGTTCCTCAATGGTCCAAAGTCCTCGTTTTAGATGAAAGTACATTTCACATTTCATTTGGAAATCCCAGACTCTGGAGGAAGAGTGGAGAGGCCCAGAATCCTGCCTGGAGTCCAGTGGGACGTTTCCTCACGTACTGATGACGTGGGGTGCCATGGTATCTGCTGGTTCTGGTCCACTGGGTTTTACCAAGTCTATCTAGCAGGACATTTCATAGCATTTCATGCTTCCCTCTGCTGACAAGCTGCATGGAGGTCAGGGTTCCTTCTGGGACATTTTCAATCTCAAAATCACAGATTTTCCACACTCGCATCTCTACATTTCTTTTTCTGGGCTTTTGTACAATTCTGGACATTCGGGTGCAACATCAGCTGCTTTGACAGCGCTCCAGTCTTATCTGTAGGTTCCACAGGTCGTTGATACAGCACAATACCGGAATCAGCTTCTGATATAGGGTGTGGATCCATTCTAGATTAACTTGGACCAGATCCGTGTCAGTATGTACAACACAGACTTTTCTAAAAAGAACACTGTGCTGACCGCCAAAAGTACTAATTATGAACTAGATTTACGGCTTTTATTAAAATTTAAAAGAAATGTTTTTGTGCTTTGGCATTTCAGCAAAAAGTTTAACCTGAAATTAAAGTGTTCTAAAGAGCAAACGAGTAGAAAATAATAAGAATAAGAAGCAATTCAGGCAGTGAGTCACTCAGGGATCCCACAGGACAATCATATCTTGATGCTGCAAATAGGGCTTGGGCGTCATGACGTAATCATTCGCGTGGCCGCCATGTTGACTGCCTCCGCCGCCGCTACTCAGACTACTGCCTATGACCACCGCGTACTGTACTCCCTCTCAGCCGTGTTTTAATTTGATTAATTTCACCTTAACTTGATTTCAACCATGGTAAACCGTTGCTGTATTGTGGGCTGTAACAGCGCAACACATGATCGCCATGGGAAAAACATAGAAAATGGGTTAATTTTCCACCGCTTTCCTGCCTGGAGACGCAACCACGGAGAACAAGTGTCAGAGATAACGAAGAGTCGTCGGCTCGCTTGGATCGCGGCTGTAAGACGACCGAATATAACTTTCCACAGTATCCCGATGTCAATGAGAGTGTGTTCCCTGCATTTTCATTCTGGTAAGTTAAAGATGCACGGTTTTATTTTATAGCCTACATTGTTTCTTTCCTTCAACCGCGACACCACAAACATGCATGAATGCGCGCCCAGAGACGGTTGATATAGCATTTCCTCCTCTTCGTTACTAACTACACTTTTGAAACACATAGCAGCTAGTTAAAAGTACATTACATGTGTGAGTGGTTGTTAGCACTAACGGTTAGCAGCTACTAACCTAGCAGGTGCCAGAGCCCGTCTGAGCACAGCTTACCTTTGTACGAATTACTGTGTTCCCAATGTTTGCTGGATTTATGATCTGCAGCTCAACTGCACATGAGACTCCAAGTACTTGTAGCTTTGGAACTGTTCAGAAGTATAGGCGCTCACACCACAAACAAGGTAGCCGAAGACGTCCGATATGCAAAACGGTGGCAACAAGTCGTCGGTGCTCCACTCATTGTTCGGGACTTCATATGGATCCAAATTATTAATAATGCTGATTTTGTCAACATACCGGTCCCTGGCTTCTCTGTTTAATGTGTCCCTGTAAATTACAGATCCTTTTCGGGATTTAAACATCTTTTTTCTATCTATTCTACTTCTACTTCTCTTCGTTCAACAACGTTATGTCAGCGTTAAGTTAACGTTCGCGTAGCTGTCAACATGGCCGCCACGTCCCACAATGCAACGCGAATCCCAAGCCCTATTAAGAAATTGTAATCTTTCAACATGTACCAATGTAAACTCCAGCACTTATTACGCATCATTTGGATATTCTGCTTCAGAAAATAAAAGAATAAAATTTTTTCCATACTCAATGTCATTTCCTGCCATGCCCTGCTTTATAGTGGCCAATAAACAGGCCTGACCCAAGTCTACCAGATAATCTATGGATTGTTGTCCAGAGGAAGATGAGAGACACCAGAACCTACAACGCTGATGACCCAGAGGTTGCTCTTAAAGCAACCTTTAAAAGTGAACTTCCTCAGCACCTCACCAGAACCACAGGTTGATTGCCTCCATACCACGCTCCACTCTTGCTTCATGTAAAAGAAGCCCGAACAAGTGCTGAGTGCATACACGTTTTTCACTGGTGAACGACGGCGATCCGGAAGTCTAACCGTAGATTCTCTACTGGATTGAGTTCTGGACTTTGACTAGATCATTCCAACACAGTAAAACCACTCCAAACCACTCTAGTGTTGCTTTAGCAGTCTGTTCTGGTGGAAGATTAACCTCCGTCCAAGGCTCAGATCACAGGCAGACTGACTGGTCTGGGAAAGATGGTGCTAAATACGAGAATGTTCAGAAGCAGAACCTGTTTCCTGGTCCCTGTTGCTGAAAAACATCCATCCAGCATGCTGCTGCCACCACCATGTTTCACTCTGTGGACAGTGTAGGGTGATGGGAGGTTTTGGGTTTGTGCCGGACACAGAGTTTTCCTTGAATTTCAATCTCATCTGACCGAAGCTCCTTCCTCCATACATCAGGGGAGTAACCCACATACCTTTAAGCACATTTAAACATGTCTTCTCATTTCTAATTCCAATTAATGGCTTTTTTCTAGCCACTCTTCCATAAAACACAGCTCTATGGAGTGTACGGCTTATTGTAAGCCTATAGACAGATCCTCCAGTCTGCTGTGGAGCTCTGCAGCTCCTCCAGAGTTACCTTTGGTCTCCTTGGCTCTCTGAGCAATGCCCTCCTGTGAGTTCTGGTGGTTGGCCAGATGATGACGGCTTTGATGGCCCTCTGGGGGAACCCCACCCTGACTTGTACTTCTCAACAACTTTGTGACAGTGTCGCAGTGGGTAGCGCTGTTGCCTTGCAGCAAGGTTTGAGTCCAACCCTGGGTCTTTGGAGTTTGCATGTTCTCCCTGTGCATGCGTGGGTTCTCTCTGGGTACTCCGGCTTCCTCCCACAGTACAATTAACTGTTGGGTCAATTGGACTCTCTAAACTCTCCTTAGGTGTGAGTGTGTGCGTGAATGGTTGTTTGTTCTGTCTGTCTCTGTGTCCCCGCCTCTTAACCGTTCAATGCTGGAGATAGGCGACCCCACAAGGACAAGCGTGACGGAAAATGGATGGATGGATGGATGGATGGATGGTTTGGAGAGCTATGTGGTGTTTCAGCCTCTTGCTTAGTGCTGCTGCAGCTTCTGGGGCCTTTCAGAAAAGGAGTCTTTACACGGATGAGTCATGTGACCCTTAACCTACATGAAGGTAGACTTCATTTCACTAATTGATGGGACTTTTGAAGGTGATTGGTTTCACCAGAAATCACATTTAAGGGCCTTATAGCAAAGGGAGTGAAAGCATATACGCATGCTAGTTTTATTTTTGTATACTTTTTATTTAGTTTTCAAAATGTTATACAAAACAAACATTCAAACCGTTGCCCTCCGACAGACTGGCGACCTGTCCAGGGTGTACCCGCCTCTCGCCCATTGAACTCCTGGAGATAGGCACCAGCACCCCTCGTGACCCCATGAGGGATAAGGGAGTAAGAAAATGGATGAATGGATGGATGGATGGATGGATGGACATTCAAACCAAGTATCAGAAACAGGAGGGGTAACTATCTGTATTGCTGAGTTGTTAGATGGGTCTCTTGAAAGGTGAGGATTTGACCCGGTGTTCTTATGTATTGTCCACTTAGCCCAGAGTCTTTCAAGGGTTTCTGCTTTAGTCCTGAGAGACTAAGTCAGTTTCTCTGTGGAATATATTTCCTCTACAATGTCTTTCCATTGGGTGTAGATTGGAGGGTCACTCTTTTACCAGCTTTTTATAACTGCCTTATTGTATGCAATTATCAAAATCTTTACAAGATAAACATCTTCAGATCAAGATACAGCGTCAGGTATCAAACCTAGAAACATTGTCTTTGGATCATTTGGGGGGTTCCAGATCAAATATATCCTTAAAAGTCATTAAAATCCCTGCCAAAAGTGGTTGCAGTTTTAAACATGACCAAAAAACATGTGATTGGCATTCATGTTACCACATTGTCCCCAGCACTGCAGCTCCATCCTCAATTGCTTACTTTCGAAATAAGGTGTGATGAAACAACGAATCAAAACCTTCCATCCAAATTGCCAAAGGTTTCAGAATAGTCCTTAAAAATTGTATGGATATCCTCAGACTCATATTTTATTTTATTAGTCAAGGGGTCTCTAATCTCGTTAATTGATTTAGTTATTTGTTGTGCTCTAATGCATCTAGCTAATCGCTAATTGTTGCTTTTGGACCTGATTCATAAAAAGATTATTTTGTGAATCTAAACCTCTTTTCTAATTCCTCATTAAAAATGTTATCCATTTGTCATTTGATCTCTTTATCTGATTCACCAATTCCACATGTTGATTAGTTTGTTGTTATTTCCCTAGGTTTTTTAATGTTTCCTCTAATTTGTCAAATTTTATTCTTTTTAACTTCTTTAAATAATCTCGAGATTAGTTTCCCTCTCATTGTTGCTTTAACTGTGTCCCACACTATTACAGTCTGATATATCAGCTGTTCCTATTAAGCAATCCTGAACCCTGTATCTATCTGTAACGTTTAGTAAAGAGTAATCTAATTATTGCTGTATACTGTTTTTTGTTTTGTATTTTACTGTGAAGCACTTTGTGATTTTTATCTGAGAAAAGTGCTATATAAATAAATTTTACTTACTTACTTACTAATCTGGAGTGCACCTTATGAGTGGCTGAGTAGTGAGTGAAGCCCTTTTCTTGACCATATAAATCTCTCAAGACATTGCAAAGGCCCATCGCTTTGATAAACTATTGGAGGTCTCTAGATTTGTGGGATTTTTGTCTTCTTAGGCTCGTTGCATCCAGGAAGTGATTCAGAATCATGTTCCAGTCTCCACCTCAGACCAGAATTCCTTCACATTCTGATATTATTCTATCAAATAACAGTTTGAAGAAATTTCTTTCACCTTCTGGAGGGACATATCCATTAGCAAAAAAGTGACCAGAACATTTTCAATCCTTCCCATTACCAGAATAAATCTGCCCTCATTGTCCCACTTTTCTCTAATCAGCTCAAAATTGAGAGTTGGAAATCAGGATAGCAACCCCTCTTCTGTGGCTATTTTTGCAAGAATTTTGATAACCAAATCTTTTAAATTTATTATGTTCTTGCCTTGACATGTGTGTTTCCTGTAAAAATGTAACCTGCGTTCTATCCTTTTTTATTTTAGCTAACACCCAACTCCTTTTAACTCAGCCCATTTACATTTAAAGAAGCGAGTTTTAAGTCATGAGACCCTTGCATGCGTATCAATAAAATATGAGTTAGTACCCCTCAACAACAAAAACTGAAACAGAACAGTGAAAACATCACACTTATAATAATAATAATTGAACTTTATTGATCTCACAATGGAGAAATTCACTTCTGCATCTTAACCCATCCCCTTGGGGAGCAGTGGGCTGCCACTGTGTGGTGCCTGGGGAGCAATCGGGGGTGAAGGGTCTTGCTCAGGGACCCAGAATGGCAGCTTGTGGGAGTTGAACTCAGAACCTCTGGGACCGAAGCTCTGTGCTCTAACCACTAGGCTACCACTAGGCTACAAAAACAGACTTCCAAAGGAAAGGGAAACGTGTGCTCCCTCTCTACTGTGACCCCGCTGGTAAAGCCTCTCATATGGAGAGGGCCCAAAAAGGAGGATGCCTGCACAGCCTAGCTCTGCCATCCTATTAGGCCAACGTGTAAGATGTGATCAATTGTAAAATAAAGTTAACAATAATAAACTTAAGCCATAACCAAACAGTCTCACTGGAACATGTTGCGTAAAACCCGTTAATACTTATTCAGTGTGATCCCGCTGGAACTGTTGCAGCCTGTCCTTCGCTCTCTAAGCAGCCTCTGAATTCCTCTAACCCTAACCACAGATCTGCTTCCGACCCAGAGGCTTCCCATGCCACGTCTCCATGGATACCTCAACAGCAGGTCACAGCTCCTCAACCCGAAACCCACGACTCCTCAACTCTCTCTGCACCTCCTGCGCGCTGGAGTATGTTCAAGTCCTGGTGTCCCAGTGACGGATCCCCTTCTCCTTAAGGATTTTCTTGATTCCAATGTATTCCTTGCGTTTCCTCACAATCTTGGACACATAATCATGATCAAAATATAGGGTTCTGGAGCCCACCCGAATCATCTTCCTCCAGACTTCTATCAATATTTTTCCTTGGTGGTGAACTCCTGGAAGTTGATAATTATCAGTCTCGAATATGCGAATATTGTTCCGTCTCGATGGAGACTCCAAGTCGGTCAGCTCAGACTGCAGGGCCCGTTGCTCCACAAGGCAGGTGCAGGGAGCCTCGGGTGCCGCTGCCGCCCAGTCTTCCACACGCATCGTCGTCTCTTCAACTCGTTCCGAGATGATTTGCATTTCCTTGACAATGTTGTCCAGCTTCCCCTTAATTTCTTGCCCCAGGTTATACATTTCGTGCCTGAAGTTGTCATTGTCTACTCCTTTATGGCATTCATCACCTCACCGGGACCGACAGTAGCAGTGCTCAGTTGGCTACTGCTAGCTTGACCCGAGTTAGCGTTGCTAGTCTTCAAAGCCGAAGATCCTTTTTCTTGTTTTTTCCACATTTTCCCTTCCATATTTTTCTGGCTTTTAGTTGTTGTTATTCTCCCACTCATCCACACCTTACATTACAAAGGGTTCTGTTAACGAGTAATTCAGTGGGATTAGTGTGCGTTTTGGGAAAGCGGCTCTATTGCGTGTCCTACCACTCCATAGGCCAACCGGGAGTCCCCAATTTTCTGTTATTTTATATTCTCTCACTTCACTTTACCTATTTACACAGTTGTGTGCAGATCCATCATATAAAATAAGATTAAAAACATTTCAATGACAGGTTGTAACATAGGTAAAAAGCCTCAGGGGAAACTTAAAGACTTCAGATGTCCCTATTGTGTGGAGTGAATCGGTTTTGAGTTGCACTTTTTGACTCAACCTCAAAGATTTTTAAAGACACCCTGTTATTGTTATTATTATTAACAGGTTACTGAGATGCAGCTGTATGTAGAGCCACTTTATTCCCTTTTCTAGCTGTAGGAGTAAATGGAAAGGCCACACTGAGGTCCCAAATTCTTTACGGTGAAACCTTGGCTCTTTGACTTCATATGTGAAATCCACTGCCACCAATCTGGGGGTGAAATTAGATGATGACCTCAGATTTGACAAGTTCGCTCTGTTGTAAAAAAAAGTTTTTTGTCCAGCTGCGACTAATTGCCAAATCAAGAGAATTGTGTCCAGGCAGGATTTTGAGCAGGTCATTGACATCTTGATTATTGTGACGCGCCGTATTTCAGGGTCAGACAAGCTGCCCTGTCTCGTCTTCAGCTTAGTTAAAATGCAGCTGCTTGTCTTAACTCCATCACAGGCGAGAGCACATCACCCTGTATCCGCTGCTCTTCACTGGCTCCCTGTGCGCTGCCGACCTGATTGGACAGTTCTTTTATTTGTTTTTAAGTATACTAACAGCCTTCCTCCACCTTATCTTGACAAGGTAACTTCTACCACCTTGTGGCCGAATTGAGGCTCCACTCTTATTCTGGGATACTTTAGGAAGTGAACTTTGACACAGGGTGTTGTTTTCCTGTTCAATCCCTGCCAAACAGGAGAGTATATGCATCTGAAATTAGAATTTCAATCTAATTTAGGCGTCGCGTAGCGCAAATGCTTCTAGTGGAAATTGATTGACTGATTAAAGTGAAAAGCTAACCCAAGCGTGGGACGCACTTTAACGCGTCTGGTGGATTTCCTCCATTAGGTCAGCTGAACAGCTGCTCTTAGTGGTTCCAGCGGTGAGGCTGAAGCTTTGAGGGGACTGGACTTTTGCAGTTACGGGCATTAGAATTGGACGGCCAAGCTTTGCGGCTCACACGGCTATGTCCCAACTTACTGATCTGTATGCGTAGTATTTCTCATCAAAGTCGTGGGCTCCGATGGTGATCTCGGGCAGGAACTTGGGTATGCTCATCAGCATCGAAACCCGCTGTTTGTCCTCCACACTGAAAGACAGATGAGCAGAAAAGCTGCTCGGTGAGGAGCTCTTCTGTAAGCACTGCGGATCCTCAGAGAACAGAGACACTCACAGCATTCTCATATGGTGGTAGCTGACGTCATCCTGCTCCAGCCATGGCCCCTTTTCAAACTTCAAGTACTCTATGTCCTCTGCCACCTGGAGACAACATGGATGGGAACGTCTTTTAGGAGACAGTTACATCCAGGAAGTATTCACGGCTCTCTCTTACCCTCTCCACATCCTGAGCCTGGGTTACATCATAAGCCAGCAGTTCTGATGTTTCTCTGAGGAAGACACCATACAGGGTTAATGATGGCTAGCAGTGACTCCTCTCTGGGTGACATGTCCAAAGCTCTCTGCTCATATACCTGATCTTGGGAAGGAAAGACTTTTTGTAGGAATCCTCTATGCTCTGCAGATACTGCAGGGGAACATTCTGCAGGTAGGACTGAAACAACACATTACATACCAACATTAAACTGTTGTCAGAAAAAAAAAACGTTAGTTCAAACCAATCTATGTTGCATTATCCTTCCTGAACCAGGCTACTCCATTTCCTCCAGAAGTTCCCGTTGGTTTTATCTTCAGGAACGTAAAGGAGAGTGAATGGTTTCTAGTTCCCTTGACTGTTCAGGTTAAAGTCTCCTGGCTGTCTGGTTTTAAATCCTGATCTTTGAGGATGTAGGAGCAGGTTAACATGGGCTGTATGAACGTTCTGCTTCTTAATTTAAATCCTTGGGACAACAATCCAAAATAGTTGCAACTTAACATGATATTTATAGATCATATAGTTCCCAGAACTATCCTGAGAAACTGTATTCCCAACCTGCCAGAGATAAATATAATTGGAATTGTTCCTTTTACTGTTTGAACTGTTGATTCCATGAAAGCATAAATAATTAGCAATAACTGAACGTTTAGCTGAATAAAGTTATTGCGCTGTTCAGTCGTCACACTCCACCAACTGCTGAGCTGAAGGAGTCCAGCAGCTCCAGTTAAACTCTGAAAAGGCTAAATGTCTGATCACTGCTACTGGCAGCATGACTTCAAAACTGATCCATCACACATTTCTTTATTGCATTTCATCCATATTGGACCTTTATTAGCACCAAGGTATCATTAGATCACTGATCTAATGATCGTCACTTCCTGTTGTCACGGTGTGAATTGCGGTCTGTTGCTCCAGACTCTCTCGCTTTTATCTTTAATCTCTTTGCTGTATCCTCTGTTTCTAACACATAAGCACTTTTAAAACATTCTGTTGCTGCACATCGCGCTTGGGAACTCCTCGTGTTTCACACGGTTTGCTTTTTTGGCGTGGTAAAAGGGTGCTAGCCTAGCTTTAGCTCCACAATGGCTGCTTCTCCTACTATAGCGTACCGCGAGCGAGCTATTTTTAGAAACGTAACGTCACGATGACGTCACATCACGTGGTACGCGGTAAGACAAGCTTGCATAGTCCGCCGCTGTTTCGCTGTAAAAGAGACGTGCGTTAGCCTTGGTTTTACTCGTTTAAACGACTGCTTTTTCCAAAATCTAAGACCATGGTTATTCAATTCAATTCAATTTTATTTATATAGCGCCAAATCATGAAACATGTCATCTCAAGGCACTTTACAAAATCAACTAAATTAAACATTGTTGCTATGGAACGTGCAACAGCGACTCGAGGTACGCTGATCGGCCGCATATGAAGGATGTTTTCTTCATTACTTTCCCGAAATTCAAGAGTGCCAAGGAGAAATGTGTGCGCTTGGTCCACCGGTGCGGTCGGCCTATATATGTAGCAAGCATTTTGTCGGAGGAAAGGGCACAACCGAAGAACATCCTGACCCAATTCCAGCGACATCAAGTAGTGAACAGGTAAGAGTATTTTGGTGGCCGACATGTTAATAATGAAGCGCCTGCTACCATGATAGCATATAGGCTATCATGGTAAAAAAAACAAAGCTTACCGTTCGATCAACTCGGCCCGTTTTCCGGTCTTTTTAAGCCCTGACACTCAAGCCATTGTTTGAGCTGAAGGTTGGTGTGTTCTTCGACTGTGCGACCAGTAAACCGTACGCCTGGGACATCGTCTTGGGAAAGTTTAATGGCTGCAAAGTCGGTCATATCGCTGGTTCTGTTGCTGGTTGCTACGTGCGTTCTCTATCGGTTTGTCCTACCTAAGCGGCAAAAGGGGCGTTGCTCTTGAGACAGTGACGTCACGTGCGCGGTACGCTATTACTTCAGCTTCTCCGTCTCTGTCCAAGTCTCCCCCTATCTCCTGCTTTCTGTGTCAGATGTTTAGCTATTCCTCTGCCTCCTTTAGTGATAATGGTACTTGTAATAAATCTAGTATTTTTGTAGCTTTGGAGGCGAGGGTGTAAGAATTGGAGACCCGGCCACATAGAGTAACTTCAAGTAGCGGTCCCCCAGCAGCAGCACCCGAGCAGCAGGGTAACCAGGGTGACGGTTTGTAGGAAGCATAGCTCTAGATTTCAGCACCCAGTCACCACCAACCCATCTGCGTTTCTAACAAGTTTTCCTCACTCAGCGACGCACCCGCTGAGAAGCCGACCCTGGTGATTGGCAGTTCAATAGTCAGAAACGTGGCACTAGAGACACCAGGGACCATAGTCAAATGCCTGCCAGGGGCCAGAACGGGCGACATTGAATCCTACCTTAAACTGCTGGCTAAGGATAAGCTTAAATACAGTGAGATTGTTATTCACGCTGGCGGTAATGACACCCGGTCACGCCGATCGGAGGTCACTAAAGTTGGTGTTGCTTCGGTGTGTAAGTTTGCTAAAACAATGTTGGACTCCGTAATTTTCTCTGGTCCCCTGCCTGATCTGACCAGTGATGACATGTTTAGCCGCATGTCATCATTCAACCGCTGGTTGTCTAGATGGTGTCCTGAAAACGACGTGGGCTACATTGATAACTGGCGAACTTTCTGGGGAAAACCTGGTCTGATCCGGAAAGACGGCATCCATCCTACTTTGGATGGTGCAGCTCTTCTTTCTAGGAATCTGGCCGGATTTATTAGTTCTCCTAAATGCTGACAACCCAGGGTCCAGACCAGGAAGCAGAGCCGTAGTTTAACACACCTCTCTGCAGCTTCTCCACCCCCAAAAGAGGGTTCCATTATAGTAGATCTGTCCCCCTTTTAATATTGTCAGTATTGCAGAAATGCCCTGCAGATAGCAGCAATGTTGTTTCTTCCCATTCACAAATAATGTCTTTGTTAACGGTGTGACTTCCTCATTGCGTTCTGCATTAGACAGCGTTAATGCAGCTCCCTTGAAAAAGAAGGTGATAATTCACAGGAAGCTGGCTCCCTGGTTTAATTCAGAGCTGCGTTCCTTGAAGCACAATGTTAGGAAATTGGAGAGAAAATGGCGCTCTACACACCAAGAGGAATCCTACCTAATCTGGAGGGACAGTCTATTGTTGTATAACAAGACCCTTCGCAGAGTTAGAGCAGCATATTTTACATCACTAATTGAGGAGAACAAAAATAATCCTACATTTCTCTTCAGTACAGTTGCCACACTTACTCAGAGTCACAGCTCCGTTGATCCATCCATTCCCTTAGCTCTTAGCAGTAATGATTTTATGGGATTCTTCATAAATAAAATTGATTCCATTAAAAATAAAATTGGCATCCTCCCAAACATGATTACCTCGTCCTCAGTAAGTGAGGCAGCGTTGGAGGAATTTCTAGAACCTGCACAGTGTCTGAACTGTTTAGAAGCAGTAGAGCTTTCTGAGCTATCTAAAGGCCCGTTTACACTACACTTTTTTAACCGAGCCGAGACCAGTCCGAGCTCGGTAACCGAGATAACTCTTGTGTGTAAACGGTCAGCAGACTGAACCAGACCGCGCTAACTGCAGACCAGCTCTTGGGTAGGTCTCGGCCTGGTTCTATTTTATCCCGGTTTCTGATAACGAAGAGCGCATGAGCAGACCGCCTCATCTCCTTACAGTCAGCTGACTGTCAGCGGGTTTTCCGGCGTGTCTGGCTGCACGTCCCGATTCACACTCCATTCAGACAAATTTCAGACATTCATAATACTACTAGCTTCCTTACCGTGCCACACGGTTTCCAGTGATGATTCTGCTTAGCAGCGCAATGAACCTCAGCGTCTGTCGTTGTTTCCTGCATCTGTAAATCCTTATTAGACGTTCGTTTGTCTCATCCACTTCCCAAAAAGCCAACTTTCTCAAGTAAATTCACCAATGGTTGCCTTCTTCCCCTGACTCTCTGCAAACACCGAAATATCACAATATCAAGCATAACTTCCTGAATGTTACGGGCGCAGCTGTGTGTGTTTCGGTGCTTCCGCCTTCAATCCCAGAGAGCGGTAGTACCGCAGATCGCCACTAGGGGGCGAGGAGCAACCAAGGAACCGAGATAGTGTTGTGTGTAAACGGTCGTCAGAAACGAGGCTCGGCCTGGTAACTGGACCAAGCTCGGACTGGTCTCGGCATGGCTCGGTTTTTTAGGTGTAGTGTAAACGGGCCTTAAAATATTAGCTTCATCTAAACCTTCTACCTGTATGTTAGACCCAATCCCAACCAAGTTGTTTAAGGAGGTATTCCCTTTGATCAGTGGTCCTATTTTAGACATGATTAATCTATCCTTAGTAAATGGATATGTACCACAGGCTTTTAAAGTAGCTGTTATTAAACCTTTACTTAAGAAACCATCTCTTGATCAAGATGAGTTAGTAAATTACAGACCTATATCTAATCTTCTTTTCTTATCTAAAATTCTCGAGAAAGTAGTTGCTAATCAACTCTGTGAACATTTACAAAGTAATGACCTATTTAAAAGAGTTTCAGTCAGGCTTCAGAGCTCATCATAGCACTGAAACAGCTCTGGTGAAGATCACTAATGATATTCTCATGGCCTCAGATAATGGACTTGTGTCTGTACTTGTCCTGTTAGATCTCAGTGCTGCATTTGACACAGTTTATCACAATATTCTCCTACAAAGACTTGAGCATACTGTAGCGATTAAGGGGAAAGCATTAGGCTGGTTTAAATCTTATCTATCGGACAGATTCCAATTCGTTCATGTTAATAATAAATCTTCTTCAAACTAGGGTCACTTGTGGAATACCACAGGGTTCAGTCCTTGGACCAATTCTCTTTACTATATATATGCTTCCAATTGGCAAAATTATCAGACAGCATGGGATAGGGCTGGGCGATAAACCGATTTTATCGATTAACTCGAGTGTGTAGTTCACGTCGACTTGTTTGAATGAAAATCGGTTTTCTCTTTAAGGTCTAACTCTTGGACTGAAAAAAAATCCTGAAAGCCGTAGAATAACTTCCAGAACAAGGTAAACTTTGAATATTCATGTATCAAAAGTGTTCAAATTAAGTTTAAATATGAAATATTGCGCATTTTTTACACCGATTATGGTATTCCGCGTTTGAGTGCTGCCTCCGTTTACGATCGGCCATTTCCGACGTGTGACGTCAGTTCAAGAACACAGAATGCGCGATGCGAAATTGCATAGAAACACACAAGCGTTTACGTTGTACAACCGGTACGGCGAACAAGGATATATATGGATGTTTTCCAGTATCTTCTTTCAATTCAATTCAATTCAATTTATATAGCGCCAAATCATGAAACATGTCATCTCAAGGCACTTTACAAAATCAAGTTCAATCATATTATACAGATTGGGTCAGATTATACAGATTGGTCAAAATGTCCTATATAAGGAAACCAGTTGATTGCATCAAAGTCCCGACAAGCAGCATTCACTCCTGGGGAACCGTAGAGCCACAGGGAGAGTCGTCTGCATTGTATATGGCTTTGCTGCAATCCCTCATACTGAGCAAGCATGAAGCGACAGTGGGAAGAAAAACCACCCATTAACGGGAAAAAAAAAACTCCGGCAGAACCGGGCTCAGTATGAACGGTCATCTGCCTCGACCGACTGGGGTTACAGAAGACAGAGCAGAGACACAACAAGAGAGACAAAAAGCACAGAAGCACACATTGATCTAGTAATCTGTTCTACATTAGATGGTAGTAACGGGTGAGCCGTCTTCTCTGGATGATGTCAAAGTTAACAGAACGCCAGACCAGGTGTACCTACTATGAAGAAAAAGAGAGAGAGCAAAAAGTTAAAAGCTGAAATGACGACAGTCATTTCAATGTAATACAATGCAAAACTGGAGAACCGTAGAATGAAGAACAGTAGAAATCAGTAGAGTGAGAAAATTAGACCCTGATGTCTTCCAGCAGCCTAGGCCTATCACAGCACAACTATAGAGATAGCTCAGGGTAACATGAGCCACTCTAGCTATAAGCTTTGTCAAAAAGGAAAGTTTTAAGATTAGTCTTAAAAGTAGACAGGGTGTCTGCCTCACGGACCAAAACTGGGAGTTGGTTCCACAGGAGAGGAGCCTGATAGCTAAAGGATCTGCCTCCCATTCTACTTTTAGAGACTCTAGGAACCACCAGCAGACCTGCAGTCTGAGAGCGAAGTGCTCTGTTAGGAACATACGGGGTAATCAGAGCTCTGATATATGATGGAGCTTGGTTATTAAAGGTTTTATACGTTAGAAGAAGAATTTTAAATTCTATTCTTGATTTAACAGGAAGCCAATGAAGGGAAGCTAAAATTGGAGAAATATGATCCCTCTTGTTGATTTTCATCAGGACTCTTGCCGCAGCATTTTGGATCAGCTGAAGACTTCGAACTGCATTTTGTGGACTTCCTGATAGTAAAGAATTACAATAGTCCAGCCTTGAAGTAACAAATGCATGGAATAGTTTTTCAGAAACCCCCTTGGACAGAATGTTTCTAATTTTGCCGATATTCCGGAGGTGAAAAAAGGAAACTCTGCTGATCCACGTCCACTTTGAGCAAGCGCTTTAAAAAAAAAAAAAAAGTCGCCGAACTAAGTGTCCTGGCAAAAAGATACCTCTCAATCCCAGCAACAAGGATCAGGAAGTCCACAAAATGCAGTTCAAAGTCTTCAGCTGATCCAAAATGCTGCAGCGAGAGTTCTGATGAAAATCAACAAGAGGGATCATATTTCTCCTATTTTAGCTTCCCTTCATTGGCTTCCTGTTAAATCAAGAATAGAATTTAAAATTCTTCTTCTAACGTATAAAGCCCTTAATAATCAAGCTCCATCATATATCAGAGCTCTGATTATCCCGTATGTTCCTAACAGAGCACTTCGCTCTCAGACTGCAGGTCTGCTGGTGGTTCCTAGAGTCTCTAAAAGTAGAATGGGAGGCAGATCCTTTAGCTATCAGGCTCCTCTCCTGTGGAACCAACTCCCAGTTTTGGTCCGTGAGGCAGACACCCTGTCTACTTTTAAGACTAATCTTAAAACTTTCCTTTTTGACAAAGCTTATAGTTAGAGTGGCTCATGTTACTCTGAGCTACCTCTATAGTTATGCTGCTATAGGCATAGGCTACTGGAGGACATCAGGGCCTATTTTTCTCACTCTACTGATTTCTACTGTTCTCCAGTTTTGCATCGCATTACATTGAAATGACTGTTGTCATTTCAGCTTTTAACTTTTTGTTCTCTCTCTTTTTTCTTCATAGTAGGTTCACCTGGTCTGACGTTCTGTTGACTGTGAAATCATCCAGGGAGGACAGATCACCGGCTATTACCATCTAATGTAGAACAGATTACTAGATCAATGTGTGCTTCTGTGCTTTTTGTCTCTCTTGTTGTGTCTCTGCTCTGTCTTCTGTAACCCCCAGTCGGTCGAGGCAGATGACCGTTCATACTGAGCCTGGTTCTGCTAGAGGTTTTTCCTTCCCGCTAACGGGTGTTTTTTCTTTCCACTGTCGCTTCATGCTTGCTCAGTATGAGGGATTGCAGCAAAACCATGTACAATGCAGACGACTCTCCCTGTGGCTCTACGCTTCTCCAGGAGTGAATGCTGCTTGTCAAGACTTTGATGCAATCAACTGGTTTCCTTATATAGGAACATTTTTGACCAATCTGTATAATCTGACCCAATCTGTATAATATGATTGAACTTAACTTTGTAAAGTGCCTTGAGATGACATGTTTCATGAATTGGCGCTATATAAATAAAATTGAATTGAATTAGGGTACAGAACATATCTGAACCCCAGACTGGTACCAGTACAAGGACCCATCCTACTCCTGACCAGAGCCTTCTCCCTGGGTACCAGTCTCCTTCAGAATACATGTGAAAATGGTGGTTTGAACTTCTAGGGCTTCTCCTCGTAGGCCACCAGATTCTGTCTGTTACTTGAGGAAGCTTCAAACATCAACTCGGACCTCCTAAACAGAGACCGAGCTGTTTTACCAAACAATAGTTGCATTTTGACTGGGTTAGGGTCTTTCCCTTTAAGACAGAGTAATGCATTCAGGCGTGGAGTGAGTGTCACATTACAAAGGGGGCGGGGACTTGTATGGGGATCTTTATAGCATTTTGGCTGTTTCACTTGTTAACGATTCACATTACAGATCTGGGGTCTCATTTATAACGCTTGTGTACGCACAAAATGGGTCCTGAAATGTGCATACATTACTTTCTATGCAAAAGTTGGGATCTATAACAAAAAAAAATGGAGACGATGCAGATGGTAAAGTGGTGAATCGCAGTTATACTGCATCCTAATTCCTCTCAAACTTCAATTTCACTCTATATCAGACTTTAATCATAGATCGACTTCATCATAAGCCTTCAAAATCAGTGTTGTTCATGCTTGCGCTGGTGACACAAGACTATACAAAAGGACCTTTCAAATTAAGAAAAAGCCCATAAGCAATCTTAAAAAAAAGTCCGCAAACATCTTATCAGGGTTTTCAATCATCCCACTCCCAATGATCCCAAGGGTGAAGTGTGCCTCAGATTAAAAGATTTTTGTGACAAGTTCTGAGGAAGTTAGACTACTTTAATTGTTGTAAATGGTCAAACAGACTCATGCATAATGCTGTGTGGTGGATGCATTGGCTCTGCTGGAAGACATAGAGGAGAATTAGCAGGAAACGCAGTTTCAGGGATCAAATATTTCCTGGCCAACGATGATACCTGGATAATATGCTGCTTTAGACTCTGAGCATTGCGTTCAACTATAACCTATAGGGGAAAGTGGCTACACCTCCCTTTCAGGTGCTGAAAGGCCGCTCACACCCATGCAGCTCTCGGCGACCATCGGCTTCCTAAAATGTGTTTTTGAAGTGTTTTTTTCTTTAGGTAATGATGGGGGGGGGGGGGGGGGTCATAGATAAAACAGGTTTGCTTGTGCAGTGTGTGGTGTCCAGTCAGACCGGGGGTACCTGGGGTACCTGGGCTGCCGAGCAGAGCCGTACCTTTCCGCTCTGTTTGAGCTTCTTCTGCACCTCCTCCGCTGGTTGGTCAACATATATGACGAGGTGAGGAGGGAGGAACTCACAAATGCTGATATTTTTTATCTCGTTGTAGTGCTCCACACCTGCAGGCCACACACACTTTAATAAACAAGCCTGTGTAGTCTGTTTTCCATTAGGCTGGGTAAAAGCAAGCATTCTGCAGCACAACTGTGCCTGAAGCCGCCCAAAAGGATTGGTGCGGGGTACTTACATTCCTTCCTGATGTAGCCCTGTTTGAACATGGCGTCCAGGAAGACCACGTCACTGAAAGGAGACCGCTCCAGGACTACTCCTTGGCCTTAAAAACACAAGATCACGATGGAGATCAGCGGTTTCCTTCACAAACTCTGTTAGAGAAGTGTTAGGTCAACAGCGCTACCTGTGGTGAGCAAATGTTCCACAGCGTCTGAGTACTGCAGCACTCGCATCGCGTACATCCACAGCTGCAGCCTGTAGCTGTTCCCGTCGGCAGCTTTAGGGTCCGTGTAGAACTTCTCCAGGCTGCACATACCATTGAAGCCGAGAGGGAGGGGCTGCTTCTCCCCAGTCATCTTGTCCACATAGAAGGTGTCCGCCTCGGGCATGTAGAGCATCCCTGTGGAGCCAGATTCTCACATAATCAGCCGTCTCCTCACAGGCGTGAAACAGCGTCGCAGTTCTGTGGTGCTGGTTACCTAGTTTTTCAGCCAGCTGCTGGGCCAGCGCCCCTTTCCCCGAGGCCAGGTTGCCGTCCACAGAGATGATTTTGCTGTACTGCTTTAACCGCGGAGTCGTCCTCTCACCCAGAGCGTAGGCCCACCAGCCGTAGCGCAGGCTTCTCACCGCGCTGCTGTGGATACTCGCCTGCACCAAACAGAACCACTCCTTTACTTTTACTTCCCGTCTTTTGATTAGAATGTAATTCACTTTATCGACAATTTGGTCAACTTCAGCTGATATAGCTTTAAATTTTCCAATATGGCAGAAACTGAAATGTATTTTTAAATTCCATCATGCCAGAGAAATGCATCGTTTGGGGCCTCTTCTAGCTTTAAGGAAAATCTATATTTGCACCAAGTATTGATTCTAGGATGGAACAGAATTCCAGTTGAATCACAGGCCCAGATTTCCTGACTGGAAACCACTTTAGATTCAGTCTCATATCAACTTGTCCCATACTCTACACCACTAGTTTCATATCATTGGATTCAAGAGAAGAAATCCTTTATGGTCCCACAATGGGGAGATTTGGGTGTGACAGTGGCAAAGAATCAGACAGTTAAAGTTCTATTAGTTAAAAAAAAACAAGTTAATCTAGTCTAAAGGAGCAAAAGATGAGTTTATCAGAAAAGGCAAAAATAAAGTGAAGAAATAAATCCCAGAGTAAATATTGCACAATTATTGCTAATATGGCAAACTCAGGCAAAAGATGAATAATAGTAGATACTAGGCAATATGCATGGTAGTACAGCAGCATCTTGAAGTAGCTAAGGTCCCATCTGAGAGACAGTAAGCGATTCATGATCAAATGAAAATGTTTTTTGGTCACCATTATGCAGCTAGTGCTGCATAAAATGAGTTTAAAAAAGCTAAGTGCATTCATACTAGATCTACACAACATCAAATCCCCATGTTTTTGTCAGCTCATGGTCTGCTAGTGGCAGTAACAAAGGACTGTTTAAAACCCCTAACTGTCTGTGTCGCTTACAGCTGGTGTATGTTTTAGTAACATGCTAACACTGACAGGAGCTGGTTGGGAAACTGCAATGATGGAAAAAAGAAAAAGAAACCAGTTTCAAAAGGTAAAAGATCTTCCTTGGAAATCTGTTTGGCTTCTGGATCCTGTGGGGGATAATCAGGGGTTCTGGAAAAACATGGTTTCCGGTGAGAACAGTTCCACTCACAACACTTCTCCACAAGTGATGCATCAAACTGTTAAACCCAAGAATCAAAATGGGCCCATTTATTCAGTGATAAACAGCCTTTCAAATGCTGGAAAAAACAAATACTTCTCCCCCATCAAAACTGAGAAATCCAATCATTTTGGCCATAAAAGATCAACACACAGCCTACACATGCACTTAGCTTTCACTTTACCAAAAAACTAAATAAAAAGGTTAGGGACACATGATTTAATGAATAAATTCCTCAGTATTTGTGGAGTGGCTGCGTCAGCAAAGGCAGGTTTATGGCCAGTATTTCTCACATTCAATAGTGGAATTAACTCCTCCCCCTGTCAGGACAGTACACACTGGAAAAGGTGTCATCCTGTTCTACATCATGCCTGTGCTGTGGTCCTTCTCATCTTCCACCCAACCGTTTTATTTTTGTAAAATGTGATGGGCCACAATCAATTTGCGAATGTGTTTCATTTCAGCTGATGTACATGTATCAAGGAACTTCACCCAAAAAAAAAGTCAAATCAAATTCAACCTGACCTGCAAGACCACTTTTTAATATCATGCAAACGCAGTAATAAAGCGAATCTAGCCGTTCGCCTGAGCAACCAGTGTAGAACAACAGATTCCTGCTGCAGGAACGTTTTGGAACACGTTACCGCGGAGGAACCGACTTGTGGTTGGATATAAACCAATCAAAAAAGATTTCGAAGAAATCCTGTTGTCCTGCTGCAGATCAGGGATGCAGTGCTGACCCATTCAGGCTGTCACACACCTGATAAAAAATAAAAACAGCGTAATGGTGGCGACAACGATATCGCTCTAACGCATCTCAGTGCGTACTGGGCTTCCTTAGCTGCTGTCGACTGTCACTGACAAGGTGTGACCCCGTCAGTCAAATCCTTGCACTTTGACACCTTCAGTTAGTATTCCAAGTACACCTCATATATTAGATCACCTATATTGACATAAATCTTCAATGTAATCAAATGTTATGAGAAGGCCGGGATGATCCGCTGCTCCAGCAGGACTAACTGCAAACCAAGCGAACCGTCAGCCCTCAGCTGAGCCGTGTCTAACAGCGCCTGCTGGGTTCTTTTCTGCTTAAGAGCAGCGGTAAACAAGACGCTGCACAGTGGCCGAGAGTGAAGCTAGCGGCGAAGAAGCTAGCTTGTCCTTGTGATGTAGAATTGCTCGCTGGGCCGGTACCGACCCAGACCCGCTCCGTTCTGTTTCTCACCTTCTGAACGACGCTCCCCGCTCTGATGGCACATGTTCCCGCTGGGAAGAGGACCCGGACCACCGCCAGAGCCATCGTAGCTGTCCTCCAAACGGTGACCCGAAAACTACCGCTATCCGGCGCCTGAAATATACGTCATACTCTTCTTCTTCTTCTTCTTCTTCTTCTTCTTCTTCTTCTTCTTTTGTTTAATGGCGGTTGGCAAACAACTTTTGGTGCATTACCGCCACCTACTGAAATGGGGTGTGAATCGGGATGACCTACTCTAATATCCTACTACTATAAATAATAAAAATAAATAAATAACTAAATCCGGTTTATCAAATTAGTCTTTTTAAGATATCTTAATAATAAAGAATAACCCTCTGATTTGGTGTTCATGTCTAAAAGATATTTTATGTTTAACTTTAATTTACTATTTTGTAATCAATTCATTTCTCTCAATATGATATTTACTGCAAACAAATATAACGTGCTCCACTGTTTCTTCAACAAAACAAAAATCACACTTTCCTGTATCATGAATCCCCATTTTAAATAATGTGCTATTTAACCCTGTATGTCCAAAACGTAATCTTGACATTACTGTTTCTTCCCTTCTATTCCTTGATGTTATCCTCGTTAATCCTACTTTTCTTTGAATATTATAAAACCGTCTTCCAGTTATTTCTTCTTCCCACTGTTTCTGCCACCTTGCTCTAATCCTTTTCTTAATTACTGATTTTATTTCACCTTTACTAAATGGAATTATTATATCAATTAAACTGTATTTACTTGCTCTTTTTGCATATTTATCTGCCATCTCATTCCCTTTTATTCCTATATGAGAAGGAATCCATATAAAAGAAACAATTAATCCCATTGCTTGAATTCTGAATAATAGTTGCTGAATTTCTACCAATAAATCAGGTCTGCTATCTGAATGATTGTTTTTAAATGAATATAATGTTGAACTAGAATCTGAACAAACTACACTTCTTAATGGTCTAATTTCTTCAATCCATTCTAATGCTAACATAATGCCAAACATTTCTCCTGTGTAAACTGAAACTTCATTACTAATTCTTTTACCTGATTTAAAATTAAATTCTGGAACTACAAACGAAACACCATTCCTATTATTTGAATCTTTTGAAGCAGCTGTATAAATTTTTACATATCCATAATATTCTTTATCTATATATTGCTCAACCATATTTGAATCTGAAATATCCTGTTTATTTTTCCGTTTATACAACAAGCTTAAATCTACATCAATTTCAGGTAGGATAGATGGATGAAGTATTGATCTAATAACTGTTCTACTGCCATTTATTTGAGATAATTCAAGATCTGTTATATTAGAATCTGCTATCCACCCAAAAGAATTTAATTTCTTCTTCCCTTTTTCCCAACTTGGTTTTAAAATTTCTTGACATGGATGATTTTCACAATGATTCCTTAACTGAAACCAGTAAGTGGAAAGTAATTGTAATCTCCTTAACTTTAGTGGCATTTCTCCCATTTCTACTTGTAATGCTGAAGTTGGTGTAGTTCTTATGGCCCCTGTGCATAATCTCAAAGCTTGATACTGAACAATATCCAATTTTTTAAGTAATGAAACTGATGCTGAACCAAAAGCTATACATCCATAATCAAAAACAGACCTAATTAAACCTGTATAAATTGATTTCAATGCCTTCCTCTCAGCTCCCCATTCATTCCCAACCAAACATCTCATAACATTTATAACTCTTTTGCATTTATCAATCATCTTCTCAATATGAACTTTCCAAGTAAGCCTTTCATCCAACCATATACCCAAAAATTTAAATTGTTTTACCCTTTCCAAATCATATTTATAAATTTGTAACTTTAATTCTTCAGAAACTTTTTTCCTTGTAAAAAACAAAATCTTTGTTTTATCTACAGAAATCTTGAATCCCCATCTAAAAGACCAATCTTCTATTTTATTAATGGCTTCTTGAACTTTTTTAACGATGAAACTTATATTTTTACCCCTCTTCCAAATTGCTCCATCATCAGCAAATAAAGAAACACCCATTTTATTTTCCACATCCTCAAACATATCATTAATCATAATAGAAAAAAATAATGGACTAACTATACTTCCTTGAGGAATACCATTTTCAACATAAAGATTTTCTGATAATTGATTTCCTATTCTTACTTGTATTGATCTATTATTGAGAAAATCATTTATCCAATTAAACATTGAACCCCCTGTTATGCCAGAAGATGGTTGAATATGCTTATTATTATTATTAATTATAATTTGGCATTATAATTTAAATAATAAATCATTCAACTCAAAATTCCGCTACAACAAAATATAGTTCAAATGGTGGTGATGTTAGCTATAAGCTTGTAAGTATTTATACCACTAATGCATTAGTTAATTTGCTGTTATGAACTCATTTATGCTGGGATAAATGATCTGGTCGGACTTGTGACCGACGAGGTTTATCCGGCAGGCTGTGAGAACCCCAATGTAACTGCAATTAGAGTTTAAATCCTTATTCGTCTATCACCATCCAATGATTTTGTCTCTGTATTAATGTCAGATGTTAACTCCAAAGGAGGTTAGCTCTGATTTCTGAATAACCAGGCAACTTTGAATTGGATTGAACACAAAACAATGTCTATTCCGCAGTCGTTGGTTTTATTGAACCAAAAGCAATTCCCTGTTACAGTAATTCTCTGATTCAACAACTTTGGAATTCTTACTCACTACTAACTAACACGCAAAATATATGTGGAAATAAAAGAATAAACAAAACAAACAAAACAAAAGGAAAGAAAAACAAATGGATTAAAATGAGCGGTTGCAAATCTTAGTTCAGCTCACGGTTGTTTAAACCACACTCAGAACGTCGGCATTTGACATAGCATTGACAGACAGAACAGCTTTGAGAGTCCCACCGGACGCTTTGATGCCTTACAAAGCTATCAGCTAAGCTACCTACAGTCCAGTCATCCGACACCCTCCCAAGATGGCGACTATGATGACGTATGCTCTGCAAATTTGCGTGAAGCGTGAGGGGAGGTCCTAATGATGTCACCGCGCTTACGCTAAGGTGAGGTGGTACCTCGCTCCGAGAGGGAGTGGTTTACGCTCTGGTTCAAAGAGAAACCGCGAACTAAGATTCAAACAAAGCGATCAAATTCTCTGATAAGGAGAAGCGAAAGAGAGGGGGGAAAAGCATGGAAGAAGATGGAAAAGAACTGAAACAGTGACCCACGGCGGGGTTATAGATAAACCACAATCAACACAGCAAAATCAAATGTAAAATGCATGCACATACAAAGAAAATATTCAGCAAAATAATTCCAGCTTCGTCGTGGAATAAAAGCATTAACCTGCACCTACAAAGTTCTAACGTCTGCCCAGGCACTTCTAAACATCCTATGGACGGAAAAGAAATAAAAGGGGAGAACCCCGTTACTTTGAGGTGGTCCGAATGAAAATCCCGGCTTCGATCCGGAGCGCTCCGGATCACGCGGCGTCCTGAACGCGTCTTGACGACCGCAGGGTCCGCAGGCTGCAGCGGGGACCAGACTGAGAGAGTTCCTTCGTCTATCTCTCTCTCTCTGGGCTCCTAGACGCTTGTTGGGCCAAACAACGCGTCGTCCTCTCTCGATCACTGGGAGATAAGGCGGCTTCCAGTATTTGATCAGAGGGAATTAAAGGTACCTTTTTGAGTCGACCTCCCACTATGAAAAGCAGGGAACAACGTTGTGTCGAAAAATCTCGGTCCAGCGAGAAACTCGAGCACGTGGCGTGTGGGTAATTAATCCACGGAGTAAAACAGCTGTGTCTTCTCGGGTTGGCAGGGGCGCCAGGGAAGAAGGCCGATTGCGAGGTGCAACCGAGTTTTATCAACTTTACCCTAGCAACGTTATCGGTTGCTAGGGCGCCGGCCATTTTGGGCCGCGTTGCATGATGGGAGTTGGTGGCCATTTTGACCACCATGCATCATGGGAAATGCAGTCTGTCACGTCCTGACATGGCACAACATACCCCTCTTTAGCTTTGAAGAGTGGGATGCTGGTCACAGTCTTTAAAGCTACAACCAAGTCCATTCTGGCGTGACGAAGATCCGTTGTGCATGAGTGGAACAACATAATAGTCTTTCTAGTAGTCCTTCGGGATTCATGCAGTTCAGTTCATCATCCAAGAGGAAGGAAAAAAACAAAGCATTTATTGTGCCTGGGTCAGTGACCTAGCCTGGGCAGACTAAGCTATAGCTAGTAATTTCTATTGGCTAATAAGGCAACAATAAGGTAATAAAAAAAAAGAAAATGCAAACTTCACAATCACCATTGTCGATACATTCATTGGTCATAAGGTTTGAACTTTGAACCAAAGAAAGGAGAGAGGGAAAAGGGAAAGGAGAGAGACAGCGGTTCGTAGTCTAATCAGCTTGTGGCCTTTGAGGAGCTGATGTTACGAACCTGGGGGCGACGAAGGTGAGGGTGTCAATCCTGGTTTGCAACTGTTTGATCTGCTTGTATGCTGCATATGCCATCGCCGTAGTGATGGCCCATCCAAATACAAGGAGAACCACAATAATGGTCATAATGTGAGTGTCGGTCGACTCTGTAGCTCTGGGGAAGCGAAGCAGAGGGACCGAGCTCAACTCTGATGGAGTGAGACTGAATTTAATCAGCTGGGTGCCTGCACGTAAAAGCTGTCTTTCAATGCCGACATCAATGCTGAAATTGTATCTCTTAAAGACATCTATTATTTCAATCTCTGAGTCATATTTGTCAACGTCAAGGTGATGCAGAACCATGTTTCCAATGTGGACTACAGCACCTTGAGGTGGGGAACAGAAAATGGGTTGCTTGGACATACCCAGTGGATGTCCTTGGTTTTGGTACACAAATCCAAATTAGGGACTAAATAAAGTTTGGGGTCGGCATCATGATAGGCTAGCATCGAGGGGGTTTGTAGGTGTACGTGGGTCTCACCTTGCCAAAAACCGACATTCAATACTGATTTGAGCCTATACACGTTAGCTCTTTCAATGATGGGAAGGTTTAGCATAAATCCTATCTCCAAGTTGTCAGGATTTACAAATATTGGAATTGCACTACCTAGGCTGTAAGCCAGGTGTGTTTGTGGTGGTTGCAGTGCTTCACTAGAGGCAGATTTGAGAACCTTTTCAACCAAATCTACTGGTACCAAGTACGGAGGAATCCGTCCTTCAGCAAGGCTATTTACGGATGAGCTAACCTCTCGAGTGAGGTCCTGCATTAAATCTCTAACAACCTGAGTATACATCATGTCATTCTTTACCACTTCTGTGAGCGTTTCCAAAGAAATGCATGGTGTTATTGCTGAGTGTGAATTTATAGACGTGAAGTTATGTATGGACATTTGTTTTATTAGTGCACGTTTAAAATGTCCTGATTGAACATGCACTTGTCCTATTTAATGCTATGCATTGTTCTCTTCGGCGGGGGCGGAGTTAGGCTCCGTTCCCTGTGAGGAGAGTTTGGTGGACGGTTTAATTTGGTTCGCATGAACCCATTTGTGCTCCGGACTTTGCACGCTGGCCTCTAGGTTCTTTTGAGCCCACGTGAAAGTCGTTTGGAGATGGTCTTTTAAATCAGCGACGCACTGGTGTGCCGTGTAGACGGTTGTCACACTGACGTCTTCGGGCTGGTAGATGAGATTCAGAGGAAGTGTCATTTGTCTCCCTGTCATCATCTGGAAAAGTGTCACCCCTGTGGAGCATGGTGAGGTAGAGCGGATTAGCATTAGGACCAAGGGAAGCTTTATGTCCCAGTCCCTGCCATGGCTGCTGGCATGTTCCTTTAACATACTGACCACGGTGCGGTTCATTCGCTCCACCTGTCCCAATGACTGTGGGTGTGAGGGGATGTGGAATTTAACTTCCACGCCCAACATGTCGAAAAGCGCGGTCATGATGTTTGACGTAAAATGCGTTCCTCTGTCCGAGTCGATGGGCAGGGGAAGGCCCCACCGGCTGGAAACGTGATTTAGCAGCAGGGCTGCTGTGGTGACAGCGGTGTCGTTCGGTGCCGGCAAACATTTGACCCATTCTGTGAAGCTGCCTGTTATTGTCAAAAGATATTTGTTATCTCTTGACGATTTGGGGACTGGACCGATCCAGTCAGTCTGCAGATGTGACCACAGAAATGTAACCCCCCTTCGCTGAAGCAGGGCTCGGTCTAGCAGTCGTGTGGGTTGTAACTGGCAGCAGGTTAAGCAGCCCTGTACATCCTCCTGCGTGTCCTGGGCCGTTGAAGGCCGGGACGCCACCTGTTGGAGAGTTTTCAGATTAGCTTTGCAGCTTCCGTGTCCTCCTACTGATGAGTCATGGACGTGTGTCAATGTGATCCCAAGTTCGTTTGAATCTTTGGGCTGAATGGGCTGAAACTCATGGAGCAGCTCTTTAAGTGCTGTTCTCTCTGTTTCAGTGGTCAGTGCATCAGCTTGTTCCAGCTGCTGCATAATTTCTGTTTTGGAACCAGGGCAGGGCTCAGTGGATGAGTCCTGGTTCTCTGGTTGATTTGGTGCCGGTTCTGTTGGGTTGGTTTCTATCGCATACCCCAACAGGTTTCCTTCAGCGTCAAGCGTAGCACCACAAATGGATCCAGCAGGCTGAGCTTCATGTCGCCTGATTTGGATCATGTTGGAAGGAAAAGTAAACAAGGTGTCCGGAGAGTCCTGTCTGCCGGTCAAGGATAAAGGCAGGTCTCCAATGACGGGAATGCTCAGCTCAAAGTCGTGGAAAGAGCTTTCGATGAGCACCCCAAGGGGTTTCTTCGCCACCACTTGGATCGGCATGTGGGTTGGATTCTCCACTAGAAGGTAAGCTGAGCGGTTGTTCAGCTCAAGCAGGGGTGTGCCCCGGGTGACCAGGTTGGATTCCTGGAAATAAGAAAGGGGTTGGAAGAAAACCTGTGTGTTCTGTATTTGTTGTCCTTTCAGGATGGCTAATCTAATAGGTACACCTGCAGTCTGTGGTGGTATTAGCATGTTTGTTTCGCTAGCCACCTGGCAAGCCTGTGGGATTGTTAGCCCTGATCGCATGACTTCAGGGGTGCCCAGGAAGGAACTTGGGGTCACGTGAGCCTGAGCCCACAGGACCTGATTGCAAGTGTCCAGCTGTGCACCTAGCCGTACCAGAAAATCAGCACCAACAAACACTGGAGGATGTAAATTCTCCACAATGCTGAAAGGATGAGAGAGCTGCCTTGTGCCAATCTGTGCATAAAGTATGCACACCCCCGTTGCTTTCAGAAGCCGGCGAGGCCAGTCTGCTGAGAGCAAATAGTGGCTGTGTTTCGTTTCAGCCAGATGGGGCCTTTCACGGCACAGAGAGCTGTACAGATCTCTGCTGATCACAGATTTCTCTGACCAAAGAGCCAGCAGCACGTCTGGCATGAATGTGTTTTCCAGGTACACACCTTCGGCCACTCTGGGGTTATAGGGTTCAACTCCAGAGTGTTTAAGTGAGCAAAGGAAAGATGTGTGGCTGCAGCGAGAAGTTCTCTGATCGCTGCGAAGCGGTGGTGTGTCAGAGGATTCTGAAATCGGCTCTGTTGAAGGCAGAAATGGTGCTAAGAGTTCTTTGGGCTCTTCGGAGCAGGTCACCTGGTGGATAGGGACGGATGGTCCACTTCCAGAAGTAAGAGGCTTGGGGGTCCCCACTTGGGCCCAAAGATGACCATGATGGCAGTCAATGAGTGGAGCTAACCTGTTCAACAGATCCTGACCCACAAGAAAAGGTTCTGTGTCCAAAGTACAGATGTAGATGGGGTGAACAAGGGTCATGTCACGGAAAGTGATGTCTAACCACGCCCGTTTGGTGATGCATGACTGATCCTGAGTGTAGCTGGTGATGCCCACGTTACAGGTCTCCACCTGGAACGGTTTCCCAAGAGACACCATAGCTCTGGTCACCTCATCGAACAAATCTGAGCACATTAGACAGATCTCGGAACCTATGTCTAAAAGAGCATTTGCTGTGACACATCCTCCTATAACTGTCGAGCAGTATAAGCGATGCGTGTTTTCACGATGGTTTAGTTCACCTAAAAACCTTAGAAAAGGGGTTTTCTGATCACCTGCTGATGGGATCTTAGAAGGTTGTTGGTGAATTTTTGGTTGGTTCCCCCACTTAATCAGATAAACTCTGTTAGAAGGGGGAGCCTGGTCCACGCCTAGTCATGCTGACGTGGGTTTTGGGCCTGGTTTCCCAGGAGGGTCGGCAGGATTGGATGGTGGCGAGGGCGGCTGCGGCGCGATCTGACGCACTGTGTCAGCTAGCAACCTGCGAAAAGTCTCCTCCATCTCCTTTCTCATTGACTCTTCCATACGCAGGTTCCAGCCTTTGTTGTCATGTGTGCCTTTCTGCTTTTCCAACCTGTCAGTTTGCTTACCGTGTCGGGCTGGATCCGGCCTGTGCCATTTTTGAAACCTCTCACCTTCCATGCTGTCATGCTGACCTCTCCTATCATGAGAAGCTTTCTTCTGCTGCGACTCAAAACCATGTTGCTTCTTGGAACCAAATTTAGTTTTAGGTTTGAAGGGAGGCATCTCCTGTCCCTCCAGACCTAACCTCTTTTCTGGTTCGATCTGAATCTGTAGAACCTTTTTATCACTGTCGGCTCCTTTGTTGGGCCGGACACGTGTTTCCCATGCCACCTGCGCGTATTTCCTGATTTCCTGCATGGTAAGTCTCTTGGTTCTACAATGCATGGTAACCTCATAACGCACGCTTTCATGAAGATTATGGAGGAACAAAGATTTGAAAGTGTGGTCTTCCTCCAAGCCGGGAGCATTTCGTCCCTGAAAGTAAGCAGCCCGTAAACGGCGGTAATACTCCTTGGGCGCTTCAGTTCTCTTTTGCTGAATTGCAAAAGCTCCAAGAGTCGCAGAAGCTGGGTCTGTGAACACAGAATATTCTTCTCTTAAAGCCTGACAAAGAGCTGAGTAACGGTCACGTGTAGCTGGAGGGAGGCTTTCTATGAAAACATGGACACTTCTGGACGTGGTTTTCCAGATAAGCTTCAATTTTTCTCGAGCCGAGGGGCTATATAAGTCTAGCAGACAGCGCTCTACCTCTCTGAGATAGTCATCAATGGTGGATTCTGTATTGCTAGGATCAAAACGCTCTATGTCTTGGGCCAGGGACTCAAGCTGACGCATCCGCAGTCCCTGTTCAGGGATCGGGGCTGGTCCATCTGAGTCCTCTCCTGACGACTCCTGCCTGTGGTAACCACGATAGCAGGGGGGCTCTGGTTCTGACCACCTACCTGACATCGGCGGCCGTTCGTGGGACGCCGGGGGACCCTCCCTGTCATGAACTCTTGTCCGTGGACGCAGTTCAGAGGAGTGGGGTTTACCTGTGTCCCAGGAACGGTGCTCCCGTCGCCCTGGTGGGGGGAAAGGATCATAGCAGACAGTGTCAGGGGTCAGGTGGGAAGCAGGTGTTTTCCCATGATTTGCATCATGTGGATCAGTCCTGATTGCAACCGTAAGTTGTTTAGGCATCTCTTTCCGTATCACACTGCTATATCTGTCCTGACCTTCGCTTACCCCTCGCTCAGAAGGTGTCTGAGGGCCCAGTTCATCCAATGTCCTCCAGGTGTGATCCCCATGTTTCCCCTCAGATCCTTCTGGCTGCAAGCTAATGAGATCCTCCTCTCGCTCCTCTGTGAGATGACAGCTGCCCTGAACACTTCTCTGTTCTAGCTCTTTGATTCTTTCCTCAGCTGAGACACACCTCTCAGTCTCTAGCACTAACCTTCGGTGGTATAACGCAGATAATTCACCCAAAACATCTGCTACCAATCTATCCTTTGGCTTGCTTTGGACCTCCTCCACCAATTCCTGAATTTTTCTCTCACAGTCCTCTATGTTAAACTGATTCAAGCGGTCTTGGTCCTCCGGTGTCATTTTAAGCAGTGAGCTAATGACACCCTGAGCCTCCATTCCAATGGAGGATTGTGGACCTTCAGCTCCTTTGACTGAAGAACCTTTACTATCCATTCTTGGTCAGCTATGGACAGCAGCACAACAACTGTAGCTCAGCACTACACAACAACAACAATCAAATAACACTGTAGTTTAGCTTAGCGCTAAACAACAGACAACAAACAACAACGCTGTATTCTAGCTTAGCACTAAGCAACAACGCATACACTTTAGTTTAGCTCAGCGCTAAACAACAACTGCTAACAACAACTGTTAAGTGGCTTCACTTTACTGTCAACAGCAACTCGCACTACGACTGACACTTTACTGCAGGAAGTGTGGTCAAATACGTGCGTTTAATTAGGCTGCGCAGGGGAAAATCAACCCTGCGACTTACAACTCCTATGTTTAGGAACGGTTAATATGCTTGTTTAACTTTGAGAATATTAACTGTGAGTGACATGGACCACTAACCTTTCGGCCAGTAATTAAGTGATAAAGCTGTGGCTTTGTTTGTGATGCAAGTTATTTAAGAACAGGTGCTCTACACATGTGTGGAAAATAGCAAAGTGTTTGGAACTTCAGAGGTGGCAAAGAATGACAGTTAAAAACCGCTAAATTGCAACCTTAGTTTCAAAATCACAGATCAACTTTGACCACTTATGATGAGCAGAAGGGGGAAAAGAAAGAAAAATAATTTAACAAAAATTAAAAGTTTAAAAAAAAATTCAAAGGAATAAAAAAAATTATAATAAGTTGACAAAAATTATTAAAAGGAGTAACCATAAAGAAAGTTTTAAGAAACTGACATTCAAATATCCATTCAGGGAAGCCGAGTGCTTTCACCTGAATTTTCAACCGTGACTGCAACTACCTATCCTGGCCACCAGATGGAGGCAGGGTGCCCTTCACTTTTGGGAAGACTGAGCTGTAATTACACACGATGTCCAGCAGATGGGGAATCGTTTCCCTCATCAAAACAATTATGATGCAATTACACACACGTCCACCAGATGGAGGCAAGGTCTCTCTTTTCAAAGCAGAACACGACACAGGAGATGACTGATCAGTGGCAGACGCTGGAGGCGCTGTACGTTCTAGTCAGTTCAGTCTAACTAACTCCAGGTTTAGAAATCAATATTCAAACCTCAGGTTAACAACCTCAAACCACCACAAACACGTACATATTTAGTAGGAGTACTTCCTTAATCAATTATGACTGAATAGCCCTTTTGGCAAGGTGAGCAGTCAAAATGCTGGAATGTAGATTGTGTTCATTAAATTCATAAGTTGCTGGTTATTCAGTTTAGTCTAAAGGAACGCCAAATAAGTAGACTAGCCCACCCAGGGACGCCAGTAAATGTTATGCCAGAAGATGGTTGAATATGCTTATTATTATTATTAATTATAATTTGGCATTATAATTTAAATAATAAATCATTCAACTCAAAATTCCGCTACAACAAAATATAGTTCAAATGGTGGTGATGTTAGCTATAAGCTTGTAAGTATTTATACCACTAATGCATTAGTTAATTTGCTGTTATGAACTCATTTATGCTGGGATAAATGATCTGGTCGGACTTGTGACCGACGAGGTTTATCCGGCAGGCTGTGAGAACCCCAATGTAACTGCAATTAGAGTTTAAATCCTTATTCGTCTATCACCATCCAATGATTTTGTCTCTGTATTAATGTCAGATGTTAACTCCAAAGGAGGTTAGCTCTGATTTCTGAATAACCAGGCAACTTTGAATTGGATTGAACACAAAACAATGTCTATTCCGCAGTCGTTGGTTTTATTGAACCAAAAGCAATTCCCTGTTACAGTAATTCTCTGATTCAACAACTTTGGAATTCTTACTCACTACTAACTAACACGCAAAATATATGTGGAAATAAAAGAATAAACAAAACAAACAAAACAAAAGGAAAGAAAAACAAATGGATTAAAATGAGCGGTTGCAAATCTTAGTTCAGCTCACGGTTGTTTAAACCACACTCAGAACGTCGGCATTTGACATAGCATTGACAGACAGAACAGCTTTGAGAGTCCCACCGGACGCTTTGATGCCTTACAAAGCTATCAGCTAAGCTACCTACAGTCCAGTCATCCGACACCCTCCCAAGATGGCGACTATGATGACGTATGCTCTGCAAATTTGCGTGAAGCGTGAGGGGAGGTCCTAATGATGTCACCGCGCTTACGCTAAGGTGAGGTGGTACCTCGCTCCGAGAGGGAGTGGTTTACGCTCTGGTTCAAAGAGAAACCGCGAACTAAGATTCAAACAAAGCGATCAAATTCTCTGATAAGGAGAAGCGAAAGAGAGGGGGGAAAAGCATGGAAGAAAATGGAAAAGAACTGAAACAGTGACCCACGGCGGGGTTATAGATAAACCACAATCAACACAGCAAAATCAAATGTAAAATGCATGCACATACAAAGAAAATATTCAGCAAAATAATTCCAGCTTCGTCGTGGAATAAAAGCATTAACCTGCACCTACAACGTTCTAACGTCTGCCCAGGCACTTCTAAACATCCTATGGACGGAAAAGAAATAAAAGGGGAGAACCCCGTTACTTTGAGGTGGTCCGAATGAAAATCCCGGCTTCGATCCGGAGCGCTCCGGATCACGCGGCGTCCTTAACGCGTCTTGACGACCGCAGGGTCCGCAGGCTGCAGCGGGGACCAGACTGAGAGAGTTCCTTCGTCTATCTCTCTCTCTCTCTGGGCTCCTAGACGCTTGTTGGGCCAAACAACGCGTCGTCCTCTCTCGATCACTGGGAGATAAGGCGGCTTCCAGTATTTGATCAGAGGGAATTAAAGGTACCTTTTTGAGTCGACCTCCCACTATGAAAAGCAGGGAACAACGTTGTGTCGAAAAATCTCGGTCCAGCGAGAAACTCGAGCACGTGGCGTGTGGGTAATTAATCCACGGAGTAAAACAGCTGTGTCTTCTCGGGTTGGCAGGGGCGCCAGGGAAGAAGGCCGATTGCGAGGTGCAACCGAGTTTTATCAACTTTACCCTAGCAACGTTATCGGTTGCTAGGGCGCCGGCCATTTTGGGCCGCGTTGCATGATGGGAGTTGGTGGCCATTTTGACCACCATGCATCATGGGAAATGCAGTCTGTCACGTCCTGACATGGCACAACACCCCAATTCCCATCTTCTTTAATTTTATCAAAAATCCTTCTTTCCACATCATGTCGTAAGCTTTTTCAATGTCAAAGAATACAGCTATCACACTCTCTTTATTAACTTGTGCCTTTCTTATTTCATGTTCCAATAACAAAATAGGATCCATTGTGTTTCTACCTTTCCTGAAACCACTTTGAAACTTAGATAAATACCCTATCTTTTCAACAAAATAAGTCATCCGTTCATTTATCATTCTTTCCATTACTTTACATAAATGCGATGTTAATGCAACTGGCCTATAACTCCCTGGATTTGATCTTTCTTTACCTGGTTTTAAAATAGGAACAATAATTGCCTCCTTCCAAACTTTAGGTAAATGACCCACTTCCCAAATCTTATTATAGAAATCCAATAAAATCCTTTTAGATGAATTACTTAACTGATTTATCATAATGTATGAAATTTGATCTTTACCTGGAGATGAATTTTTTGATTTCCCTAAAGCATTCTTAAGCTCTACAAAAGAAAATGGAAGATTTAATAAGTCATTACTATTTATAGTTTTTATTAACAATTGCCTGTTTTCATTAATTGTACCTTCTCTTGCCTTTATTTCTTTTTCAGTTAAATTATTTGAGCTATGAATTTTAGCAAACTTCTCCACTAACATATTTGCGTTCTCCTCCTCTGTCACAGCACATATATCCTCATCCTTCAGAACTGGATATCCATATTCTCTCTTAATTCCATTCATTCTTTTTATCATTCCCCAAATATTTGAAATTTTTGTTTCTCTACCAACCGACTCACAAAACGACTGCCAGTAAACCCTTTTTGCATATTTAACAGTTCTTTTGACTAGAGCTTGCAACCTTTTATATTCAATAAAATACTGAAAATTTTGATTTTTCTTTAACATTCGAAACGCTTTATTTCGAGATTTAATAGCAAACTCACAGTCTTTTGTCCACCACGGTACTATTTTCTTCTTCCCGCTTCCTTTTTTCCTTTGGATAGATTGTCTAGCTGCACCTAATATAGCTTCACAAACAGAAACATTTATATTATCTACATCAAAATTAATATCAACCTTTTGCATTTCTTCATCACTAATTCTCTTATATTTTTCCCAATCAGCATTTGCAAAAACCCATCTTTCTCTGCCTTCAATATAATTTTGTTTTGTCTCACAACCTACTTTTATTAGTATTGGATAATGGTCACTACCTATGGTTGAATCTTTTAAAACTACGTCATACTCTTTAGGGCCATAAACATAATATAAGAGTAGACCCCGCATTGACTGTCGCTGCGCAGGAATTACGGCCGCCATCTTGGGGCGGTCGACTTGCTACCCTAACCTGCTGATTCAAGCTGAACACACTAATGATGCCTCAGCACTGTGCGGCTCATTTTTGTTTAAATCGAGGGACTATTTACGTCAGGGCTCGAGGAATAACTTTTCACAAGTAAGATGAACAGATATTGTTTATATTTTTGATTAGAATGTGATTTTTCTAAAATTAGGCAGAGAGATACAGGTATACACGTCCAAGTCTTTGTGACTTAGTCTCTCCAAAACCGCATCTGCTCCGTGAAGGCATCAGAGCTTTGTTAGACATTAGTGAATAAACAGCATGTATATATATATATATATATACACTACCGTTCAAAAGTTTGGGGTCACATTGAAATGTCCTTATTTTTTAAGGAAAAGCACTGTACTTTTCAATGAAGATAACTTTAAACTAGTTTTAACTTTAAAGAAATACACTCTATACATTGCTAATATGGTAAATGACAATTCTAGCTGCAAATGTCTGGTTTTTGGTGCAATATCTACATAGGTGTATAGAGGCCCATTTTCAGCAACTATCACTCCAGTGTTCTAATGGTACAATGTGTTTGCTCATTGGCTCAGAAGGCTAATTGATGATTAGAAAACCCTTGTGCAATCATGTTCACACATCTGAAAACAGTTTAGCTCGTTACAGAAGCTACAAAACTGACCTTCCTTTGAGCAGATTGAGTGTCTGGAGCATCACATTTGTGGGGTCAATTAAACGCTCAAAATGGCCAGAAAAAGAGAACTTTCATCTGAAACTCGACAGTCTATTCTTGTTCTTAGAAATGAAGGCTATTCCATGTGAGAAATTGCTAAGAAATTGAAGATTTCCTACAACAGTGTGTACTACTCCCTTCAGAGGACAGCACAAACAGGCTCTAACCAGAGTAGAAAAATAAGTGGGAGGCCGCGTTGCACAACTGAGCAAGAAGATAAGTATGTTAGAGTCTCTAGTTTGAGAAACAGACGCCTCACAGGTCCCCAACTGGCATCTTCATTAAATAGTACCCGCAAAACACCAGTGTCAACATCTACAGTGAAGAGGCGGCTGCGGGATTCTGGGCTTCACGGCAGAGTGGCAAAGAAAAAGCCATATCTGAGACTGGCCAATAAAAGAAAAAGATTAAGATGGGCAAAAGAACACAGACATTGGACAGAGGAAGACTGGAAAAAAGTGTTGTGGACGGATGAATCCAAGTTTGAGGTGTTTGGATTACAAAGAAGAACGCTTGTGAGACGCAGAACAAATAAAAAGATGCTGGAAGAATGCCTGACGCCATCTGTTAAGCATGGTGGAGGTAATGTGATGGTCTGGGGTTGCTTTGGTGCTGGTAAGGTGGGAGATTTGTACAGGGTAAAAGGGATTCTGAATAAGGAAGGCTATCACTCCATTTTGCAACGCCATGCCATACCCAGTGGACAGCGCTTGATTGGAACCAATTTCATCCTACAACAGGACAATGACCCTAAACACACCTCCAAATTGTGCAAGAACTATTTAGAGCAGAAGCAGGCAGCTGGTATTCTATCGGTAATGGAGCGGCCAGCGCAGTCACCAGATCTGAACCCCATTGAGCTGTTGTGGGAGCAGCTTGACCGTATGGTACGCAAGAAGTGCCCATCCAACCAATCCAACTTGTGGGAGCTGCTTCTGGAAGCGTGGGGTGGAATTTCTCCAGATTACCTCAACAAATTAACAGCTAGAATGCCAAAGGTCTGCAATGCTGTAATTGCTGCAAATGGAGGATTCTTTGACGAAAGCAAAGTTTGATGTAAAAAAAATCTTATTTCAAATACAAATCATTATTTCTAACCTTGTCAATGTCTTGACTCTATTTTCTATTCATTTCACAACGTATGGTGGTGAATAAGTGTGACCTTTCATGGAAAACACAAAATTGTTTGGGTGACCCCAAACCTTTGAACGGTAGCGTATATATATATATATATATATATATATATATATATATATATATATATATATATATATATATATATATATATATATATATCCATCCATCCATTTTCCAAACCGCTTAATCCCTCATGGGGTCGCGGGGGTTGCTGGTGCCTATCTCCAGCATTCACTGGGCGAGAGGCGGGGTACACCCTGGACAGGTCGCCAGTCTGTATATATATATATATATATATATATATATATATATATATATATATATATATATATATATATATATGAGAGAGATATATGTGTGGAAGGAACGCTACCGCAGGTCATTCCCTGCTGCTACCAGATTATACAATGCTGCACTATAACTGTAACCATAACTGTAATAACTAATGTGCAATAATCTATTTAATACACTGTGCTATAACCCGTGCAAGAAGTGACTTCTGCTGCTATCACCACCTGAATATATGTCAATACATATGACCGTGAATGTAAATAAGACATCATCTGCCCATTCCTATTTCTTTTTGTATTTTTATTCTTATTTTTCTCTTTTTCTTTGATCCACTGTATATATGAAAATACACTGTATATAACTGATGCACCTTTCCTACTTTTGCACCTTCTTCTGATTATTGACTAATGAGCCGATGTGGCAAGTGAATTTCTCCAATGTGAGATCAATAAAGCTTATCTCATCTTATAATTTGTGTGTTTATTATATTAATATGTAACTGCAAAATATATAACTGCATGTATATATCTCATCCAGTTTGACTTCAGTTTAAATTGTTTTGGTTCTGAATAAATATGAGTAATCTAACTGAAAGGTCACGAGCATTGTGAACATGTGATTAAATGAGATCTGAGCTGCCTCCTATTCATTCTGACAGCAGCTGTCTGATCTGTGGTCTGACCCAAGATGGCCGCCCTGTAGGCACGTCAGCCTAGCCATAGACATCATATACGTAGACGCCCCATTGTATGCTGCCGGCCGCTAGACTGATGTGCCTACAGGGCGGCCATCTTGGGTCAGACCACAGATCAGACATCTGCTATCAAAATGAATAGGAGGCAGCTCAGATTTTATTTAAATCATATGTTCACAATGCTGGTGACCTTTCAGACAGATTACACATATTTATTCAGAACAAAAACAATTTAAACTGAAGTCTAACGGGATGATATATATACTCACAGTTATATATTTTCAGTTACATATTAATATAATAAACAGAAATTATACACACATCTCTCTCTCTCTCTCTCTCTCTCTATCTATACATACATATATATACATATATATATATATATATATATATATATATATATATATATATATATATATATATATATATATATATATATACATACATATATATATATATATACATACATATATACATACATGTACATATATATATATATATATATATATACATATATATATATATATATACATATATATATATATATATACATACATATATATATATATATATACATATATATATATATACATATATATATACATACATATATACATACATGTACATATATATATACATGTACATATATATGTATACATATATACACATATATACATACATGTACATATATATGTATACATATATACACATATATACATACATGTACATATATATATATTTATATATACATATATGTATATATATATATATATATATGTGTGTGTATATATATATATATATATATATATATCCTCAGTCAGATCTTTTAGAAATCAGGGTGTTTAATGTACTTTTCTCCGCTTCCATCCCTGCTACCCATTAGCACATAATTTCGATTTTGTAGTGACAGTCAGCAAACTTCCAGAGCTACGTCCCAGGATGCCCGACTTTTGCTCGGTTTATGGGTGTGGAAATAAAAGGGCATTACAAACCAGATCCCGGGGAATTACCTTCCACAAGTAAGATTTTATGATAGTTAATCCTCATACTTTACAGTTACAGTTTTTTCCGGCATAAACACATTATGTGCTAATGGGTAGCAGGGATGGAAGCGGAGAAAAGTACATTAAACACCCTGATTTCTAAAAGATCTGACTGAGGATATATATATATATATATATATATATATATATATATATATATATATACATATATATATACATACATATATACATACATGTACATATATATATGTATATATATATATATATATATACATATATATATATATATATATATACATATATATATATATACATATATATATATATATATATATATATATATATACATACATATATATATATATATATATATATATATATACATATATATATATACATATATATATATATATACATATATATATACATACATATATACATACATATATATATATACATGTACATATATATATACATGTACACATATATATATATATATATATATATATATATATATATATATATATATATATATATACATATACATATACATATATGTATATATATATATATATGTGTGTATATATATACATATATATATATATATATATATATATATATATATATATATATATCCTCAGTCAGATCTTTTAGAAATCAGGGTGTTTAATGTACTTTTCTCCGCTTCCATCCCTGCTACCCATTAGCACATAATGTGTTTATGCCGGAAAAAACTGTAACTGTAAAGTATGAGGATTAACTATCATAAAATCTTACTTGTGGAAGGTAATTCCCCGGGATCTGGTTTGTAATGCCCTTTTATTTCCACACCCATAAACCGAGCAAAAGTCGGGCATCCTGGGACGTAGCTCTGGAAGTTTGCTGACTGTCACTACAAAATCGAAATTATGTATTAAGTAAGACTATCAATCTTTTAATTCAATCAATTGGTCTCATGTAGCCCCTAAAGGGGTGACGTCTTCAGTCAGCTAATTTATCTGAAAATCGGTTGAGAATTCACCGGATTCAGAGTGTCTGAAAACATAAAGCACCACTTACCTGAACTGACTTGTATTCTGTCTGACTGTAGCTTGGTCTGACCTAAGATGGCCGCTCTGTCGGCACGCCTCTCAACCGAGAACGCGGCATCTACGTATTCATGTCTGTGAGCCTAGCGGCCAGCAGCGTACAATGGGGTGTCTACGTATATGATGTCTATGGTTAGTACTATCTTTGATGTGTCGATCAAACAATTCAACCAATCAAATCAACGACTGAAGACAACATGCTAGCCAATTACAGCTGGAGAGGGGCGGGTCGCTTGGTCATACAGAGAGAAGCCGGCGCGGCTCGGCTGTGGTCACCGTCGGTGTCTGTAGAGCGGGATGGATATTCGGTCTGATTACCAAATAATTACAAGAAGAGACAAAGAAGCAAGCAAGAGCGAGCTGGCTATTATTTTCTGTTTGAAACGTCAGCATTAAAGTCAACACTGGAGTAAACATTGACGCTAGGAGGGTTAGCTAGACAGCTAAGAGGGTTAGCTAGACAGCTAGCAGCACAAGGAGCTAAACTAAGCAGTAAAACTGCCAAACTGAAGAAACTTGGGTTACTTCAGGTAGAGGGGAACTCTGCTGACCCAGCTGCTGTAATTACAGAACCTCTTCTAGTATGAATTTTTATTTCAATCAGTGTTCAGCCTGACACCATTGCTCATGTTTATGTATGCTAATGCTTGACTTTTGAGTCAGCTCTAAAGGTTGAGGTATCTCACTGTTAGTTTCCATCCCAAACCAGCATAAAACCTGCCCAACTAAAAAGAAAAAAACAAGCCCAAATCTCAAGCTCTCTTATGTTAAAAGCGCAGAAGTATGAAACACATGAGAACATGCCACAATGTACACAAAATGTACAATCAATCAACCAAATAACACACAAGATCACTTTAACAATCATATCAACTGGAAAAAAACAAAAAGTAAACTTTTATCAATAGCTTCCCAACATGAGTAATAAATCTACCTTAATATAAACATAATTTCTCTTACAGAGTATTGCTCAATCAAACATTTCTCTTTCACACAGCCATGAAATATTTTTAAGTTGATCAGTAGAACTCAACCCCTCTTGGGGCGTTTACATTGACCAATATAATTTCATAGTGACACTTGATTAACCATTATTCTTTTCATGTTTTATTATAACAATCAATATTATTCATTATAACTATTATTCATTGATGATGTCAGATTCGACTAATTTAAAAAATAAATTGACCAGTGAAATGAGTTCAATGAGATGGCATTTTATTAAAAGGGTTTTAGTTTTCTTCCAGACATAGACACCTATCCTGATCTACCATCAGGATCAACATTCAAGCAGGAAATGAAGTTGTGGCACACAAAGTGGTCATCATCAGTGGAAAAAAACAGCTCTCTCCCTGAAATTCTAAGGATAACAAATATGAAGTGCTACCAAAACATTTCTATGATTCTTCACCTTCTGTCAGTTATACCTTTTACGAGTGCTTCTGTGGAACGTAAGTCGGGCCTTAAAGCAGTGAAAACTTTGCTGAGGTCGACTATGGGACGAGAAAGGTTTGTGGCTTTGCTACTTATGTATGTCCACAAGGACATTCATTTAGACATCAACAAAATCATAGACATATTTGCCCAGAAGCATCCTAGAGGGTTGACATTCATAAACCCATTATCATTGTCATCATAAAGTTGAAGGTGTTGTAGAAGAGAACAATATTCTTTGTCAAGTCTTACTGTTCTATTATAGGCTTATGGCTTAACTTCACCATACATGTTCATTGGTTTAACTTACTTTAAAGTTATTTTTCTCTCAACATAGTTTATCTCGTTAAAATATATTCAAAACTCCTTTATCACTTGAACCATAACAAACTGTTCTAAGTCCTTGGGTCTTTTTAAGTCATTATTTTCTTAATATAGTTTATCTGGATGAAATAAATTGTTAAAATACATGTATATTAAAAAATCCTTTATCACTTGAACCATACCAAACCATTCTTAAGTCCTTGGGTCTTTTTATTTCATTTTACTAAATAAATATAATTTCTGGAAATAAAGAAAATCTTTGTTTGATTAATTGTTGATAAGGATATTTTTTTCTTCAAACTACCTTTTAACCTTGTGCATGCTGTAAATACCAAGACATTTTGTCTTCAAAATCCTTTTTCAATTACAATAGTGTAATCATGCTAATTCCACTTATGTTCATCCATTAAAATGATTATCAATTCAAAAACCCTTAGATTAATAATTAGGGTCGTGTGAAAGAGTAAAGATGGCATTCTTTGGTCGTTTAGCCTCACATTGTCTTAACATGACTTAGGTGCGCACCCCCTTTGAAAAATCCTGGATCCGCCCCTGGTGGAGTCTTTTGGATGTCTTCCTGCAGCCTTCCCTTTTCTCCTGCTGCATTTTTAGGAGGTGAGGCATTCTTCACCGTTTGGAAAAAGGACAGTTTTTACAGAGACAGGAGGAGTGAGGAGACAAGGAGGTACAAATGAAAGAAATTAGAATCTCACGAGTCATCACTTTATATTACGTTGCTTCTAACTATGCTGACTGTCAATAATACCTGGAGCTGTTAAGATTTATGACCTGACAAAGTAAATGCTTCACTGTACGTCTGACTTTTTCTCATGTGGGGGCGCTTTCACTGCAGCCCTGTGAGGCCAGCAGAAGGGTTTGGTGAATTCAACTCTGCCAAATTTCCGCTGGTTTTATAGCAGGTTTTATTTCTCTCCTCTGTAGCGGGCTTGATCCAACAGGGAGGAGGTTCAGTGTTTGTCGTTAAAACAGCATGGCAACCAAAATAGTAGTCAACATTTTTCTGCTATGCTTCATACCTGCCTCAAACACACACTCTCCACTTACTGCCACACAATAAGACTCAAACGTCCTGCAGTTTGTCAGCTGACCCAAGAGCAGTGCAAAATCTGAAATATTTCTTCATTTTAGGTCAAATACTCTGTTGAGTTAATATTTTTTCAACTGCATAACTTTATTTTGTGCTTCAAAGGTGTGTCTTTTTCACTTTTATGCCAACAAAATGACTAGCAGCTGTTGTTTTGGGATTTTTTTTACACAAATGAGGGGGAACCAGGAAAAATAAAGCTGATTGCAAGGCACAAAACAGGAAAGAAGATGTGTATCTTATAAAAACTGGTCCAATATATTAAAAATATCTAGACCTGTTGCATCCTAAATAGGTAAAGATAATTTAGTTTGAAAGTCTAAGAAGCTGATAAACTATCCTGAAAAACAAGAAAAAAATAGCAAAATGGTACAGAAGTCAACCAAGGTCAGGATGGGTCTGGTTTTAACTTGAAAACAACTAAATTAAATAAAAGATTCAGGAGTATCCATGGATCAATTTTGAAAAGAGCTGAATGAACTGCCTAAAATGTGGTATGGTTCATTCCATAGCACACTTCCTTATAGTCAGCACTTCCAAGGGGACGAAAAAGAAGACAGTAAATTTGAGGGCAGCTTTTTCTGTTGGTTGATTTTTATTTAATTTTGAAAATTACTAATTTTACCAAGTGTTACCTGTTGAATATTTCTCAAACCATGTGGTTTTAGTGCTGGACACCCACTGGAAAAGGTGTGGGCGGTCTCTGCGCCACCTCCATCAGTTTCAGCCTCACTGTGAAAAATGAAATGCCTTCAGTAACTTTTTTAGCAGAATGAAATTTGAAATCTTTTTTTGCAGAATCCAAAGACTATGTAATAATTTCAAAGTGAATCTCCCTGCTCCAACCCACGTGATTAAATGACTGAATTGTCTCCCCTGTAACGTTTCTGGCATTGGAGCTGCTAATTGCAATCAGCACACCTGCGTTGCCTCCGCCCTACCTGTTTATAAGCTCTGCTACTCGCAGTCTCCAGTGCCAGAACGTCTCTAGCCTCACGGTGAGAACTTCCAGCCATTTTTCTGAGTATCTGTCTGCCTGTCAACCTGTTTTTGCCCCTGTTTTTTGAGCCAGTCTGACCCCTTTTGGATTTGTCTGCCCGCCTGAGTCCTGTTCTTCAGCCTCAGAGATTTGGACTACCTTCCTGTGTTTCGGACCCCACCTGCCTGTAAGTTACTGAGATTGCTTGCCCCTTTGACTGTTGTGCTTTTGGATTTGGACCTGGATCTGGACCTGGACCCGTCTGTGGATTCTCCCTTGGATACCTCTTTTGGATTCGACGGATCTCTCCCCTACCCAAGACCCGGACTGGACTTGGACTAAAGAACTGGATTATCCCTTCACGGACCCCGCCGCTTCCTGAAACCTGGACGCTGCCAAACTAGCCGTCCTCATGCCCCAGGTTAGTGACTCAGCTTTCAGTAATTATCCCTTCTGTCTCCGCTGGTCACTAACGCACCACTCTGCCTTCAGGAACTGCCAGAGGCTGTGTGCTGCCGCACAAACCGGGGGGTCCGCGCCGCCACCATCTTAATAAACTGTTTAAGTTTTTACTTACTTGTTTTCGGGTATTTCTTGGGTCCATCCAAACACATTACAGTACGTTCTGGCCATAGAAACATGTACCCTGTACCCGAAATCCAGTGGCGAGCGGGAGTAGAAAGATCCATTTCGGAATTAGAAGTCGGTGTTTCGGAGATCCTAAATCATCTCCAAAGCCAGACTAGCCCGCAACCTTCACTTCCGCAAGCAGCTTCCTCGAGCCCTCCGTCACTTCCGGTGACGTCGCCCTTGTCGGAGCCCCGTCTCACTCCGCCGGGATTGTTTTCTGGTGATCCAGAGCATTGTAGGGCTTTTCTCACGCAATGTGAGATACATTTCGAGCTACAACCTTCCTCATTCCCTACTGACCGGTCTAAGGTCGCCTACGTGATCTCCTGTTTGGCCGGTAAAGCCAGGTTATGGGCAACTTCCGAGTGGCAGAATGGCTCACGCATTTGCCACTCATATAATGACTTCTCCAAGGAGATCGTGAGAGTGTTCAGTCCCGTGTTGCCCTGTCGGGAATCCTCTAGGGGGCTTCTATCCCTGCGACAGGGGGATAGGTCTGTGGCCGATTACATTATTGACATGGGCTCAACGATAAAATTAAGGATGAGCTTGCCACCCGAGAGTATCCTAAATCCCTGAAGCAGCTTGAGGAGCTGGCTACTAGAGTGGATCTCCGTCTCATGGAGCGGCGAAGGGAGCGTCGCCCTAACCCCTCAACCCATTCTCGAGTTTCGGCTCCTCCTCCCGTCTGAGCCTGAGCCTATGCAGCCGGGCAAGCTGGGTCTGTCAAAGGATGAGTACCAGCGCAGACAGCAACAGGGACTCTGCCTCCATTGCGGGGGGTCGGGTCATCAGGTCCGGAATTGTCCAGTAAAAGGCCAAGCTCAGTAGGAGGTGGGACATACTTACTGAGCTACACCAAGCTTGCTGTCCCCTCCGATCGTCTACTTCCTGTTACTCTAACCTTTTCCTCACAATCCCACAGTGTGTCTGGCCGACACAGAGTTTTTGGATGAGGGCCTGGCCAGGATGTTAAACATCCCACTGCACAATGGCTCTGCTGCCCGTAGTGTTCTCGCCCTGGATGGGCACGAACTCAACCAGTCGCGCCTCGTCTCCGAGCCAGTGGAATTAACTATGAGAGGTAATCATAAGGAGAAACTGACCTTTATGATTATTGATTCCCCACAGGTTCCAGTTATTTTGGGCGCTGCCTGGCTCCGCAAACACAACCCCCAGATTGACTGGCAGCGGGTCGAGGTTACAGGTTGGGATTCATCCTGTTCTGAGTTTTGTTTGTTTTCCGCCCAGCCACCTCACTCTTCTAAGGGTAAGGTTGATGAGTTTTACCCGGATCTGTCCAAAGTCCCGTCTGTCTATCATGATTTAAAGGAGGTTTTTAACAAGGCCAAGGCTACAAGTTTACCTCCTCACCGCCCTTATGATTGTGCAATTGATCTGTTGCCGGGCTCCACTCCACCCAGGGGTCGTCTCTATTCCTTATCTCCGCCTGAGTCCCAGGCCATGCAGGATTACATAAACGACAGTCTAAGAGCAGGCATTATTCGCCCCTCTTCCTCACCAGCAGGGGCAGGATTTTTCTTTGTGGGGAAAAAGGATGGCTCCCTCCGTCCATGCATTGATTATAGGGGGCTCAATAATATTTCGGTTGAGAACCGGTATCCTATTCCCCTAATGAACACTGCGTTCGACCAGGTCCAAGGAGCTCAGGTTTTCACCAAGTTGGACCATCGCAACGCTTACCATTTGGTCCGTATTAAGGAAGGGGATGAATGGAAGACCGCGTTCAACACCCCCACCGGCCATTATGAATACCTGGTCATGCCTTTTGGTCTTACAAACGCCCCAGCTATATTTCAGAACCTTGTTAACGAGGTTCTTAGGGATATGATTGGCCGCTATGTGTTTGTTTATCTGGACGACATCCTCATCTACTCCAGGAATCTCTCCCTTCACAAGCAGCACGTTCGTTCCGTCCTTCTCCGTCTCTTACAGAACCAATTGTATGTAAAGGCAGAGAAATGCGAGTTCCACACCACTTCAACCTCCTTCCTCGGTTTTGTTTTGTCCCCTGGTCAGACTGCTATGGATCCAGCCAAGGTTCGTGCTGTTACTGAATGGCCCGTCCCAGTGGACCGTAAGCAACTCCAGAGGTTTCTGGGGTTCGCTAATTTTTACAGGAGGTTTATAAGCAACTACAGTCAGGTTGCATCCCCACTCCATGCTCTCACCTCGTGCAAGACCAAGTTTGTTTGGACTGAACAGGCAGACAAGGCTTTTAAGCACCTCAAGGAACTCTTTACCTCAGCACCAATCCTGATTTCCCCCGATCCAGATAGACAGTTAATCGTGGAAGTGGATGCCTCTAGTTCTGGGGTCGGGGCTGTCATCAGCCAGGAGTCTGTTGATGGCCGCATTCATCCCTGTGCTTTCTTTTCCAGGAAGTTATCGAAGTCTGAGCAAAATTATGATGTTGGCAACCGAGGGGAGTCCGCGCCGCCACCATCTTAATAAACTGTTTAAGTTTTTACTTACTTGTTTTCGGGTATTACTGCAATCTTTCTGAGCTGTGTGAAAACGAAATTTCGTTCTGTATGCACTCTGTGTATACAAAATGACAATAAAGTAAGTCTAAGTATTTCTTGGGTCCATCCAAACACATTACATCCCCAGCATGTTGTCAGTTTCTGCAGGAGTCTGCTAATGAATCATTTAGTTGAGTCAGATGTGTTGGCACAACAGATTATTGAAAAGTGCTTTGTCCCTGTACTCTCCTCTGCTGTTCTTATCTATTTCAGCTCCACACACTGATGCTAAGTTTAGTAACCTGAAACAGATCTGCCAGGTTATCCAGTGATCTAAGTGCAAGAGCATAATCACATCTGAGACAGAGAGTGAAATGTGTGACCACTGTTTTATGCTTCCAGTAAAAAGGGCAGGCCCAAAACTACAACTTTACGCTGTTTTTGTGTGGCAGTGTGGCCCTTGGTTTCCTGTCCAACACCCAGGAGTAACTTCCATACCATGCTAAAAAGTCAGCTCCAGCTGTCTGGCCACACAAGTGAAAATTAGCAGAAACAATTAAACAATCGCTCTAAATACCAGAGTGTTCTTGTTAATAGAGCTGCGGTGGAGTGTGTAATAAAACTTAGCTAGATGTTGCTGTGTTAAAACCAGCCCTCCTGGTCTTCACACGCAACTCGTCCTCCTCCCAGAGGGCAGAAGTCCTGCTTCTTGTCAGGCTGCTGCCTAGTTAGAAAGCACTGCTGAACAGAACATCCCATAGATGGTTTCACACCGCAGCAAAACGCAAAGGTATGTAAAAAAAATGAAAAATAATTGCACCAGTATTTGTGTCTGTTCAATCTGAAGGGAGATGTCCAGTGTCTGATTATACTGACCTTTTCAGTAAAGTACCCAGTCTAGTGAATAAAAGCCTCCTATGTAGTTTCTAAGATGATGATCTGGTGGCTCATGGCCTAATTGGAGGACATTATTGATTCATCAAATTAACACAGGCTCCCACCAATCAAGCTGCCACAATAAGGTCAGTTACAAGTTATTCAGCGATGACATTCGTCAATACCAAGAGGGGGAGGCGTGCCACTGCTGTTACAGTTGCTGTGATTGAGACATCCTAATATCTCTTTGTGAAGAGGTTTGTCCTACAGTCCACATTGTCTGTTTTCATAGAGCCAAAGTTCTCCCACACATTTAACATCAAACAGCTATGAGTCTCAGTGAGCATCCTTGAGCTGCTTCTGGGCAAATTCATTACATTACAGTTGATTTAAGAAAGCCGCAAAACCTGACCCTTGCCATTTTTTTTTACTTTTCAAATTTTGTCACATTACCGCAGGCATGTCCAAACTGCGGCCCGGGGGCCATTTGTGGCCCCTGTACTGATTCTGGGTGGCCCTCCAAATGCATTTCAAGAAAGGTGGCTGATACAGATGGAAGATTTAGTTTTTAATTAGGGCAAAATTATTACAGAAAAGTTAAAATCCTACTATGGAAAATGTTAAGTTCAACACAAAGTACTCATCTTTTAATAAACCCATTTTTGTAATTCTCTTTAATTTCATAGTAACGTCTATCCAACGATATTTAATTACTTAAATGCAGACTTTGGTGCATTAAAATCTGCTTTGAATTTAATTATTAAAACTGGCTAATTATAGCAAGTGTTTCAAAGACCAGCCGACCCATATACTGTTCTTATATTGCTAGACCAAAAAGAGTTTATTATAGTTAAAGAGTCAAATTAAATTATTCAAAATAATTTGCGAACTGGTTGACCATCTTTTGATACAAAAAATAAGCAAAACCCTTTTTTTACCTTTTAAAATTATCATATTTTGTAGAATAAGTAAAAAAAATTAAAAATTTTTGGGGGTTTCAAAAAGTTTTAATTTTTTGGCCCTCGAGTTCCTTTGACTTGACAATTTTGGCCCATGTACCCAAAAGTTTGGACACCCCTGCATTACAGCAACCGACTCCTATCATCGCATTGAGTACTGGATAAAGATTTCTTGTAACAGACAAATGCAAACTGGCACAAAATTGTTGAGTGGATGAAACTAACGTACGTAACGCATCATTCCTATCGTGAAACGTGTTGGTGGTGCCATCGTGTTGTGGGAAACTTTCCTTCAGCAGGGACAGGGGAACTCAGAATAAATGGGAAGACAGATGGATTTGATCCCTAAAATAAGATTAGATATACAGCAGTTGAAATAAGATGATTGAGATGTGTTGTTCCTATTTTAAGAGCAAAAATCTTATTCCATTGGCAGGTCATTTAAACTTGTCTGGTTGAATCAAGGACAAACATAGTCAGTCAAGAACATTTTACTTACTTTAAGTTCCCTTTTTGCAGTGTAAAAAGAACTGCAACTGGAACAGAGGTTCACCTTCCAGGTAAAAAAACAAAACATGCCCTCAGAGCTACACTGGAATGTTTAGATCAGAGGTGTCTCAACTTTAAACTCAAGTTGAAAGCACTGGTGAGCCATAAAAATACATTTTATTAAAGAAAGAGGAGTTAGGAAGATTTTTGCAGGAAACACAGTAGCCTTTTTATTCGTCATGCAAAAATAAAGACAAAAGGAAAGTTAATTCAAGGTCTACACAAATCTGAGCATAACATTCACAGGAAGAGACCCACATCGGGTTGTGACAGAGAATTTTAGGAATTTGAGCTTGACTGAATAATTTCATAATTTGTTCAGTGTAGTTTAGACCAATTACAACAAGTCTTCAAAGGGGTTTAGCACCACTGGTTTAAAAAGGGTTGTGTAGAGCCACAGAGATTAGCTTCACGTAACGGTCCCCCAGCAGCAGCACCCGAGCAGCTGGGTAACCAGGCCGGCTGGGTGACGGTTCGTAGGAAGCATAGCTCTAGATTCCAGCCCCCAGGTCACCACGAACCCATGTTTCTACACACCCGTTAAGAAGCCGACTGGTAACTGGCAGCTCCATAGTCAGAAACATGGCTTTAGAGACACCAGGGACCATAGTCAAATGCCTGCCAGGGGCCAGAACGGGCGACATTAAATCCTACCTGAAACTGCTGGCTAAGGATAAGCGTAAATACAGTAAAACTGTTATTCACACTGGTGGTAATGACACCCGGTTACGCCAATCGGAGGTCACTAAAGTTAGTGTTGCTTCGTTGTGTAAGTTTGCCAAAACAATGTTGGACTCCATTATTTTCTCTCCGCTGCCTGATCTCACCAGTGATGACATGTTGAGCCGCATGTCATCATTTAATGTTGATAACTGGTGGACTTTCTGGGGAAAACCTGGTCTGATCCGGAGAGACGGCATCCATCCCACTTTGGATGGTGCATCTTAAATAAACCATTTGACTTTCCCTCAGAAAGCATGGGATTAATTTCCACTGTTATGCTGATGACACTGAGCTATATTTATCCATAAATAAAATTTCATTCTGACAAGGCCGAAGTTGTCATCTTTGGACCAGAGTCCTTAAAAAATAAACCTCTTAATCAATCACTTAATCAGGATGCAATTAAATTGGCCTCTGGTAATAAAGTAAAAAGCCTTGGTGGTGTTTTTGACCAGAACAAGTAATTTAAATCCCATAATAAACACGTGTCCAGGGTTTCCTTTTTTTACATTCGGAATATTGCCAAAATTAGAAATATTTTGCCCATGAGTGATGCAGGAAAAATTAGTCCATGCATTTGTTACTTCAAGGCTGGACTATTGTAATTCTTTACTATCAGGAAGTCCACAAAATGCAGTTCAAAGTCTTCAGCTGATCCAAAATGCTGCAGCAAGAGTTCTGATGAAAATCAACAAGAGGGATCATATTTCTCTAATTTAGCTTCCCTTCATTGGCTTCCTGTTAAATCAAGAATAGAATTTAAAATTCTTCTTCTAACGTATAAAGCCCTTAATAATCAAGCTCCATCATATATCAGAGCTCTGATTATCCCGTATGTTCCTAACAGAGCACTTCACTCTCAGACTGCAGGTCTGCTGGTGGTTCCTAGAGTCTCTAAAAGTAGAATGGGAGGCAGATCCTTTAGCTATCAGGCTCTTCTCCTGTGGAACCAACTCCCAGTTTTGGTCCGTGAGGCAGACACCCCGTCTACTACTACTACTACTACTACTACTACTACCACTGAATAATCTGCCATTCGCATATAATATAGAAAGGATTCCTGGATCAGTGTGAGCTGCTGTGCTTTTTTGTGTCTCGGCTCTGTTTTCTCTAACCCCCAGTCAGTCGAGACAGATGACTGTTCAAACTGAGCCTGGTTTGCTGGAGGTTTTCCTTCCTGTTAAATGGGAGTTTTCCTCTCTCTTGTCGCTTCATGCATGCTCAGTATGAGGGATTGCTGTAAAGCCGTCAACAATGCAGACGTCTGTCCACTGTGGCTCTACGCTCTTTCAGGAGGAGTGAATGCTGCTTGTTAAGACTTGATGCAATTTGCTGGGTTTCCTTAGATAGGAACTTTTTGACCAATCTGTCTGAATGATTTGATTGAATTTGATTTTGTAAAGTGCCTTGAGATGACGTGTTGTGAATTGGCGCAATATAAATAAGATTGAATTGAATTGAAATATTGTATCTGTAAATGGGATAATCCTTCAAATAAATGTTCCCATTTCTCTCTATCCAGGATGAGAGCATCTTGATCCATGAAAGATTGACCATTGGCCTGCAGATGAGTGTAGACCGCAGAATCTTATTCTACTTGAGCTTTATCTCATTTAGCCAACCACAAAATTAAAGTTTTTCCAACCACAAATTTTAATTTGTCCTTTGGTATATTAGCTGAGAGACCAAGACAAGGCAGGGGAAGAGAAAAAAAGGTTTGGTTTAGTAATTTTGGACAAGTTAAATTCTGAGAGGCCTGGTGTGCATTTGTATTCTCACCCTTTACTCTGACAAGCCTTAAACCATTTGGAAGTGGTTTACTTCATAAGTCCTCTAATTAGTAAATACATATGTATAATTTAATCTGAGCAGCTGTTCTGTTTCTGGCCTCAGAGCTTTGTTAGAGAACCTCAGTGAACAAACAGCATCATGGAAACCATCGTGGAAACCAAGGAACACAGCAGACAGGTTGATGAGAAGTTTAAAGCAGGAATAGGTTATGCAACAATGTTGGAGGCTTATATTATGGAGTGCGATTCAATTTATGATCTGAAAAATAAAAGAAAATGATGTGGGAAAGGAGGGCCCTGGCAACAAGCTATGTGTGGGAAAAACTAATACTGTGCATGACTCTAGGGGTGGCAGCAGTATGCTGTGGTGTCAAAGTTCATGGAAAATGGGTGGAAAGAAATCATTTTACAGGCCGTAGAAGCCACAGCAACAATGTAGTGTTTGAGATAAAGACAAATCCATGGCCCTAAAAAAATCCACACCTGGATCTAATAAAACCTGCAGCATGACTTAAAAACTGCTGTTCACAAATAATATCTAATCTGGCTAAAAGCGGTCAATTTAAGGACATTTTTGAACAATCACAATTTTTCTAATTTTAGGTTTTAAACTATCAAAACAAAAACTTTTGCAAAAAGAGGATTGTTCCATTTTCCTCTATGGAATTTTGCTTTACATTAACTTTGTTGCCTTTGTCACTTTACAATAATCAATTTATTACTTTTTATTCGTGTCCCTTTGACTCATGGTAATAGCACCTTTGGTCACACGGAAATGTTTTTACGTTTGTTAATTTGGAGTGAATTAAAAACTAAAATCACGGCCCACCGTGAAGTTTACAAAAGCATGCAGAGTCGAGCACAAAGAGCCCGGTCCACCTTAAAACACAGAGAGCCTGTAGATGTTTCCTGAAAACGCCCCGTGTGTCAGCGCGCGTGTGAGGGGGAGAAACACAACTCCAGCCACTCTGAGTTAGAATAATAAGGCGGCGTTGTTTATCCAAAGAGAAGGGGCTGGGCATAGTCTGACCTGTAAGCCAAAACTTTTCTTTACTTCCATTTCCTCCTGCTTAGTGATGGCGAGATGAAGCCTCATGAGGCATTGAACCACTCAGCCAACTGGTTCGAGAAAAGGTTCATTTCTTGATGGTTCATGTGCACACAGCACCACCTACTGGCAAGTTGTATAATCACAGCCAGCTGTATCTTAACACGTGTGATGCATTAATTTTTGTCTATTATGGCTCTTGGGAATGACTTCACTGAAGGTGTAGGACGAAATCATTTGTCTACATAAATTTTGTATACACGTGTACAATAAAATATTGTTTGAATGTATTCTCTGTGTGTAATTATTCCCAAAATAGGAGTGTCATGTGATATGGCATGTTGTGTAATAATGTTTTTCTGTGACTCTACAAAAATGGCATAGCCTTAATCAGGCAGAGGACAGTGAAAGTGCTTATGGAACTAGGGAGGGGTAATGAATAGGCTGATGCTTGTGTAACTTGGATGATTTCATGCATTTTTATTAAGAAACAACAATTTCTCCACAGTTTTTGGTTTCAAACAATTTCTCTTTTTTGATACTACTTCTCCAGCCTTTGAAAAGACACGCTCACATGGCACAGATGATGCCGGGGTGCATAAATAAATAAGTGCAAGTTTGTACAGATTGGGGTACAGTGACCGATGATTAGCCCAGTACTCCAGGGGGTTCTCCAGCCTGCTTATGTTCGCCTCTGAGAGGTAGCGCTGGACCTCTACGGTGGCATCTGCTGAGACATTTGGAGTCCTCTTTGCCTCCATGACACTAGTGTCCAATCTTTGCCAAAGTCTGCTACCTAAATGGAAACCACAGGTCAGGTTAGTAAGTGTTTTAATAGGAATAAGTAATCTCAAAATGTAATACAAAAGATTACCTCCACTGAATTCTTGAGAGTAATTCAGCTTTTCATTCTCCTCCACAAAGTGGCATGTCACTGCCAGGTAGGCATCCATGTTGATGAATGTCCACATATCTGATGTAAGGCTAACAGCAGCCACCTTCTCTACTTTAGCCTTAGCGTGCTCCTTAGCAGACTCATATTTGGCCTCCACCATGGCCTTCAGAGCCTAAAGGAAGAGATTATATATACATACATACATACATACATTTATATATATATATATATTGCTGAATTGTGACACATACAATAATGTAGTCATTCGTTTCATGTATGGACCCACACATACCTGCCTTGTAGGGAGAACATAATTGGGATCCAGCTTAGACACAAATGTCTTGAATCCAACGTCATCCACAATAGTGAAAGGCTGGGTATCCTTCACTATCATGGAGACTAGAGCTTCATCCAGCTCTGCTTTTCTGGTGGCTGGTTAAAAGGGAATAAATACAGTGTCTGTTACCTATCTTTATTTGCACAACAAGCAAACATCAGCATGCAAAAATTGTGAAAGTGTGTTTTTAATATAGTAATGAAATACCTTGGCTGGGTGAAGCTCCAGTTTCATCCCTATTCTCATGCAAGGCACGGTAGTGCCTTACCATGGATGAGGTGTTATTATTGTACCCCAACTCCTTGGAGCACAATAAACACCTCACCTTTACAGAAAATAAGAAACAGTGAAAAATACAGTTCCTCACAAGCAAACCTAATGCATCTGCAAATGTTCAGTTCACCTTACCTTGTTAGGGCTTATCAAATCAAAATGTTCCCACATAGGGGACATCCTCCTCTTTCTCGCCTGCTCCATCCTACTCCTATCCTGTCCTCGCACTCCTAAATCTCCTATGTATCTCTTTCCTAAACTCTCCAAACACCAAACTAACTTTCTCTAACTAAATAACCACTATCCAAACTCTACTATCCAAACTATCCAAACTCTATCCACTCTCTCAACTGACCGCAACTCTCCTACGACAACCCACATTTTGAATGGAGCTTGTGGACTTTTTAAAGCCGTCAAACCCCGCGCAACAATCTGAGCCACTTCCCGAAGCAGTCACGTGGTACAGCCGGCCAGCGAGGCTTCGGACGTCATCGTTTTCGGCTCCTCCCCCAAATGAAGCAAGCCTCGATACGCGCATTGCGGAAACGCCCCCTCCATTACTCGACACACGCCTCGAAGCCTCGGCACATAACGTAACATCACTACTCCTGCTCATCAGACTTCCAGGAGTCTAGCGCGGACCGAAGCGCCAAGCGACCAAGGTCAACTGCGGTGGCCGCCCCGGGAGCTGTCAGAGAGGCACCGAGCCGCCGCGGATCCCGGCAGCTCGCCGAGCAAGTATCGGAGTTGGAGCGAGTGAGTGGACGGGCTGAAGGGACGAAAGCTGGCGGAGGATTGAGAAGAACCGAGCGGCAACATGTCTGTGAACCCGGGGACGTACGCCAACAAGAAGAGGAAGAAGCCCGTCCTGAAGCAGTAAGCTCGGTCTCTTCTGCCTTCACACGCCTCGTTCTGCTGCTACCGTAGTGCTAACTGACCAAGATCAGTTTCACCTGTAGAAAAAACCAAGACGTCTCCCTGGACATTAACTCCTAACTCCATTCGCCTGAAAGACGACCACAATTAGGTTCTGTGTCTTCAATAAAGTCTTTTTTAGGAAGATTGGCTTCAAGTCAACTCTTGAAGTATTTCGTTATGAAAAGAGTTATGGCTGCCAGTTGCCAGCCTTTATTTACAATCAGAGTAACTTTGTCACTGGCGAGCAACGTCCAAATGGACCGAGTAACGCAGCAGGGGGGGGGGGGCGTTGTAGCGCATATGCAAAGCGACGTGCTGGTCAGACCACCTTAACGCCGCGTCTGCGTTGGTCTGGCATGGACATCTTGCCCTCGCGCATTAATCACAATCAAGTTTGAGAGTCGGCTGCTGCTCTCACGCGATGCTCCGCGGAGGGCGGGGGCTCGCGGCCGCTCGCTGGCTTTTGTAATGTGATCCAGCCTCGCGCGGGGCTGAGGGAGCAGCGGCGGCGGCAGCAGGCTCCAAGGCTCTGCCTGCGTCTCCTGTCGGGACTTTTCGGCACTCACGGCCCCAGATGATCCGCTGAAGCAGCCGGGCCTTCCCAGCTGCGCTAACACCTGGCTCGCTTCTGTCGATGCTCAGCAGTGCCACCTGTTGACTGGACCTGAGTTCGGAGAAATAGCCCAATATGGATGCCATTATGAGCAAATGTTTCTATAGACATTTAGATAAGAGCTTAGGCTTGTTCAACTTACCAAATCGTTGTTAGTTTTTGTTTCGAATGCACACAAAATAAACCAACAGTTGACAAAAGCAAAAAGCGAAGCAAACCTGAGCTCTAGTCAACAAAGGTGTTACTCTACTGTAGTGAAGCGTGGGTATGACGTCAGTGCAGGGGCGTAGCCAGAATATTTTTACCGGGGTGGCCAACATGGGGCACAAAGCTAGCGAGGGGTGGCCAATAGAAAACCCTTTACAAACATATATACTATACTATATACAGTACACAACCTAACCCCTTCTTGCTAACACTTAACAGGAATAAGTAGGTTTAGAAAATAGCTGAAAATGCCTGTATACATAAAATAATTGACTCAAATACTTGTTCACACAAATGTACTTTATTTAAAGTTCAAAAACAGACAGTCACAAAAAAAAACCACATCAAATTGTGGCATGAACCAATAAAAAAGTAATTTTCTTAAGTCTTGCAGTAACCAAGACATTTTTGCTGTTACAGTGCTTGCATATGAAATATTTAACAAACAGGTTATGGATTTACCTTTCTTACATATGAACTATTAAATACACAAGTAAATCATTTATTTATCTTGCACATCGTTAGCCTCATTGTATAATTGACTAAGTCATATTTGAAAGCTTTTGGAAAGCAAGGACAAAGTATTATAGGAAGAAGCACATATTTCATGTAACAGCAATTTCAGGGAAAACAGGGAACAACAGTCATATTTTGACTACAAGGTTATGCTGTACGTGTAAGAAACAGTTATACCTTTACTTAGTCTGAAACAAAAATAATTACTTTTACAAAAATAACTTCCCAGCAAAGATCCATAGGATCCATCTCTGGTTAGCAGACTCAGTTCAAGCCATTTATATGTGTTGTACCAGTCTTTAGAAAAGCATCTTCTTCTGTCCCTTTGACAGGTTCGAGGGAAGATTTTTATTTGTGGCTGCTTGGACCGCTCTGCTCTTGACTGGGAGATATCTATAATGAAACAGGAGTGAAAGTCCGTTATTCTGACATTAAAATGATGATGACAATAACAATAAATAATAATAATACCAGCCTCCCCATAGTTATGATCATTTCTAGCTGTATTAATGGCCTATAGGCATTTCGATTCAGACAAATAAAACTAATATATATATATATATATATATATATATATATACACGTTATATATATATATATATATATACACGTTATATATATATATATATATATATACACATATATATATATATATATATATATATATATATATAACGCATAATTATTTGTTTTATTTTTTTAAGTGTATATATTTAAGTGAGTCCGTCACAATAAAAAACAAATACACTTACCAAAACATACAATTCTTCCGAGGATATTACTTTCTAGACAATTCATTAATTTCATTATTATGGCCACATGGTCATAACTTCACCTGTCGGTGCAGGAACACCTGCTTTCGCTACAGTTTTAATACACTGTACATATGTGGACACACTGTATATACCTTATGCACCTTTTCCTCCTTTGGCACCTTCTTTTGTTTATTAAGCCAATGTGTGACAAGTGAATTTCTCCACTGTGAGATCAATAAAGCCCTATCTATCTATCTATCTATCTATCTATCTATCTATCTATCTATCTATCTATCTATCTATCTATCTATCTATCTATCTATCTATCTATCTATCTATCTATCTATCTATCTATCTATCTATCTATCTACATGCTGCTCTATCTGTTCCTCTCCTCCATCCACCTCCTCTTTCTCCTCCTCCTCCTCCTCCTTCGTTCTCTGTTGCTCCCCTGTCATCTCTTTATCTCCTTCTGCTGTTATTTTCTTCTTAAAATAAGACATGTCTGTGGACTTTCACTTCATTGTCTGGAAATTGACAAACCATACAGAAGCCCCAGCTAAGAGCGGTAGCTACGTAACTCTTTGAAAACTTGTGAAAAAGACACCAAAAGCCGCTGTAACAGGAGCTGATACAGTTCATATATTCCACCCTCTTCTTTTACAAACGAATGATTTGACTTATTTACTTACCGTTAGTCTTGTTCACTTTCCACCTTTTATCACCGTTGAAGGCGGGCACGCGCTGAGCCGTAGTTGTCTCAGAACGCAACAGGGCTAGAAGGGAGGGAGAGGGAGGGGGAGGGAGAGGGAGGGCAGACGTGCGGGGGAGGGGGGAGCGGCAGGGTGAGCTACGGTGCGCAAGAAGGTCAAGAAGAGTGGCTTTGCTGCTGGCTGTGCATAATGGGATGAAATGCTAAACTGACGCTACTACCATTTACACTGGCGAGTGGGGTGGCCAGTGGGGTGGCCAGGACATCGCCAGCGGTGGCCGTGGCCACCCCTGGCCACCACCTGGCCACGCCCCTGCGTCAGTGGATTATAGCTAACAGCAGAGCTGCTCAGTGGTCATTTATTCGATCAGGGGTCATCTCATATTCCAGAAGACTTGACTGACCGGCCTTATGAAACCTATACATAATCAGATGTCAGGATGTAATAACATAACCTGATGTTCACCAGCTTTTCAAATAATTAAACATTACTGACACAACCTTAGGCAACGGAACCCACCGTGTTATCAGTTATTACACAGTAACTAGGCCAACATGGTAAAGCTGTGCAGAAGCGTTAAGTGAGGCCTTGCTGTTCCCATAAGGCTTAGGAAGGAAAGGAGACACCTCTATAGAAGCCAATGGTAACCCTGGTAACACAACGCTGAGGGGGTAAGATGTCGTCAGGGATGCTGACATTAAAGAGGCTGCTAATTGTTGCTGATGATCAGTCTGGAAGGAGTTGAGGGGACATTTCCAGAATATCTGCTGCCGTTATTCAGACAGGCAGATTATTTCCCCTGCTGGTGTCCCTCTGCCCCTGAACTTTAACCTCAGATGCTCTGTCAGAGGTTACACTCTGGAACTGAACTAAAATCCTAAAATGAGCCACATTTTTGCAGCATTGGGATTGTCTTTATTTGTGCCCTAGAACATAAATATTATATATATAACTTAGGCAGAGTTCCTAATACGAAAATATGAACCATAGAAGAGTTTAAACTGGAACAAGTGAAACATAATGCTGAATATGCTGTAGCAGTACTGGCTCCTACAGTGGAAAACTATGCAGCTGTTTCTGGAAGTGCAGCCATGAAGCTGAACATGACTGTGGTTCTGCAGGCAGATCCTCCTGATTCTGACCCTGTAGCGCTGAGACCGCTCAAATGATTCTATATCGGTCTGGGGAATGTTTTCCTCCCGTATATGATGAACGCTTTAGGTATCTGAGCCAGCATCCGCTGTGTTTTGGTTCTGGTTCCTGATCACTGCAGTGTGTGTGGTGTCTCTGTGGACCTGAGGCTGTCTACATCACACTGTGGGAGCAACTGATGATTTCAATGGAGCACAAGGTTGAGCAGCCTTCATGTCATGCGTTCGTTCACAGACAGACAGATTATTGATCACAGGCTGTTGCCACTGCTCCCTGTGGGGCTTTGGGGGGGCTCATAAATCAATAGGCTCATAAAATGAATGATTCATTTAATGACGGCCTGACTTTTGTCTTGCCTTGATGGACTCTACAATTACTTTTGTCCAAATTGTTTATTCCTTTTAAAGGTGCACGGGGGGGGGGAGAAAACTGCTGTTTTTTACCTGTGGCTTGCACAGGTTATAGCTTTCAAACAGTCGGATTTAGTTTGCTATATTGCCCAGCAGCACTCCAGATGTGTGAACTAGTGTTGTGTGTCCTCCTCCTTCTGACACAGGAACCTATGGACATCGTCATCAAAGGTAAAGCCTTCAGGTTTTCAACATCTCTTTCATCGTGAAGCTAATTAGGTGTCTTTGCGGCTCCTCTGACAGACTGCTGTCAGCGGCCGGTAGCTAAGTCAGCACGCAGCGTTATCACTTGCAGACCACCCTTCCGGCAGTCATGGAAATGCAGCAGCGGCTAGCTTTTATGGCGAGACATTTTATACTGTTGTCTGCAGGAAGACCGCCCTAAATCCATCCATCCATCCATCCATCCATCCATCCATCCTCATTTAACCCTACTTTAACAGCCTTTAAACTGCAGGCACCCTGTTAGCAGTGCAGGTTTGTTTTTATGCAAGTCTACCACTATCCCACGTGAAACCCATACTTCAACAGAACCTGATACAAATATCTGATAGAAGACAAGTCCTTTTTAAAAAAGTAATAATATGTAAAAATAAAACTGTTATAGAGTGTTCTTTTGTTTTGATTCCCCCCTACCTTACTTTGCTATTACGCTGCCCAGAGACACGTTTTCATTCCTAGTGGTCCTACAGACCTGGTGTGCCGGGTTTGCCACATGCTGCCTGTCTGAGTTGGCTTTGCCAACACCGTTTGACAAACGATTCGGACCTTTTGACGAAGTTTTCCTCTCCTCTCTCCTGGTTTTGCACAAGTCACTATCACTTTATTTGGATCTATAGTTTTATTTATATATATATATATATATATATATATATATATATATATATATATATATATATATATATATATATATATATATATATATATATATATGTATATATCTATATTATTTTGTGTGGAATGTTCTAAATATATATATTAAAATGTTTGTATATCTGGAGCGTGTAACAAAAGTAATTTCCCTCTGGGATTATTAAAGTATGTCTGATTCTGATTTGCTGAGCGTCCCCAGAATGTTTTTCATAGGAAACCTGTCCGTTTCTCCTGAACTGTCTAACATATGAACTATGTTTAAATGTGCAAAATAACTTGGATCAGATTGAAATGTGCTCGCATTGAAAAAAAACAATCCACAAGCACGTTTATAGGGGCACAAAATCAATCAATCAATCAATCAATCAATCAATCCAGTCATGACGTACGACTCCACACACCGGGCTTTATTCAGATTACAAGCACTCTGACAGGCACAGAGTCCTCAAATGTCCCTAAAAAACACTAAAGAAGTCGTACTTCTGCCTGTGCCGAAGAAAACCGGAACAACCTTGCGTAGCTGGGCCGCGAGAGGTGAGAGGCTAAAGTCTTTCCTCCCCCTACAGCCTTCAGAAGGCAGTGCGGTTCTGGTTCGGACTTTATTGAAACGGACCATTAGATCGTATGTATTTTCTATCAATATCGATCACGGGTCTATCGCAATAGCTATCGTTGGTGTTTTACTGGCCAGCCCTAAAACCACTCTGGTGGGTTAGGGTTAACCCTAACCCTAACCCTATTCAAAATACAATATCATTCCAATTAGCTTAATCCAATCACAGTGTTCCTTCCCTTTGCTTATGTCCATGTAAACATAGCTGTTGTCTAACGATCTGGGTCAGTCTTTGCCCGTCTCTGCTCAAACCTCAGTCTTAGAGAAGCTGCAGGAACTTGTCAAATCCCAGGATGCCTGTCTTCAGTTGTCTCTCTGAGCACATCAGATCAACCTGTGTTCAGAGAAACTGGTGGTGTGATCCAGACTGACGGGACATTTCTGGAAGCGGCAGCAGACCTAGAGTGACCCTGGATACTCTTGAGCCCACGTGAGTTCATGCAGGGACACGATGTTTGTTGTCACGCAGTGAGGGTTAGAAGATGACGAGCATCCAGGTGTGCCTCCATCCTCTGCCTTTATATGCTGAGATCTGCACCGCCAACTCTCGCTCTGCAGAAGTTGAAAGATCGTCTTGCTTTTCAGCTTTGCATTCAGAGTCTTTGGTGAACTGATCCTGGATACATTTACTGACTCTGCACAAAGTGGTGAGCCACAAGCCATCATTGCTTCCAAAGACTACGCCTTTGGTAGATGCTCCATTTTTCCCACAGGACACTGGGTCCCTTGCAACGTTTCAGTGGTGGTGTGGATGGGTTGTCTCAGTTAACAGAAGATGACCTTTCTGGGCCCCGCTTTGAGAGAAGTTGTCTCTGATCACTGACTACAGTCTGTCACAGGTAATAGCAATACTCGCTCTTTAAAGATGGTTGCCATAGAGTAGAGTAACATAGGGCTGTAACCCCAGTTCAAGGAAAGCTTTTTCACAGTTTCTGTATGTTGCAGCTTGACATAACACTTCTCTGTGGGTCTAGATGCACGTGCTGTGCTCATACAGATCTGGCTACTCCAGAGTAGACACCAAAAGGAAGAGGTGGCCTGTATGTAGATGTCTGTGTTGCTGGAGATTTTGGGCTGAGGTTTCCAGCACAGCCGGCTGGGCTCTGCTGCACAAAGGCACTATTGAGGCCCATCATAAGCAGCAGTGGTCACTACGCTGGGGGATTCCATGGAGGAGCTGCTGGTTAACATGGCCTTTTACTACAGGGACGCCTGCTGTGCATCTTGCCCATTTAGTGTGGTGCCTACTCACATTTAAACACAATAAGTGCAACACTTTCTGCTAGCTTTCCTACAAAACTTCCAATCAGGAAGAAATTAGGACAGAATACTTCCATTTTTTTTTACATCGTGACTGGTTGTTGCTGTGCCAAGCAAAGGGAAGTTATTCCAGTGTAGCTCTGGCTGTGTCTTTAGGGTCGTTGTCCTCCTGGAAGGTAAACCTCCGCTCCACCTTCAAGGTTTTGCAGCATCAAACAGATCTTCCTCCAGGGTTAGCCTACAGTTCCCTCCATCCATCACCACCACCACTGGTCACCATGGAGATCGTGTGCTCAGAGTGATGTGCTTTACTGTCTATCTGCTTGCTACCACTCATCCTTCAACACCGTAGTCCAGATCTTCTCAGGCACCTGTGAGCAGCCTCCCTTAGCAGCTTGTCTCCTTCACCTGATTAGCTGCCTGTGTATGCTGGACTTCAGCAGACGTGGGTTTTTTTCTGTCTGTCCAGTTTTTTAAATGAAATTAACCTTTCAAAGCACAACACTGTGTCTGACTCGGATATCGGGTTCTCTGTTTTTAGTCTGGTGCATTACACTGCAAAGGTGTTCCCATATATCCCTACGCAGGTAGACCAAAAGCTCACCTTTTGGCCTTTCTTCCTCACCTTCTTTCTGTCAGGTTTCATAAACAGATTATCCCACCTGAGATGGGGATCTTCGCAGCTCCTTCAGAGTGACCATAGGTCTCTTTGCTGCTTCTCTGACAACACAACTACATGTCACACTTTTTAGATTTGTACTTTTAGAAAGTTTGAAAACTATTTTCCTTTCACCTCACAGCTATGAACTTCTATTCAATTAAATTCAATCTTATTTATATAGCGGCAATTCACAATACTTGTCATCTCAAGGCATTTTACAAAGTCAAACTCAATTAAATGATACAGATTTATCAAAAAGTTTCCTATCTAAGGAAACCCAACAGATTGTATCAAGTCTTGACAAGCAGCATTCACTCCTGAAAGAGCGTAGAGCCACAGGGACTGTTGTCTGGATTGTCAATGGCTTTGCAGCAATCCCTCATACTGAGCATGCATGAAGCGACAGTAGAGAAGAAAACTCCCCTTTAACAGGAAGGAAAACCTCTAGCAGAACCAGGCTCAGTGTGAACAGTCATCTGTCTCGACCGACTGGGGTTTAGAGAAGACAGAGCAGAGACATAAAAAGCACAGAAGCACACAACGATCCAGGAATCCTTTCTATGTTAGGTAATAGTGGTGATCTGTCTCCTCTGGATGATGTCACAGCTAACAGAACGCCAGACCAGGTGTACCTACTATCAAGAAAAAAATGACAGAAAACAAAAAGTTAAAAGTTGAAAAAACAAGAAACAATGCAAATTGGAGAACAGTAGGAGAACTCAGCAGAGTGAGAAAAATAGGCCCTGATGTCCTCCAGCAGCCTAAGCCTATAGCAGCATAACTATAGAGGTAGCTCAGGGTAACATGAGCCACTCTAACTATAAGCTTTGTCAAAAAGGAAAGTTTTAAGATTAGTCTTAAAAGTAGACAGGGTGTCTGCCTCACGGACCAAAACTATGAGTTGGTTCCACAGGAGAGGAGCCTGATAGCTAAAGGCTCTGCCTCCCATTCTACTTTTAGAAACTCGAGAAACCACCAGCAGACCTGCAGTCTGGTCCTGGACAAAATATTTCTTATTTTGGCAATATTCTGAAGGTGAAAAAAGGAAACCCTGGAAACATCTTTACTATGGGATTAAAATGACATGTCTTGAAATTGAATGTCTTGGTCAAAAATAACACCAATATTTTTTTATTTTATTACCAGAGGCCAGTTTAATGCCATCCAGATTCAGTGATTAAGAAGTTTATTTTTTGAGGACTCTGGTCAAAAGATTACAACTTCTGTCTTATCAGAATTTAAAAGCAGGAATTTTAAAGTCATCCAGCTTTTGATGTCATCAAGATATGCCTGCAGTCGAGGTAAGTTGATTGGATTCATCAGGATTTATGGATAAATATAGCTGAGTGTCATCAGTATAACAGTGGAAATTAATCCCATGCTGTCTGATAATTTTGCCAATCGGAAGCATATATATAGTAAAGAGAATTGGTCCAAGGACTGAACCCTGTGGTACTCCACAGGTGACCCTAGAGTTTGAAGAAGATTTATTATTAACATGAAAAAACTGTAATCTGTCAGACAGATAAGATTAAACCAGCCTAATGCTTTTCCTTTAATCCCTAAAGTATGTTTCTAGGAGAATATTGTAATCAACTGTATCAAATGCAGCACTGAGATCTAACGGGGCAAGTACAGACACAAGTCCATTATCTGAGGCCATGAGAATATCATTAGTGACCTTCACCAGAGCATACTTCTCAGGAGAGAATACATCCTTAAATAACTTGGTTGGTATTGGGTCTAACATACAGCTTCACTGTTTAGATGAAGCTAAAATTTTAGATAACTCAGAAAGCTCTACTGCTTCTAAACAGTTAAAAAATGATCAGGTTTTAAAGATTCCTCCAATGCTTCCTCACTTACTGAGGATGAGGTAATCGTGTTTGCATAAAACAGAAGTTTGTGGGCATGACATGAGAAAATGTCAGATACCTTTGTACGGCAGGATATTGCATTAAATGCACTGCTGGTCACCCTTTCACTATTCACAGCTAACACTGCGGACGTGCTGTGCAGCATGACTGAAAGCTCCAAATTTTCCCCCTGAACCTGTTTTTGTTTCTTCTTATCTCACTGTTATCAGAAGCGAGAGTACTCTGACTCCTACTAGTTGCAGCTACAGGTTCTCCGTTTGCCAATCTGGGTTAATTATAGGCTGCTGGGTTGATTAAACCCCACCGGAAAGCACACTGGTATTTTGTGTATGTCTGTGTAAATGTGCATGAAGACCAGACAGGGTTTCCTCTAGGATTTTTTTTAAACCATGGTGGTGTATATATTTATTTATTTATTTTTTTGGTGTGTGGTTGTGGAGGGAGGGGGTGTGTGACGTTATCATCTAATTTACATATTTGTTCATACATTTGGGACCCAGGCTGTAGTAGAGCTTTTTCCAAGACCAAAAAGTGATTAAAAATAGTGATTATGGTAAATATATTTGGAACTAAAAATTACCTTTATAAAATGATATTTTTTAATTTTAATACAGTGCCTGAATCCACACTACATGAAACTGCTGTGCCAAAAAGACAGTTATCACAGGCACACATAGTGAACGAGGCGAATAAGTGATTGAAGTTGTGTGAATCAAATTCAGGGATTTATCTTAGTGCAACAGCTTCAGAGACAAAGAAGATTACTTTAAAAACTACGTTTACATGATGAGGCAGCAGCAGCAGATTGGGTGTGCCAGTAAGAAAGCGCTGAGGGAAGTACAAATTTGTATTGTCAATTCCAAAGGTCCGATCTGAGCTGGGAAAGAAGGGCTTTCAGTTTGCTGCTCCTTCTGCATGGAATCTTCTACAAAATGTCTTAAAACCGAGGGAGCTGGTTAAAACAACTACATGCTAATGTGACAGAGATGCTGTCACATTAGCATGTAGTTGTTTTAACTGATTATTTTTAATTATATTGTAAAATCTGTTGCTTCTGACATTCGATACTTTCACTGGTTTGTAATTGTTTATTTTGTATGTGTGGATGAATTTTGTAACTGAGATGTAACCCTGCTGCCTTTCTTGGCCAGGATGCTCTCTTAAAAGAGATTTTTTTTATCTCAATGAGACTTTTCCTGGTTAAATAAAGGTTAAATAACATAAAATAAATAAGAAACTTTAGAGCCCAAATAAGCAACTGCACTTTTAGAAACAAGCCCAAAAAACGCAACCCGCAACTCATGAAATTTAAAAGTGACTTTAGAAAAAAGAAGCCTAAGTGTGCTTATAATAAGCAGAACTGGCAACACCGGGTGCGGTAGCCACTGCCGCTAGCTGCTTCTTTATGTTCCTCGGCTGTCAGCTCATCTGACAAACGCACACGTACACAGACTCTCGCACATGTGATGCGAGAATGAGAGCAACTCTGTCATGTCCGTTTGCCAACAACTAGAGTTTAGTTAAGGCTAATTACGTAGCGGGAATATGTGGAGATATTTAGCAGGAGTCAGTCAGAATTAGTATTTTGGCTGGTAAAAAATATGCTTGGCCGGTTGAATTTTACATGTGCCGGCCAACTTGGCTGGTGAATCAGGAAGTTAAGTAAAGACACTGGCTATGCATAATATATATCTCATATACTTCAACTTATTTTAACTTAAATAAATAAAAAAAACGTCATTCTGAAGGTGTGGCAGCTTTTACTTTGCAGTGGCGGTGCGCCGCGATCAATTACATGTAGTGGAAAACCTGCCAGATACTATTTTGGCACTTCCTACCATCAACACACAATTATTTTATTGTGCAATGACAGTCTTAGAGAGGAGTGATGAAAGTGCTCTCTGTGTCCAAGATGGATTGTGATAAACTCATGCAGGTAGATGAGTTGATAAGAGCCGAGTTAGTTTCATTCAGCTTCTCCATCCATCCGTCTATATCCGCTTGTCCTTGTAGGACCTAGTTGGGCTAGTGCCTATCTCTAGCTTTCTTGCTCACATACCCTGAACTCTTTTTTTATGTATTTATTTATTTTAGAATGATGACAAGGCAAGTTTATTTATGTAGCACTTTTCAGTGCTATACAGTGCAGTGCAGTGATGATGTAACAATTGAAAAGGCACACAAGACTTTCTCTGGTAAACAATGTTGAGCCCTGGCCAAGTGAAAGGAACATTTCTACTGGATCAGTGCAGTAAATATGTTTAGTGTTCTTTCTAATGCTGACTGATCAGAACACTGAAATCTGTAGTAAGGTGAGTGCCAGCTGTTTTCTCTGGTAAAGCTATTTGTGCAACACAGACTACAGTCACAGTAAAGCTGTAGTTTAAAGAATAAATGAGATCAAAAGCAACTTTCCTTACATGTTACCAAGAATCAGGATTTTAGTCCTGTAGCTTTGAGAGATTTTTGGGCAACGTCTGCCAGAAAAAGAAAACTATTTTTCAGTTGCTTTGAAAGGATTCAGTGGTGACCAGGACGTATGAAGGTCTTAACAGATGGTCTCCATTATCATTTGAAATGAAAATGGAGATTTCGGGGGAAAAAAGTCCAGTTGTTTTGTTTTTTAACTTCTTTTGGAATGACCATGACCTGGATGACTGAGAATCTTCACCAGAATATTTCTACTGTATATCTTTCCATTTTCACTTGACTGAAGAATGGCCAGGTTTCCCAGTGATTGATGTTTTATCTCTTCTGTATCCATTCATACTTAAAAATGATTAGTTCAGGTTTGAGTCCTGCAATCAGCATATAACTCTTCTCCCCTCACGTTTTGTAGTGTTTACACAAATGAAAGTGGACACTTCCTCTAGCAGTTATTGACCAATAAAACCTCTTACTGTCTGAGATGTCTGTGATCAGTTTTTTTGCTGTTTCTACAGGAGATGATGGAAAATACAACATTGATCTTAAAGGTTTTACTCAGAAGAAACACTCTAATCTCCCAGTGCTGTCTGAAGTTTCATCACAGAGGACAGATTCCCTAACCTGACAACCCAGATTGATAATGTGTAGCACTCTCCGTTCTGCACATTATCAATCTGGGTCTGCTCCTATCAAATCTGTTTGAGGAAAAGAGGGACATTCAGCAGAACTCTCTGAGCTGATTGGTGAAGCGACACCTAGTGTCCTCCTACCACAGGCTGGTTTTAGCCGATCACGGTATCAATTTAGAAATGTAAGCAGCAGCCTCCATGAAAAACCACAAGGTAAGCTAGTCAAGGCACTTCTTGCTGTTCTACTTTCAAAGGTGAAATCATGGATTCTGACCAAACAGACGTGATAGTAGCAGCTACGCCTCCCACGCGGCCATGTTTATGTTGGTCCGGCTGTGAGCTCAACAGCTCTTGCTTTCGTCACAGCGGTATGTCCCGCCTTAAACCATAATACTGTAATGTAATTTGTCGTCCTATTTTGGGTCGGTCTCGAATGGATGACGCTGCAGCGGAACAAGATGGATTCTCGTGTGTTTGCGAACACACAAATACTACAAGAATTCAGATCACAGGCAAGGTTACTGATTCGCTACATCCTCCTCCTTCCTCTACAGTATCCAGACGGCGTCCTACAACAAAACTTGCTTTCTTAATGAGTTTGTCCAGCCTCTGTCTGTCCGCTGCCGAGATGCCACTACCCCAGCAGGCCACAAAGAAACAGATTTGTTAAAACATCCCCTCAGATAGAACACCCCAATGTCTGCTAGACCCATGTGAGTGCTTAAATCAAGGAAGAAAAACTGGTTCTGAATGCTGGCTTTTGTCTCTGCAGAGCATTTCTGCAGAGTGAGATCATTTCTGAGAAGGTAGAGCTGGAGTATGAGGGCAGCGGGCGGGTTAGTGGTGGAGGATGAAATTTAATAGCCTGTCATTAACCCAAATTTCTCGAAGGAAAGAACTTCAGGGAAAGGAGGGAGGTTTGCTGCCTGGACTGCCAATATGTCTGACTTTTCTATCAAGATTCAGGGGTGAAACTATGCCATCTGATGTGATTAGAACTGGTCAAACCTTATTATGTCACGCTTGCCTCTAATTCTTCACCTCCTCAGACCTCAGAAACCCCCACAGGATTATGTCACAGGCTCACTCCTGATCCACAACATCCATAGTCTTAGTATTATGTTAAATGTTACTTACTGCTATACAGAGCAGCAGACAGGAGTTTTATTACACATTGCAGTTTCTGGAACATTCCCCAAAGCTTCCGGAAAGGTCCTGTTTCTAACAATCAGCTGCAATTTTCGGATTTATTCTAAATAGGAAGGGAGAGCCTACAAAGAAGACAGAGAGAGGGATTTCAGTAACTGTTCACAGCAATAAGAGAGAAGTCTTGCAAAAATGTTGGGATCTTATTCTACATCCTGATTCACCTGGCTAAGGTTCCATTACGCAAAAGAAAATGTAGTCAGGATTATTTTGGTAAACTGAAATGACAATTACTTCAAAAATATATTTACTGAATTTAAAAAGAGAGAGCGAGAGAGGGAAAATGTTGCTGAAATGCTAACAAGTGGGCGGAGCTGAGTAGAGCCCGGTCACATTAAACCGGTGGAAAAGAGGATTTAGATGCAGGATCTTTGTATAATAAAATTTTTAAGATTGATTATATCGACATACATATTATTTTTTACCCTAATACATGCAATAATATCGCCATTGTTTAACATTATCACATATCACATGCTTTCCTTAGATTGTCCAGCTCTGATTCTTATGTTATGTCGTATATTAGGGTCATAAAATCTGAATCGGAAGTGGTGAATCCTGGGTTAGACACTGAGCCACATGCTGCCCATCTATCTGTTAGGTGTAGGAACGTCTCTGTATGGGGGTCACCCATGCAGTAAAAATCCATGGCATGCGAAGCACTCTGTAAAACCATCCATTTATCATTATATGATGTTTGGGCTGACAGTAACAGCTAGCAATCATTTCACCTTTCATCAAGTACAGCAGACTGTCAACCCTGTCGTTACACATGCTAACAGAAGGTGCTCTTGGTTTACATACATTGTAGAATCACTGTTGTGTGTGGCTTGAAAGGGTGATGTAACAACCGCACTGCATTATGGGATGCCTGGGAACCTGGAGACAGGCTGTTTACGCAGCCTTCATTCACAATGCTGTCTTTGTTTTCTGTTCTTTCATTTTTAAAAAGTTAAAAATATGCTGCAAACGTGCTTTGTCATTAACTGTCACAGTCGTTCACACAATCGCTTCGGTAAAAACAACAATGGATTGAAATTTGTCAGTGTTCCAGCGTGGAATCACAGCCAAGGAGCTTTGGTCTTTGAACTAACAAAGACACCCTGGATAGCAGCCTTGAGATGACCAAACCTCACTTTTGATGAAATATTCCGATACGCGTGTGTGTATTCAGGGCATTTTCAGACTGGTGATTTTTATTAAAAGCTTGTTTTCTGTTTAACACATTTAGTTGGCTGCTAGCACTAGCCTAGCCAGCTGAGGGTAGCAAACAAAGTGCCTAATATACTTCCATCATTAATGCAGAGAGGATGCCAGACTTAAAATAATTTCAAACAAAGTTGTCCAGCAGACACCTCAGAGGAGGAGGAGCACGGTGAGGTGAAGGTCTGTTGTTTACGTACCTCTGAAATGACGAGTTTTCTCTTTAAGACCAAAAATTCAGAGATCCTGGACCCACCCAAAGTTCCTTTGTCCACGAGCCCTTAAAGAGCTAACATTTCTGAATTCATCGCCGGTAAATTCTTTGTCCTTTGTTATCATGCTCATATAACTCAATGACAGCGATCCTAGAGATTTTTCGAGATAGTAAATCTTCAGAACAGGCCCTCGCTTGTCTTGGTACAGTCCATCGCCTATCTCTTTAGTACGGTCCATTTTTCAAGCGCTTTGCATCTGTATCTCTCTCAGCACGGCATCCAATTCCGCAATGTAAACTAAAGCCGTTGCCCCAGGAAATGGCGACCGCATCCTGCAATACTTTGCAAAATCACGTGCCCTGTCAATACGCATTGGTTGAGCTTTCATGTTCTAAACAAGTAAAATCTGGTATCAACACACTCTGAGCTGAAAAAGCTCTGGCTGTGTGTCTGAAGGCTGGGTACTTGTTTTCTTCAGGAGTGCTCTACAGGAATGGCAACGGTGGCTCAGCGTGACATCTATCACCCTTACCTACACTCAGGGTTTCCTGCCTGGGGTTGTGTGTGTAGGATTTGTACTGCCATACATTTCAAGTGGGCTTTGTGACTTTGTGTTTTGGGCTAGGTAGAGAAGTAACAGTGATCCAGATGAGACAAAGCTTGTCTCAGTGAAAATGACTTTCCTAAACAGCCACCAGAACGAGTTGGGGTGTGTGATTTGTTAACTGCTGTCCCTGTCGGTGAACTGCTCCTGGTATAACGTCTGAAACAGGTTATAGGCACTTAGCTGCTGTGGATAGGAGGCTGTTTACTGGAAAAACAATTAGATCACAATATTGTTTGATGCTTCTTAGTTTGAACAAATATTACATGAAACAGCCAAATGTATCCCGAAGTTTCTTTTATTTTGAATGTGATGTTATATTGTGTTAAAAGGTTCATTGGATAAGTGAAAGCATATGACATATTATGCTGTCATTACTAATTGCACAAAACCAAAGTCAGTAATATCTTTCAGTACCTTGTAGAACCACCTTCAGCAGCAAGGTGCTGAATTTCTGGATGACTCTTAGTCTCTCACATCAACAGAGAGAGACTCATGTTCCCTCTTCTCTTCAGTCCTGCTTCAGTGGATTGTGCTTTGTGCTCAGCTCTTGTGAGGCCCCTTCCAGGCATTTCAGTCAGGATAAGGTCGGAACTTTGACAGGAATACTTGTGATCAGGATTATTTTGTTTGATTTGCAGCCATTCTGTGATGGACTCTCTTAGTGATGCAGTGGCAGATCTCAGGTCATCCACGGACTGAAAGACTGTTTGTTTTCTACGTATAGGCAATCTTAACCTAGCCTGACGTAGTCATACTCAATTCTAGTCAGAATTTGAGTCTGATACTGCTCCATAGAGCTGTGATTATGGGGCGTGTTTCGAACGAAAGGAAAAAAAATGCCTCTGCACTCAATTGGATAGACCTACAACCAATAAGAGCAACGAAGTGTGTGACGTATGTTAAGCGACGCATAGTTGTTGTCAACAGAACTCAACTGCACGCTGGAAAAGAAGTAGCCTAGAATAAGAAGATGAGCGTGAACGATTTTTGCCGGTGTTGCAAAAAGAATGTAAGGATACAAGGAGTCATTCAACACATGAACCTCAACAGACCTAATAGCAGAATCTACACACCTCAACTCTCCAGCGGCAGCCATCGTTGTTGTAAACGAATTCAACCCAAGCGCGCTTTGGTGACGTGATTGATTACGTTACTGTTGATCATCTGTCCATCATCGTATAAAGCCCGCCCTGACAATTTGATTGGCCCGCCAGATATTGGGCGAGCATACTCGCGCTACTATTGAGCAATGCCAGACCGAACTTCCCGACCTCAAACGTTGTGGGCGGGACTAAGTTCGGAATGGCACCCAATCTAATCTTAACCCCCCCCCCCCCCCCCCTCCGCAGAACAATGGAGTCCATGGAGTTCAGAAAGGACCTAAAACCCTTCCCAGATAGAGAGGCACTAGCAGCTGCTTCTGAATGCAGATCAGAACACTGCCAACAGTTCTGTCAATACAGATGCTGATCATATAACATATTTGATGGGTAATTATTATAATCTCATATTTTAACCAAAGGCCAGATCAGCTGCTGTGACAGTGTTTGTCCTTGTTAGTGTACTGTTTCTGTTAGATCTAACTGGTAGGATGATGTGAATACACCCCCCCCCCCCCCTCTTTTCCTGTTCTAGCTCTGTAGAGCACCATATGTTTCCTGTTTAATATGGCTCCATCTAACATGAGAACTTCCCTTTTTGACAGTGAGAACTAAGCGGTAATATAAGAGCCCAGCGTGCAACATTATATCAGCTTGTTAGAGCTGGTGTAGGAGCAACAATCAACAGCCAGAAGGCTGTTAGTGAGAAGCTCAGATGTTGAGTGGTTCTCTGGGTTTAAGTTTTGTTTGAACATGCTGTTGCTGTTCGTGGCTCTTTGGAGTCCCTCTCAGATCTGTGAAGGGAGACTGTTCATTGATATGCCTGTGTATATCAATAGTTATTTACTACAATGCCACTCCCTCCACAGATGCTCTGCTTTCGGAAAACAGCCTGTTAATCAGGCTTGAACTTCTCAATTACTGAACACATATTATCTTTTTACCCCTCAGGAAGAAGATCGCTGACAGCAATGAAGTTGTTAAATCAAACCCTTCAAAGCGCCACCGGGATCGGCTAAACGGCGAGCTGGACAGGCTGATGGAGCTCCTGCCCTTCCCTGATGAGATTCGCTCCCGTCTGGACAAACTCTCGGTTCTGCGCCTCAGCGTGGGATACCTGAGGGTCAAGAGCTACTTTAAAGGTAAGCAGCCTCACCATCCCGCTAGATGAGGCCATAGTCAACCATTCTATATCTACACTAATGCTACATTGGATGAGGATTACTTGTTGCTATGGTTGCCAACCTGTTAGTTTAAACCTTTTTGTCACAACAGCTTTTTGTTGTTTCAGCTGGTATGAATAGAAGTGTTGGGATCATGTTTCTTGTCTCAGTTTTTGTGCTTTCACTGGCCTCTGGTTCAGTGGAACTGGAACCAGAGGCCAAGACCTTCTATAAAACTGTTAAAACATTAGTTTTATATCAGATTTCCGTAGGTTTTTATCAAGATAGAGAAAAGCCTTTTATTTTCAGTTTAAAAACAAAATCACATATTATTTCTTCTTCTATGCTCTGATACATTCAGAGGTGTTTTCTTATTATCATTCCATTCACATGTGCACATAGACATCTCTGTCATCCTGAGTCCTTGGGTTCCTAAAAGTTGCATGTGTGTGACGTCTTTAACTGCTCCTGGATCTATAGCTGTTTCACTCCAGGGTTTCCACCGGGGGGGCTAGGCTTATAATATAGTGGGGGAAACATGGGGCATCTAAGTTCCTGCAAGATGAAGGCATTGATGCTATGGACTGGCCCGCCCATTCCCCAGACCTGAATCCAATTGAGCACATCTGGGACATCATGTCTCGCTCCATCCACCAACACCACGTTGTACCGCAGACTGTTCTGGAGTTGGTGGATGCGTTAGTCCAGGTCTGGGAGGAGATCCCTCCGGAGACCATCAACCACCTCATCAGGACCATGCCCAGGCGTTGTAGGGAGGTCATACAGGCACGTGGAGGCCACACACGCTACTGAGCCTCATTTTGACTTGTTTTAAGGACATCACATCAAAGCTGGATCTGCCTGTAGTGTGTTTTACTTTAATTTTGAGTCTGGCTCCAAATCTAGACCTCTATGGGTTAATTAATTTCATTTCCATTGATAATTTGTGTGATTTTATTTTTAGATTCTACTATGTAAAGAAAAAAGTATTTAATAAGAATATTTCATTCATTCAGATCTATGTGTTATTTTAGCATTGCCTTTATTTTTTTGAGCAGTGTATTTTCAGTATAAGACCCTCCTCTACATCCAGCTGTTCTTGAACACAAGCTGGTCTTCTGAAGACAAATGGCTTCATACAGTGCAAACACGTTCCCAGAGCTATTTACGGCTGAGAACACTGGATGTAAAATGACAGACTGGACTTGGAGAAAATATCTTTAAAATGAAAAGTAAGCATCAGTTTTATACAACTTTATCTTTAGTGTGGTAGTGATATTTTTCAGAACTCTCAATGTCTCTAAACCAATGCTTTTTCCATGATTCACATAGAAATATACATGATTGTGCTGTTTTGTGACACTTAGAAATGTAAACTGGTGTGATGTAAAAGTTACAGCAGGTTAAAGGGGAGAAGCCCAGGACACCGTCACGTCCCTTAGTAATGGTTGGAGCCTTCAGCCTCTGTTTGCTAGGAATTGTACTGGATTTGGAAATGTTGCCCGCCTTTTGGAAACCCGAGTTAACTTAAAATGCTCTTCATTCTCAGAGACTGATTTTTACAGGTAGCCATGCTAGCCATGCTAATGGCTGAGTTGTATAAGATGCTAAAGCCAGTTCCCAACACCAATAGCTTTTAAATGGTTAGAACGGTTTTATAGCACTCATATGGTGACATCACCCGTTCTCCAGATAACAGGAAGTAATCACTACTGCAGGAGAGCTAGTAAAAAATGTTTTGGATGCTGTTAGATATATTTCTTAAGCAGAAATTGGAATCTCCCAAAGTCAAACTCAGCAGGTGAAGCTTTACATAAAACAGGATTTGGAAATCTGTCTCAGATTCATATGTTGCATCTCTAGTTATTGGTTTGAACTAAAGTTTGGATGAACATTAAGATGACATGCAGCATATCTGATCAGCTGGTAGCTTCAGCCTTCAGGAGAAATTACCCTGTAGAAGGTGCCACCAGACACGCAGAGAGAAAAACACTGCACTTGGTATTGCCTCTCATTTCTTAAATAGTTTCATTTACTGTAACTGTAACAGCACAAATCTATCTTCATGTCTCAGCCTATTCTTCCATCTTTCTGTCTCGTCTTTCAGCAAGTTCCAGTTTATGCAACATTAAACCACGACATGCAGTCATTGTTTCTCCAACAGGTTCTGAACCCAATTTATGGTAACACCGAGAAGCAGCCTCTCCCTGGGCTGCCACCTTACCGTGGTGGAGGGGTTTGAGTGTCCCAATGATCCTAGGAGCTATGCTGTCAGGGGCTTTAAGCCCCTAGTAGGGTCACCCAAGGCAGACAGGTCCTAGGTGAGGGACCAGACAAAGCGCAGCCCAAAAAGCCCCTTATGATGAATACAATTATTGGACGTCGTGTTCCCTCGCCCGGACGCGGGTCACCGGGGCCTCACTCGGGGCACGTTGGCGATCGTCTGGTGGCCGGGCTTTTACCCATGGAGCCCGGCCGGGCTCAGCCCGAAGAGGCGACATGGGTCCCCCTTCCGATGGGCTCACCACCTGTCGGAGGGGCCAAAGGGGTCGGGTGCATTGTGCAACGGGTAGCAGTAGAGGGCGGGGGGCTTGGCGTTCCGATCCTCGGCTGCAGAAGCTGGCTCTTGGGACGTGGAATGTCACCTCTCTGGTGGGGAAAGAGCCTGAGCTTGTGCGCGAGGTTGAGAGGTTCCGACTAGAGATAGTCGGACTCACTTCGACGCACCGCTCTGGCTCTGGAACCAGTCTCCTTGAGAGGGGCTGGACATTCTTCCACTCTGGAGTTGCCCCTGGTGAGAGGCGCCGAGCTGGGGTGGGCATACTTGTTGCCCCCCATCTCGGTGCCTGCACGTTGGGGTTTTCCCCGGTGAACGAGAGGGTGGCCTCCCTCCGCATTCGTGTGGGGGGACGGGTTCTGACTGTTGTTTGCGCTTATGCGCCAAACAGCAGTTCAGATTACCCACCCTTTTTGGAGTCCTTGGAAGGGGTACTGGAGAGTGCCCCTCCTGGGGACTCCCTCGTTCTGCTGGGGGACTTCAACGCTCACGTGGGCAATGACAGTGGGACCTGGAGGGGCGTGGTTGGGAGGAATGGCCCACCTGATCTGAACTCGAGTGGTGTTTGGTTGTTGGACTTCTGTGCTCGTCATGGATTGTCCATCACAAACACCATGTTCAAGCATAAGGGTGTCCATATGTGCTCTTGGCACCAGGACACCCTAGGTCGCAGTTCAATGATCGACTTTGTTGTCGTTTCATCTGATCTGCGGCCCTATGTCTTGGACACTCGGGTGAAGAGAGGGGCGGAGCTCTCCACCGACCACTACCTGGTGGTGAGTTGGCTCCGATGGCGGGGGAGGAAGCCGGTCCGACCGGGCAGGCCCAAACGTAGTGTGAGGGTTTGCTGGGAACGTCTGGCGGAGTCCCCCACTAGACGGAGCTTTAACTCCCACCTCCGGGAGAACTTTAAACACGTCCCGAGGGAGGCGGGGGACATTGAGTCTGAATGGACCATGTTCCACGCCTCTATTGTTGAGGCGGCTAGTCGGAGCTGTGGCCGCAAGGTTGTCGGTGCATGTCGCGGCGGCAACCCTCGAACCCGCTGGTGGACACCAGCGGTGAGGGAAGCCGTCAAGCTGAAGAAGGAATCCTACCGGGCTTTTTTGGCCTGTGGGACTCCGGAAGCAGCTGATGTGTACCGGCAGTCGAAGCGGCAGGCGGCTCGGCTGGTCGCCGAGGCAAACACTCGGGCGTGGGAAGAGTTCGGAGAGGCCATGGAGAAAGACCTCCGTACGGCTTCGAAGCGATTCTGGTCCACTATCCGGCGTCTCAGGAGGGGGAAGCAGTGCAGTACCAACACTGTTTACAGTGGGGGTGGTGTGCTGCTGACCTCGACTCGGGACGTCGTGTTTCGGTGGGCGGAATACTTCGAAGACCTCCTTAATCCCACCAACACGTCTTCCATTGTGGAAGCAGAGCCTGAGGACTCTGGGTCGGGTTCTCCCATCTCTGGTGCTGAGGTTGCCGAGGCCCCGGGGGTGGATGAGATTCGCCCTGAGTACCTTAAGGCTCTGGATGTTGTGGGGCTGTGTTGGTTAACGCGGCTCTGCAGCATTGCGTGGACATCGGGGGCAGTTCCCCTGGATTGGCAGACTGGGGTGGTGGTCCCCCTATTTAAAAAGGGGGACCGGAGGGTGTGTTCCAACTACAGAGGAATCACACTCTTAAGCCTCCCTGATAAGGTCTATTCAGGGGTTCTGGAAAGGAGGGTCCGTCGGATAGTTGAATCTCGGATTCAGGAAGAGCAGTGTGGTTTTTGTCCTGGCCGCGGAACACTGGACCAGCTCTACACCCTCAGCAGGATTCTGGAGGGGGCATGGGAGTTTGCCCAACCAGTCTACATGTGCTTTGTGGATCTGGAGAAGGCATTCGACCATGTCCCCCGAGGGATCCTGTGGGGGGTACTCCGGGAGTATGGAGTACCGGACCCTTTAATAAGGGCTGTCAGGTCTCTGTACGACCGGTGTCAGAGTCTGGTCCGCATTGCCGGCAGTAAGTCGGACTCGTTTCCAGTGAGAGTTGGACTCAGCCAAGGTTGCCCTTTGTCACCGATTCTGTTCATAACTTTTATGGACAGAATTTCTAGGCGCAGCCGAGGTGTTGAGGGGATCCGTTTTGGTGGCCTTAGGATTGCGTCTCTGCTATTCGCGGATGACGTGGTCCTATTGGCTTCATCAGGGCGTGATCTACAACTCTCACTGGAGCGGTTCGCAGCCGAGTGCGAAGCGGCCGGGATGAAAATCAGTGCCTCCAAATCCGAGACCATGGTCTTGAACCGGAAAAGGGTAGAGTGCCTTCTCCGGGTTGGGGAGGATGTGCTGCCCCTAGTGGAGGAGTTCAAGTATCTTGGGGTCTTGTTCACGAATGAGGGGAAGATGGAGCGGGAGATCGACAGGCGGATTGGTGCAGCGTCTGCTGTGAAGCGGGCGCTGTACCGATCCGTTGTGGTGAAGAGAGAGCTGAGCCAAAAGGCGAAGCTCTCGATTTACCGGTCGATCTACGTTCCTACCCTCATCTATGGTCACGAGCTTTGGGTCGTGACCGAAAGAACGAGATCCCGGATACAAGCGGCTGAAATGAGTTTTCTCCGTAGTGTGTCTGGGCTCTCCCTTAGAGATAGGGTGAGGAGCCCAGTCATCCGGGGAGGACTCAGAGTAGGGCCACTGCTCCTCCATGTCGAGAGGAGCCAGTTGAGGTGGCTCGGACATCTGGTTAGGATGCCTCCTGGACGCCTCCCTGGTGAGGTGTTCCGGGCACGTCCCACCGGGAGGAGGCCCAGGGGAAGACCCAGGACACGCTGGAGGGACTATATCTCTCGGCTGGCCTGGGAACGCCTTGGGATTCCTCCGGAGGAGCTGGCCCAAGTGGCCGGGGAGAGGGACGTCTGGGCCTCCCTACTGAAGCTGCGACCCGACCCCGGATAAGCGGAAGAAGACGGACGGACGGACGGACCGAGAAGCAGTTTTTGCTTTAAAACTATTGAGAAATGAAACTTTTCCTGTGGTGTTCTGCATATGGAGACAGCTGGGACTGTAGCTGGCATGTTGCTTGTTGGTTCTCGTACTGTCACCATGGAAACGCTGATTTGTTGTAATGCAGAACAAGTCCAGGTTGCTAAAGATCAGAACGGTTGTTGCCCCACCCCGCCTTCAGGGCAGCATCCCTCTTAAATAAATTACTGCCAGAGTTCAAACTAGTCCTGTGAGAAAACTGGCCATGCTGTCTCAGACTGCAGGGTCCAGATTACTGAGTAAAAGGTTCCTGAAGGAAGACCTTTTCAGCAAAAGTAAGAGAGCAAAAACAAAAGCTTGTGTTTTCCAGGATGCTGAAGCTCCCCTTTAGTCCTTTGTAGCACAGAAGGTGCCTAGGGCCTTGGTTAAATTGTTGTGTGAACTGTTGTAATGCCTCTCCTGGCAGGTGGCTGTCTTCTGAATGTTGGTTAATGAGTGAGAACATTTCTCTGAGTCTAGTTTGGAAGTGCGCAGCCACCAGTCAGGATGTTTCACTTCTGTTGAAATGCATGCAAAATAGATACGGTGAAGTAGCTTGGACATATGCAGTGAAGAGTGTGTTCAGATTAAGGCTTGTCTGTGTCATCCTGGGTTCCTGTGTGAAGAGTATGGCAGGTTTCCAGTGGGAGGGGTCGGGCTGCTGTGCCCTGCTGCTCTCTAGAAGTCAGTAAAAGCACCTGGAGAAACTAAGTCAGAATTGAAAGTGATGTAAGAGTGATACATGAATGCTTTGGCAGGTCATTTGACAGCAGAGGAAGGAATGAAGAGCATGCAGGAATGTGGTTTTAGGAAGTAACACATCCTCTTTGTTTCTGACTTCTCTCCACCCTCTGTCTGAACCACGCCCTCTGCAGCTTCGCATAATCGCCAAATGTGTTTTAAGGTCCACTCCACGTTCGCTGAATGCTCCAGCTTGGAGGATAGCAGAAAGGACCTGGTGGTTCGTCACACTTTGCCTTGGGATCCTTGCAGTAATGTTAGCCTCAGCAAGGGAGACCCCTTCTCCAAACACTGTATTGTCATGATTACACATCTTTCATTTTTCATGATTGAAAATGCTGGTCGGTCCAAAATGCAGTTTCCTGATCAGTCTCGTCACACTGCATGTGCAGTCAGGCTAGCTGTGAATGTTCGGTGTTGCTTCCTCACACCCTTTCACCTACTGTTCTGCTGCTCTGCAAGTTAGCAGGTAGACAGGTTGCTCCGTAGTTATATATACCAAACTAATTCAAGAAAAAACTAAGAAAACTTCCCCTTGATGTCACTGAGAGAAAGCTGAAAAGGACTGCAAACTTCTAGACAGTTATTATTGGGTTTTGACAGCTATTGTAAGGTATCAAAGTATCACTTTAACTGGAAAGTGGCACTAAGTCATACAGTGGTAGAAAAAAGCTCCTGTCCTGAGTTTGTAATCCAGAGAATAATCCAGCACCCAGTGTGATGTTGTGCTGCTGTAGCCAGTCTACTGCAGAAGGGCTGCTGCTTTGATGCGTTTTGCATTCAGAGATGCTATTTGAATTCAACACAACCTTTGTCGCCTTTCTGTTGTCAACAACCCAGTTTGCCCTTACTCCTCTGAGCTCTGACAGACATGAGCCATTTTGGTCCACACAACTGCTCCTTAGTAGATATTTTTCCTCTTCCAGACTGTTTCCTGTAATGCCAAGCAATGATTGAGTGTAAAAGACCCACCATGTCTAACCCTGACCCATCCAGTCTGGCAGTGTGCCACATTCCGAATGAGTTAAATCCTCACCAGCATCTTTAATCAGTCCCTCACCCAGTGCTCCATCATCCTCCCTCTGCCAAAAAAGAACAATATTAGCAGTCTCAGACTCTACACCCTCTACACCCACGACTGTATCCCCACCCACATGAACAACACCATCAGAAAGTTGAAGGAAAAGGCTGGTTTTAGCCAACCACGGTATCAAATTAAAACTTGAGCAGCAGCTGCTATGAGACACCATAACAACTTCTTCCTTAGATAAAATCATGGATTCTGACCAAAGAGACGTGATAGCAGCAGCTACGCGCGTGTCCTCCTGCGCGGCCATGTTTATGTTGGTTCCACTGTGAGCTCAACACCTCTTGCTTTCGTCACAGCTGTTTTCCCGCCTTAAACCTGTAGCGTGATTGGCCCCAACCGTTTTTGGTTGAGACCCAAATGATTGAGATGGACAAGATGGATTTTCATGTGTTTGTACCACAAGAATTCAGCTTGTAGGCAAGGTTACTGAAATGACATACTTGATATAGCTGCTGTTTGTTGTGTGCCTTGATGTGAAAATCTCCATTTTTGTTTCATTAGTGCAGTCTTTCTGGGTTCTACATATATGGGTACAGGAGCATTATCCATAAAGCTGTGTTGAGTCGTCATAAGGCAGTCTAGGAGCGCTTAGCTCAGTTCTGTTTTTTTCTATTCCTGCTGCTGTGAGGAGTTTTGCTGTCTGAAAATTGTTTTATAGCTAATTGAGCTGGTGAAGCAGACACTCAGCCAAGTTAGAATACTGTCTGGCCACTGGTCTGGACAAGTAAACTGATTCATTGATCATAGTATTTGTTCATTAACCATCTACTTGTACATATGTGCCCACAGCACCTTCTGAGAATGAACACTTTCACATTTTATGAATAAAAGTCAAGAATTCAGATTTTCAAACTGTAGATGTTCTTTTTATTTTACAGCACTGTATACAGTGTATCCTTCTGAACAAACCACTTTTTGCATCAGCCACTTTGGACTTGGATCTTATTCTGTTCATCTTGATAAACACCATGCAGGAGCCGTTTAAGCTGCTGCTGCTTCAGCTGTCTGCAGAAATAATTCACACAGGTGTGGCACACAAAGCCGGCCTGTTGTCTTCTTATTGTGAGCCATGTTATTATTGGTGTTCTTTGTAAGGTTATGCTTTATTTTAGCCTAGATGTACTGTCAGTTTTAGCTGATTGCAGCAGGGGATACAAAATAATCCTAAATGCAGATGTTGACAACATGCATTGCAGATTTAAGAGATTAAAGGGCCAGACGACGAGTGAGAAACCCAGACAGTTGATTTGTCAATGTTAGCCTAGATTTTTAACAATGGCACAAGCTGCTACTTCATGTCAAATCCTCAAAGTATAAAATCAACAAATTTGTTTAAAAAACTAAGTTTTATTTTGCAAGCAAACAGATCATTGCATTCATTGTTAGCTGGCACACTGACACACAGGATGCTTCCAATTATTGCAGCTGGTAAGAAAGTCCAGTCTATTTCAGTTTTCTGAGAAAGAAGAGCCGTTGTTGGGCCTTCTTCACCAGGTGTGCGGTGTTCACAGTCCAGAAGAGGTCAGAGGAGATGTAAATGCCCAGGAACTTTATGCTGTCCTCACGTTCCACCAGCTCCCCCTGTATGCAGAGAGGAGCGTGTTCATTCCTCCTGGTCCTCCCATAGTACACTACGACATCCTTGGTCTTGCTGATGTTCAGTATGAAGTTGTTTCTGGAGCACCACTGTTTCAGATTGTAGACCTCCTCTCTGCATTGGGTCTCATCATTATTGGAAATGAGGCCCTCCACAGTGGTGTCTGTAAACTTCACGTTTCGCAGAGCAGTCATGGGTGAAGAGGGTGAAGAGAGCAGGGCTGAGGACACAACCCTGCAGTGTGTCAGTATTGAGGATCAGTGGGGCGGATGTGCGTTTCCCTATCCACACCACCTGGGGCCTGGTGGTGTGGAAGTCACTAATCCAGGAGCAGGGCAGTGCAGATAGACCCAGGCCATGGAGCTTCAGAGCCAGCATGTCTGGGAGCCTGGTGTTGAAGGCTGAGCTGTAGTCCATGAATAACATCCTGACATAGGTGTCGGGATGCTGTAGATGAGTCAGAGCCGTGTGAAGCGCTAACAAGACAACAGAAATTGGGTGCCCCTGACTGACAGAGGCCCCCAATAAGAAAAGTATGATTTTTATATATGTATATATTACCTTTTGGGATGATTTAGACTTTTCTTTTGTCATAAAGCCGAAAATTCCTGCCTGCATCCTTGTTGATGTTGGCCTTCTTTAAGGTAGAGGTCACCTGGTGCAGCTACAAGACGCTGCACCTCTGGCTGAGGAAGATGTTCAGACCTGCTGCTGCTTGGAGAGTCAAAGTGTGAGAAGAAGCTGTTTAAGGTGTCAGGGAGAAATGGGTCGTTGCTGAGCTGCTGGTCGCTGTGCTTATAGTCCACGATGGTCCTGATGCCTCTCTACATGTTACGTGGGTTGTTGCTATTGTGTGGGTGGTACGCTGTCTACAGTCCTGGCTCTCAAAACACTGCTGCTCCACAAAGCCCTGCTGAAACGGATCTGAACTGATCGTCATTCACAACAGCAAGCCTTAATTGTGTTGTATGCATACCAACATTATATTTTTCTGCTTACAGCAGCATAACAGCGTATATATATTCTTTTAAGTAGAGTAATTATTTCCAGTCAGAAAGCAGACACTCTCACACCTGAGCAAAGTTTATACAAGCTGACTGCAGCTTCAGCACTTCAAAGGACAACTGAGGAGCCAAGATGAAGACAAATATTCTTTTTTTAACTTGCTCTGCAGGTGGGGGTGGAAACAAGCAGCAACAAGATAGACGGAAAACATGAGAGGAAAATCTTACATAAACGATAGCAAGCCGCTTTTACGCTCTGTGAGAAACTGCATATTTCATTTAACTTTTTATCTGCCATTTGAAATAACCAATTCCTAATTCTAAAAACATTAAAAAGCTAATATGAGTCCCAAGTTGACTGCATCACCCACTGACCTGTTAGCCCCGTAGGCAAACTGCAGGGGTCCAACAACAGTCCTGTGAAGTCCTTCAGGCGGGCCAACAACAGTCTTTCAACGCACTTCATCGCTACAGATATTAGGGTGACCAGTCTGTAGTCATTTAGTCCAGAGATGGAGGACTATTATTATAGAGCAACAAAAACAAACTTTAAATCTGTATAGCGTGACACATTGGCTACTTGCTAGAAGGTTGTTATATATCTAAAAAGTTATCATCTGCTTAACCAAAGCAGTAATGAAAACAAAGGGTAGGAGGAAGTTAGAAAAAGCTAAATTTAAAGAAGATGTTTTGATTTATTTCACAATTTTGTGCTTGGTACATAATTCTATATACTATTGAGTCATAGTCTTCACTATGTATGTGCATTGCCATCCAATGGCTTTTTCTAAGGAAAAGCCACTGAATGGCAAAGTTTAGTCCAAACGTTTGGTGGCTAGTGTATATGTGTTCTCATAACACATAAGCAAGTAATCAGGAGGACTTGTGCAGCGTGACTAGTTTCTGACCATTGTAGTAGACAAAAGATTCAGCTAGTGGTCTAATCACAAATCATCATTACCTGTCAAGTGGGGACGTGTAGGATTTCAAACAGGGATTTTATAAATCTTCTGGTGGAAGAAGGGGGTTTAGGGAGCAGAACAAACATCAGCAGTTCTCACCAGGTGGATAATGAAACATTATTCAGAGTGGTAGCTCTCTGCAGGATCACTCTGATCGTCTCATAGCGTGACTCTCTCAGGCAGCTCTGGGTGTTTTGGAAAGCCTGTGGCTCAGTGCTGCTGACATATTTGTGTGACGCTGTTAGAAATCAGAGAAGAATGTGGAGTAGCTTTCCAAGGCCGTTGAAAACATCCAGGGCCTGTTAACAATCATAGTTGCCATGGTAAATCCGCGGCATGTGCTTAAGTTTGATATGATTTAGTAATTGGGATATCCGATTCGTGCCAACAAACCGCTGCACACGTGATGCAAGTGGAACGGAGACCAGGAGATCAGTGCGACTGCATGGAAGGCCTGGTCTGATGGAGCTGTTGTTTCATCCCGATCAGTAGCAGTTTTTCAGCTCAGTATCATCACATGTGAGCAGAGACAGCGTTGTGTAAGAATTCATGAGGACTCATCTTTCACTATATCGTGAGAGCCCATGGCAACCACAGGGATGCCGATTTAATCGTGTTTTCTCTTTTTCCTCAATTTCCATTCCTTGCAAGGTTTATTCTCAGTCCGTCCAGCCTTAAACCGCAGCGCTATATTTCCTCTCAAATTCACTGTTCCACTTCGATTCTTCCAGAAAAGCTTTGTTTGTTTATGTGCTCAACCAAAATCAGCTGTCGTCCCTACTCAGAACTTGCCAGTTGGATCCGAACCACAGAAGATGCAGCTCTGCGTTTATTTAACTTAGACTTAGACTTAGACTTTCTTTATTGTCATTTTGTATACACAGAGTGGATACAGAACGAAATTTCGCTTTCACACAGCTCAGAAAGATTGCAGTAACTCTACAGGATACCTTGCGGTGAATTACAGTACAGGATAAAGTGCAGTGATAAATCGCAGTCACTTACAGGATAAGTTTCAATTGACTTCCGGATAAAGTGCAGCAGTGAGCAGTAGGCAGTTGAAATGTAAACAGTGTAAAACAAATGTAAACAAATACGCAGTAAGGTGCAGCAATGATTTAAAAGTAGACAGTTGCATTGTACACAGTTTTGCAGTACGTTTCCCGGTAAGGTGCAGCAGCAATTTTGCAGGATACGATACAATGTGCAAATGTGCAGATGTGCAAATCAGCGAATCGAATGTGGTACACAGTCCGTTTTTATACTTTAGCAGTTCAGCAGTTCAACAGTCTGATGGCAGCAGGGAAAAAGCTTTTGCAGAACCTAGTGGACCTGCAGCGGATGCTGCGAAACCTCTTTCCAGAGGGCAGCAGGGAGAATAGTCTGTGGTGGGGGTGTGAGGGGTCCCTGATGATGTTACGGGCTCGAGACACACAGCGCTGCGATGAAATGTCTTTTATGGAGGGAAGAGGAGCCCCGATGATCCCTTCTGCTGTCCTCACCACTCTCCTCACGTTCTTCCAGTCGGAGGCACTGCAGCCTCCACACCACACAGAGAGACAGCTGGTCAGAATACTCTCTATGGTGCTTCTATAGAAGGTCGTGAGGATGGGCGGGGACAGGCGGGCTCTCCTCATCCTCCGCAGAAAGTACAGTCGTTTCTGTGCCCTCTTCACCAGCGACGCGGTGTTCACAGTCCAGGTGAGGTTGTCCGTGATGTGCACCCCCAGGAACTTGGTGCTGCTGACCACCTCCACCGCTGAGTTGTTGATGAGCAGTGGAGCATGGTGAGGCCGGTTTTTCCTGAAGTCGACGATGATCTCCTTCGTCTTCTCCACGTTCAGGATCAGGCTGTTGTCTCTGCACCAGCCCACCAGCTGCTCCACCTCCTCTCTGTAGTCCTGGTCGTTGTCGTCTCTGATCAGGCCCACCACCGTTGTGTCGTCTGCAAACTTCACGATGTGATTGGTGGTGAACCTGGGGACGCAGTCGTGTGTCATCAGGGTGAACAGCAGGGGGCTCAGGGCGCAGCCCTGAGGGGAGCCCGTGCTGAGGGTGATGACATCAGAGGTGTTCTGTCCGACCCGGACTGACTGAGGTCTGTTGGTGAGGAAGTCTAGCAGCCAGTTTAAGTGCTATGATTCAGATTGATCAGGACTAGCTTGGAGTGGTAATTACAGCAGGCTTCATCCACCAACAGCTGCCGACATCTCAGCTCTGACTTGTGTTGTGGGGAGCTAAATTTAGAAAGTAAAGTTGGTGTTTTTGCCTCAAACTGTTAATGATTTCCTTCTTCTGGGAGCTAGACGTGCCTGCAGACCGATGAAAGTCATTTTAGTGATTTGTGAGGCCTGCCTGATGCAGCAAACAAAGTTAGACTTTTTTTATCTCTAGTTCCATGTCCAGACAGCTGACTGGGATGGTGAGGTAGGGTACAGGAACTGCTCAGATTGATGACTAGAACACAAGAGCCTCCAGCTTTCAACCTGGAAGAGCAGAAAAACAGGGTTTGTTTGGGGATCCTGGCCTCTGCTTTTTTATTTTGAGGCAAAATAGAAGAATTAACCCTAGAAACATGGCTTCACATTCAGACACATATGGGTACTGATTACAAATGAAGCTTGAAAGGAATGAATAGAAAAACAGGCATACCGCAGTAAAAGGCAAAGCATAAGCCCAGTTCCCCTACCTAGGAGCTGCTCTTCACTAGCCTGCATTAGCTTCTTCTTACTCTGTTATGCTTCTACATTAATGAGCTGTGCCTTTCAAAACACTCAAGGACACTGTACAGGTAAAAACAATAAGTGGTAAAAGCAACATCGTCATAATTAAAAGAAACAACACAAACTACACACAGGAAAGTAACAGAAAAATCATAGTGAAAAGGCAATCTTGAACATGTGGGTTTTGAGTTTTGATTTGAACAAGAATAAAGACTCTGTATTGCAGATGTCAGGGGGGAGTGAATTCCAGAGGGTGGGCGCCTATATCGTGCCAAATCAAATCTGAGCTTTTAGCCATGCTATGATGCCATTTCTTCATCAAAATCAGGCCCAAAGTGGTATTTTGCTTGATTCACGCATGTCTGAGTAATCCTCGTGAGTTCTGTTTTAGCTGCCGTCCCTCCAGGGTATTTCAGCTTAACTGGCAGTGACGCAGAAAGTTGTCAAAACTACGATGAAATTTGACTGTTACCCTCATTTTTGAGCATAATAGTCAGTACGACATGGATGTTTGAGAACAACAGAAAGGTCAGTAAACCTCTTGAACGTGCATCAGCGCAGCTATAAACCTCTCGGACAACACAAGCTAACGCTAGCTGTTATTAGCTTGACAAACAGCCCTCTTCGAGCTGCACTACGCAACGCTGCGCTGCGTCAACGCATTCAAAGAAGCAGCAAAACGACATGTCTGCACACATCCTCCAATGCCAGAAAACAACTAATATTTCATAACAAATGAATACTCCGTCGTGCCAAAGCCAATATTTCATCATATAAATGCCTATACTTGATATCTAGTATCCCCAGCCCCCATGAGCCCTTGCATGAAATATACGACCGACCTCCGGTTTATTTACATGGCAAACATTGGTGCTGAGCTCAGACAGGACAACGGTACAATCACTCTACCTACTGCAATAGAGGGCTGGGAGGATGATATGAAAGTCTCGCCAAAAATAGCATACAGCAGCATTTATAGCTACATTCTTAGCTCTGTCGCATGTGACGGTGAAGCAATGAACAATCTTAAAAGCTCCGAGGCTCATCAGTACCTACATAATAATATGGTTGGTCGTATTTTTTCAAAAGAGGTGGGAAACAAGATGGAAAGTGTCTCATTGTTCACAATGGGCCACGTGGGTACTACCTCCAGGTGGGCAGTCGTTGCTGTTTGTAATCTATGAACTAATGAGAAAGGAGCCTTAGTTAAAACAGTCATATGGTGCATGTGTTCCTCTTGGTCCGGCTGACGACGATGTGCCTGAGGCTGCAAACCTGTAAGCATCTGGATGCCATCTGAGTACCTGGAGTTGGACATTTAATTTAACAAAATCTTTACAGACATACACATGGAAGATGTCCAGAAGTTCTACTTTTCACATATGCTTCCAACATTAGTGGATGTATTTGTTGCAAAGGAGGTTTCTGCTCTGCCCTAAATATCTGAATCTCTTGAAAATGCAGTAAGCACTTAGGTGTAATATGTTAACATAAAACTAAACTGCACTGCATGAAATAACACAATGAAGGTAAATAACATGTTCAGTTTGTTATTTGGTATTGTTACAACTTCAATAATATAGTTCGGTAAGTTCCAAAGAAAAAAATCTTAAACTTAAACAATCCTATTCGTTGGGTTTAGGGTTAGGGTTATTATATTATTTTATTATATTATAACCCTAACCCCATATTATTAAAGCATACAGGAAATCAAAAAACATTCATATGCAAGAGCCACGTTAAAAGTACTAATCATTTATTTATTGTTAGTTAAGAAGTCAAACTACAAATGCAGCTCTGAGAAAATAGAGCAGTTAGCAGTGGACGACTGTGGCTTGAGTAGTCGTCTTGCTATCGGAAGGTTGTGGGTTTGATTCCAGCTTCCCCTTGTCACATTTCCATGTGCCCATGGTCCACAACTGGCATTGATAGTGTAGCTGGAGCAAATGGTTGTAGGTAGGTACAAGGGTTTGAAATTCTGTGAGTGCAATCCCTGTAAACAGAAGAGCGTCTGCGTCACTCTTTCATTTGCAGTCAGCACTGACACACGTGACGGCGGTTCCTTTTGAACAGCTGTGACCCTCCATCCATGGGTCTGACCTGTGTTTGGGCATCACGAGACGATTTAGCTGCGCTGCAAACAACCTCGCCTGCTTCATCTCATCTTGCTCACCTTTGAGTTGCAATGCAGTACATCATCAACACATAATGAATTAAACATTCATCATGTCTTCATTTGACAATTAATTAGAGCCGCAGTATTAATTCCTGATTAAAATACTGCATTGCTGACTGTTTTTAATGTCTGTGCCCAAATCACGTCACTTTTAACTAACGCTAGGTGAATAACCAGCACTCCAAGTGTTTCAATTATTTAACGCAGGGGTAATATTATATGTTGTTGCATGACGAACAGTGGTGTGTCCTCCATACACGTACAGGCATACCTGTTGTTGTTGTGAGGCTGCTCTCTAGCCTCCTGAGCAGCAGCGCCTCTCCTCCGGAGGTTTGTCACATCCCAACCACAAAGTAGGATGTGGGTGTTCCTCTTTGGGCTTTTCATCAACAAATCGGAAGGAACACACATACAAAGTTTGTGGTGGTCTCTTCAAGTTGAGTTTTTTCCCGTCACATCCTTCTGGGTTCCTTATCTCTGGGTAGGCGGGGGAAACTGCACCTACTCTCGCAGCCACACTCTTTCTTCGTCCAAGGTACATGTTCATCGCTCTTCTGGCCACAAATTTAACTTCCTCTGGGTGTCAGTACGGCCGCGAGGAGCGCAACATGTTCCCGAGACGAGCGAGTAGATTTTTCTGGGACAAATTTTGAAATCCTATGAATAGATATTCAAATAAACCGCTACCAGACACTTAAACCTACCCTGTAAGCCAATGGCTCAGTGCTTCTGGTATCTCACAGGAAATTGATGGCATAATTTTTATGTTAACTTTCTACATTCTCCGGCTCTGGGATAAGGTGGATAGAAGCTTTAAACCCAAAAGCAGCAATGATTTCAATTTCTGAGATCTCACATGACTTTCAGTAAAGATAGCAGGTATAACTTATCAGTTATTACAGTTTTATAACGTATGTGTATGTATGTATGTATGTATGTGTATATATATATATATATATATATATATATATATATATATATATATATATATATATATATATATATATATATATATATATATAATATGTCAGTGAGGAACGGCACTCCTCCAGCTTCCACTCATGGCTGCTTAGATCTGGATTCATCTCCAAACAACCGAGTCTGTGCTTTCTGTAAAAAGAGGGAAGTTGCTGTTGCCTTCTCTCAGTCATCTGAAAGTGTTTGCAGCAACAGGTGGGAGAGGGGTAGCACTGCATCTCTCTATGCTCCGTACAGCTTGGGGAAAGGAGCTGTACAGTGGAAAATGTTCTTGGTTTTGAAACCATTTAAAGCCTTGTTACACCGCAATACCAGGAACAAGGATACACCTCCTCGTGATGCTGATGTCAAATCAGTTTCACGTAAACGTTTTAGAAATCAAAGATTAAACTCAGTCTGAGAAGAAATTTAAATTCACAATCAGCTGAAACAGAGAAGGAGAGGTGTGGTATGAATGAACATCTGTGTTTAACAGATGTTAAGAAGAGTAGAATATTTAGCAGGACTACACTGAAGCGGACCGAGTCACATTGTGTCCCGTGTTCTGCCCTCACGGTTAAGAGCTTCCTGATGCTGAAAGAATTTCCATTGATGTTAAAAACAGGTTTGATATAATAGCAGAGACAAAAGCAACGAGTAAACATCCAGATGAACGAGGAATGCTACCTGTGCTCCCTTTCCTCACTTTTTAAAAGAGACAAAGAACAGCATGCAGTGAAGAGTGGAACACCGCATCCATCTGCCTGTTTTACTTGATCTGGAAAGACAGCTGGTGTCACATAGTAGAACTACGAGCAGTTGATCTGTTCCTGTGCTCCCTGAACAGCTTTGACACCAAGATAAACGCAGGCGGGAACATTAGTTGGACTAATAATGGAAGGATGAAGTCTGCTGCTCTGCTGCTCTGCTGCTCAGGATCTTCTGGAACTAAATGTTTTCAAATCAAGATAATATTCCCTATGCATCGCTGGCACACTTTACACCGCTTCTCTGAATCTAGTGGACTCCCAGCCTATGACATAATTTCCTTTTTCCCTGCTCGGTTTTAATGGCTTACCTCAGCACTGATTTTTTATTTTTTTTACATTTATGGTTAATATTCTTCAGGTCGGGATCTTTTAAGTGTTTCTGTCCAGCTCTTGTACAGGATCAGACGTTAACTCTCCAGCCCAGTGGACTTCTGACTTTCAGCAACTCCAACCAGGCTGAACTTTAAAATTGTTGAGTCCTTCGTAGAAGCGTTCTGCTTCTCTGAGTCGCAGACATGTTTTTCTGCATCAGACGTTTGCTCTGCAGTTTCCTTAATGGCACAATGAGCCGTTTTGTGAAACAGGAAGTTACAGTTTGGTGCTGAAAGGGGCCTCTCTTGGTGTCGGGTTACACTGCAACCTGATTGAGTCAGAGGGTCCTGCAGGAACATCTGCAGCCGGCCTGATGTTTTTGTTTTGTTCCATTTTAAACTACCTGGGGTTCTCGGGTTTCTGACAATTCAAATCTGGTCGCTGCACCTTTGTCTTAGTCATAGTTTTAAACAAATACAAATGTCAAATGGGTTTGCATGCGAAGATGCAGTAGAGACACATTCTGGTTAAGTCATTGCAGAAAACATGAATCAGTTTCTTTTTAAATCCAGAACGGGTGGGCAGCCATGCTGACGAGTTGTTAGGCTCGTAAGATGGATCATGGTGCTGATGGCTGCTGCTTCTCTCTCCAGCTGGGACGAAAAGCTCATAGGCTAAATTGTGAAGTCATGTTCAAAGTGTTTTCCTCCCAACCTGTGGAAAAACATGGATGGATTTAACACCTGGACATGATAACAATGAGGTATTTATGAGCTCAGCTGTCCTACACCATCACTGCATTCCTCCACTATCCTATTATTCATTTAATAAAACCTAGTGAAACAGTAGAAGCAGTGTGACACACAACACAGCCACATTGTGGGTGGAATAGGCACTGGTGGTTTAAAGGAAACGGGAGGAATGACTTTTTGCTTTGGCTTAGAAACCCTGTGGGATGCTTTGTTTTGTTTTCGCCAAGAGAAGTCTGGTCTCAGTACGGTTAGCCACCGCTTTCTCCTGCTGCAAGGGTTCTGCACACACACAACATGAGCTGTAAGACTGCTCGCAACTGAAGACGGTGTGGAGGGAGAGCGCAAAGCAGCTAGAAATGAGAGGCCCACTTACTGATGAAAACTCTGAGCAGAAGGAGCAGTAGTGGGTAGTTAGTTTGAAGCACTTTTAGCTGCCTGCATGACTGTTGAGATCTAATAGCAGCAGCATATTTCTGTTTACTGGTGACCTCCGTCCGGCCAGCTGTGGAGCTGTAGCCTGCTCTCTCTTTGACGTAAAGGAGTGTTTGTGTTTGAGGAGGAGCTCTAGGAGGCCCGTTCCCTCCTTGAAAACGTTGCGTGACTTGCTTGGACAGCCACTCAGGGAGAGGCAGCGTCCTGGGATCTTCCTGTAGTGGCGTCCAGACAGGGAAACAGTCGTTGGCTGTTACCTCTAAAACACCCTAAGGACAGCTACAGAAAAAGCTTTCTGTGTGTGTGTGTTATTTTCATTCTGTTACATAAACTTAAACTATACAATAAAACTCAGTTTTCCTTCTGTCAGAGACCTGTGCAGAGCTCAAGTTGAGCCTGTGTTGATGTTTTTGCTCCACATTCCTAATCCAACATCCTGAATTTCTTAGGAATGCAGAAACACTAGTTGCTGGCATTGATGTAAACAATCTGCAGAACCATGCATGTGTTTACAGCAGGGCTCCAAATAACTCCAATAATTCCTAATAGCAGACTCTTCCAAACTGAGCAGAGGAGACACTGTGGGGGGATATGCTACACATGCTGATTCCACCAGTCTCTGCATGTGTTGGAGCAACAGGAAAACATGACACAACATGCAGGGCTGCTAGAGGAACACTTAGAAGTGACTTTACTTCTGGAGCGTTTCATACAGCGCCTGCAGGCAAACCCGAAGCAAACACTGAGCCAGTAGTTGCACATGCAGAGGAAGGTGAGGAATGAACCTGAAACAGGCTCTCTGATAGCACTGCCAGCCATCCCCGCCTTTCTTAGAATGCCAACAGTTGTCTGTGACGGCTTTGTTCTCCGTCAGAATGTGCTACCCTGTTGGCTGTACTCTGTGAACGTGTTTGAGCCTCAGAAATCCTCCGTGATTAATGTGGAGCAGTTGGAAGCAGGGCCCATAAACGGCCATATAACAAGATCATTTTTAATACAGAACACGTTTCAGTGCAGCACTTTAAGTAACCAGTAACCTAGTCAACATTGGGCTCTCTTTGTTTACCTGGACGTCTCAGAGTTTCCGCAGGGTTTCCGTGTTTATGTGCAGAACTGCATCAGGACAGGTTTGCTTTAGAAAGCTCACACATGACACTGAAAAAATTCATTCAGCTTACCACAGCTTCCTCATAACTGGCAAATTAGCAACCGTTTCAATGATAATGCATGGAAGCACATTTTTCTTTATCAGACAACTCAACAGCTTTTCCAATTGTTTCAAACAGATCAGTGAAAATATCCCACTAAAGACTGGGAACATTAACTCCTTGGGCATTAGTGTTTCCACCAGACTGCATGATGTAACACGGATAAACCATCTCCCATTTGTCAAAGCAGCAGCAGCATCCCCCTCTGTCTTATGGGAAGAACAGTAGTAATTAATCTGCTGGTCCTCCTTAAAACTCATTATATATTCTCATTAGGGCTGGGCGACATGGACCAAAAAATAATATCTTCATATTCTTAGGCTGAAGGCCAAGATACAAGATTTCTCTTTATTTATTTATCTTTTCATAAAGTAATTATAAAAAGGCGTCTCTGAATCTAAGCTTTATCTCAAATGTCTCACAGACACATTTTTATCAAACAGCTGTAGATAAATATAAGAAACGGCTGAAAAATAGCTTACTGGAATGGATAAATGTATAATTATAACACAACATAGAATATCTCGTTATAAACAATATAGTTCCATCTTGCATCTCTTCTAAAAAAAAACTCGATATTATTTAAACACCAAATCTTAACCCCCAGATGTAGCCTACACTAAGTTTAAATAGTCTGCAAGAAGCCAAAAGCTATAATGGAATTTCCTAATCTATGCACCAGCTACGTGGCTAATAAAGTGCAGTATATGCTAAACTGAATCCGGTCAAGCCCATTCAATTGGTCATGGATGGGTTACCAAGGGATAGGGTCTCCCTGAACTTCACTGCACTGACACTCCAGTCCAATAGGTGGCAGTGATGCATTGGGGAACAGCTCGCGAGCGTTAATCAAACACTAAGTCAGTCTGTGGACACAGGTTTTTGGATTCACTATACCTTTCTCGGTAGGTTGCCCAGACTGGCACACAGTGTTTTTTATCAGCGAGCAGATCACGCTTACGCAAGCACAGGTCAAATGTTGGTGACAAGTAATGTGTTTATTTGTTTTGTTTTTTTAATGCCACTGTCATTTGTTCTTTAGCAGTGGTCCCCATGTTTAGCACCTAAACCTGAACTGAAGCTGCCCTACTGTCTGGATGAGGTGGATCTCCATCTTGAATGAAGCTTTTTATTGAAAACTAGTTTAACTTTTTTAAGATTTCCCTGCATTCAGCTTCTGTTCTATCAGCTGGAGAGTCCTTATATTCATCACCTCTTTGTTTCACCTCCTGCACAGCTTCCATGAAGAACAGTAATGGTAGTCGGGTGGCTCCTGGAGTCAACGGGCAGAATATGGACTCATTCGGCTTCTCTGAAGGAGAGCTGCTGCTCCAGGTGAGAGACTGATTAAACCCCTGGAAAAACATTTAGAGGTCTCTGTTCTAGAAAGCGCCCAGAAGTCTTTCACACCACCTGCATGCTCATCCAAAAACAGTTTGGTCAAGAACCTTTTATGTTGGATTTATCACACATACATCAGGAGCTTTCTTCTTTTAGTTGTGCTCAGGATACATATAGTCATGTCTTAAAGCCCTGACAGGTATCGTTTAGCTGGTAACTAAATGCTAATTAAAAAAACATTAAATCTCAAAAAGATGAGTATAGTCTGTGAATGGCACCCTAACCCTGATATAGTGTTACGCCCCCAAGGTCTAGAGGTCGTAACACTCCCCCCCTTAAATTAAAAAATCAAATTTTGTAAAATACTTAGTCACACAAAACAGAAAACGAGTAACACAACCAGTAATGGTCAGGTTCAAACAGAGTGCCACAGCAAGACAGCAAACTAGTGACACAACCTGAAATTGTCTGGTTAACGAAGTGTCACAGAAAACGAAAATCGAGTAACACAACCAGCAAAGATCAGGTTTAAACCGAGTGTCAGGGCAAAACACCAAACGAGTGACACAACCTGATATTGTCTGATTCATCGAGTGTTACAGTAAAACAGAAAACACAAACAGAACCACCCATCAGTGAGGCAAGCTGCTCATTTTGGAACAGTCACAAGGACCCAGCAAATATTGTGGTTGTACTTAGCTCAGGAATTCATCTTGCAATTGGCGGGTTGCCGGTTCGATCCCCTGCTCTGACTGTCTCTGTCGTTGTGTCCTTGGGCAAGACACTTCACCCGCATTGCCTGCTGGTGGTGGTCAGAGGGCCCGGTGGCGCCGTTGTATGGCAGCCTCGCCTCTGTCAGTCTGCCCCAGGGCAGCTGTAGCTACTTACATAGCTCACCACCGTCAGGGTGTGAATGTGTGTGTGAATGGGTGAATGACTAAGACTGTAGTGTAAAGCGCTTTGGAGGTCGTCAAGACTAGTTAAAGCGCTATACAAGTACAAGCCATTTACCATTTATGTTACGCCCCCAAGGTCTAGGGGTCGTAACATATAGAAATACAAATCCTTTTTTATCCATTTTAAATACACAGATCCTTTTGTTCCAAAACTGGACAAAATACAGTGCCTTGTAAAATGATTAATACAAAACAGAACCTGTTCACATTTTGTCACATTACCACTTCAATCTGCAGCTTTCTTGTCATTTTATTTGACAGACCAACACGAAGTAACGTGTAGTTGTGAAGTGGAAGGAAAAAGACACACGTTTAGATTTTGCAGCAATAAAAATGGGACATGTTTTGTGGGTTTGTAGACAGGGTCCGAAATTAACACTCGCCAGTCGCCAAATGCGAGTAAATTTGTCGTTTGGCGAGTGAATTTCAGAGGGCTAGCTGCCACATGGCGAGTAAATCTTTGTACCAAATAAATTAAAAATAAAATAAAAATAACAAAGCCCATCTGGGCTGCGGATGATCCGTTCACAGAGCTCAGTCTAGACCCGCCTTCTGCGGAGCTGGTGCAGCTTCTTTCACATCTTATTTCTGGGGAGAGCGGCTCCCAGATAAAGCTTTCATTCAAAACCAGTCATGGCTGCACGCTGGATCAGAAAACAGATCTGCTAACCAGATACAGTCTAAAACGCCCATTAGTCTGTTTATAAGTTTCATTTTTATTAATTCTGCATTTAACTACGTGCGCTCCGAGGGAAGGGAGGAGAGAGGCGCAGTTACAGTACCTCAGCGCTGTAACTGCGCCTCTCTCCTCCCTTCCCTCAGAGCCAGGTGCTTTTGTCAGCGACCAGCCTTCAAAACGTGAATCACTGCGTTTAATGTCCTTCCACTCGTACCAAAATGTCCCAATTAAAATCAATAGGAGAGTCAGTAGCTATGTTTAATGCTCTTTTGTATTTAACGACACAGAACCAGTGGTGCCTCGGTGGGCTGCTGCCTTGCGCTTGAATTCAGGTGCGCAAAATTACGTTACATGTAATATAGGTGCGGTCTTTTTAAGGAATCAGGGGCTTCAGCTCAGACCCATTATTCATTCTCTTCCCTCTAAAGGAGCCCTTTACAGTCTTCATTTATGCTTTTTCCCCACTGTTTATCCCTCGCGCGCAGCGCACGAGGTTAAAATCCAACTGGATCATGCGTAAAAGACGCAGCGCAAACCCCTGCGTGCTTTAAGTGTGGCAGCTGAGAGAAAAATGTTGGTGCCGGCTTGATGAAACTCTGCCTCATTCACAAATGAGACCAACACGGATAGAATAATGATAATTTGTAGTGTTTTTTATTGCCTGGATGTAAATGTGATAATTCTTATTGTGTCTTTTATAATCAACTACAATATTTTCTTATTAAAGTCAGGAAACAAAGATTTCTCTTCCAAGGTCCAGACAGCCACGCCCCCCGAAAATTAACATAATCTCACTCTTAATTTTTGATAAAAATTGAGATCTGGTCAGGATTAATATTTTGGCCGGTAAAAAATTTGCCTGGCCAGTTGATTTTTACATCTACCGGCCAACTTGGCCAGTGAATCAGGAAGTTAAATTCGGACACTGTTTGTAGAGCCACCTCTCACTGTGATTTCAGCTGCAGGTCTTTCCAGGGCCACGTTTCAGAAAGAATGGCCGATCTAACCTGAGTAGAAAGCGGCTACTCCTAGTAGTTCTCTGAGAACGTCCCTCATGTAACAAAAGCGATGTGCAGCTGAGAATATATAGATAAATCAATCATTAGGAAAGTTTTCAAGTGAAAAACTTAAAAATAAATAGAAAATATATTAATCCAGAAATGATAAGACATTTAATTGTGGTCTGATCAGCCTCTCCTGACAGAGATTTATGTGGAGTATTTGTGTATTTGTATTCACTAGTGACACTAACTCAAACACGATGGCACAATCAGGCTGTACTGACTCACTGTTGCACACTATCAGTGAATATTTAGCTAAATAATTATGAGCTAATTATTTATCAGAAGCTTTACCAGAGTTGCTGACAGGTCTTACATTTAAGCATCCAGTGCCGATTTCATCGCCAGCTGTTTTTCTCTTTAATATTAAGTTGTGTTTGTGTCCCTGTGTCAGTACCAAACTACTTGGCATGTGGAGGTGCTGTTCATCCACATCGGGTCACATCACGTTGTTGTGTTCCCTGTGCAGGCGCTGAACGGTTTTGTGCTGGTGGTCACATCTGAAGGAATGGTCTTCTACGCCTCTCCTACGATCAAAGATTACCTGGGCTTCCATCAGGTCAGACATGATCCTCCCTGTCCTGTCTGGGTGCTAAAAGCTGCTCTACAGAGAAGCCTGCTGTGTTCAGAACGTTATGAGCAAACTTCTCTGTAAAACTAGACGCATTCAGTGAGGGAGTTTTTATATAGCAAAAAAAACATGAAAATGAATATATACAAACTACAACATTACTAATGCAATCAAAACATTATTTAAATAAAAATTTGATTCAAAAGACATTTGGTGATTTAGTGTCCGTTAAAAATTAAGATTGAAAACAAATACATCCAGGGTTTCCCCCACTCTAAGCTGCCAGGCTATACTCGACGCCTCTGATTAATGTCACGCAGTAATCTTTCTCCAGATATCCTGATAAACTGTGTGATCCTCAGAATTCAGTTCATGTGTTCAGTGTTCATGAAAGGACAAGTAAAGCCTGAGAAGCTACAGCTTCTTTAAGGCGCCACCAGGGAAAGCCTGAAAGAAAAACACAGCTGGCAAAGTCGGGGCTGCACAGCTGTGTTCACTACCTATCAACTCAGACCAATCACAATAATGGTGGAGGGTTTGGGACTTGGGAAGTTCCTGCTAGCATCAGCTGCAGTTACCCTCCAGTCACCCCTTAACTCCTCAATACAGGTATATCTAAAAAAAAAAATAATATTGCATAAAAGTGCAATATATTTTGCCAGTTATCTCTGAAAGTGAAACTCATATATTTTATAAAATCATTACACATAGAGTGTTATATTCCAAGCCTTTGTTTCCTGTAACTTCAATGATGGAGAGGTGGCCTTGTGGTTTTGTTTACGATTTTGTTACAGGAGCTATAAGGAAGATATTTACTGTAAAATCAACCTAAATCATTCTCATGTCTCAGCCCGGATGGAAGTAACATTCCCTATAAACAATCGGTCCTCTCCATCACCAATGTCTTAGTGACGTTTTTGTCCTGTCAAACCTAGAGGTACGATGCGTAGCCCGTGTTTACTTCCTGGTTCCTCAGCCAATCATATAAGAGTTCACAGGGTTCCCAAAACAGAGCGCAGCATTTGGTATTTTATCTTAGCAAAAGAGCAGCAGTCAGCAAACATGGAAGCCAGTAAGAGAAGCAGACCAGAAATAGAACAGAATACAACATCATATATAGGGCTGGACGTTATAGAAAAATAGCATTATATTGATCGATATCAATAATTATCAACAAATTCAAAACATATTTTAAGTGCAGCCCTGACCATTTTATGCTGTTGCTTAGAGACCTATTTTTAGATACAGAACTCACAAACACTGAATTCAGACTCAACCCTTTATTCTGGGTCAGCGTTTGTGATTGGTTGGGAGGATGTAGTGACTATAATATTAACTTGCATGGCTAAAATGCATAAGGTAGTAAAACTTTTATTCTATTGAACTTTTTATTGACCCTTTTTTCTATCATCCATATACGTTTATTAGTTGATATATATATGGTTATTGAATTATCGTCCAGCCCTAATCATATACCTGTCCTGGGTAAGTAAAAATTCACAACAGCAGCAGCACCGTTTAAAAATGGCATATCAGATTGTTGTGATTGTCAAGCTGTTGTACCGATTTGAGCCACAATTATTACTTATAGCTCCTTTAAATATAACCCTAATAATCCCTGCTGACCAAGTGGTTGTTCCCTCTTCCCCTCAGTCAGACGTGGTCCATCAGAGCGTGTTTGAGCTCATCCACACTGATGACCGAGCGATGTTCAGAGAGCAGCTCCATTTTGCTTTAAACCCTCCTCCAGTTGCCTCAGATGCAGAATGTAAGTTGTTTTTCCCATGACCGACAAACATGCATGAAGTGGATGAAACACTTGAAATCAGGATATTTTGTAATGTATTGCCCCTCTAAGGAGGCTTGTTGCAGAATGTACAGAGCACCCTGTACATTTTCGAATGGCAGAATACTGGACGGTTTTTCCTCTTATCTGCACTACTGAAAATATGCGGTGTGATCCCATCCAGATCTTTCAGCTGAACCCTACAGTTTGTGTTGCACTGTCTCCATGTTTGCTTGCTCTCTGTTGCCATCCCAGTCTCTCAGGGCTGTGGTAAAGCAGTGATGTACAACCCTGAGCAGCTCCCACCGGACAGCTCATCCTTCCTGGAGAGAAGCTTTGTGTGTCGCTTCCGATGTCTCCTGGACAACTCCTCCGGCTTCCTGGTTTGTCAAAACCGAATTTAGGGATTAAAAAAAATTCTACAAGCAGCATGTAACACCAATGCTTTTTTGAAACAGGCACTGAAGTTCCACGGGCGACTAAAGTACCTCCAAGGCCAGAGCCTTTGCAAGGACAGTGAGACGTGTAAAAAGGTTCAGCTGGCTCTGTTTGCCATCGCTATGCCTGTCCAGCCTCCATCCATCGTTGAGATCAGAGCCAAAATGCTCCTCTTCCAAACGAGGCACAAGCTGGACTTCACACCAACAGGCGTCGATACCAGGTCCTGCTAAACCTCAGATCAGATATTTGGGATTTGGTTTCGATAACAGAACAGTTGAAAAGTTCCCGAGAGCCCAGTACAGTCTGAAGAGATAAAAACAAAGAATTTGATTTGATTAGAAACTAACCTGAAATCAGATTGAGTTAATGTAAGGTCAGGTCTTTTAGCTCCTGTGCTGACTGTGACAGGTTAGTGGGAATGGAGGCCAGTTGAACATACACTCTTTTTTTTTACCTGATTCAGATCCAGCAGCACTAACATGACTTTTCTTGGCTGTATCTCCAGGGGGAAAGCCATTCTGGGTTATAACGAGACTGAACTGTGTATGCAAGGCTCGGGCTACCAGTTCATCCATGCTGCCGACATGATGTACTGTGCTGACAACCACATCCGCAGTATGTTCTCTCCTCCCATGTGTTCTTTGCATTACAGTGGAGACCCAGTAACATTGGTGTTTATTTTAAAAAAGCATTTACAGGGTCTTGCCAAAGCAATCATATGCCTTAAAGCTAGGGTCGCCATTATTCCAGAAGTATTCCCCAAATCCCTTTTTGAATAGCTTCGCAAGCCCAAGATCGGCTTACCTCGCTCTTCATGGGGTTCACGTCTTAGCCGCTAAGCTAACCAGATACAGAAACACTAGAAGTGTGCATGCGCAGCCAGCAAGCAGAAACTCGCAGGCGTTACATGAGTGCGTCAGAATGATTGGCATGTGGGACAACCAATAGATAAGGCGATACCCCCTGAACTAGAGGGACAGAGGGGGGTGAGTATATAACGTCTATGCGAGAGAGCAGGACCAAAACTCTGACTAATCCATTGGATTGGTTAGAGTTTTTACAGGCCTGCAGCTCCCACAGAGAATGATTATTTTAAGCTCCTTTTTGTGAATACGTAATGTATTGACTACTTTCAGGATGGAAGGACCATTTTACCCAGTATTACAAACGTGTTTCTGAATAGGATTACTTAGTATAGCTTTAACTGTTTTCTGTCATATTAGCCACGGTACCACCACCATCTTTACTTTGTTTTCTTGGGATTTTGTGAGAGACTAAGTAGAACATAACTGGGGAGTGGAAGGAAAATGATTTAAGGCTCTCGACGTGTTGCGTATAAAACTCTGAAAAGTGTGGTGTGCATATATATTTAATGTTCATTATAGTCAGATACCCCTAAATAAAATCTAGGACGTCCAGTACTAGAAATGCAGCTGTTCTGTTTCTGGCCTTTGTTAGAGAACATTAATGAACCACCAGCATCACGGAGGCCAAGGAACACAGCAGATAGGACAGGGAGGAAGCTTGGAAGCTGAGGTTATAAAGCAATATGTCAAGGTTTGAGCACGTCACATGGCTCCGTTTAATTCCTTCTCTTAGAATGGAAAGAGTATGGCACAGTTTCACAGCTACCAAGACATTGTTTTTACTAAACTAATGGGCAGGGTAAGGACAGCATTAAAAAGAGAAGCAGCCAGGAGGTACACTGAAGGAGCTGCAGAGATCCACAGCCTAGGTGGAGAAATCTGTCTATTAGTAGTTTACTCCACAAATCTGGGCCCACATGCAAATCACTATGAACGGAGGCCCTGTGGACATCACCCTAACCACACCATCAGCACCACAGTAAAACATAGTGGTGCCAGCATCGTGTTGTGAGGACACTTTTCTGCAGCAGGGACAAAGAAAGTGACATTTAATCAAAAGATTGATGCCGCTAAATACTGAAAATTCCTGAGAGAAAATTGTTCTGAAGGGCTGTAAAAGACAATACTTTTGGACCAAAGCGTATTTATGTGTCAAAATGTCTTAGTGGATATTCCTATATCCACATGAAAATTGCAGAGTTAGAATGTCAAGTCTCAGAGCTGGTTGAGACTTACCCCAAAAGACTGGCAGCGGTAGCTCCAGAGTATGACTGAGGGCGGAATACAGAACCATGCCACACTTTCCAGATTTTTATTTGAAAATACTGGTCTAAACCGTGCAACTTTATCTTGGTCTGTCACATGAAATGGCAATAAAATCAAGTTTGTGTTTGACCACAGAAAGGAGAGTTTGTGTGGTTGCCTGCCTTAAAGTCTAACTCTTGGACTGAATGTATTTTAACGCAGATGCATTCAAATAGTCACCAGAGTAAAGAAATTTATATTATATGTGAATTATGTGTCTCGTTTTGAAGTAATTTCGATAAAACTTGCTGTATAAGCGAAAGAGCCCGAACATTCCTCAATCGGCTGCTCCGGAATGTGACGTCACAAATAGAACTAGTACCGTGCATCCGGCTGCTAACACTACGACTTTCGCTACCGATTTACTCTACGTACAAAAAAATGTGTGAAAAAAAATGTCTGATACATCTTCAAACTCCACCTCAAGCATCGGCGACTCCGGTACCGAATATATATACAAAGAAACAGAGTTTCTTTGTATATATATTCACACTTTTGTCACTGCCGGCAATCCAGTCCTTTCGCGTTTCTTTTACGAATTTATCCCATTTCTTTCGGACCTTTTGATCCTTCGGGCAAGTATGTAGCGCTACTTTCTGGCCTGCACTAGACCGCGGTGAAGTTAGTTTGACATTGGACATTCAAGCTCCGCGGAGTCAGCGGAGCACTCTTGAGAAACAAAAATCAAATCAGATTTGTTGACGGTCCCACCGCGTATGGGAGGAGGGAGCAGCTGAGAGACGCTGGCCGAAATCGGAGTCCTTCAACCGGATCAACCGTGAGCTAGATCCCGCTGACTCCGCGGAGCTTGAATGTCCAATATCAAACCAACTTCACCGCGGTCTGCACTACAGCCACCGACTACGCACCTAGAAGGCATTTTATCTTGTAATTAGTTCGCCGATTTTTTTTAAAAGCGCTTGCTCAAAGTAGACGTGGATCAGCAGATTTGGTGTGTGAAAGAAGATACTGGAAAACATCCATATATATCCTTGTTCGCCGTACCGGTTGTACAACGTAAACGCTTGTGTGTTTCTATGCAAGTTCGCTTCGCGCATTCTCGGTGTTCTTGAACTGACGTCACACGTCGGAAATGGCCGATCGTAAACGGAGACAGCACTCAAACGCGGAATACCATAATCGGTGTAAAAAATACATTCATATTTAAACTTAATTTGAATACTTTTGATACATGAATATTCAAAGTTTACCTTGTTCTGGAAGTTATTCAACGGTTTTCAGGATTTTTTTTCAGTCCAAGAGTTAGACTTTAAATCTAACCTGGGAACAGGTTTCTTTCCATTTCTCAAGTTCATTTGATCAAATGTTGGAGTAACTGGGGGCGTTGTATTTTACTCTTTGTTGAATAATTGAGTCACATTTCTTTAGTAAACAGGTGATTGAACTTTATTTAGCATTTTTATGACTCTGTTGTGATGTGACAGTGATTAAAACAGGAGAGAGCGGCCTGACTGTGTTCAGACTCCTCAGCAAATCCAACGGCTGGGTGTGGGTGAAATCCAACGCCAAGCTCATCTACAAAGAAGAGAGACCCGAGTTCATTATTGCATTCCAGAAAGCGTTGACGTGAGTGGCTGCATGCACTAACAGCAGGGACAATTCTGAAATCAAACAGAACCAAGTCAAGCTGCCAGTGAGGTTTCATGACGCAATGAGCACTGCCTTCTCTGTTTCAGCAATGCGGAGGGAGAGGAGTATCTGCGGCAGCGACGACTCCAGCTGCCCTTCAGCTGTGCCACAGGAGAGGCCATCCTCTACAACACAGGCCCTACCATGGACATCTCACAGCTTAAGTTTAACAAAATGTTTGAAAGCGAGGACACCAAGAAGGACATGCTCCCTACCTCTTTGCTGGACTGTTTCCTGAAACATGATGAAACCATCTACACCCAGACGGTGGATACCCCCCTACCTGTGGACCAGGTGTTCATGGACAGCCACGCCCTGGTCAGTGTTGGCAGCAATGAATGGCAAGAGAATAACTCAGCAGCTGGCCCCATGCTGGTGAAGGAGGAGAACAAACAGTCAGTGGTAGCTGTGATCGACAGCCTGGAGAAACTGACGCAGAGCGGAGAATTTGAGGATGTTTTGGGAAATCTGGACATTGATGATGCTGAGCTGATGGAGTGGGAGAACTGCTTTAAGAGATTACACCAGGAAGAGGATCCACAGAGAAGTGCTGGGTCAGATCTGGACAACTTCATCACTGATGAGATAGTAGACTTTATTGACTCCGTGTTCAAGGAGAGGGGGGAGGGCTGCCTAAACAGCCTCACCTCCAGCTGCCTGAAAGAACTCAACGTCTCCTCGTCTGAGCTGTGTGAGCCGCAACTGTTTCAGACTCAGAGCCCTGATTGTTCCTACTCCCCAGTGAACGGCTGCTACGCTGGAGAAACAGTCAACAGAGAGGGGATTTCAAGGCAAACCTTTGCCGAGTCTGCTCCGATAGCCAGCCGGAACCAGAAAGTCTCCCACCGGGGCTCTCCCATTGACAGCAGTATGCCACCTCTTCAGCAGCTGCAGCTGCAGGACATATTCAGCCCTGCTATTGAGCTCCCACAGCTCTCTGTACCCAACATCTCAGTCAACGCTTCCTTCCCTGCTAATCTGTCCTGCCATCAGGTATCCATCGGGCCAGCAAGCTCCTCTCAGAGTGGTTGTGGTCAGGCTCAGCAGCTTGTGCAGCCTGGAAGCCATCTGGGTGCACCTGGACTAACAGGAGCTGGGCGGACGCTGCAAAGTTCTGCTCCTCAAATGAGCACCACAGCGTCTGGCGTAAAAAACCTTCTGCCACCCATGAGTTCCCATAGTTCAGTCCCCTCCACCGTTACTGCCGGCTACCATCCAGAGTTCCTCCAGAAGGGTGTGATGTTTGAAAACTACAACGCTCCTCTTCAGCAGAGGCTGCCACATGCTGGCATCGTGCAGAATGGACATGACCCAATGGGCACAGCCCAGAGCCAAAATATGGGGAACCAAACGTTCCCAAGTGCGAGCTTCTGTCCAAGCAGTGTCAGCAGACTGAAGCACATCGAGCTGGGGGGGCTGGCAGGCAGCCAGGCAGCCCCTAGCAGCAGCTGCATGTTCGAACAGCACTTCCCCTCCCTCCCAGCAGGGGGAAACATTCTGTCTCATTGTGGGGCCCCAGACTTCAACGGGGCTAACGTTTCTCTGGATCCCAGTCCTGGCCAAGCGTCCTGCTACAGCCAGTGGAGTAGCAGTGAGCTTCCAATGGGCACATCAGCCATCAACCAGGAGATCGCCACCATCAGGCCTCTGACTGTGGCCCCAAGCATGGCCCCTGCAGAAGACTCCTGCACCATGCACCTCTACGGCCGTTTACCTGTGTCTGTAAGTTGTTGTCCAGGTAAACACACAAACATCAGCCCAACGTTGGCCCCACAAGGAGATGCCCACTCGTAGTTTCACTCCAACCAAACATTTAAAGGTATCTTTTTCAACCGCTTAGCTTACTCTACACATCGATTTGCCAAACTGAAGTCCTTCATCTCTGACTTCACCCTTATAACAGAGGATGGCAAACGCTTTGGATCGAGGGCTGCGTTGTCTTAAAATTTGACAGACGGGCCAGGCCAGCATTAGATGGATGGAAAGTTTTCGTCAGTTCCAACTATACCTCCTACTGTGCCGTTTCGGGATCTTGTGAGAACAGACATGACTCCAGCTGAAGCCGTGTCTGTTTATTTCAAAAGAACCGACTGCAGAATTCTCCGTGCAGCTCTTCCAGTCATTTCCTGTATTTTTCCACATGTCGAGAGGGCTCTTTCACCATCGCGAGTGTGAGGAAGTGAGCCAACAATTTACGTGACATTTGTCCTGAAAATAGGACAAATATCATTGATGTTTCCCTTGTTGCTTCACAGTCAGTCCTTGCATATGTGCCGGTATGTTCAAAACAAACGTAGAACCATACAGCCAATCTGTGGGCCGTATTTGTCCCGGGGGGCCCTTTCTCACCCGTACGAGCCCCATACTGATCAAGTATAGTACTATGACCCCTGCAGTTAACAACACAGATTATGTGCCATGACCCCTCTGGATATATAAGGCAACATGTAGATGACTGAACTTGTATAGTGACCACTCAAAGCACTTTACACCAAATACAGTCACTAACGCACACATTCTGAAAGATGTTCAGTCAGGGCTTTTACTGTGGGACTGGAAAATACTCCACTAAGATATAACTCAAGTTGTTTCAATAAGCACATTTATTTGTTTATTTAAAAAATATCATGAAACATACCATGAAAAAATGCAACGGCCTTGTTGTAAACGATGGCACTTTTTCAGATCAAGAAGAGAAAAAAAATAAGGAACCACTCAATTTGAAGGAGAAAAATATGGAACCCTGTAATCTACATTTTTAAAACGAATCTAAGCGAGTCTAGGTTTGCAAAAGAGCGCCGCTTAAAATGAGCGTGTAGAACATATGTGCTGTCGCTAAGCTGAGACAATGGCATAGGAGAGAAGACACGGTCCAGATCAGATCCAAGTGTGAGATGATAAAAGCATGAATCGCTCCCTCCAGGCATGCCACAGGGCAGCTACAGCTTTCGTTTAGAAATGATCCTAAGCAGGAAAAGACAACTGAGATATTTTTGTCCCATCTAAAAGAACTGTCAAAAAGGAAACCCAAATTCCTCTCAGGAGGATTTCTGTTTTGTTATGACAAAGATTCAGAAAGTTACTTTGAAACTAATGTGAACTCAATTTAGATTTAGTTTGGAAACAGCTGCATTGGACAGATGCTCCCTGATAGTTGGCAGGTAAATTAAAATATCATCAACAAAGCAATAGAAAAAGATGATGTTTTTTTCCTCAGGATAGAGGAAACATACACAGGTTAAATAGCAGCGAAGCCAGAATGGATCTTTGCAGTACCCCATAAGTGAGAGGAGCTGTAGAAGAGAGGTGCGGAACATGGACTGAAAAACTTCAGTTTAAATAAACCAGGATAGATCAGAGCTAATGAGACCAACCAGCTGTTCAAGCACCATATTCTGATCCACAGCAGAAAGACTGCCAGTCTATCACACAGACAGAAACAATCTCAGGACCTTCTTTCTCCAAAGCAACAGTGCTTGGTGTTCCATCACCTGTTGGTCCCCTAAAACATAGCTGTTCTGTTACACGCCTTCTGAGTAACGTATCAGAACCAGACGGGAATGCCTGGAAATAAAAGCTGAAATGCTGATCTCTTGTCTCACATTCACCTTTTGTTGTCAGCTTTACGTTATTGCGATGTAATCCACAATGCAGTGATTGCTTTAGTCTCCATGAGAAGGTAGAGCTTTCAGCAGAAGCTCCTGGCTTAAACAAATCAAACTGCCATAAACGCCACAGTGGTAAAGATCACGCTTCTTTACACCAAGGGCTCTCTTGAAAAAGGATTTTCTATTAATAACAACACTATCTTTTTTTTCCCCATGTGATGCTTTACAGATGCAGAACGGTTAGTTGTTGAATGAAATAGTTTCTGTGGAGCAGTCCTGGTTTTTGCTTTGCAGTTCTCGAGTCCCTTCCAACAGGAACGGTTGTCGCCCTTATTGTGATGCTGCGTCACTCAGTTCCACTCTCATCAGCAAGGTTTTCATGCTCACTCTGTGGAATCCTACAACACATTAAAAACAGACAGAGTCCCCCAGAGTCATTATTATATTATTCATTGTTTAACTTTAGCTGAATGTTCACAGCTGATGTGGCGTTAGCTGATGTGAATGCACTGCGTGCTGTGGCCCTTTTTCTGACGTGTCTCTCGTGCGTTCAGCAGAGCAGCAGAGCCTCCAGTCAGGGCCGGGGGGTTTTCATCAGTCCTGCCCTCATGAAGTAGAGCCAAGCCTCGTCCTTCAACCGACCGCAGGAGGACCCAACCTCAGTATAGTTTGCCTGTATCAGCGCTTATCCACACTGCTTATCTTCTACTATTATGTGTTTTCTATTTCTTTGTACAATTATGCATATGCTGTTCTTTCTGCTTGTCAGCTATTGCTTTAGTGACGATGTACAGCAGTAACAATGAAGTATGAATTAACAAGTGCGTTTACCAGGATGCACATGGAGTCAACCAAAACTGTTTTACAAGGGAAACCTGAGCTCCTACCAACACATCTGCACGGCATGTTTCTAAAGCAATCACTAAAGGTGTTTGTCATCTGTTTTAAAAAATACTGAGCTGTGCCTTCAAGCAAATAACACACCAGATGAAACCTGTACATTTGAAATGAAACCTTCAAACTGGTTGATGTAATTGTATATTTATTTTTGTTTTTTAATGTGCCTTTGCTAGGTTTATTTGTTACATGAGAATGTCTGCTTTAGCTCTTGAAACCCCACACGTGTAGAATGCACCAGCGTACGTTCATTTGTATGTGTGCAGTATATAGAAATGCACTTTTGGGGAAAATGTTTCTAGACACTTCTTGTACCTCGTCTGTCCGCACAGATCTGCCTGCACCTTCCTTTAAGTGCCTTCTGCAGTCTCGTTAGGTAGATCGTAGGCTCAGTCACATCCTCCTCTGCAACAAGCTAATAACCAAAGCTCCAGTCCAAACGCACACTCTGTCTGCTTCAAATGATGCAGCTTCCCAAACACTGTCCCCTTACACGCCCGTGTCAGTTCAGACCATTACAGCAGTATCTGGGAAACCTGAAACCACTCAGAAAACAGACAGCAGACACTCAGCCTGCAGGTTCCAACATCAGTTGGTTTAAATGCACATTTTCCTTTCATGTACAAAAATATGGGTTAAGGCATATTAGATGGCAGTAGATAGTAAAGGCATAGTAGATGCTTTAGCTGAAGGAAATGATTGAACACCATATAACGAGCTGGGTGTTTTTTCCTTGTATTTGATCCTTGCATCCTATTACAGAACAAGTCACCGCCACTGTCTGCTGTCACCTGAACTGATCTTTTATGGAGGGTTCTTAAATTGTAATACCAAACTCAACCACTGGGTGCCGGATTCAGAATAGTTTTGGCACCCACTGTTCCCCAGTCAATCTACAGTCAAACATGTGTAGTTGAATGCATCATTGCTGTGCTGTACATCCTTGTGGAAGTGATCACGGGGTTCAAGAGTCGGAAACTGTGGAGAATCCAGTAGGAGGCAGAAGAATAACTTTCTTCTTTTTTTTTTTCAATTTAATGGAAGCAAAGTGCTCAGCTCCTGTGGCTGCAAAACAAGCCCAGATCATCAGCCCTCCACCTCTGTGCTTGTGAGTTGGAATGAGATGTTTGTACTTTGCAAACCTAGATTTGAATTAGGTTTAGAGAAAAGAGGCTTTCTTCTTCACTCCTTCTATTCAAGCCATGCTTGCTCGATCTTATTCTAATGTTCTCTTCAGAGGTTCATCATGCTAACTGAAGCTGGTAGAGTCTGAAAGGCAACTTTTTGCCTGGTCCCAGCATTACGTAGTTTGAAACTTTGACTTTGCTGGGAGATTCCCTACTGGAGCGAAAGGCAAGATCTTAAATGTTTTCTAGAAAAACCTGTTGGAGTGCAGAAGGATAAATGGAAAAGCAAAGCTCTCCATGCCATTGCTGGAAACTGACACAAAGAGCTGCTTTTAAACCCTACCTTTTTATATGTGGACTCTGTTCAGTAGAGTTGTGCTGTGGCCCAGAATGGCTACGTGGGAGTTCATTTACAACAATTGCACTTATGGAAGGTCCTGACAGCCTTAAAAATGCAGTCAATGTTCTCAGCAGACATCAGAAGAACTGTTACAGCGCAGTTTTAAAAGAACAGCAACAAGATCCTTTGTTCATGGGAATGCTAGCCTCATCAATGCTCTGCTACAAAGTGGCATCCGTTTGTTGACAATAGCTTAAGAGGCTGACTGATGAATGTGAGACTGGCTCAGACTTGTGATTCAGACACTGAGATTCAACACATTCACAGCAAAGACACACCCAGACCTGTGCCTTCAGATAACTTCCAGCATTCTGCAGAGATGCCATGCTGGCTGTGCTTACAAGCAAAAACTCTTGTTCAGTCCAGCAGGATAGAAAAATAAAGTGTTGTGACCCACGTAAAGAAAGTGAGAATGTGACAACAGTGCTTTCAGATCTCAGTTTCTTTGCTTCCTCTTTAGCTTTTAAAAAAATTCTTCACACTACAGAGAAACGTGGGGGGTTTCAATAAACTGAGCAAGACCTGCATTAACATGGCAGCTTCATGGATTCCTGCCGTGCTGCAGGAAACCACTCAGTATTTAAACTTGTGTCTCAACCATGTATATCGAGTTGTTTATTCTAATGTAAGCAATTGAAATTAGAATTTGTGTTCAGTGATAACCTAAAAATCCAACGAAGGCTTTCTTTAAGGCCGCTTGTTGGAGATGTGTCTGCTCCGCCTGCAGGGGGAGCACAGCTGTGGGACTCTGGTCCAGATGTGTAAAGACTGTAGCCACTATGAAAAACTTGGAGCCAAATGTTTGATTCAGAGCCATGTTGATGAGCAGACATGGGCTTTGACAGCTGCCATATTTCTGCTCTTGTATTAGAAAAGGAAAGAAAAATGTTATTCACTTTTATCTAACCAAGTACTTAAACTATATCTTTATAATAATATAAAATGGCTTTGTATACTGTTATATGCTTTTTCATAAACATGTGCAATCAATCAGCTGCTGTTTGGCTCATTTTTGTTTTGTGTGTCGTTCTTCAAGTTTGCCTGGACCTCCTCCTACTGAGGAACTCTTTAAAGCATGGTTCTCAAACTGTGCTTGGGACTCATACAAAGCATTTATAGTTCAATAACTTTTCAATATGAATAAAAACGAACGATGACAAGAATGAGATCCAAGAACAGTGCAGTGGAAGAAGAGAAATACCACCAAGAGTAGTTGTGTCCAAAGTCAGTCCTCCAAGGCAAGAGTCCTATATGTTTTGATGTGTCCGTGGTTCCTCACATCTGATTCAAATCACTGGTTTATCTGCAGGCCCGGGTAACCTGCTGAGGAGGTGAGTCTGCCAGCTGATTCTGCTGTGTTACGGACAATATAAAAACATTGGCTGCTCAAGAGAACAGTAGACGCCCCTGTCCAAGAGAGGCTTCTTCCATCAATCCAGACAAAATGATGGAGCATTCTGTGAAAGGTCAACAAAGGAATATTTACTGTTTTTACCCTTGGCCTGGAAAACTCCAGATCTTCACTCAATTTAAAAGTTGACATGTGTTCTTGCAAAGTTGGCAGGAAGAAAGAAGCCAACAAGTTCAATTCCCAACAAGATAGGGATAGGTCCCCATCAGTCAGGAATCAACATCCAGCATCTCAGAGAAGATTATGGAAGTTTTAAGAAATAAAAAAGGAACTTTTCTCACAAAGAACTACAGCTTGTAGCTGAAATTGTTGCTGAGGCTGCAGAACCCTGTCTACATCATAACACGTCCAGCATCATGATGAACAGTTTGAGCTTTTTCCTACAACAGAGCCTTGGTCACCTCTTAGAACATCAGATATAGCAAGTCCTCTCACTGTCTGGGTTTTCAGTTATAAAAAATGTTCCTTTTTGACTGCAATATTTTTCTTTTAATATTTGCCATGAAATATAAGGTTTTTATACAGATGGCAAGGATTTAAAAATAAAGGTTTTGAGATGTGCATGTGAAAAATGACATATTTCCACCAGAGGGCTCTCTTACACTATACTTGTACTGTTAAGTCCTTCATAAGCAGGACAATACTTCCGTATTTTTGGTGTTCACCTTAGAATTAGCAACGTTGATCATTTGTTGAGAATGTATATCATCTTCACTAATTTATAGCTAAAGTACAAGTAGTCCACCAGTTTCCTAACCAGAGTCCTGTACTTGGTCATATAAGGTTAGAGCTGCTTCCATCTGTTAATGAACGAGCAGCAGGGTTGCCAGTTCATCATAGGGTTAGGGGAAAAAGAAAAGAGGACTGGTCCGTGCACGGGCGTTCCCACTGTGGGAACTCCCGAAGTGGATCTACGCTTCATTCAAACCTCGAGGGTGTTTGGAGTCCAATTTGTCAATCCAGATTCTCTCTCCTCTTTTCCGTTGAGCTGTTGACCAATAAATGTTGTTCTCCAGAACTAAGGTTCTGGCAGCATCCCATCCATGTTCAATAAAGTGTTTAACGAACATGGTTTGTGTCTTCTTTTTCTTTAATACATTGTGTTTGTGATGTGCTATTCTTATTCTGATAGTGTTGCGGGTCTCTCCTACATAATAGGCCTGGCACACATTACAAGTTATAAGATAGACACAGTTATATGAATTAAGATTGCCCGAATGTTCCGTGGGAGAAACATTATTATTAGGGTTAGGGGAAAATGAAAAGAGGACTGGTACGTAGGCCGACGCATCAGTCCGTGCACGGGCGTTCCCACTGTAGGAAATCACGAGGTGGGTCTACGCTTCATTCAAACCAAGAGGATGTTTGGTATCTAGTTTGTTTATCCAGATTCTCTCTGCTCTTTTTCGTTGAGCTGTTGACCAGTAAAAGTTGTTTTCCAGAACTGAGGATCTGGCAGCCTCCCATCCATGTTCAATAAAATGTTTAACGAACACGGTTTCTGTCTTTTTTTTCTTTAATATATTGTGTTTGTGATGTGCTATTCTTATTCTAATGGCGTTACGAGTCTCTCCTACATAATAGGCCTGGCACACACTGCAAGTTATGAGGTAAACACAGTTGTATGAGTTAAAATTGCCCAAATGTTCCGTGGGAAAAACATTGTTATTATATTTATTTTTGATTTGTTTAAGTTGTAAGAAGAATCTGTTGTTGCCGTGGAAACGTTGGTCAGGGCGGGTTTTAAGTTGCGCTTTAACTAGGATGTCTCTGAGGTTTTTGTTCCTCCTGTATGCAGCGATTATTTTATGCTGGGGAAGGAGGCCCGAGTCCAGCTGGAGTCCGGAGAAGTGGGTTTTGATTTTAGAGATTAGGGGGCCTGCGGCCGTGGAATATTTAGTTATAAAGGGAATTAGTTTAGAATTTGAGCTAGGTTTGGGTTCTTGAAATGTTTTTAGGCATGTTCTTAAGAATGTTTGGCTATAGCCTCTCTGTACTAGGGCTTTGAATAGTGTTTTAGTAGCCAATTTGAAATCTTCCTCACGGGTGCAGATCCGGTGGAATCGAAGTAGTTGTGATTTGATAAGGCCCGCAAAGGTGTGTTTAGGGTGGAAACTTGTTTTATATAACAGTGCATGTGTGTCCGTTGGTTTGAAGAACACTTTAATATCTAATTTATTGGTTGAATCGAAGGTGGGGCATTTGAAAGTGGTATTGTCTAAAAAATCTATGGAGTTATAGTTTAGGTTGTATTTTAATTTAATAGATGGGTTATGAGTATTTAAGATGTCTGTGAATGTTTTGAATTCTGATTCTGAGTGGGGCCAAATGCCCCATATATCATCTAGATATCTATAATAATATGAGGGTTTTAAGGTAAATTTTTGAAGTGCTTCAGTTTCCCAATTATCCATAAAAATGTTAGCGTAGGCAGGTGCAAATTTTTTGCCCATCGCTGTCCCTTTAATTTTTAAGAAGTATTTTCCTCCGAATTCAAAATCATTTTTTCGTAAATTAATGTCTAATAGTTTTAGTAGTTGCTGATCGGGACGTTTAGGATCTGGGTTTTTTGAAAGGTTTTTTGGATACAATCTATACCTTCTTGAATATCTATATTTGTATAGAGGCTATTGATGTCCATTGAAAAAAGAAAGGAATTAGGAGGTATTATTATGGATTTGATGATTTTGACGAAATGGTATGTGTCCTTAATGTAACTTGCATGTCCAATTGAAAGAGGATTAAGGAAATAGTCTATATATTCAGCTGTTTCGTACGATTCACTTCCACAGTCCGAAATTATCGGACGGCCTGGCGGGATTTGGAATGGTTTGCTCCACGAAGCGGGGTCTTTATGGATTTTAGGAAGTAAGTAGAATCTGCGGGGTCTGGGTTCTTTAGAGCCCCTGAGATAATTTCTCTGTTTAGCAGAGATGAATTTTTTTGTTATATAAATCTTCTAGGATGTTATTTATCATAGGGATAGTTTCATGGTAAATAGGGGCATTAAGTGCTCTATAATAAGTGGTATCTAATAGTTGTCTATGGCCTTCATATAAATATTGTTCTTTATCCATAATAACAATTGAGGAGCCTTTATCCGCCGGTTTAATGATAATATTGGGATTGTTTTTAAGTTCTATTAAATATTCTGCTTCTGGTCTAGTTAAATTTGGTTTATTATTATGGGTTCTGAATTTAGAATCAAAGTATTTTAAGTCTTTTTTGATTAGCAAATGGACCTCAAGCGGAATCGACTCATCAGCCGGACTCCAGCTGGACTCAGGAAGGAAAGGAATTAATGGAGTCTTTTTCGGATTAGCAGTTTCGGAGGTGGCATCATCGGGACAGGTAAGTAGACAGGTAGGATCATTCACATCACACTCACCATTTTTCATCTGGTCTGAATTAAGGTTGTCATTATTAAAGTATACTGCCAACTTAATTCTCCTGTGGTATTTCTGTATGTCTAATCTAGGGTACATTTTGTCAGTGTTGGAAGAGCTGGAAAATCTGTAAGGGATAAAAGTAAGACCTTTTGAAAGTAGTGACGTCTGAGAACTTGAGAGAACAAATGAATTAGAAAGATTACAAACATTATCATTGATAATGCTACTATGCCCTCCCCGTATAACAGGGCTCCGAGGGCACTCTAGTTTAATTTATTCAGCCAGTGTTTGAGAAAGCTGGCAGCCGTCTCCTTGGTCCAGTGGATCATGTCCTTACCAACATGGAAGTCCTGCGCTGGAAGAAAAGGTAAGTGAACAGGTAGATTGAGAATTAAGTCATTGAGTTGCTGAAGAGTCTTTCTCTGCCTGTAAGGTAAGGAGGGTGAGAAGTTAATCATCGGAACAAACACTTCTGCATTGGGACATGCAGTCTTTGCTGCTCTGATCGTGGCTCGGATGGTCCTCCCGATGGTTCTCGCGCTGGGGGCTGCTCTGCAGTTCACTCCAAATGACAAAATGAGTTTTTCAACTTTTGGAAACTTCAACCCCTTCTGAAAAAGTGGTTTAATGTGCTTACATTTTGCTCCTGGGAAGCTGTCGATCTGCAGGTCTGGGCTGCTGAAGTTGGTCATCTTCGCTACATTAGAGTCACCCAGTATTACAAATCTTTTGTTCAGGTTTAAAGACCAAATTCTGATTTTCTGGTCCGTTCTCTGGTGGATTGTAAGAGATGGTGTTACCTGCTTGATGTCATCTTCTGGAATTGCAGGTAAGTAGGCCTCCTCGGCCTGGCGGTGTCGGGATGTTCTCCCAATAGGGAGCAGGGAAAAGGTGCCCCTGAGGTTACGAGGGGGTCTGTTGAGAATGGTTAAAAGTCCCCTAGAGGTTCTTTTTACCTTTCTTGTGGTGTTGGTTGCAGCCTCACAACGTTGAGGAGAAGAAGAGGAGGCGGATTGTAGACCCTCGCAGTCCGTCAGGAGGTCGATGAGGTGATCGGTGTGAGGTTGCTGGGGTGCGTTGGATGGGCCGGGCTGGGCACTCTGTAGGTCAGATGAGGGGGAGGACTGAAGAAAAGGGTCCCAGTCGTTCTGTGATGTTCCCGCGTCCCAGGACTGCTGTTGTGGTGGTTCATCGAAGAGGTCAGGTGAGGTTATTGTCTCTCCGTAGGATGTGCTGGCTCGTTGTGGTGGCAGAACCTCTATTGTTGGAGATCTCGTCGCCTGTTCTGTGTGTGGAAAAGTCTGGGGGGTGATGATCACAGGTTTAGTAGGTGAAGTCATGGTGCCCACCGATTTCGCCTTACGTTTGCGTGGCACAGGTTCTGGAGCCGGTGTTGGAACAGGGCTGATTGTGTTAGAGGAGGGTCCTGTGTTGTCACTGTCTGTGGATGTGGAGGGGGAAGTGGGGGAGTCTTGTGATGTGGAAGGTGAGAATGTTGAGTCTGAGAGTTCAACCCCACTAGTATCATCAGAGTCCCCTCTAATTGTTCTGTTTTTGTCTGAGGAGTGGGAAACAAAGCTTAGTTGAGCTCGCTCTAGGGTCTCCTCTTTTAAACGTCTCCCCAGGCTTCTCTTAGCCCATTTGATGGCAATGTTCAGTGGTGCTGCCAAGTCATCTTGCGGCCACCTCATTAAACAGTCACTTTCTGTGTGGATGATGTCATCATAGTGCTGCTTTAAAATAAGCATGGTGTTGAATGACCAGTTCTGTGCATTTCCTCTAATCAAGTCTTTGGTGCGTGCTGTGATGTGTGCTGGTCTTACAAAGTCTGAAAGTTCGTTGCACATGTTTTCAATGGCAGGTGGAGTTTTATAGTTCCCAATTTGTTCCAGGTGATGTTGTGCTTTGATTATTTTATACCAATGGTGGATTTTAAGTCTAAAATCAGGGTCATCTGCCCTTTCTGGTTCATTGTTATATTGTCTGTTTATAGGGGCTTTATATGTTGTGTTTCTGTGACTTATAGATCTGTCAGAATAGCCCCCGTTATTGTTCAAACGTGGTGGGTACCGTGTCTGCGCTCGTCCTGGCGCGCGTCGATGTGCAGGTTCATCTCTGGTGCGCGTGCCCGCGCTGCCGTTGCGTGGAGCTCGCGTTCTCGAAGGGGGGCCACGGCCGCGGGTGACGTCAGCGTAGGTCTCGGTGCGGTGCGCTCGGTGGTCGGGACGACCGGGAGCATCGCCGTACCTTTGGTTGTAGCGGGATGGTTGGGTTTCGGAGCGTCGTCTCCTCCCTCTGCCGCTTCGGACCACGGTCCAGTCCCCGTCATCATCAAAATGGCCGCCCCAGTCTTGATGGTGCATTGTGTTAGCTAGTATGTTAGCTGGCTAGCTGTTGTGCGTTCGTCTTTAAAAAGACGGTTGAAAAGAATGAAGCCGGAGTCGAAAAAGACCGTCAGCCTGCTTGGTTTGTTTATTAAAAAAATAAAATAACAAACCAGCTATTCTAGCGAGTCAGTTGCAACGTTTCGGTATTAATATACCTTCATCAGGCATTAAACTCGCTCTAAGTAAGTTGCTCGGACAAGGCATGGGTCAAAAAGGGTTAGGGTTGGGGTTACGGGTTAGGGTCAGGATTGGGGTCAGAGGTCAGAGGTCAGAGGGCCAAAACCCTCTTCCCTCCTCCCCCTCGACCCGTCCTTCCCCTGGTGCACGGGCACGTCCTGCCAGGAGTACCTCCTGTGGAGCCTACCTCTCATTCAGACCTCGGGGAGTTAAGGTTTCCAGCCTATTAATCCATATTCTTTCAGCCCTTCTCCTCTGGGCTGCAGACCAGGCTGGGTTACACTCCAGCACCAGTGCTGAAAGTGCATCCCAGCCGTGGTCTATGAAATGCTGCACTAGGGGACGCTGTGTGTTTTTATGTTTTTGAATATTGTACCTATGCTGAGTGAAGCGGGTAAGGAGGCTGTTACCCGTCTCACCCACATACTGGATCTTACAGATTTGGCATGTTATCAAATAAACACAATTTTTTGATTTAGGGTGTCCTGATCGGTCTGATTTGAAAATTGTGTTGTTGAATTTGTTCTTTACCCAGTGCAGCTGTTTGAAGAATCCACCCTGACCTCTGACCTTTGGTGTCTTCAAAGGTCTTACCTCAGCACGGATGAGGAAATCCCTTAGGTTCTTATTCCTTTTGTAGGCCGCAATTATTCTGTAGTTTGGTAGCAAAGACGTGTCAGATTGGAATTTGGTGAAATTCTGTTTGACACCATGAACGAAGCGTCCTGCTGAGGAGGAGAATTGTGTGATCAGGGGGATCATCGGTGATGAATCGGGGGGTCTGGAGTCTAGGAAGCTCTTCCTGCATGCTCTCAGGAAGGATCTGGAATATCCTCTCTTATAAAGCGCTGAAAATAGCGTCCTAGCTGCCTCCTCAAAGTCTGATTTTTGTGTGCAAATTCTGTGAAATCGGAGGAGCTGGGATTTAATCAGGCCCGCATATGTGTGCTTTGGATGGTAACTGGTTTTAAATAAGAGAGCATGTGTGTCTGTGGGTTTAAAGAAAACCTTTAAATCTAATTTATGTGTTTTATCAAATTGTTCTCCTTTATAGGTGGTGGTGTCCAGGAAATCGACCGCTTTAACGCTGGTGGTGGACTTTACCTTGATGGATGGATTGTAAGTGTTTAGGTGCTGGAGGAATTCTTGAAATTCTGCTTCCGAATGAGTCCAGACCCCCCAGATGTCATCCAGGTACCTGTAGTAATGCAGGGGGGCCTTCCTGCACGACTTCAGGGCCCCGGCCTCCCACTCGGCCATGAAGATGTTTGCATAGGCCGGTGCAAACTTTTTGCCCATGGCAGTACCCTTGATTTGGAGGAAAAATTGGCCATCGAATATAAAATCATTTCTTTTAAGGTTTATTTCTAACAATTGAATGAGTTCTCTGTCTGGCCTCCTCGAATTGGGATATTTCAAAAATATGTTTTTTATGCAGCCAATTCCTTCATCTATATCAATATTTGTGTACAAACTGTCGATGTCAATGGTAAATAGAATAGAGTCCTGAGGTAACGAGATTGATTTGATTTTTTCCACAAAATCATAGGTGTCTTTGATATAACTTTGGTGCCGAATTGAGAGAGGGTACAGATAGTGATCAATAAATTCTGCTGTTTGATACGATTCGCTCCCACAGTCCGATACGATCGGTCTCCCTGGAGGGATCTGAAATGGTTTGCTCCATTTCTCAGGTTCCTTGTGGATCTTGGGGAGCAAATAGAACCTCCTCGCCCTGGGTTCAGTGGAGCCACCCAGGTAGGTTTTCTGTTTAGCATTGATAAATTTCTTCCTGTGCAGGTCCGCTAGGATTTTATTAATTAATGGGACCGTATCTTTATAAATAGGGGTATCTAATTTCTTATAATATGTTTCATTATGTAGTTGTTTGTATCCCTCCCATAGATATTGCTCTCTGTCCATAATAACAATGGCGCTGCCTTTATCAGCAGGTTTAATGACAATATTATTATTATTCATTAGTTCTTTGAGAGCTTCTGTTTCTTCTATATTTAGGTTAGGTATAGTTTTAATAAATTTAAATTCTTTATCCAAATATTTCAGGTCCTGGGAAATCAATTTCTCCACCTCAGGAGGGAGGGAGTTAATTGGAGGAGACCAGTCTGACTCCGGCATAAAAGGTAAGTGATCATTTTTATTATTACCAACATCATCTTTATAATAGATGGCCAATTTAACCCTTCTGTGGTATTTTTGCAGGTCATACCTCATCAATGTTTTAATTTTGTCCCTGTTGTTGTTACCCTGGGTGGGAATAAAGGTTAAACCCTTGTTTAGGAGGGAACACTGTGCATCACTCAGAGCAAATGTTTTTGACAGGTTACACACATTTTTATTTACAATATTAGAGTGCCCCTCCTGCCTTTGCAGGCTCTCGGGGCCATCTAATTTAGCCACTCACTCCAGTGCTTCTTCATACGGGCCGCCGTGGCCTTGGACCAGTGGACATTGTCACCGGTCACTGTGAAGATCCTCTTCTCCAACGCAGGGATGTGGTGGCTGCGCTGTGAAATGCGGCTGTTCAGGTAAGTGAGGGTTACCTGTTCTTGGAGAGGTAGCTGTGGGGAGAAATTAATGACAGGCACAAAGATCTCAGCATTAGGACAGGTGATCCTTGCTTCCCTGAGTGCGGCCCTCATCTCCTTCACAGCAGCCTTTTTGTCCCTCTGGGCCCTGTGGTTGATGCCTAGGGACAGGATGAGCCGTTCCACGTGCTCAGCCACCGGTGTCCTCTCCAGCAGGTGGGTCAGGTGCTTCCACCTAGCACCCGGAAAACTGTCCACCTGCACATCAGGGTTATTCATGGCGGGCAGCCTGCCCACATTAGAATCCCCCACAACAACATACTTCTTATGCAGGTTAAGAGACCAGTCCCGGGTTTTATTCAGGGTCACTATATGTCTGGCTGCAGCCATTACCTGAGCATCCGATGGAGCAGAGGTCTCACCGGTGGAGGAAGACGCAGCTGGGCCCGAGGTCCGCCTCTTGGAGCTAAAGGTGAGTCTCCGCTGCGTGCTGATCTGCAGCCTCCGGTGCAGGGCCGTCGATTTCGGTCCCACTAAAGATCCCCTCTTAAATTCTGCAGAGCTGGAGGTCTGCGACTGTGCAGGGGAGGCTGTGGCTGCATCTGCAGCCTCCTGGTTGCTCAACTCCCCCTGGTGGACATCAGAGGTGTTGCGGGGGTTCCCGTCAGCTGTGGGGGACGCTGTCGTCCCAGGAGGAAGAGGCGGAGGAGGAGGAGCCGTCTGCGGTGTCCCCGGAGCAGGGCAGGCTCTCCTGCATGAGCTGCAGGATCTCTGCTGGCGCTGAGGAAGAGGAGGGGGAGTGGTCCCTCTGCTGTCGCCCTCGTCGATCGCTGCTGGCGGGGTCCAGCCGCTGTGAGGAGGCGTCGCCATGGCCGCTGGGGTGGTCATCTCCGGGCTGGGAGGTGCAGGAGGGCCGCGCGCCTCAGCGGATGGAGGAGATGGTGAGCGCGGTGGAGGCTGTTGGTGGTGCGGTGATCCGTCCTGGTCCTCCTCGCTGTCCACATCCTGGTCCCGCGGTTCCGTCCGGTGTGCTGAGGGCGTGTCGGAGGAAGAGGAGGAGGAGGGAGGCGGCGATGGAGCGACGTGGGCGGCGGGGGAGGCGGCCTGCGAAGCGTCGGGCGACCGCGAGGAGGATGAAGGAGAAGCTGCCCTCTGCTCCTCCTCCACCAAGAACAGCTGGACCTCATCAGCCGTCCCCAGGTTGAACCTCCTGCCCAGGTTCCGCTGCGCCCACCTTACCGCCACTTCCAGCGGAGCCAGGAGGTCACCACCGAGGTTCAGGAGCGTCCGCTTCTCCGCAGCGCGGACCTCCGCATAATGGTCCCTCAGGATGGTGATGGTATTAAACGCCCAGTTAGGGTTAGGGTTAGGGTTAGGGTTAGGGTTAGGGTGAGGATCCGAGATGGCAGAGCGTTTCAATTCATTATGATGACGCCATGCCGTTCAATACACCCTAGGGGCTGCGAGAGCCCCCTGGGCCTTTTCGGTATCATTTTGAATACTGCCATGCGGGGCCATTTACGTCATTTCGGTATAAAGTGCAATATATGCAAAATCCACTAGGTGGAGCTCTTGTATCATAAATTAAAACATGGCCTTGTTTTCAGAGAGCATGCCACAAGGGATTATTGTTTGCCATTTGGTTATTATGTACATGTTAAGCATGCAACGAGGGATTATTGTGTGTCAACTAGGTAACATGTCCATTTTAATTGTAGTTCCTAAGTGTTAGAGTTCTGATGGTCCATTGGGAGTGTGTGGGGGAGGGGCGACCGGCCACAAGGGATTATTGTATGTCAACTAGGTATCATTTCCATTTTAATAGTGTTTGAGTACTGGTGGTCCCTTGGGGGGGTGTGGGGAGAGGCGGCAGGCCCAGTCATGGATGTTGGTACTGGAGAACCAGGGGCTGCTCCATGGAAGTTCTTGCGGGCCTAGGGTGCTCCTTTCCTGGGTGGAAAAGTTCCATGGTTACCCCCTGGATAACCATGTGGTCCATTGGGAGTGTGTGTGTGGGTGTGGGGGAGGGGCGGCCGGCCACAAGGGATTATTGTATGTCATCTGGGTATCATTTCCATTTTAATAGTGTTTGAGTACTGGTGGTCCCTTGGGGGGGTGTGGGGAGAGGCGGCAGGCCCAGTCATGGATGTTGGTACTGGAGAACCAGGGGCTGCTCCATGGAAGTTCCTGCGGGCCTAGGGTGCTCCTTTCCTGGGTGGAAAAGTTCCATGGTTACCCCCTGGATAAATAGAATTGGAAGTTGAGACCTACATAAAATGTAACTAGATTTGGTTGAGACTAGGACAAAGATTTGCACATGTGCCTATCTTTATCATAGTCTCAACCGCCACTTGAGCTCATTGGCTGGTGATTGAAAATGGCAACAGGACTCCATGCTATTTTCTAAGTCTGAGTGCTGGTGGTCCATCGGGAGTGTGTGTGGGGGAGGGGCGGTATGCCACTTCACGACATTGGCTGGTGATCCAAAATGGCAACGGGTCTTCATGCTATTTTCTAAGTCTGAGTGCTGGTGGTCCATTGGGAGTGTGTGTGTGTGGGGGAGGGGCGGTATGCCACTTGACGACATTGGCTGGTGATCCAAAATGGCAACGGGTCTTCATGCTATTTTCTAAGTCTGAGTGCTGGTGGTCCATTGGGAGTGTGTGTGTGGGGGAGGGGCGGTATGCCACTTGACGACATTGGCTGGTGATCCAAAATGGCAACAGGACTCCATGCTATTTTCTAAGTCTGAGTGCTGGTGGTCCATTGGAAGTATGTGTGTGGAGGAGGGGCTGCGGGCCCAGTCATGGATGTTGGTTGTGGAGAACCAGGGGCTGCTCCATGGCAGTTCCTGCGGGCCTAGGGTGCTCCTTTCCTGGGTAAAAAAGGTCCATGTGGCCCCCTGGTTCTGCTTGCATCCGTGCATCCATAAGGAGCGCTAGACTACCGGAGCCATAAACCTCATCCAACTCATGAAAAATAGCCACTGATGTGACAAAAGATATCCCCAGAAGGACACCCAATGCTGGACTGGATCGTGAGGCATAGTGGGAATCGAACCCGGATCTCTCGCTTGGGAGTCATTTGCCTCGACCACTTCTCCAACAGGGACATCCATCGGTTCTAATTTTAAAGGCAGGCTATGATCTATCTTTTTTTTTTCCCCAGAAAAAATAAATAAAATGGTTCCAGTAGTCTAGTAGTCAACGTTCTTACTCCAGGAAAGACCGGTACCTGTTAGGACGTGACCCGAGCCAGATCAGCATCCAGCTCAAATCGGGAACCTTAACCGCTCGACTGCCGGAACCACCACTAATACAATGGCTCATAGTCCTTATATCATCGATTCCAGCCCACTTTGGGGCGAGGTTAGACCACTTCCATGCGGGCCTGGGTGCTCAATTCCCGGCTAAAATAGCTCCATTTCCCCCCCTGTTTCTCTGGAGGATTAAATGAAGTAAAGACGAAAAAAAAAAAAAAGGTTCCGATAGGCCGGGAATCGAACCCCGGTCGCTGGGGACACACGCCGGGGCTCAGACCACTAGGCTACCGGAACCATGCTTATACAATGGCTCATAGTGCTTATATCTTGTGGTGGCTTGCCACTAGGGTTTCGTTGGCTGGTGATCCAAAATGGCAATAACCCTATTTATAAATAAATAAAATGGTTCCAGTAGTCTAGTGGTCAACGTTCTTACTGCAAGGACGACCAGTACTTGTTTGGACGAGATTCGAACCAGGACCGTATCCACTTCGAGCCAGGAACGTTAACCGCTTGGCTGCTGGGGACCATGCTGATGCAATGGCTCATAGTAATTATATCTTCGACTGTCCATATATTAAAAAGGGAAAAGTGTTGTCATCTCCAGGATTCGAACCCTGTTCTCCCACATGAGAGGCGGGAGAATTAACCACTCGACTACCGGGGTCACGTGATGCGATGTGACGTATCCTTGTTATGTCTCTCATCAGACAGGTATACTCAACAGAACCCTTGACAGCCAAGGGTGGTGTCGAACCCTGGTCTCCTAGTTGGGAGGCAGTGTCTCTAACCACTATGGCCATCAAGGATATGTAGAAGCTGGAAAACAATTATCAATGTCTTGGTCCTCTGGAGGTCCAAGGGGGTGCTCAGCCCACCTCCATGCGGGCCAGGGTGCAACATCCCTGGGTACAGATCCTCCATGGGTGCCCCCTGGTTCTCTGGAGGTCCATGGGGGTGCTCAGCCCACCTCCATGCGGGCCAGGGTGCACCATCCCTGGGTACAGATCCTCCATGGGTGCCCCCTGGTTCTGCTGGGCCATGGTGGTCCAGCAGAACCAAGGGCTGATCCATGGAAGTCGTTGCCCAGCCAGGGTGCACCATCCCTGGGTACAGATGCTCCATGTGGCCCCTGGTTCTCTGGAGGTCCAAGGGGGTGCTCAGCCCACCTCCATGCGGGCCAGGGTGCACCATCCCTGGGTACAGATGCTACAGGCATATTCTTTAGTTTTAGCTTCTGCTGTTCCCACCATTAGTCTACTGGAACCACATGATTGACTACAAAAGGCTGCCCCCTTAGTTTGACCTTGAAGTTTGGGGAGAAGTTCAAGGGGGTTGACCGGGGTACGATCAAGGGCCTCTGGGGGTCAGACTGGAGCCCCACTCTTGACCTCCAGAGAACCAGTAGGGCGGTTCTCTGGAGGTCCAAGGGGGTGGTCAGTCCACCTCCATGCGGGCCTAGGGCTCTCAAGCCCTGGGTAGTGACTGTGGATGTCTACCCCTGGTTGTCTGGAGGTCCAGTGTGTCTTGAGTACAGTACAGTGATGACCCATCCCACCCAGCCACCAGAATCCAGGCCTGGGCAAAACCATGCCACCTTGGATCACCCTTGCCACCATGGACCCCCAGCTGGAACACCTCCATCCCACCCAGCCACCAGCAACCAGGCCCGGGCAAAACCATGCCACCTTGGATCGTCCATGCCACCATGGACCCCCGGCTGGAACACCTCCATAACCTGAACCTCCATCCCACCCTGCCACCAGCATCAAGGCCCGGGCAAAGCCATGCCACCTTGGTTCATCCATGCCACCATGGACCCCCGGCTGGAGCACCTGAACCTCCATCCGAACCGGGGTACCCACTCTTAAGCACCCCCCCTGTGTTATAACCAAATAATCCCAGACGGCAAAGTGTTCGTGCCCCTGGTATGGCTGGAAGACTTTCGTGCCCCTGGTATGGTGACGTAATGTCACCATATGGCATGTCCTATTGACAATGATGACTGGATGACAAGTGCCCTGCCACTGCGAATATCTCCAAAATGGCAGGTAGTTAAGGGTATGCCTTTGGAGACTAAGTGCCCGTGCCCCTGGTATGGCTTCAAAGTGTTGGTTGAGCTCCGGAAGTGCAGGGGAACGACCTGCTGCTGGAGCCAAAGCCAGAGGCCCTCCCTGGCCCCATCACCACCTACTAATCCTCCACCCTGGAGCTCCAGACCCAGGGCCCTTCCTGGTCCCTCTCACCCAGGAAGAGTCTTCATTCCTGGCCTAACCTTAACCAACACCCACCCTGGAGCTCCAGACCCGGGGCTCTTCCCGGTCCCTCTCACCCAGGAAGAGCCTTCAGTCCTGGCCTAACCTTAACCAACACCCACCCTGGAGCTCCAGACCCGGGGCTCTTCCCAGTCCCTCTCACCCAGGAAGAGCCTCCATCCCTGGCCTAACCTTAACCAACACCCACCCTGGAGCTCCAGACCCGGGGCTCTTCCCAGTCCCTCTCACCCAGGAAGAGCCTCCATCCCTGGCCTAACCTTAACCAACACCCACCCTGGAGCTCCAGACCCAGGGCCCTTCCCAGTCCCTCTCACCCAGGAAGGGCCTCCATCCCTGGGCCTAATCTTAACCAATACCCAGCCTACCAACCCTCCAGCCTGGAGCTCCAGACCCAGGGCCCTTCCTGGTCCCTCTCACCCAAGAAGAGCCTCCATCCCCGGCTTAATCTCCACCAAGAGGCAGCCTACCAATCCTCCAGCCCGGAGCTCCAAGATGGCATTTTGCTATTTAGGAGAATTTAGGATGAACCCAGATGGCAATGGTCTTCACAAAAACTCAGTTCCTATAAAACTGCGGAAGGGGTTATTTCGCATAAGGCCCCAGGATCCCTCCAGACCCTTGTATCTTCCTGGGCTACCCCTGTTAAATCCCTATCCACCCCATGCAGGGGACAAATCTTATTGAAAGGGATACCTGGATGGCAAATCAAAGTACTCTGCAATTTAGGACAATTCTGGGATGATCCCAGATGGCGGCTTATGTAGGTGCCATCCGAGAGGATTCACAGATAATCCAAAATGACATGGACTATTTCAAAAGGAAAAACCTGGTAGCTCAGTCTGCCATCTCAGAGTATGCAGCCAAATGGCAAACCCCTGCTTTTGATTGAAGGAAACCCCATATCATGAAACCCATGCTTTTGAGGGTGGGAAACCCCCAATTAAGCACGTGCTTTTGATCGAAGGAAACCCCGTAGCATGCACCCCATGCTTTTGAGGGTGGGAAACCCCAATTAAGCACCTGCTCTATAAAAGGGCAACGCCGGAGCATTTAGCACATGGTCCTCAACAGTGAGACACGGTAAGTTGTTATATATGGCTCAATAGCATTAATATGTGTTTCCTTTTGAAGACATTTAATGGCACTCATTTTTGTCATTTGTCCTTTGAGGTTCAACACACAATGACACCACCAAAATCCCCAGCCACTTGCCCAATATGCGAGTACGACTTCAACTATCTGGGTAAACACCTGGAGAGCCGGCACTCCATCCTAAACAAAAAAGAAAGGAGGATTTTGGTTAATTATGGGACAGGGAGGGTGAATTTCCGCCACATAACCTGTCCAGTCCAGGGATGTGGCTATTCAAAGAGCCGGGTGGACAGGCACCTGGACACGGGCCACCCTGAGGTGGATGATGGGGAAATGGAAAAAATCATTAAAAAAGTAAAAAAAGAAGTGACAATAGCTGCCTTGAGGGCCCTCAGGGCTACTGACCCCAGCCCGCCAGTGATCTCCAACCTGGACCTCAGCCAGGATGACAACCAGGAGATGGTGTCCGAGACGGTGTCCGAGCCGGATGGTCCCACCTGCTCCTCGTGCTCCAAAATGGCAGCCCAAAACAGGGAGCTGTGGAAGCAGCTGCGGACCAAACAACGCTGGATAAAGAAGGCAAAAGCCAAGATCCGGGCTTACAAGGAGGTATGTAAAAGTATTTAATATATTCTACCATTTAGGATTATTTACAGATGTTCTTCAATGGCAGCTTCATTTCTACCATTTAAGGTTATTTGCATATGACCTTAAATGGCAGAATGCTAAACCTTACCCTTTAACCTTTAGCAGGCCCCCCAAAAGACGAGCGGTGGGGGGTCTGTAGAGCCAGACCAGGGGTCATCCGAACAAGTGGATCCCCCAGAGGATGAGGATGTAGACTCATCCTCTGAGGAGCCAAAGAAGGCTGCAGAATCACGATTCCCATTGAGGGGATTCAAAGATTTCCCTGCACCCATCCGTAAGTAATGTCACTGCTTGTTAACGTTTTTTCTGTTTTATAAACTATACAAGTTATTTTTGTAACCTTTTTTTATTCAGTGGAGTACATGGAGGAGTACTGGCTGTACTTGAGGGGGGCCATCGGATCCACAAAACATGTGGAAAATCAGAAGTCCAAATTGGGACGGGTAATGTCCTTCCTTAGGTTTGTCAACAAGGGAAGGACAGTACTCCCCAATTGGACATTTCTGCTGGACATTGATCGAGTTCACCAGTAAGTATCCCTCTGATGCATGTTTGTTTATGATATATTCTACCATTTAGGATTATTTACAGATGTTCTTCATTTCAACCATTTAAGGTTATTTGCATATGATCTTAAATGGCAGCTTCATTTCAACCATTTAAGGTTATTTGCATATGATCTTAAATGGCAGCATGTGTTCATGTTGAAGTTATAACATTTCTTTATGAGCAGGTGGCCGGCGAAGCTCCTCAGAGAGGGGAAGGCAGAAAACACCACCAGGAATTACCTCCTGAATGTGATGGAGTTCGCGGGTTACTTTCGGGACACGCCACCCACCACCTCGCGTGTCCCGAAAAAGGCAGTGATTGGCCTCCTAAGAGCAGTGTCCGCTGATATTAAACAGCTTAGGAGAGACATCAACAACCGCCAGATAAATGTCAAAAAGCAAAAGATTGGAAGGGTGATTTCCAAGGAGGACCTCAGGAGGTGTCAGAGGCAGGCGTCCCGGAAAATCCCCAAACTGCTCGGTAAGACTTTACCATTTACAGATAATCTTAAATGGCAGTCACTTATTTAGTCACTTACCTGAGTCTTAATTTATGTTTTTGCAGACACCATCCAGACTGACCCCAGCTCACTCAACATACGCCGGTTCTATGGCTACTTTAGCGTATACCTCGCCAGTATATATGGCCATAGAACCGGCGTATTGACCAATATGACCCTGGCCGAAGTGGACGAGGCGCGAGTTGATGCCAGGATGGCAGACCGGGGCTTTGTCATAAATGTAAGCATAATGATGTGGTGCCTGCCATTTAAGACCGTTTACAGATAATCTTAAATGGCATGGCAGGCAACTTACCCTCTCCTTTGGAACTACAGGTAAAGGAGCACAAGACCAATCGGGCTTTTGGGCCGGCCCAAGTGTACCTCACAGTGGAGGAGTTTGGATGGCTGGAGCAGTGGCTCCAAGTAAGGGAAACCCTTCAGCCATCCACTGACCTGGTTTTTTTCAACGAGAACTACCAGAAGATCCAGAACCTACAACACCACCTCCAGAGCGCATGGGCAGAAATGGGGTTCTCAGGTTCCCCCACATTTACGGACTTCAGAACCTCAATAGCGACATATGTAAGTAATCATATCAGTTTTTTACTGTGAAAACTTTAAATTAAAGTGAAGTATGTGACACATTCTATTATCTTTAAAGGCTAGAGATGCATTGTCCCCGGGAACCCGGACGAAGGTCAGCAAAACAATGTGCCACGATACCGCCACAGCCGAGAAATTCTACGCCATGCACCAGACAGCTGAACAGCTGTCTGAGCTGCGTAAAAGGTTTCAGGAGGCTACGGAACCGTCAGTCTCAGGTCCCGGGGAAGTGGCGGAGCCTGTTACCCCAAAGTCTTCCAGCGACGAGGGAGAAGGCGAGGGTCCTGTGAAGAAGAAGAGGGTAAGTCTTTTCATTTTATAACATGTGCCTGCTCCGAAATGACAGGTACTTTATCTCTGCCGTGTAGGATCATGTGTGCCTACTCTTAAATGACAGGTACTTACCTTCCTGTCATTTAGGAGCTGGCACACATGATCCTACATGGCATATGTGAAGTACATGCCACCTGTGATCTGAAATGGCAGACATTTAAACATCCTTGTCCTTGTTATATTTCAGAGATTAGCACCCAGGGTTGGTTCCACAAGCCAGGAGTCCCCGGAGGCCCAGGCAGAGTCCCCGGCGGGCCAGGCAGAGTCCCCGGAGGGCCAGGCAGAGTCCCCGGAGGGCCAGGCAGAGTCCCCGGAGGACCGGCCAGAGTCCCCGGAGGGCCGGCCAGAGTCCCCGGAGGACCAGCCAGAGTCCCCGGAGGGCCAGCCAGAGTCCCCGGAGGCCCATGCAGAGTCCTCGGAGTCCCAGGCAGAGTCCCCGTGGACACCGAGGACAAGAGGCATAAAAGGACTTCGTAACATCCCAAAGTGCAGCCCATTAATGCTGTACAGGCTGCGGAAGCGCCTGCGGCGGAGCACACCGCAGAGGCATGTGCTTCGACCGCGGGGTGCGAAACAAAAGAAGTAAAATAGTTTTATTTTTGTTTTTTTGAATTTTAAGGTTGAATTGGTTTGCTATGTTGGATGTTTTGTTGTATAATGGTTCCTGTTCTTGTTCTTGTTGTTGAAAATGGTTCATGATAATGGTGTTTAACTGTGTTTTTGTAAATAAATGTAAATATTGTTGTTTAAGAAATGTCTCCCTTCATTATATCAACCTGACTTTCTGCCATGGAGTGGCATGTGTAGTTTGGTGAGGTGATGGGTATATTCACAGATCAATCCCAATTGGCAGGTATTTAAGGGGTGAGTGCCTTCAACATAGGCCAATGTGTGCCTGCCCTTCAATGATAGGTACTTACCTTCCTGTCATTTAGGAGCAGGCACACATTATCCTACATTAAAGGCACTCACCCCTGAAGTACCTACCAATTAGAAATGTTCATAGATAGTCCTAAATGGCATGATAGGTACTTACCTCAGCACACCTCCATGCGGGCCAAGGTGCTCTATTCCTGGGTAGAGAAGCTCCATGGATGTCCCTGGTTCTGCTGGGCCCTGGTGGTCCAGCAGAACCAGGGGCTGATCCATGGAAGTCGATGCCCAGCAAGGGTACTCTGTTTCTGGGTAGAGAAGCTCCATGGGCCCCCCTGGTTATCTGGAGGTCCAAGGGGGTCCTCAGCCCACCTCCATTCGGGCTATGGGTGACCTAGTCCTGGCTAGAGAAGCTCCATGGGTGCCCTTGGTTCTATGCAGGACCAGTGTGGGGCTTCCAGTCTAAGTCCATGGATCCTCCTGGTTCTCTGGAGGTCCAAGGGGATGTCAGCACACCTCCATGCGGGACAAGGTGCTCTGTTCCTGGGTAGAGAAGCTCCATGGATGTCCCGGGTTATGCTTGGCCCTGGTGGTCCAGCAGAACCAGGGGCTGATCCATGGAAGTCGATGCCCAGCTAGGGTGCTCTGTATCTGGGTAGAGAAGCTCCATGGGGCCCCCTGGTTATCTGGAGGTCCAAGGGGGTACTCAGCCCACCTCCATTCGGTCTATGGGTGACCTAGTCCTGGCTAGAGAAGCTCCATGGGTGCCCCTGGTTCTATGCAGGACCAGTGTGGGGCTTCCAGTCTAAGTCCATGGATCCTCCTGGTTCTCTGGAGGTCCAAGGCGATGTCAGCACACCTCCATGCGGGACAAGGTGCTCTGTTCCTGGGTAGAGAAGATCCATGGATGTCCCGGGTTCTGCTTGGCCCTGGTGGTCCAGCAGAACCAGGGGCTGATCCATGGAAGTCGATGCCCAGCTAGGGTGCTCTGTTTCTGGGTAGAGAAGCTCCATGGATCCCCATGGTATGGCAACGTACTGTCCCCATATGGCATGAGTCATGTGGGCCAGGGTGCTCTATTCCTGGGCAGAGAAGCTCCATGGATGCCCGTGTTATGACAATGTAATGTCACCATATGGCATGTCCTATTGACAATGATGCCTGGGTGACAAGTACCCTGCCATTGCAGATGTCTCTAAAATGGCAGGTAACCTGAACCTCCATCCGAACCGGGGTACCCACTCTTAAGCACCCCCCCACTATTATAACCAAATAACCCAAACGGCAAAGTCCTCGTGCCCCTGGTATGGCTGAAAGACCTTCGTGCCCCTGGTATGGCTGCAAAGTATCCTCATATGGCGCATATCATATTGACAATGATAGCCAGATGGCAAGTGCACTGTCATTTTGGTCCATATGCAGGTGATCCAAGATGGCAGGTGCTTAGAAGCGTGGAGACTAAGTATATGTTCCTATGGTATGGTTGAGCTCCAGCAGGACAGCGGGAGAACCTGCTGCTGGAGGCCAAGCCTGACGCCCTCTCCTCAGGCTAGTCTTCTTGCCATTTTGGAGGGTTAGTTGAGTCATGAATTACCCCCAGATGGCATCTTGTCATTTAGGGTCATTCAGATGATCCCAGATGACATCTTGTCATTTAAGTTCATCCAGATAATCCCAGATGGCATCTGTCATTTAAGTTCATTCAGATAATCCCAGATGGCACATTACCACTTCATGTTATTCAGATGACCCCGGATGGCAGGACATGCCATTGTAGAGGACACTCAGATGGCAAAAAATGTCATTTGGGTGGATTCAGAAACACTATGCCATCTGGTGGCAGGTATCGGTATTACAACGAAGATTGCCGTATGGGGTCACCTAACCAATGGTTTTTTGTGAACTTTGACCTCTTTGAGGGGCTGCACAGGGTCAAGGGTCAGCGTGAAAAATCGTTAGGGTAGGTCATAAGGGTAACGAGGGATAGAACTATTTTTTAAGCCACGCCCCGTGACCCTGTGACCTTTGGTTAGCCCCCCACGAATTTTCAAAAAAGGCCCAAAAATCCTCCGAAATGTACAAAAAAACGGTGCTCACCCTAAGTAGGGTTAGGGTTAGGGTTAGGATATAGGATGAAAACCAGAAAAGTGGATGGTACACTCTCAATAACTCGAAAAGTGAAAGAGGTACAGGGTCGATACTTGGCCCAGAGAGTGTGTCTGAGGGGACCCACAAACGCTGCAAGTTTGGTGGGTGTGGCCCCTTTCCTTGACATAGCTGCCTTTGACTGCCATTCATTTGAAAAAAAGGTACACTCTCAATAACTGCCGAACCATAAGGTGTACCGTCACCAGACTTGGTGTGTACACTCCCCCCGGGGCCCCCCACCTTCCCGTCAAGTTTGGTGGTGCTGGCCCCTCCCCTTCCTGTAGCTGCCATAGACTGCCATTCATTTTGGAAGTCTGGCTAGGATGGTCGGATTGAGCTGGGAGTTGGTTTTCCGTGCTCAGCACGTCGCCCTGAGTGCGTAGACATGCGACTTGCCATGTTTCATTGACCTTACCCTAACCCCAAAAATTGCTCCAAGTGTGGTGGAGGGCGGTCTCTAGGGGAAGCTGACCAGGGTGTGTTTTGGAGTGTCCCAAGTGGTCTGCAAGGGGTCCCGAGTAACGTCACAGGTGGGAGAGGTTAAGGTCTGGATAGGGTCTGGGTCAGTCTGTAAGTGAGAATGTGTCCAGTCAATGCACATGTGCCAATCTCTGTCACGGTCTCAACCAAGGCAAAGTGAAAATTGCACTAAGTGTTTTGGTTTGAGGTGCTTGTGGGACCCTTACCAGAGTGCGTTTCAGAGTGTCCTGAGTCAGTAGAAAGTATTCCTGGGTGACCCAATTTTGGGTGATTTTCAGGGGTCAGGGTTAGGATATAGGATGAAAACCAGAAAAGTGGATGGTACACTCTCAATAACTCGAAAAGTGAAAGAGGTACAGGGTCGATACTTGGCCCAGAGAGTGTGTCTGAGGGGACCCACAAACGCTGCAAGTTTGGTGGGTGTGGCCCCTTTCCTTGACATAGCTGCCATTGACTGCCATTCATTTGAAAAAAAGGTACACTCTCAATAACTGCCGAACCATAAGGTGTACCGTCACCAGACTTGGTGTGTACACTCCCCCCGGGGCCCCCCACCTTCCCGTCAAGTTTGGTGGTGCTGGCCCCTCCCCTTCCTGTAGCTGCCATAGACTGCCATTCATTTTGGAAGTCTGGCTAGGATGGTCGGATTGAGCTGGGAGTTGGTTTTCCGTGCTCAGCACGTCGCCCTGAGTGCGTAGACATGCGACTTGCCATGTTTCATTGACCTTACCCTAACCCCAAAAATTGCTCCGTGTGGTGGAGGGCGGTCTCTAGGGGAAGCTGACCAGGGTGTGTTTTGGAGTGTCCCAAGTGGTCTGCAAGGGGTCCCGAGTAACGTCACAGGTGGGAGAGGTTAAGGTCTGGATAGGGTCTGGGTCAGTCTGTAAGTGAGAATGTGTCCAGTCAATGCACATGTGCCAATCTCTGTCACGGTCTCAACCAAGGCAAAGTGAAAATTGCACTGTGTTTTGGTTTGAGGTGCTTGTGGGACCCTTACCAGAGTGCGTTTCAGAGTGTCCTGAGTCAGTAGAAAGTATTCCTGGGTGACCCAATTTTGGGTGATTTTCAGGGGTCAGGGTTAGGATATAGGATGAAAACCAGAAAAGTGGATGGTACACTCTCAATAACTCGAAAAGTGAAAGAGGTACAGGGTCGATACTTGGCCCAGAGAGTGTGTCTGAGGGGACCCACAAACGCTGCAAGTTTGGTGGGTGTGGCCCCTTTCCTTGACATAGCTGCCATTGACTGCCATTCATTTGAAAAAAAGGTACACTCTCAATAACTGCCGAACCATAAGGTGTACCGTCACCAGACTTGGTGTGTACACTCCCCCCGGGGCCCCCCACCTTCCCGTCAAGTTTGGTGGTGCTGGCCCCTCCCCTTCCTGTAGCTGCCATAGACTGCCATTCATTTTGGAAGTCTGGCTAGGATGGTCGGATTGAGCTGGGAGTTGGTTTTCCGTGCTCAGCACGTCGCCCTGAGTGCGTAGACATGCGACTTGCCATGTTTCATTGACCTTACCCTAACCCCAAAAATTGCTCCAAGTGTGGTGGAGGGCGGTCTCTAGGGGAAGCTGACCAGGGTGTGTTTTGGAGTGTCCCAAGTGGTCTGCAAGGGGTCCCGAGTAACGTCACAGGTGGGAGAGGTTAAGGTCTGGATAGGGTCTGGGTCAGTCTGTAAGTGAGAATGTGTCCAGTCAATGCACATGTGCCAGTCTCTGTCACGGTCTCAACCAAGGCAAAGTGAAAATTGCACTAAGTGTTTTGGTTTGAGGTGCTTGTGGGACCCTTACCAGAGTGCGTTTCAGAGTGTCCTGAGTCAGTAGAAAGTATTCCTGGGTGACCCAATTTTGGGTGATTTTCAGGGGTCAGGGTTAGGATATAGGATGAAAACCAGAAAAGTGGATGGTACACTCTCAATAACTCGAAAAGTGAAAGAGGTACAGGGTCGATACTTGGCCCAGAGAGTGTGTCTGAGGGGACCCACAAACGCTGCAAGTTTGGTGGGTGTGGCCCCTTTCCTTGACATAGCTGCCATTGACTGCCATTCATTTGAAAAAAAGGTACACTCTCAATAACTGCCGAACCATAAGGTGTACCGTCACCAGACTTGGTGTGTACACTCCCCCCGGGGCCCCCCACCTTCCCGTCAAGTTTGGTGGTGCTGGCCCCTCCCCTTCCTGTAGCTGCCATAGACTGCCATTCATTTTGGAAGTCTGGCTAGGATGGTCGGATTGAGCTGGGAGTTGGTTTTCCGTGCTCAGCACGTCGCCCTGAGTGCGTAGACATGCGACTTGCCATGTTTCATTGACCTTACCCTAACCCCAAAAATTGCTCCAAGTGTGGTGGAGGGCGGTCTCTAGGGGAAGCTGACCAGGGTGTGTTTTGGAGTGTCCCAAGTGGTCTGCAAGGGGTCCCGAGTAACGTCACAGGTGGGAGAGGTTAAGGTCTGGATAGGGTCTGGGTCAGTCTGTAAGTGAGAATGTGTCCAGTCAATGCACATGTGCCAATCTCTGTCACGGTCTCAACCAAGGCAAAGTGAAAATTGCACTAAGTGTTTTGGTTTGAGGTGCTTGTGGGACCCTTACCAGAGTGCGTTTCAGAGTGTCCTGAGTCAGTAGAAAGTATTCCTGGGTGACCCAATTTTGGGTGATTTTCAGGGGTCAGGGTTAGGATATAGGATGAAAACCAGAAAAGTGGATGGTACACTCTCAATAACTCGAAAAGTGAAAGAGGTACAGGGTCGATACTTGGCCCAGAGAGTGTGTCTGAGGGGACCCACAAACGCTGCAAGTTTGGTGGGTGTGGCCCCTTTCCTTGACATAGCTGCCATTGACTGCCATTCATTTGAAAAAAAGGTACACTCTCAATAACTGCCGAACCATAAGGTGTACCGTCACCAGACTTGGTGTGTACACTCCCCCCGGGGCCCCCCACCTTCCCGTCAAGTTTGGTGGTGCTGGCCCCTCCCCTTCCTGTAGCTGCCATAGACTGCCATTCATTTTGGAAGTCTGGCTAGGATGGTCGGATTGAGCTGGGAGTTGGTTTTCCGTGCTCAGCACGTCGCCCTGAGTGCGTAGACATGCGACTTGCCATGTTTCATTGACCTTACCCTAACCCCAAAAATTGCTCCAAGTGTGGTGGAGGGCGGTCTCTAGGGGAAGCTGACCAGGGTGTGTTTTGGAGTGTCCCAAGTGGTCTGCAAGGGGTCCCGAGTAACGTCACAGGTGGGAGAGGTTAAGGTCTGGATAGGGTCTGGGTCAGTCTGTAAGTGAGAATGTGTCCAGTCAATGCACATGTGCCAATCTCTGTCACGGTCTCAACCAAGGCAAAGTGAAAATTGCACTGTGTTTTGGTTTGAGGTGCTTGTGGGACCCTTACCAGAGTGCGTTTCAGAGTGTCCTGAGTCAGTAGAAAGTATTCCTGGGTGACCCAATTTTGGGTGATTTTCAGGGGTCAGGGTTAGGATATAGGATGAAAACCAGAAAAGTGGATGGTACACTCTCAATAACTCGAAAAGTGAAAGAGGTACAGGGTCGATACTTGGCCCAGAGAGTGTGTCTGAGGGGACCCACAAACGCTGCAAGTTTGGTGGGTGTGGCCCCTTTCCTTGACATAGCTGCCATTGACTGCCATTCATTTGAAAAAAAGGTACACTCTCAATAACTGCCGAACCATAAGGTGTACCGTCACCAGACTTGGTGTGTACACTCCCCCCGGGGCCCCCCACCTTCCCGTCAAGTTTGGTGGTGCTGGCCCCTCCCCTTCCTGTAGCTGCCATAGACTGCCATTCATTTTGGAAGTCTGGCTAGGATGGTCGGATTGAGCTGGGAGTTGGTTTTCCGTGCTCAGCACGTCGCCCTGAGTGCGTAGACATGCGACTTGCCATGTTTCATTGACCTTACCCTAACCCCAAAAATTGCTCCAAGTGTGGTGGAGGGCGGTCTCTAGGGGAAGCTGACCAGGGTGTGTTTTGGAGTGTCCCAAGTGGTCTGCAAGGGGTCCCGAGTAACGTCACAGGTGGGAGAGGTTAAGGTCTGGATAGGGTCTGGGTCAGTCTGTAAGTGAGAATGTGTCCAGTCAATGCACATGTGCCAATCTCTGTCACGGTCTCAACCAAGGCAAAGTGAAAATTGCACTGTGTTTTGGTTTGAGGTGCTTGTGGGACCCTTACCAGAGTGCGTTTCAGAGTGTCCTGAGTCAGTAGAAAGTATTCCTGGGTGACCCAATTTTGGGTGATTTTCAGGGGTCAGGGTTAGGATATAGGATGAAAACCAGAAAAGTGGATGGTACACTCTCAATAACTCGAAAAGTGAAAGAGGTACAGGGTCGATACTTGGCCCAGAGAGTGTGTCTGAGGGGACCCACAAACGCTGCAAGTTTGGTGGGTGTGGCCCCTTTCCTTGACATAGCTGCCATTGACTGCCATTCATTTGAAAAAAAGGTACACTCTCAATAACTGCCGAACCATAAGGTGTACCGTCACCAGACTTGGTGTGTACACTCCCCCCGGGGCCCCCCACCTTCCCGTCAAGTTTGGTGGTGCTGGCCCCTCCCCTTCCTGTAGCTGCCATAGACTGCCATTCATTTTGGAAGTCTGGCTAGGATGGTCGGATTGAGCTGGGAGTTGGTTTTCCGTGCTCAGCACGTCGCCCTGAGTGCGTAGACATGCGACTTGCCATGTTTCATTGACCTTACCCTAACCCCAAAAATTGCTCCAAGTGTGGTGGAGGGCGGTCTCTAGGGGAAGCTGACCAGGGTGTGTTTTGGAGTGTCCCAAGTGGTCTGCAAGGGGTCCCGAGTAACATCACAGGTGGGAGAGGTTAAGGTCTGGATAGGGTCTGGGTCAGTCTGTAAGTGAGAATGTGTCCAGTCAATGCACATGTGCCAATCTCTGTCACGGTCTCAACCAAGGCAAAGTGAAAATTGCACTAAGTGTTTTGGTTTGAGGTGCTTGTGGGACCCTTACCAGAGTGCGTTTCAGAGTGTCCTGAGTCAGTAGAAAGTATTCCTGGGTGACCCAATTTTGGGTGATTTTCAGGGGTCAGGGTTAGGATATAGGATGAAAACCAGAAAAGTGGATGGTACACTCTCAATAACTCGAAAAGTGAAAGAGGTACAGGGTCGATACTTGGCCCAGAGAGTGTGTCTGAGGGGACCCACAAACGCTGCAAGTTTGGTGGGTGTGGCCCCTTTCCTTGACATAGCTGCCATTGACTGCCATTCATTTGAAAAAAAGGTACACTCTCAATAACTGCCGAACCATAAGGTGTACCGTCACCAGACTTGGTGTGTACACTCCCCCCGGGGCCCCCCACCTTCCCGTCAAGTTTGGTGGTGCTGGCCCCTCCCCTTCCTGTAGCTGCCATAGACTGCCATTCATTTTGGAAGTCTGGCTAGGATGGTCGGATTGAGCTGGGAGTTGGTTTTCCGTGCTCAGCACGTCGCCCTGAGTGCGTAGACATGCGACTTGCCATGTTTCATTGACCTTACCCTAACCCCAAAAATTGCTCCAAGTGTGGTGGAGGGCGGTCTCTAGGGGAAGCTGACCAGGGTGTGTTTTGGAGTGTCCCAAGTGGTCTGCAAGGGGTCCCGAGTAACGTCACAGGTGGGAGAGGTTAAGGTCTGGATAGGGTCTGGGTCAGTCTGTAAGTGAGAATGTGTCCAGTCAATGCACATGTGCCAATCTCTGTCACGGTCTCAACCAAGGCAAAGTGAAAATTGCACTAAGTGTTTTGGTTTGAGGTGCTTGTGGGACCCTTACCAGAGTGCGTTTCAGAGTGTCCTGAGTCAGTAGAAAGTATTCCTGGGTGACCCAATTTTGGGTGATTTTCAGGGGTCAGGGTTAGGATATAGGATGAAAACCAGAAAAGTGGATGGTACACTCTCAATAACTCGAAAAGTGAAAGAGGTACAGGGTCGATACTTGGCCCAGAGAGTGTGTCTGAGGGGACCCACAAACGCTGCAAGTTTGGTGGGTGTGGCCCCTTTCCTTGACATAGCTGCCATTGACTGCCATTCATTTGAAAAAAAGGTACACTCTCAATAACTGCCGAACCATAAGGTGTACCGTCACCAGACTTGGTGTGTACACTCCCCCCGGGGCCCCCCACCTTCCCGTCAAGTTTGGTGGTGCTGGCCCCTCCCCTTCCTGTAGCTGCCATAGACTGCCATTCATTTTGGAAGTCTGGCTAGGATGGTCGGATTGAGCTGGGAGTTGGTTTTCCGTGCTCAGCACGTCGCCCTGAGTGCGTAGACATGCGACTTGCCATGTTTCATTGACCTTACCCTAACCCCAAAAATTGCTCCAAGTGTGGTGGAGGGCGGTCTCTAGGGGAAGCTGACCAGGGTGTGTTTTGGAGTGTCCCAAGTGGTCTGCAAGGGGTCCCGAGTAACGTCACAGGTGGGAGAGGTTAAGGTCTGGATAGGGTCTGGGTCAGTCTGTAAGTGAGAATGTGTCCAGTCAATGCACATGTGCCAATCTCTGTCACGGTCTCAACCAAGGCAAAGTGAAAATTGCACTGTGTTTTGGTTTGAGGTGCTTGTGGGACCCTTACCAGAGTGCGTTTCAGAGTGTCCTGAGTCAGTAGAAAGTATTCCTGGGTGACCCAATTTTGGGTGATTTTCAGGGGTCAGGGTTAGGATATAGGATGAAAACCAGAAAAGTGGATGGTACACTCTCAATAACTCGAAAAGTGAAAGAGGTACAGGGTCGATACTTGGCCCAGAGAGTGTGTCTGAGGGGACCCACAAACGCTGCAAGTTTGGTGGGTGTGGCCCCTTTCCTTGACATAGCTGCCATTGACTGCCATTCATTTGAAAAAAAGGTACACTCTCAATAACTGCCGAACCATAAGGTGTACCGTCACCAGACTTGGTGTGTACACTCCCCCCGGGGCCCCCCACCTTCCCGTCAAGTTTGGTGGTGCTGGCCCCTCCCCTTCCTGTAGCTGCCATAGACTGCCATTCATTTTGGAAGTCTGGCTAGGATGGTCGGATTGAGCTGGGAGTTGGTTTTCCGTGCTCAGCACGTCGCCCTGAGTGCGTAGACATGCGACTTGCCATGTTTCATTGACCTTACCCTAACCCCAAAAATTGCTCCAAGTGTGGTGGAGGGCGGTCTCTAGGGGAAGCTGACCAGGGTGTGTTTTGGAGTGTCCCAAGTGGTCTGCAAGGGGTCCCGAGTAACATCACAGGTGGGAGAGGTTAAGGTCTGGATAGGGTCTGGGTCAGTCTGTAAGTGAGAATGTGTCCAGTCAATGCACATGTGCCAATCTCTGTCACGGTCTCAACCAAGGCAAAGTGAAAATTGCACTAAGTGTTTTGGTTTGAGGTGCTTGTGGGACCCTTACCAGAGTGCGTTTCAGAGTGTCCTGAGTCAGTAGAAAGTATTCCTGGGTGACCCAATTTTGGGTGATTTTCAGGGGTCAGGGTTAGGATATAGGATGAAAACCAGAAAAGTGGATGGTACACTCTCAATAACTCGAAAAGTGAAAGAGGTACAGGGTCGATACTTGGCCCAGAGAGTGTGTCTGAGGGGACCCACAAACGCTGCAAGTTTGGTGGGTGTGGCCCCTTTCCTTGACATAGCTGCCATTGACTGCCATTCATTTGAAAAAAAGGTACACTCTCAATAACTGCCGAACCATAAGGTGTACCGTCACCAGACTTGGTGTGTACACTCCCCCCGGGGCCCCCCACCTTCCCGTCAAGTTTGGTGGTGCTGGCCCCTCCCCTTCCTGTAGCTGCCATAGACTGCCATTCATTTTGGAAGTCTGGCTAGGATGGTCGGATTGAGCTGGGAGTTGGTTTTCCGTGCTCAGCACGTCGCCCTGAGTGCGTAGACATGCGACTTGCCATGTTTCATTGACCTTACCCTAACCCCAAAAATTGCTCCAAGTGTGGTGGAGGGCGGTCTCTAGGGGAAGCTGACCAGGGTGTGTTTTGGAGTGTCCCAAGTGGTCTGCAAGGGGTCCCGAGTAACGTCACAGGTGGGAGAGGTTAAGGTCTGGATAGGGTCTGGGTCAGTCTGTAAGTGAGAATGTGTCCAGTCAATGCACATGTGCCAATCTCTGTCACGGTCTCAACCAAGGCAAAGTGAAAATTGCACTAAGTGTTTTGGTTTGAGGTGCTTGTGGGACCCTTACCAGAGTGCGTTTCAGAGTGTCCTGAGTCAGTAGAAAGTATTCCTGGGTGACCCAATTTTGGGTGATTTTCAGGGGTCAGGGTTAGGATATAGGATGAAAACCAGAAAAGTGGATGGTACACTCTCAATAACTCGAAAAGTGAAAGAGGTACAGGGTCGATACTTGGCCCAGAGAGTGTGTCTGAGGGGACCCACAAACGCTGCAAGTTTGGTGGGTGTGGCCCCTTTCCTTGACATAGCTGCCATTGACTGCCATTCATTTGAAAAAAAGGTACACTCTCAATAACTGCCGAACCATAAGGTGTACCGTCACCAGACTTGGTGTGTACACTCCCCCCGGGGCCCCCCACCTTCCCGTCAAGTTTGGTGGTGCTGGCCCCTCCCCTTCCTGTAGCTGCCATAGACTGCCATTCATTTTGGAAGTCTGGCTAGGATGGTCGGATTGAGCTGGGAGTTGGTTTTCCGTGCTCAGCACGTCGCCCTGAGTGCGTAGACATGCGACTTGCCATGTTTCATTGACCTTACCCTAACCCCAAAAATTGCTCCAAGTGTGGTGGAGGGCGGTCTCTAGGGGAAGCTGACCAGGGTGTGTTTTGGAGTGTCCCAAGTGGTCTGCAAGGGGTCCCGAGTAACGTCACAGGTGGGAGAGGTTAAGGTCTGGATAGGGTCTGGGTCAGTCTGTAAGTGAGAATGTGTCCAGTCAATGCACATGTGCCAATCTCTGTCACGGTCTCAACCAAGGCAAAGTGAAAATTGCACTGTGTTTTGGTTTGAGGTGCTTGTGGGACCCTTACCAGAGTGCGTTTCAGAGTGTCCTGAGTCAGTAGAAAGTATTCCTGGGTGACCCAATTTTGGGTGATTTTCAGGGGTCAGGGTTAGGATATAGGATGAAAACCAGAAAAGTGGATGGTACACTCTCAATAACTCGAAAAGTGAAAGAGGTACAGGGTCGATACTTGGCCCAGAGAGTGTGTCTGAGGGGACCCACAAACGCTGCAAGTTTGGTGGGTGTGGCCCCTTTCCTTGACATAGCTGCCATTGACTGCCATTCATTTGAAAAAAAGGTACACTCTCAATAACTGCCGAACCATAAGGTGTACCGTCACCAGACTTGGTGTGTACACTCCCCCCGGGGCCCCCCACCTTCCCGTCAAGTTTGGTGGTGCTGGCCCCTCCCCTTCCTGTAGCTGCCATAGACTGCCATTCATTTTGGAAGTCTGGCTAGGATGGTCGGATTGAGCTGGGAGTTGGTTTTCCGTGCTCAGCACGTCGCCCTGAGTGCGTAGACATGCGACTTGCCATGTTTCATTGACCTTACCCTAACCCCAAAAATTGCTCCAAGTGTGGTGGAGGGCGGTCTCTAGGGGAAGCTGACCAGGGTGTGTTTTGGAGTGTCCCAAGTGGTCTGCAAGGGGTCCCGAGTAACATCACAGGTGGGAGAGGTTAAGGTCTGGATAGGGTCTGGGTCAGTCTGTAAGTGAGAATGTGTCCAGTCAATGCACATGTGCCAATCTCTGTCACGGTCTCAACCAAGGCAAAGTGAAAATTGCACTAAGTGTTTTGGTTTGAGGTGCTTGTGGGACCCTTACCAGAGTGCGTTTCAGAGTGTCCTGAGTCAGTAGAAAGTATTCCTGGGTGACCCAATTTTGGGTGATTTTCAGGGGTCAGGGTTAGGATATAGGATGAAAACCAGAAAAGTGGATGGTACACTCTCAATAACTCGAAAAGTGAAAGAGGTACAGGGTCGATACTTGGCCCAGAGAGTGTGTCTGAGGGGACCCACAAACGCTGCAAGTTTGGTGGGTGTGGCCCCTTTCCTTGACATAGCTGCCATTGACTGCCATTCATTTGAAAAAAAGGTACACTCTCAATAACTGCCGAACCATAAGGTGTACCGTCACCAGACTTGGTGTGTACACTCCCCCCGGGGCCCCCCACCTTCCCGTCAAGTTTGGTGGTGCTGGCCCCTCCCCTTCCTGTAGCTGCCATAGACTGCCATTCATTTTGGAAGTCTGGCTAGGATGGTCGGATTGAGCTGGGAGTTGGTTTTCCGTGCTCAGCACGTCGCCCTGAGTGCGTAGACATGCGACTTGCCATGTTTCATTGACCTTACCCTAACCCCAAAAATTGCTCCAAGTGTGGTGGAGGGCGGTCTCTAGGGGAAGCTGACCAGGGTGTGTTTTGGAGTGTCCCAAGTGGTCTGCAAGGGGTCCCGAGTAACGTCACAGGTGGGAGAGGTTAAGGTCTGGATAGGGTCTGGGTCAGTCTGTAAGTGAGAATGTGTCCAGTCAATGCACATGTGCCAATCTCTGTCACGGTCTCAACCAAGGCAAAGTGAAAATTGCACTAAGTGTTTTGGTTTGAGGTGCTTGTGGGACCCTTACCAGAGTGCGTTTCAGAGTGTCCTGAGTCAGTAGAAAGTATTCCTGGGTGACCCAATTTTGGGTGATTTTCAGGGGTCAGGGTTAGGATATAGGATGAAAACCAGAAAAGTGGATGGTACACTCTCAATAACTCGAAAAGTGAAAGAGGTACAGGGTCGATACTTGGCCCAGAGAGTGTGTCTGAGGGGACCCACAAACGCTGCAAGTTTGGTGGGTGTGGCCCCTTTCCTTGACATAGCTGCCATTGACTGCCATTCATTTGAAAAAAAGGTACACTCTCAATAACTGCCGAACCATAAGGTGTACCGTCACCAGACTTGGTGTGTACACTCCCCCCGGGGCCCCCCACCTTCCCGTCAAGTTTGGTGGTGCTGGCCCCTCCCCTTCCTGTAGCTGCCATAGACTGCCATTCATTTTGGAAGTCTGGCTAGGATGGTCGGATTGAGCTGGGAGTTGGTTTTCCGTGCTCAGCACGTCGCCCTGAGTGCGTAGACATGCGACTTGCCATGTTTCATTGACCTTACCCTAACCCCAAAAATTGCTCCAAGTGTGGTGGAGGGCGGTCTCTAGGGGAAGCTGACCAGGGTGTGTTTTGGAGTGTCCCAAGTGGTCTGCAAGGGGTCCCGAGTAACGTCACAGGTGGGAGAGGTTAAGGTCTGGATAGGGTCTGGGTCAGTCTGTAAGTGAGAATGTGTCCAGTCAATGCACATGTGCCAATCTCTGTCACGGTCTCAACCAAGGCAAAGTGAAAATTGCACTGTGTTTTGGTTTGAGGTGCTTGTGGGACCCTTACCAGAGTGCGTTTCAGAGTGTCCTGAGTCAGTAGAAAGTATTCCTGGGTGACCCAATTTTGGGTGATTTTCAGGGGTCAGGGTTAGGATATAGGATGAAAACCAGAAAAGTGGATGGTACACTCTCAATAACTCGAAAAGTGAAAGAGGTACAGGGTCGATACTTGGCCCAGAGAGTGTGTCTGAGGGGACCCACAAACGCTGCAAGTTTGGTGGGTGTGGCCCCTTTCCTTGACATAGCTGCCATTGACTGCCATTCATTTGAAAAAAAGGTACACTCTCAATAACTGCCGAACCATAAGGTGTACCGTCACCAGACTTGGTGTGTACACTCCCCCCGGGGCCCCCCACCTTCCCGTCAAGTTTGGTGGTGCTGGCCCCTCCCCTTCCTGTAGCTGCCATAGACTGCCATTCATTTTGGAAGTCTGGCTAGGATGGTCGGATTGAGCTGGGAGTTGGTTTTCCGTGCTCAGCACGTCGCCCTGAGTGCGTAGACATGCGACTTGCCATGTTTCATTGACCTTACCCTAACCCCAAAAATTGCTCCAAGTGTGGTGGAGGGCGGTCTCTAGGGGAAGCTGACCAGGGTGTGTTTTGGAGTGTCCCAAGTGGTCTGCAAGGGGTCCCGAGTAACATCACAGGTGGGAGAGGTTAAGGTCTGGATAGGGTCTGGGTCAGTCTGTAAGTGAGAATGTGTCCAGTCAATGCACATGTGCCAATCTCTGTCACGGTCTCAACCAAGGCAAAGTGAAAATTGCACTAAGTGTTTTGGTTTGAGGTGCTTGTGGGACCCTTACCAGAGTGCGTTTCAGAGTGTCCTGAGTCAGTAGAAAGTATTCCTGGGTGACCCAATTTTGGGTGATTTTCAGGGGTCAGGGTTAGGATATAGGATGAAAACCAGAAAAGTGGATGGTACACTCTCAATAACTCGAAAAGTGAAAGAGGTACAGGGTCGATACTTGGCCCAGAGAGTGTGTCTGAGGGGACCCACAAACGCTGCAAGTTTGGTGGGTGTGGCCCCTTTCCTTGACATAGCTGCCATTGACTGCCATTCATTTGAAAAAAAGGTACACTCTCAATAACTGCCGAACCATAAGGTGTACCGTCACCAGACTTGGTGTGTACACTCCCCCCGGGGCCCCCCACCTTCCCGTCAAGTTTGGTGGTGCTGGCCCCTCCCCTTCCTGTAGCTGCCATAGACTGCCATTCATTTTGGAAGTCTGGCTAGGATGGTCGGATTGAGCTGGGAGTTGGTTTTCCGTGCTCAGCACGTCGCCCTGAGTGCGTAGACATGCGACTTGCCATGTTTCATTGACCTTACCCTAACCCCAAAAATTGCTCCAAGTGTGGTGGAGGGCGGTCTCTAGGGGAAGCTGACCAGGGTGTGTTTTGGAGTGTCCCAAGTGGTCTGCAAGGGGTCCCGAGTAACGTCACAGGTGGGAGAGGTTAAGGTCTGGATAGGGTCTGGGTCAGTCTGTAAGTGAGAATGTGTCCAGTCAATGCACATGTGCCAATCTCTGTCACGGTCTCAACCAAGGCAAAGTGAAAATTGCACTGTGTTTTGGTTTGAGGTGCTTGTGGGACCCTTACCAGAGTGCGTTTCAGAGTGTCCTGAGTCAGTAGAAAGTATTCCTGGGTGACCCAATTTTGGGTGATTTTCAGGGGTCAGGGTTAGGATATAGGATGAAAACCAGAAAAGTGGATGGTACACTCTCAATAACTCGAAAAGTGAAAGAGGTACAGGGTCGATACTTGGCCCAGAGAGTGTGTCTGAGGGGACCCACAAACGCTGCAAGTTTGGTGGGTGTGGCCCCTTTCCTTGACATAGCTGCCATTGACTGCCATTCATTTGAAAAAAAGGTACACTCTCAATAACTGCCGAACCATAAGGTGTACCGTCACCAGACTTGGTGTGTACACTCCCCCCGGGGCCCCCCACCTTCCCGTCAAGTTTGGTGGTGCTGGCCCCTCCCCTTCCTGTAGCTGCCATAGACTGCCATTCATTTTGGAAGTCTGGCTAGGATGGTCGGATTGAGCTGGGAGTTGGTTTTCCGTGCTCAGCACGTCGCCCTGAGTGCGTAGACATGCGACTTGCCATGTTTCATTGACCTTACCCTAACCCCAAAAATTGCTCCAAGTGTGGTGGAGGGCGGTCTCTAGGGGAAGCTGACCAGGGTGTGTTTTGGAGTGTCCCAAGTGGTCTGCAAGGGGTCCCGAGTAACGTCACAGGTGGGAGAGGTTAAGGTCTGGATAGGGTCTGGGTCAGTCTGTAAGTGAGAATGTGTCCAGTCAATGCACATGTGCCAATCTCTGTCACGGTCTCAACCAAGGCAAAGTGAAAATTGCACTGTGTTTTGGTTTGAGGTGCTTGTGGGACCCTTACCAGAGTGCGTTTCAGAGTGTCCTGAGTCAGTAGAAAGTATTCCTGGGTGACCCAATTTTGGGTGATTTTCAGGGGTCAGGGTTAGGATATAGGATGAAAACCAGAAAAGTGGATGGTACACTCTCAATAACTCGAAAAGTGAAAGAGGTACAGGGTCGATACTTGGCCCAGAGAGTGTGTCTGAGGGGACCCACAAACGCTGCAAGTTTGGTGGGTGTGGCCCCTTTCCTTGACATAGCTGCCATTGACTGCCATTCATTTGAAAAAAAGGTACACTCTCAATAACTGCCGAACCATAAGGTGTACCGTCACCAGACTTGGTGTGTACACTCCCCCCGGGGCCCCCCACCTTCCCGTCAAGTTTGGTGGTGCTGGCCCCTCCCCTTCCTGTAGCTGCCATAGACTGCCATTCATTTTGGAAGTCTGGCTAGGATGGTCGGATTGAGCTGGGAGTTGGTTTTCCGTGCTCAGCACGTCGCCCTGAGTGCGTAGACATGCGACTTGCCATGTTTCATTGACCTTACCCTAACCCCAAAAATTGCTCCGTGTGGTGGAGGGCGGTCTCTAGGGGAAGCTGACCAGGGTGTGTTTTGGAGTGTCCCAAGTGGTCTGCAAGGGGTCCCGAGTAACATCACAGGTGGGAGAGGTTAAGGTCTGGATAGGGTCTGGGTCAGTCTGTAAGTGAGAATGTGTCCAGTCAATGCACATGTGCCAATCTCTGTCACGGTCTCAACCAAGGCAAAGTGAAAATTGCACTAAGTGTTTTGGTTTGAGGTGCTTGTGGGACCCTTACCAGAGTGCGTTTCAGAGTGTCCTGAGTCAGTAGAAAGTATTCCTGGGTGACCCAATTTTGGGTGATTTTCAGGGGTCAGGGTTAGGATATAGGATGAAAACCAGAAAAGTGGATGGTACACTCTCAATAACTCGAAAAGTGAAAGAGGTACAGGGTCGATACTTGGCCCAGAGAGTGTGTCTGAGGGGACCCACAAACGCTGCAAGTTTGGTGGGTGTGGCCCCTTTCCTTGACATAGCTGCCATTGACTGCCATTCATTTGAAAAAAAGGTACACTCTCAATAACTGCCGAACCATAAGGTGTACCGTCACCAGACTTGGTGTGTACACTCCCCCCGGGGCCCCCCACCTTCCCGTCAAGTTTGGTGGTGCTGGCCCCTCCCCTTCCTGTAGCTGCCATAGACTGCCATTCATTTTGGAAGTCTGGCTAGGATGGTCGGATTGAGCTGGGAGTTGGTTTTCCGTGCTCAGCACGTCGCCCTGAGTGCGTAGACATGCGACTTGCCATGTTTCATTGACCTTACCCTAACCCCAAAAATTGCTCCAAGTGTGGTGGAGGGCGGTCTCTAGGGGAAGCTGACCAGGGTGTGTTTTGGAGTGTCCCAAGTGGTCTGCAAGGGGTCCCGAGTAACGTCACAGGTGGGAGAGGTTAAGGTCTGGATAGGGTCTGGGTCAGTCTGTAAGTGAGAATGTGTCCAGTCAATGCACATGTGCCAATCTCTGTCACGGTCTCAACCAAGGCAAAGTGAAAATTGCACTAAGTGTTTTGGTTTGAGGTGCTTGTGGGACCCTTACCAGAGTGCGTTTCAGAGTGTCCTGAGTCAGTAGAAAGTATTCCTGGGTGACCCAATTTTGGGTGATTTTCAGGGGTCAGGGTTAGGATATAGGATGAAAACCAGAAAAGTGGATGGTACACTCTCAATAACTCGAAAAGTGAAAGAGGTACAGGGTCGATACTTGGCCCAGAGAGTGTGTCTGAGGGGACCCACAAACGCTGCAAGTTTGGTGGGTGTGGCCCCTTTCCTTGACATAGCTGCCATTGACTGCCATTCATTTGAAAAAAAGGTACACTCTCAATAACTGCCGAACCATAAGGTGTACCGTCACCAGACTTGGTGTGTACACTCCCCCCGGGGCCCCCCACCTTCCCGTCAAGTTTGGTGGTGCTGGCCCCTCCCCTTCCTGTAGCTGCCATAGACTGCCATTCATTTTGGAAGTCTGGCTAGGATGGTCGGATTGAGCTGGGAGTTGGTTTTCCGTGCTCAGCACGTCGCCCTGAGTGCGTAGACATGCGACTTGCCATGTTTCATTGACCTTACCCTAACCCCAAAAATTGCTCCAAGTGTGGTGGAGGGCGGTCTCTAGGGGAAGCTGACCAGGGTGTGTTTTGGAGTGTCCCAAGTGGTCTGCAAGGGGTCCCGAGTAACGTCACAGGTGGGAGAGGTTAAGGTCTGGATAGGGTCTGGGTCAGTCTGTAAGTGAGAATGTGTCCAGTCAATGCACATGTGCCAATCTCTGTCACGGTCTCAACCAAGGCAAAGTGAAAATTGCACTAAGTGTTTTGGTTTGAGGTGCTTGTGGGACCCTTACCAGAGTGCGTTTCAGAGTGTCCTGAGTCAGTAGAAAGTATTCCTGGGTGACCCAATTTTGGGTGATTTTCAGGGGTCAGGGTTAGGATATAGGATGAAAACCAGAAAAGTGGATGGTACACTCTCAATAACTCGAAAAGTGAAAGAGGTACAGGGTCGATACTTGGCCCAGAGAGTGTGTCTGAGGGGACCCACAAACGCTGCAAGTTTGGTGGGTGTGGCCCCTTTCCTTGACATAGCTGCCATTGACTGCCATTCATTTGAAAAAAAGGTACACTCTCAATAACTGCCGAACCATAAGGTGTACCGTCACCAGACTTGGTGTGTACACTCCCCCCGGGGCCCCCCACCTTCCCGTCAAGTTTGGTGGTGCTGGCCCCTCCCCTTCCTGTAGCTGCCATAGACTGCCATTCATTTTGGAAGTCTGGCTAGGATGGTCGGATTGAGCTGGGAGTTGGTTTTCCGTGCTCAGCACGTCGCCCTGAGTGCGTAGACATGCGACTTGCCATGTTTCATTGACCTTACCCTAACCCCAAAAATTGCTCCAAGTGTGGTGGAGGGCGGTCTCTAGGGGAAGCTGACCAGGGTGTGTTTTGGAGTGTCCCAAGTGGTCTGCAAGGGGTCCCGAGTAACGTCACAGGTGGGAGAGGTTAAGGTCTGGATAGGGTCTGGGTCAGTCTGTAAGTGAGAATGTGTCCAGTCAATGCACATGTGCCAATCTCTGTCACGGTCTCAACCAAGGCAAAGTGAAAATTGCACTAAGTGTTTTGGTTTGAGGTGCTTGTGGGACCCTTACCAGAGTGCGTTTCAGAGTGTCCTGAGTCAGTAGAAAGTATTCCTGGGTGACCCAATTTTGGGTGATTTTCAGGGGTCAGGGTTAGGATATAGGATGAAAACCAGAAAAGTGGATGGTACACTCTCAATAACTCGAAAAGTGAAAGAGGTACAGGGTCGATACTTGGCCCAGAGAGTGTGTCTGAGGGGACCCACAAACGCTGCAAGTTTGGTGGGTGTGGCCCCTTTCCTTGACATAGCTGCCATTGACTGCCATTCATTTGAAAAAAAGGTACACTCTCAATAACTGCCGAACCATAAGGTGTACCGTCACCAGACTTGGTGTGTACACTCCCCCCGGGGCCCCCCACCTTCCCGTCAAGTTTGGTGGTGCTGGCCCCTCCCCTTCCTGTAGCTGCCATAGACTGCCATTCATTTTGGAAGTCTGGCTAGGATGGTCGGATTGAGCTGGGAGTTGGTTTTCCGTGCTCAGCACGTCGCCCTGAGTGCGTAGACATGCGACTTGCCATGTTTCATTGACCTTACCCTAACCCCAAAAATTGCTCCAAGTGTGGTGGAGGGCGGTCTCTAGGGGAAGCTGACCAGGGTGTGTTTTGGAGTGTCCCAAGTGGTCTGCAAGGGGTCCCGAGTAACGTCACAGGTGGGAGAGGTTAAGGTCTGGATAGGGTCTGGGTCAGTCTGTAAGTGAGAATGTGTCCAGTCAATGCACATGTGCCAATCTCTGTCACGGTCTCAACCAAGGCAAAGTGAAAATTGCACTAAGTGTTTTGGTTTGAGGTGCTTGTGGGACCCTTACCAGAGTGCGTTTCAGAGTGTCCTGAGTCAGTAGAAAGTATTCCTGGGTGACCCAATTTTGGGTGATTTTCAGGGGTCAGGGTTAGGATATAGGATGAAAACCAGAAAAGTGGATGGTACACTCTCAATAACTCGAAAAGTGAAAGAGGTACAGGGTCGATACTTGGCCCAGAGAGTGTGTCTGAGGGGACCCACAAACGCTGCAAGTTTGGTGGGTGTGGCCCCTTTCCTTGACATAGCTGCCATTGACTGCCATTCATTTGAAAAAAAGGTACACTCTCAATAACTGCCGAACCATAAGGTGTACCGTCACCAGACTTGGTGTGTACACTCCCCCCGGGGCCCCCCACCTTCCCGTCAAGTTTGGTGGTGCTGGCCCCTCCCCTTCCTGTAGCTGCCATAGACTGCCATTCATTTTGGAAGTCTGGCTAGGATGGTCGGATTGAGCTGGGAGTTGGTTTTCCGTGCTCAGCACGTCGCCCTGAGTGCGTAGACATGCGACTTGCCATGTTTCATTGACCTTACCCTAACCCCAAAAATTGCTCCAAGTGTGGTGGAGGGCGGTCTCTAGGGGAAGCTGACCAGGGTGTGTTTTGGAGTGTCCCAAGTGGTCTGCAAGGGGTCCCGAGTAACATCACAGGTGGGAGAGGTTAAGGTCTGGATAGGGTCTGGGTCAGTCTGTAAGTGAGAATGTGTCCAGTCAATGCACATGTGCCAATCTCTGTCACGGTCTCAACCAAGGCAAAGTGAAAATTGCACTAAGTGTTTTGGTTTGAGGTGCTTGTGGGACCCTTACCAGAGTGCGTTTCAGAGTGTCCTGAGTCAGTAGAAAGTATTCCTGGGTGACCCAATTTTGGGTGATTTTCAGGGGTCAGGGTTAGGATATAGGATGAAAACCAGAAAAGTGGATGGTACACTCTCAATAACTCGAAAAGTGAAAGAGGTACAGGGTCGATACTTGGCCCAGAGAGTGTGTCTGAGGGGACCCACAAACGCTGCAAGTTTGGTGGGTGTGGCCCCTTTCCTTGACATAGCTGCCATTGACTGCCATTCATTTGAAAAAAAGGTACACTCTCAATAACTGCCGAACCATAAGGTGTACCGTCACCAGACTTGGTGTGTACACTCCCCCCGGGGCCCCCCACCTTCCCGTCAAGTTTGGTGGTGCTGGCCCCTCCCCTTCCTGTAGCTGCCATAGACTGCCATTCATTTTGGAAGTCTGGCTAGGATGGTCGGATTGAGCTGGGAGTTGGTTTTCCGTGCTCAGCACGTCGCCCTGAGTGCGTAGACATGCGACTTGCCATGTTTCATTGACCTTACCCTAACCCCAAAAATTGCTCCAAGTGTGGTGGAGGGCGGTCTCTAGGGGAAGCTGACCAGGGTGTGTTTTGGAGTGTCCCAAGTGGTCTGCAAGGGGTCCCGAGTAACGTCACAGGTGGGAGAGGTTAAGGTCTGGATAGGGTCTGGGTCAGTCTGTAAGTGAGAATGTGTCCAGTCAATGCACATGTGCCAATCTCTGTCACGGTCTCAACCAAGGCAAAGTGAAAATTGCACTAAGTGTTTTGGTTTGAGGTGCTTGTGGGACCCTTACCAGAGTGCGTTTCAGAGTGTCCTGAGTCAGTAGAAAGTATTCCTGGGTGACCCAATTTTGGGTGATTTTCAGGGGTCAGGGTTAGGATATAGGATGAAAACCAGAAAAGTGGATGGTACACTCTCAATAACTCGAAAAGTGAAAGAGGTACAGGGTCGATACTTGGCCCAGAGAGTGTGTCTGAGGGGACCCACAAACGCTGCAAGTTTGGTGGGTGTGGCCCCTTTCCTTGACATAGCTGCCATTGACTGCCATTCATTTGAAAAAAAGGTACACTCTCAATAACTGCCGAACCATAAGGTGTACCGTCACCAGACTTGGTGTGTACACTCCCCCCGGGGCCCCCCACCTTCCCGTCAAGTTTGGTGGTGCTGGCCCCTCCCCTTCCTGTAGCTGCCATAGACTGCCATTCATTTTGGAAGTCTGGCTAGGATGGTCGGATTGAGCTGGGAGTTGGTTTTCCGTGCTCAGCACGTCGCCCTGAGTGCGTAGACATGCGACTTGCCATGTTTCATTGACCTTACCCTAACCCCAAAAATTGCTCCAAGTGTGGTGGAGGGCGGTCTCTAGGGGAAGCTGACCAGGGTGTGTTTTGGAGTGTCCCAAGTGGTCTGCAAGGGGTCCCGAGTAACATCACAGGTGGGAGAGGTTAAGGTCTGGATAGGGTCTGGGTCAGTCTGTAAGTGAGAATGTGTCCAGTCAATGCACATGTGCCAATCTCTGTCACGGTCTCAACCAAGGCAAAGTGAAAATTGCACTAAGTGTTTTGGTTTGAGGTGCTTGTGGGACCCTTACCAGAGTGCGTTTCAGAGTGTCCTGAGTCAGTAGAAAGTATTCCTGGGTGACCCAATTTTGGGTGATTTTCAGGGGTCAGGGTTAGGATATAGGATGAAAACCAGAAAAGTGGATGGTACACTCTCAATAACTCGAAAAGTGAAAGAGGTACAGGGTCGATACTTGGCCCAGAGAGTGTGTCTGAGGGGACCCACAAACGCTGCAAGTTTGGTGGGTGTGGCCCCTTTCCTTGACATAGCTGCCATTGACTGCCATTCATTTGAAAAAAAGGTACACTCTCAATAACTGCCGAACCATAAGGTGTACCGTCACCAGACTTGGTGTGTACACTCCCCCCGGGGCCCCCCACCTTCCCGTCAAGTTTGGTGGTGCTGGCCCCTCCCCTTCCTGTAGCTGCCATAGACTGCCATTCATTTTGGAAGTCTGGCTAGGATGGTCGGATTGAGCTGGGAGTTGGTTTTCCGTGCTCAGCACGTCGCCCTGAGTGCGTAGACATGCGACTTGCCATGTTTCATTGACCTTACCCTAACCCCAAAAATTGCTCCAAGTGTGGTGGAGGGCGGTCTCTAGGGGAAGCTGACCAGGGTGTGTTTTGGAGTGTCCCAAGTGGTCTGCAAGGGGTCCCGAGTAACGTCACAGGTGGGAGAGGTTAAGGTCTGGATAGGGTCTGGGTCAGTCTGTAAGTGAGAATGTGTCCAGTCAATGCACATGTGCCAATCTCTGTCACGGTCTCAACCAAGGCAAAGTGAAAATTGCACTAAGTGTTTTGGTTTGAGGTGCTTGTGGGACCCTTACCAGAGTGCGTTTCAGAGTGTCCTGAGTCAGTAGAAAGTATTCCTGGGTGACCCAATTTTGGGTGATTTTCAGGGGTCAGGGTTAGGATATAGGATGAAAACCAGAAAAGTGGATGGTACACTCTCAATAACTCGAAAAGTGAAAGAGGTACAGGGTCGATACTTGGCCCAGAGAGTGTGTCTGAGGGGACCCACAAACGCTGCAAGTTTGGTGGGTGTGGCCCCTTTCCTTGACATAGCTGCCATTGACTGCCATTCATTTGAAAAAAAGGTACACTCTCAATAACTGCCGAACCATAAGGTGTACCGTCACCAGACTTGGTGTGTACACTCCCCCCGGGGCCCCCCACCTTCCCGTCAAGTTTGGTGGTGCTGGCCCCTCCCCTTCCTGTAGCTGCCATAGACTGCCATTCATTTTGGAAGTCTGGCTAGGATGGTCGGATTGAGCTGGGAGTTGGTTTTCCGTGCTCAGCACGTCGCCCTGAGTGCGTAGACATGCGACTTGCCATGTTTCATTGACCTTACCCTAACCCCAAAAATTGCTCCAAGTGTGGTGGAGGGCGGTCTCTAGGGGAAGCTGACCAGGGTGTGTTTTGGAGTGTCCCAAGTGGTCTGCAAGGGGTCCCGAGTAACGTCACAGGTGGGAGAGGTTAAGGTCTGGATAGGGTCTGGGTCAGTCTGTAAGTGAGAATGTGTCCAGTCAATGCACATGTGCCAATCTCTGTCACGGTCTCAACCAAGGCAAAGTGAAAATTGCACTAAGTGTTTTGGTTTGAGGTGCTTGTGGGACCCTTACCAGAGTGCGTTTCAGAGTGTCCTGAGTCAGTAGAAAGTATTCCTGGGTGACCCAATTTTGGGTGATTTTCAGGGGTCAGGGTTAGGATATAGGATGAAAACCAGAAAAGTGGATGGTACACTCTCAATAACTCGAAAAGTGAAAGAGGTACAGGGTCGATACTTGGCCCAGAGAGTGTGTCTGAGGGGACCCACAAACGCTGCAAGTTTGGTGGGTGTGGCCCCTTTCCTTGACATAGCTGCCATTGACTGCCATTCATTTGAAAAAAAGGTACACTCTCAATAACTGCCGAACCATAAGGTGTACCGTCACCAGACTTGGTGTGTACACTCCCCCCGGGGCCCCCCACCTTCCCGTCAAGTTTGGTGGTGCTGGCCCCTCCCCTTCCTGTAGCTGCCATAGACTGCCATTCATTTTGGAAGTCTGGCTAGGATGGTCGGATTGAGCTGGGAGTTGGTTTTCCGTGCTCAGCACGTCGCCCTGAGTGCGTAGACATGCGACTTGCCATGTTTCATTGACCTTACCCTAACCCCAAAAATTGCTCCAAGTGTGGTGGAGGGCGGTCTCTAGGGGAAGCTGACCAGGGTGTGTTTTGGAGTGTCCCAAGTGGTCTGCAAGGGGTCCCGAGTAACGTCACAGGTGGGAGAGGTTAAGGTCTGGATAGGGTCTGGGTCAGTCTGTAAGTGAGAATGTGTCCAGTCAATGCACATGTGCCAATCTCTGTCACGGTCTCAACCAAGGCAAAGTGAAAATTGCACTAAGTGTTTTGGTTTGAGGTGCTTGTGGGACCCTTACCAGAGTGCGTTTCAGAGTGTCCTGAGTCAGTAGAAAGTATTCCTGGGTGACCCAATTTTGGGTGATTTTCAGGGGTCAGGGTTAGGATATAGGATGAAAACCAGAAAAGTGGATGGTACACTCTCAATAACTCGAAAAGTGAAAGAGGTACAGGGTCGATACTTGGCCCAGAGAGTGTGTCTGAGGGGACCCACAAACGCTGCAAGTTTGGTGGGTGTGGCCCCTTTCCTTGACATAGCTGCCATTGACTGCCATTCATTTGAAAAAAAGGTACACTCTCAATAACTGCCGAACCATAAGGTGTACCGTCACCAGACTTGGTGTGTACACTCCCCCCGGGGCCCCCCACCTTCCCGTCAAGTTTGGTGGTGCTGGCCCCTCCCCTTCCTGTAGCTGCCATAGACTGCCATTCATTTTGGAAGTCTGGCTAGGATGGTCGGATTGAGCTGGGAGTTGGTTTTCCGTGCTCAGCACGTCGCCCTGAGTGCGTAGACATGCGACTTGCCATGTTTCATTGACCTTACCCTAACCCCAAAAATTGCTCCAAGTGTGGTGGAGGGCGGTCTCTAGGGGAAGCTGACCAGGGTGTGTTTTGGAGTGTCCCAAGTGGTCTGCAAGGGGTCCCGAGTAACGTCACAGGTGGGAGAGGTTAAGGTCTGGATAGGGTCTGGGTCAGTCTGTAAGTGAGAATGTGTCCAGTCAATGCACATGTGCCAATCTCTGTCACGGTCTCAACCAAGGCAAAGTGAAAATTGCACTGTGTTTTGGTTTGAGGTGCTTGTGGGACCCTTACCAGAGTGCGTTTCAGAGTGTCCTGAGTCAGTAGAAAGTATTCCTGGGTGACCCAATTTTGGGTGATTTTCAGGGGTCAGGGTTAGGATATAGGATGAAAACCAGAAAAGTGGATGGTACACTCTCAATAACTCGAAAAGTGAAAGAGGTACAGGGTCGATACTTGGCCCAGAGAGTGTGTCTGAGGGGACCCACAAACGCTGCAAGTTTGGTGGGTGTGGCCCCTTTCCTTGACATAGCTGCCATTGACTGCCATTCATTTGAAAAAAAGGTACACTCTCAATAACTGCCGAACCATAAGGTGTACCGTCACCAGACTTGGTGTGTACACTCCCCCCGGGGCCCCCCACCTTCCCGTCAAGTTTGGTGGTGCTGGCCCCTCCCCTTCCTGTAGCTGCCATAGACTGCCATTCATTTTGGAAGTCTGGCTAGGATGGTCGGATTGAGCTGGGAGTTGGTTTTCCGTGCTCAGCACGTCGCCCTGAGTGCGTAGACATGCGACTTGCCATGTTTCATTGACCTTACCCTAACCCCAAAAATTGCTCCAAGTGTGGTGGAGGGCGGTCTCTAGGGGAAGCTGACCAGGGTGTGTTTTGGAGTGTCCCAAGTGGTCTGCAAGGGGTCCCGAGTAACGTCACAGGTGGGAGAGGTTAAGGTCTGGATAGGGTCTGGGTCAGTCTGTAAGTGAGAATGTGTCCAGTCAATGCACATGTGCCAATCTCTGTCACGGTCTCAACCAAGGCAAAGTGAAAATTGCACTAAGTGTTTTGGTTTGAGGTGCTTGTGGGACCCTTACCAGAGTGCGTTTCAGAGTGTCCTGAGTCAGTAGAAAGTATTCCTGGGTGACCCAATTTTGGGTGATTTTCAGGGGTCAGGGTTAGGATATAGGATGAAAACCAGAAAAGTGGATGGTACACTCTCAATAACTCGAAAAGTGAAAGAGGTACAGGGTCGATACTTGGCCCAGAGAGTGTGTCTGAGGGGACCCACAAACGCTGCAAGTTTGGTGGGTGTGGCCCCTTTCCTTGACATAGCTGCCATTGACTGCCATTCATTTGAAAAAAAGGTACACTCTCAATAACTGCCGAACCATAAGGTGTACCGTCACCAGACTTGGTGTGTACACTCCCCCCGGGGCCCCCCACCTTCCCGTCAAGTTTGGTGGTGCTGGCCCCTCCCCTTCCTGTAGCTGCCATAGACTGCCATTCATTTTGGAAGTCTGGCTAGGATGGTCGGATTGAGCTGGGAGTTGGTTTTCCGTGCTCAGCACGTCGCCCTGAGTGCGTAGACATGCGACTTGCCATGTTTCATTGACCTTACCCTAACCCCAAAAATTGCTCCAAGTGTGGTGGAGGGCGGTCTCTAGGGGAAGCTGACCAGGGTGTGTTTTGGAGTGTCCCAAGTGGTCTGCAAGGGGTCCCGAGTAACGTCACAGGTGGGAGAGGTTAAGGTCTGGATAGGGTCTGGGTCAGTCTGTAAGTGAGAATGTGTCCAGTCAATGCACATGTGCCAATCTCTGTCACGGTCTCAACCAAGGCAAAGTGAAAATTGCACTAAGTGTTTTGGTTTGAGGTGCTTGTGGGACCCTTACCAGAGTGCGTTTCAGAGTGTCCTGAGTCAGTAGAAAGTATTCCTGGGTGACCCAATTTTGGGTGATTTTCAGGGGTCAGGGTTAGGATATAGGATGAAAACCAGAAAAGTGGATGGTACACTCTCAATAACTCGAAAAGTGAAAGAGGTACAGGGTCGATACTTGGCCCAGAGAGTGTGTCTGAGGGGACCCACAAACGCTGCAAGTTTGGTGGGTGTGGCCCCTTTCCTTGACATAGCTGCCATTGACTGCCATTCATTTGAAAAAAAGGTACACTCTCAATAACTGCCGAACCATAAGGTGTACCGTCACCAGACTTGGTGTGTACACTCCCCCCGGGGCCCCCCACCTTCCCGTCAAGTTTGGTGGTGCTGGCCCCTCCCCTTCCTGTAGCTGCCATAGACTGCCATTCATTTTGGAAGTCTGGCTAGGATGGTCGGATTGAGCTGGGAGTTGGTTTTCCGTGCTCAGCACGTCGCCCTGAGTGCGTAGACATGCGACTTGCCATGTTTCATTGACCTTACCCTAACCCCAAAAATTGCTCCAAGTGTGGTGGAGGGCGGTCTCTAGGGGAAGCTGACCAGGGTGTGTTTTGGAGTGTCCCAAGTGGTCTGCAAGGGGTCCCGAGTAACGTCACAGGTGGGAGAGGTTAAGGTCTGGATAGGGTCTGGGTCAGTCTGTAAGTGAGAATGTGTCCAGTCAATGCACATGTGCCAATCTCTGTCACGGTCTCAACCAAGGCAAAGTGAAAATTGCACTAAGTGTTTTGGTTTGAGGTGCTTGTGGGACCCTTACCAGAGTGCGTTTCAGAGTGTCCTGAGTCAGTAGAAAGTATTCCTGGGTGACCCAATTTTGGGTGATTTTCAGGGGTCAGGGTTAGGATATAGGATGAAAACCAGAAAAGTGGATGGTACACTCTCAATAACTCGAAAAGTGAAAGAGGTACAGGGTCGATACTTGGCCCAGAGAGTGTGTCTGAGGGGACCCACAAACGCTGCAAGTTTGGTGGGTGTGGCCCCTTTCCTTGACATAGCTGCCATTGACTGCCATTCATTTGAAAAAAAGGTACACTCTCAATAACTGCCGAACCATAAGGTGTACCGTCACCAGACTTGGTGTGTACACTCCCCCCGGGGCCCCCCACCTTCCCGTCAAGTTTGGTGGTGCTGGCCCCTCCCCTTCCTGTAGCTGCCATAGACTGCCATTCATTTTGGAAGTCTGGCTAGGATGGTCGGATTGAGCTGGGAGTTGGTTTTCCGTGCTCAGCACGTCGCCCTGAGTGCGTAGACATGCGACTTGCCATGTTTCATTGACCTTACCCTAACCCCAAAAATTGCTCCAAGTGTGGTGGAGGGCGGTCTCTAGGGGAAGCTGACCAGGGTGTGTTTTGGAGTGTCCCAAGTGGTCTGCAAGGGGTCCCGAGTAACGTCACAGGTGGGAGAGGTTAAGGTCTGGATAGGGTCTGGGTCAGTCTGTAAGTGAGAATGTGTCCAGTCAATGCACATGTGCCAATCTCTGTCACGGTCTCAACCAAGGCAAAGTGAAAATTGCACTAAGTGTTTTGGTTTGAGGTGCTTGTGGGACCCTTACCAGAGTGCGTTTCAGAGTGTCCTGAGTCAGTAGAAAGTATTCCTGGGTGACCCAATTTTGGGTGATTTTCAGGGGTCAGGGTTAGGATATAGGATGAAAACCAGAAAAGTGGATGGTACACTCTCAATAACTCGAAAAGTGAAAGAGGTACAGGGTCGATACTTGGCCCAGAGAGTGTGTCTGAGGGGACCCACAAACGCTGCAAGTTTGGTGGGTGTGGCCCCTTTCCTTGACATAGCTGCCATTGACTGCCATTCATTTGAAAAAAAGGTACACTCTCAATAACTGCCGAACCATAAGGTGTACCGTCACCAGACTTGGTGTGTACACTCCCCCCGGGGCCCCCCACCTTCCCGTCAAGTTTGGTGGTGCTGGCCCCTCCCCTTCCTGTAGCTGCCATAGACTGCCATTCATTTTGGAAGTCTGGCTAGGATGGTCGGATTGAGCTGGGAGTTGGTTTTCCGTGCTCAGCACGTCGCCCTGAGTGCGTAGACATGCGACTTGCCATGTTTCATTGACCTTACCCTAACCCCAAAAATTGCTCCAAGTGTGGTGGAGGGCGGTCTCTAGGGGAAGCTGACCAGGGTGTGTTTTGGAGTGTCCCAAGTGGTCTGCAAGGGGTCCCGAGTAACGTCACAGGTGGGAGAGGTTAAGGTCTGGATAGGGTCTGGGTCAGTCTGTAAGTGAGAATGTGTCCAGTCAATGCACATGTGCCAATCTCTGTCACGGTCTCAACCAAGGCAAAGTGAAAATTGCACTGTGTTTTGGTTTGAGGTGCTTGTGGGACCCTTACCAGAGTGCGTTTCAGAGTGTCCTGAGTCAGTAGAAAGTATTCCTGGGTGACCCAATTTTGGGTGATTTTCAGGGGTCAGGGTTAGGATATAGGATGAAAACCAGAAAAGTGGATGGTACACTCTCAATAACTCGAAAAGTGAAAGAGGTACAGGGTCGATACTTGGCCCAGAGAGTGTGTCTGAGGGGACCCACAAACGCTGCAAGTTTGGTGGGTGTGGCCCCTTTCCTTGACATAGCTGCCATTGACTGCCATTCATTTGAAAAAAAGGTACACTCTCAATAACTGCCGAACCATAAGGTGTACCGTCACCAGACTTGGTGTGTACACTCCCCCCGGGGCCCCCCACCTTCCCGTCAAGTTTGGTGGTGCTGGCCCCTCCCCTTCCTGTAGCTGCCATAGACTGCCATTCATTTTGGAAGTCTGGCTAGGATGGTCGGATTGAGCTGGGAGTTGGTTTTCCGTGCTCAGCACGTCGCCCTGAGTGCGTAGACATGCGACTTGCCATGTTTCATTGACCTTACCCTAACCCCAAAAATTGCTCCAAGTGTGGTGGAGGGCGGTCTCTAGGGGAAGCTGACCAGGGTGTGTTTTGGAGTGTCCCAAGTGGTCTGCAAGGGGTCCCGAGTAACGTCACAGGTGGGAGAGGTTAAGGTCTGGATAGGGTCTGGGTCAGTCTGTAAGTGAGAATGTGTCCAGTCAATGCACATGTGCCAATCTCTGTCACGGTCTCAACCAAGGCAAAGTGAAAATTGCACTAAGTGTTTTGGTTTGAGGTGCTTGTGGGACCCTTACCAGAGTGCGTTTCAGAGTGTCCTGAGTCAGTAGAAAGTATTCCTGGGTGACCCAATTTTGGGTGATTTTCAGGGGTCAGGGTTAGGATATAGGATGAAAACCAGAAAAGTGGATGGTACACTCTCAATAACTCGAAAAGTGAAAGAGGTACAGGGTCGATACTTGGCCCAGAGAGTGTGTCTGAGGGGACCCACAAACGCTGCAAGTTTGGTGGGTGTGGCCCCTTTCCTTGACATAGCTGCCATTGACTGCCATTCATTTGAAAAAAAGGTACACTCTCAATAACTGCCGAACCATAAGGTGTACCGTCACCAGACTTGGTGTGTACACTCCCCCCGGGGCCCCCCACCTTCCCGTCAAGTTTGGTGGTGCTGGCCCCTCCCCTTCCTGTAGCTGCCATAGACTGCCATTCATTTTGGAAGTCTGGCTAGGATGGTCGGATTGAGCTGGGAGTTGGTTTTCCGTGCTCAGCACGTCGCCCTGAGTGCGTAGACATGCGACTTGCCATGTTTCATTGACCTTACCCTAACCCCAAAAATTGCTCCAAGTGTGGTGGAGGGCGGTCTCTAGGGGAAGCTGACCAGGGTGTGTTTTGGAGTGTCCCAAGTGGTCTGCAAGGGGTCCCGAGTAACATCACAGGTGGGAGAGGTTAAGGTCTGGATAGGGTCTGGGTCAGTCTGTAAGTGAGAATGTGTCCAGTCAATGCACATGTGCCAATCTCTGTCACGGTCTCAACCAAGGCAAAGTGAAAATTGCACTAAGTGTTTTGGTTTGAGGTGCTTGTGGGACCCTTACCAGAGTGCGTTTCAGAGTGTCCTGAGTCAGTAGAAAGTATTCCTGGGTGACCCAATTTTGGGTGATTTTCAGGGGTCAGGGTTAGGATATAGGATGAAAACCAGAAAAGTGGATGGTACACTCTCAATAACTCGAAAAGTGAAAGAGGTACAGGGTCGATACTTGGCCCAGAGAGTGTGTCTGAGGGGACCCACAAACGCTGCAAGTTTGGTGGGTGTGGCCCCTTTCCTTGACATAGCTGCCATTGACTGCCATTCATTTGAAAAAAAGGTACACTCTCAATAACTGCCGAACCATAAGGTGTACCGTCACCAGACTTGGTGTGTACACTCCCCCCGGGGCCCCCCACCTTCCCGTCAAGTTTGGTGGTGCTGGCCCCTCCCCTTCCTGTAGCTGCCATAGACTGCCATTCATTTTGGAAGTCTGGCTAGGATGGTCGGATTGAGCTGGGAGTTGGTTTTCCGTGCTCAGCACGTCGCCCTGAGTGCGTAGACATGCGACTTGCCATGTTTCATTGACCTTACCCTAACCCCAAAAATTGCTCCAAGTGTGGTGGAGGGCGGTCTCTAGGGGAAGCTGACCAGGGTGTGTTTTGGAGTGTCCCAAGTGGTCTGCAAGGGGTCCCGAGTAACGTCACAGGTGGGAGAGGTTAAGGTCTGGATAGGGTCTGGGTCAGTCTGTAAGTGAGAATGTGTCCAGTCAATGCACATGTGCCAATCTCTGTCACGGTCTCAACCAAGGCAAAGTGAAAATTGCACTAAGTGTTTTGGTTTGAGGTGCTTGTGGGACCCTTACCAGAGTGCGTTTCAGAGTGTCCTGAGTCAGTAGAAAGTATTCCTGGGTGACCCAATTTTGGGTGATTTTCAGGGGTCAGGGTTAGGATATAGGATGAAAACCAGAAAAGTGGATGGTACACTCTCAATAACTCGAAAAGTGAAAGAGGTACAGGGTCGATACTTGGCCCAGAGAGTGTGTCTGAGGGGACCCACAAACGCTGCAAGTTTGGTGGGTGTGGCCCCTTTCCTTGACATAGCTGCCATTGACTGCCATTCATTTGAAAAAAAGGTACACTCTCAATAACTGCCGAACCATAAGGTGTACCGTCACCAGACTTGGTGTGTACACTCCCCCCGGGGCCCCCCACCTTCCCGTCAAGTTTGGTGGTGCTGGCCCCTCCCCTTCCTGTAGCTGCCATAGACTGCCATTCATTTTGGAAGTCTGGCTAGGATGGTCGGATTGAGCTGGGAGTTGGTTTTCCGTGCTCAGCACGTCGCCCTGAGTGCGTAGACATGCGACTTGCCATGTTTCATTGACCTTACCCTAACCCCAAAAATTGCTCCAAGTGTGGTGGAGGGCGGTCTCTAGGGGAAGCTGACCAGGGTGTGTTTTGGAGTGTCCCAAGTGGTCTGCAAGGGGTCCCGAGTAACGTCACAGGTGGGAGAGGTTAAGGTCTGGATAGGGTCTGGGTCAGTCTGTAAGTGAGAATGTGTCCAGTCAATGCACATGTGCCAATCTCTGTCACGGTCTCAACCAAGGCAAAGTGAAAATTGCACTAAGTGTTTTGGTTTGAGGTGCTTGTGGGACCCTTACCAGAGTGCGTTTCAGAGTGTCCTGAGTCAGTAGAAAGTATTCCTGGGTGACCCAATTTTGGGTGATTTTCAGGGGTCAGGGTTAGGATATAGGATGAAAACCAGAAAAGTGGATGGTACACTCTCAATAACTCGAAAAGTGAAAGAGGTACAGGGTCGATACTTGGCCCAGAGAGTGTGTCTGAGGGGACCCACAAACGCTGCAAGTTTGGTGGGTGTGGCCCCTTTCCTTGACATAGCTGCCATTGACTGCCATTCATTTGAAAAAAAGGTACACTCTCAATAACTGCCGAACCATAAGGTGTACCGTCACCAGACTTGGTGTGTACACTCCCCCCGGGGCCCCCCACCTTCCCGTCAAGTTTGGTGGTGCTGGCCCCTCCCCTTCCTGTAGCTGCCATAGACTGCCATTCATTTTGGAAGTCTGGCTAGGATGGTCGGATTGAGCTGGGAGTTGGTTTTCCGTGCTCAGCACGTCGCCCTGAGTGCGTAGACATGCGACTTGCCATGTTTCATTGACCTTACCCTAACCCCAAAAATTGCTCCAAGTGTGGTGGAGGGCGGTCTCTAGGGGAAGCTGACCAGGGTGTGTTTTGGAGTGTCCCAAGTGGTCTGCAAGGGGTCCCGAGTAACGTCACAGGTGGGAGAGGTTAAGGTCTGGATAGGGTCTGGGTCAGTCTGTAAGTGAGAATGTGTCCAGTCAATGCACATGTGCCAATCTCTGTCACGGTCTCAACCAAGGCAAAGTGAAAATTGCACTAAGTGTTTTGGTTTGAGGTGCTTGTGGGACCCTTACCAGAGTGCGTTTCAGAGTGTCCTGAGTCAGTAGAAAGTATTCCTGGGTGACCCAATTTTGGGTGATTTTCAGGGGTCAGGGTTAGGATATAGGATGAAAACCAGAAAAGTGGATGGTACACTCTCAATAACTCGAAAAGTGAAAGAGGTACAGGGTCGATACTTGGCCCAGAGAGTGTGTCTGAGGGGACCCACAAACGCTGCAAGTTTGGTGGGTGTGGCCCCTTTCCTTGACATAGCTGCCATTGACTGCCATTCATTTGAAAAAAAGGTACACTCTCAATAACTGCCGAACCATAAGGTGTACCGTCACCAGACTTGGTGTGTACACTCCCCCCGGGGCCCCCCACCTTCCCGTCAAGTTTGGTGGTGCTGGCCCCTCCCCTTCCTGTAGCTGCCATAGACTGCCATTCATTTTGGAAGTCTGGCTAGGATGGTCGGATTGAGCTGGGAGTTGGTTTTCCGTGCTCAGCACGTCGCCCTGAGTGCGTAGACATGCGACTTGCCATGTTTCATTGACCTTACCCTAACCCCAAAAATTGCTCCAAGTGTGGTGGAGGGCGGTCTCTAGGGGAAGCTGACCAGGGTGTGTTTTGGAGTGTCCCAAGTGGTCTGCAAGGGGTCCCGAGTAACGTCACAGGTGGGAGAGGTTAAGGTCTGGATAGGGTCTGGGTCAGTCTGTAAGTGAGAATGTGTCCAGTCAATGCACATGTGCCAATCTCTGTCACGGTCTCAACCAAGGCAAAGTGAAAATTGCACTGTGTTTTGGTTTGAGGTGCTTGTGGGACCCTTACCAGAGTGCGTTTCAGAGTGTCCTGAGTCAGTAGAAAGTATTCCTGGGTGACCCAATTTTGGGTGATTTTCAGGGGTCAGGGTTAGGATATAGGATGAAAACCAGAAAAGTGGATGGTACACTCTCAATAACTCGAAAAGTGAAAGAGGTACAGGGTCGATACTTGGCCCAGAGAGTGTGTCTGAGGGGACCCACAAACGCTGCAAGTTTGGTGGGTGTGGCCCCTTTCCTTGACATAGCTGCCATTGACTGCCATTCATTTGAAAAAAAGGTACACTCTCAATAACTGCCGAACCATAAGGTGTACCGTCACCAGACTTGGTGTGTACACTCCCCCCGGGGCCCCCCACCTTCCCGTCAAGTTTGGTGGTGCTGGCCCCTCCCCTTCCTGTAGCTGCCATAGACTGCCATTCATTTTGGAAGTCTGGCTAGGATGGTCGGATTGAGCTGGGAGTTGGTTTTCCGTGCTCAGCACGTCGCCCTGAGTGCGTAGACATGCGACTTGCCATGTTTCATTGACCTTACCCTAACCCCAAAAATTGCTCCAAGTGTGGTGGAGGGCGGTCTCTAGGGGAAGCTGACCAGGGTGTGTTTTGGAGTGTCCCAAGTGGTCTGCAAGGGGTCCCGAGTAACATCACAGGTGGGAGAGGTTAAGGTCTGGATAGGGTCTGGGTCAGTCTGTAAGTGAGAATGTGTCCAGTCAATGCACATGTGCCAATCTCTGTCACGGTCTCAACCAAGGCAAAGTGAAAATTGCACTAAGTGTTTTGGTTTGAGGTGCTTGTGGGACCCTTACCAGAGTGCGTTTCAGAGTGTCCTGAGTCAGTAGAAAGTATTCCTGGGTGACCCAATTTTGGGTGATTTTCAGGGGTCAGGGTTAGGATATAGGATGAAAACCAGAAAAGTGGATGGTACACTCTCAATAACTCGAAAAGTGAAAGAGGTACAGGGTCGATACTTGGCCCAGAGAGTGTGTCTGAGGGGACCCACAAACGCTGCAAGTTTGGTGGGTGTGGCCCCTTTCCTTGACATAGCTGCCATTGACTGCCATTCATTTGAAAAAAAGGTACACTCTCAATAACTGCCGAACCATAAGGTGTACCGTCACCAGACTTGGTGTGTACACTCCCCCCGGGGCCCCCCACCTTCCCGTCAAGTTTGGTGGTGCTGGCCCCTCCCCTTCCTGTAGCTGCCATAGACTGCCATTCATTTTGGAAGTCTGGCTAGGATGGTCGGATTGAGCTGGGAGTTGGTTTTCCGTGCTCAGCACGTCGCCCTGAGTGCGTAGACATGCGACTTGCCATGTTTCATTGACCTTACCCTAACCCCAAAAATTGCTCCAAGTGTGGTGGAGGGCGGTCTCTAGGGGAAGCTGACCAGGGTGTGTTTTGGAGTGTCCCAAGTGGTCTGCAAGGGGTCCCGAGTAACGTCACAGGTGGGAGAGGTTAAGGTCTGGATAGGGTCTGGGTCAGTCTGTAAGTGAGAATGTGTCCAGTCAATGCACATGTGCCAATCTCTGTCACGGTCTCAACCAAGGCAAAGTGAAAATTGCACTAAGTGTTTTGGTTTGAGGTGCTTGTGGGACCCTTACCAGAGTGCGTTTCAGAGTGTCCTGAGTCAGTAGAAAGTATTCCTGGGTGACCCAATTTTGGGTGATTTTCAGGGGTCAGGGTTAGGATATAGGATGAAAACCAGAAAAGTGGATGGTACACTCTCAATAACTCGAAAAGTGAAAGAGGTACAGGGTCGATACTTGGCCCAGAGAGTGTGTCTGAGGGGACCCACAAACGCTGCAAGTTTGGTGGGTGTGGCCCCTTTCCTTGACATAGCTGCCATTGACTGCCATTCATTTGAAAAAAAGGTACACTCTCAATAACTGCCGAACCATAAGGTGTACCGTCACCAGACTTGGTGTGTACACTCCCCCCGGGGCCCCCCACCTTCCCGTCAAGTTTGGTGGTGCTGGCCCCTCCCCTTCCTGTAGCTGCCATAGACTGCCATTCATTTTGGAAGTCTGGCTAGGATGGTCGGATTGAGCTGGGAGTTGGTTTTCCGTGCTCAGCACGTCGCCCTGAGTGCGTAGACATGCGACTTGCCATGTTTCATTGACCTTACCCTAACCCCAAAAATTGCTCCAAGTGTGGTGGAGGGCGGTCTCTAGGGGAAGCTGACCAGGGTGTGTTTTGGAGTGTCCCAAGTGGTCTGCAAGGGGTCCCGAGTAACGTCACAGGTGGGAGAGGTTAAGGTCTGGATAGGGTCTGGGTCAGTCTGTAAGTGAGAATGTGTCCAGTCAATGCACATGTGCCAATCTCTGTCACGGTCTCAACCAAGGCAAAGTGAAAATTGCACTGTGTTTTGGTTTGAGGTGCTTGTGGGACCCTTACCAGAGTGCGTTTCAGAGTGTCCTGAGTCAGTAGAAAGTATTCCTGGGTGACCCAATTTTGGGTGATTTTCAGGGGTCAGGGTTAGGATATAGGATGAAAACCAGAAAAGTGGATGGTACACTCTCAATAACTCGAAAAGTGAAAGAGGTACAGGGTCGATACTTGGCCCAGAGAGTGTGTCTGAGGGGACCCACAAACGCTGCAAGTTTGGTGGGTGTGGCCCCTTTCCTTGACATAGCTGCCATTGACTGCCATTCATTTGAAAAAAAGGTACACTCTCAATAACTGCCGAACCATAAGGTGTACCGTCACCAGACTTGGTGTGTACACTCCCCCCGGGGCCCCCCACCTTCCCGTCAAGTTTGGTGGTGCTGGCCCCTCCCCTTCCTGTAGCTGCCATAGACTGCCATTCATTTTGGAAGTCTGGCTAGGATGGTCGGATTGAGCTGGGAGTTGGTTTTCCGTGCTCAGCACGTCGCCCTGAGTGCGTAGACATGCGACTTGCCATGTTTCATTGACCTTACCCTAACCCCAAAAATTGCTCCAAGTGTGGTGGAGGGCGGTCTCTAGGGGAAGCTGACCAGGGTGTGTTTTGGAGTGTCCCAAGTGGTCTGCAAGGGGTCCCGAGTAACGTCACAGGTGGGAGAGGTTAAGGTCTGGATAGGGTCTGGGTCAGTCTGTAAGTGAGAATGTGTCCAGTCAATGCACATGTGCCAATCTCTGTCACGGTCTCAACCAAGGCAAAGTGAAAATTGCACTAAGTGTTTTGGTTTGAGGTGCTTGTGGGACCCTTACCAGAGTGCGTTTCAGAGTGTCCTGAGTCAGTAGAAAGTATTCCTGGGTGACCCAATTTTGGGTGATTTTCAGGGGTCAGGGTTAGGATATAGGATGAAAACCAGAAAAGTGGATGGTACACTCTCAATAACTCGAAAAGTGAAAGAGGTACAGGGTCGATACTTGGCCCAGAGAGTGTGTCTGAGGGGACCCACAAACGCTGCAAGTTTGGTGGGTGTGGCCCCTTTCCTTGACATAGCTGCCATTGACTGCCATTCATTTGAAAAAAAGGTACACTCTCAATAACTGCCGAACCATAAGGTGTACCGTCACCAGACTTGGTGTGTACACTCCCCCCGGGGCCCCCCACCTTCCCGTCAAGTTTGGTGGTGCTGGCCCCTCCCCTTCCTGTAGCTGCCATAGACTGCCATTCATTTTGGAAGTCTGGCTAGGATGGTCGGATTGAGCTGGGAGTTGGTTTTCCGTGCTCAGCACGTCGCCCTGAGTGCGTAGACATGCGACTTGCCATGTTTCATTGACCTTACCCTAACCCCAAAAATTGCTCCAAGTGTGGTGGAGGGCGGTCTCTAGGGGAAGCTGACCAGGGTGTGTTTTGGAGTGTCCCAAGTGGTCTGCAAGGGGTCCCGAGTAACGTCACAGGTGGGAGAGGTTAAGGTCTGGATAGGGTCTGGGTCAGTCTGTAAGTGAGAATGTGTCCAGTCAATGCACATGTGCCAATCTCTGTCACGGTCTCAACCAAGGCAAAGTGAAAATTGCACTGTGTTTTGGTTTGAGGTGCTTGTGGGACCCTTACCAGAGTGCGTTTCAGAGTGTCCTGAGTCAGTAGAAAGTATTCCTGGGTGACCCAATTTTGGGTGATTTTCAGGGGTCAGGGTTAGGATATAGGATGAAAACCAGAAAAGTGGATGGTACACTCTCAATAACTCGAAAAGTGAAAGAGGTACAGGGTCGATACTTGGCCCAGAGAGTGTGTCTGAGGGGACCCACAAACGCTGCAAGTTTGGTGGGTGTGGCCCCTTTCCTTGACATAGCTGCCATTGACTGCCATTCATTTGAAAAAAAGGTACACTCTCAATAACTGCCGAACCATAAGGTGTACCGTCACCAGACTTGGTGTGTACACTCCCCCCGGGGCCCCCCACCTTCCCGTCAAGTTTGGTGGTGCTGGCCCCTCCCCTTCCTGTAGCTGCCATAGACTGCCATTCATTTTGGAAGTCTGGCTAGGATGGTCGGATTGAGCTGGGAGTTGGTTTTCCGTGCTCAGCACGTCGCCCTGAGTGCGTAGACATGCGACTTGCCATGTTTCATTGACCTTACCCTAACCCCAAAAATTGCTCCAAGTGTGGTGGAGGGCGGTCTCTAGGGGAAGCTGACCAGGGTGTGTTTTGGAGTGTCCCAAGTGGTCTGCAAGGGGTCCCGAGTAACGTCACAGGTGGGAGAGGTTAAGGTCTGGATAGGGTCTGGGTCAGTCTGTAAGTGAGAATGTGTCCAGTCAATGCACATGTGCCAATCTCTGTCACGGTCTCAACCAAGGCAAAGTGAAAATTGCACTGTGTTTTGGTTTGAGGTGCTTGTGGGACCCTTACCAGAGTGCGTTTCAGAGTGTCCTGAGTCAGTAGAAAGTATTCCTGGGTGACCCAATTTTGGGTGATTTTCAGGGGTCAGGGTTAGGATATAGGATGAAAACCAGAAAAGTGGATGGTACACTCTCAATAACTCGAAAAGTGAAAGAGGTACAGGGTCGATACTTGGCCCAGAGAGTGTGTCTGAGGGGACCCACAAACGCTGCAAGTTTGGTGGGTGTGGCCCCTTTCCTTGACATAGCTGCCATTGACTGCCATTCATTTGAAAAAAAGGTACACTCTCAATAACTGCCGAACCATAAGGTGTACCGTCACCAGACTTGGTGTGTACACTCCCCCCGGGGCCCCCCACCTTCCCGTCAAGTTTGGTGGTGCTGGCCCCTCCCCTTCCTGTAGCTGCCATAGACTGCCATTCATTTTGGAAGTCTGGCTAGGATGGTCGGATTGAGCTGGGAGTTGGTTTTCCGTGCTCAGCACGTCGCCCTGAGTGCGTAGACATGCGACTTGCCATGTTTCATTGACCTTACCCTAACCCCAAAAATTGCTCCAAGTGTGGTGGAGGGCGGTCTCTAGGGGAAGCTGACCAGGGTGTGTTTTGGAGTGTCCCAAGTGGTCTGCAAGGGGTCCCGAGTAACGTCACAGGTGGGAGAGGTTAAGGTCTGGATAGGGTCTGGGTCAGTCTGTAAGTGAGAATGTGTCCAGTCAATGCACATGTGCCAATCTCTGTCACGGTCTCAACCAAGGCAAAGTGAAAATTGCACTAAGTGTTTTGGTTTGAGGTGCTTGTGGGACCCTTACCAGAGTGCGTTTCAGAGTGTCCTGAGTCAGTAGAAAGTATTCCTGGGTGACCCAATTTTGGGTGATTTTCAGGGGTCAGGGTTAGGATATAGGATGAAAACCAGAAAAGTGGATGGTACACTCTCAATAACTCGAAAAGTGAAAGAGGTACAGGGTCGATACTTGGCCCAGAGAGTGTGTCTGAGGGGACCCACAAACGCTGCAAGTTTGGTGGGTGTGGCCCCTTTCCTTGACATAGCTGCCATTGACTGCCATTCATTTGAAAAAAAGGTACACTCTCAATAACTGCCGAACCATAAGGTGTACCGTCACCAGACTTGGTGTGTACACTCCCCCCGGGGCCCCCCACCTTCCCGTCAAGTTTGGTGGTGCTGGCCCCTCCCCTTCCTGTAGCTGCCATAGACTGCCATTCATTTTGGAAGTCTGGCTAGGATGGTCGGATTGAGCTGGGAGTTGGTTTTCCGTGCTCAGCACGTCGCCCTGAGTGCGTAGACATGCGACTTGCCATGTTTCATTGACCTTACCCTAACCCCAAAAATTGCTCCAAGTGTGGTGGAGGGCGGTCTCTAGGGGAAGCTGACCAGGGTGTGTTTTGGAGTGTCCCAAGTGGTCTGCAAGGGGTCCCGAGTAACGTCACAGGTGGGAGAGGTTAAGGTCTGGATAGGGTCTGGGTCAGTCTGTAAGTGAGAATGTGTCCAGTCAATGCACATGTGCCAATCTCTGTCACGGTCTCAACCAAGGCAAAGTGAAAATTGCACTGTGTTTTGGTTTGAGGTGCTTGTGGGACCCTTACCAGAGTGCGTTTCAGAGTGTCCTGAGTCAGTAGAAAGTATTCCTGGGTGACCCAATTTTGGGTGATTTTCAGGGGTCAGGGTTAGGATATAGGATGAAAACCAGAAAAGTGGATGGTACACTCTCAATAACTCGAAAAGTGAAAGAGGTACAGGGTCGATACTTGGCCCAGAGAGTGTGTCTGAGGGGACCCACAAACGCTGCAAGTTTGGTGGGTGTGGCCCCTTTCCTTGACATAGCTGCCATTGACTGCCATTCATTTGAAAAAAAGGTACACTCTCAATAACTGCCGAACCATAAGGTGTACCGTCACCAGACTTGGTGTGTACACTCCCCCCGGGGCCCCCCACCTTCCCGTCAAGTTTGGTGGTGCTGGCCCCTCCCCTTCCTGTAGCTGCCATAGACTGCCATTCATTTTGGAAGTCTGGCTAGGATGGTCGGATTGAGCTGGGAGTTGGTTTTCCGTGCTCAGCACGTCGCCCTGAGTGCGTAGACATGCGACTTGCCATGTTTCATTGACCTTACCCTAACCCCAAAAATTGCTCCAAGTGTGGTGGAGGGCGGTCTCTAGGGGAAGCTGACCAGGGTGTGTTTTGGAGTGTCCCAAGTGGTCTGCAAGGGGTCCCGAGTAACATCACAGGTGGGAGAGGTTAAGGTCTGGATAGGGTCTGGGTCAGTCTGTAAGTGAGAATGTGTCCAGTCAATGCACATGTGCCAATCTCTGTCACGGTCTCAACCAAGGCAAAGTGAAAATTGCACTAAGTGTTTTGGTTTGAGGTGCTTGTGGGACCCTTACCAGAGTGCGTTTCAGAGTGTCCTGAGTCAGTAGAAAGTATTCCTGGGTGACCCAATTTTGGGTGATTTTCAGGGGTCAGGGTTAGGATATAGGATGAAAACCAGAAAAGTGGATGGTACACTCTCAATAACTCGAAAAGTGAAAGAGGTACAGGGTCGATACTTGGCCCAGAGAGTGTGTCTGAGGGGACCCACAAACGCTGCAAGTTTGGTGGGTGTGGCCCCTTTCCTTGACATAGCTGCCATTGACTGCCATTCATTTGAAAAAAAGGTACACTCTCAATAACTGCCGAACCATAAGGTGTACCGTCACCAGACTTGGTGTGTACACTCCCCCCGGGGCCCCCCACCTTCCCGTCAAGTTTGGTGGTGCTGGCCCCTCCCCTTCCTGTAGCTGCCATAGACTGCCATTCATTTTGGAAGTCTGGCTAGGATGGTCGGATTGAGCTGGGAGTTGGTTTTCCGTGCTCAGCACGTCGCCCTGAGTGCGTAGACATGCGACTTGCCATGTTTCATTGACCTTACCCTAACCCCAAAAATTGCTCCAAGTGTGGTGGAGGGCGGTCTCTAGGGGAAGCTGACCAGGGTGTGTTTTGGAGTGTCCCAAGTGGTCTGCAAGGGGTCCCGAGTAACGTCACAGGTGGGAGAGGTTAAGGTCTGGATAGGGTCTGGGTCAGTCTGTAAGTGAGAATGTGTCCAGTCAATGCACATGTGCCAATCTCTGTCACGGTCTCAACCAAGGCAAAGTGAAAATTGCACTGTGTTTTGGTTTGAGGTGCTTGTGGGACCCTTACCAGAGTGCGTTTCAGAGTGTCCTGAGTCAGTAGAAAGTATTCCTGGGTGACCCAATTTTGGGTGATTTTCAGGGGTCAGGGTTAGGATATAGGATGAAAACCAGAAAAGTGGATGGTACACTCTCAATAACTCGAAAAGTGAAAGAGGTACAGGGTCGATACTTGGCCCAGAGAGTGTGTCTGAGGGGACCCACAAACGCTGCAAGTTTGGTGGGTGTGGCCCCTTTCCTTGACATAGCTGCCATTGACTGCCATTCATTTGAAAAAAAGGTACACTCTCAATAACTGCCGAACCATAAGGTGTACCGTCACCAGACTTGGTGTGTACACTCCCCCCGGGGCCCCCCACCTTCCCGTCAAGTTTGGTGGTGCTGGCCCCTCCCCTTCCTGTAGCTGCCATAGACTGCCATTCATTTTGGAAGTCTGGCTAGGATGGTCGGATTGAGCTGGGAGTTGGTTTTCCGTGCTCAGCACGTCGCCCTGAGTGCGTAGACATGCGACTTGCCATGTTTCATTGACCTTACCCTAACCCCAAAAATTGCTCCAAGTGTGGTGGAGGGCGGTCTCTAGGGGAAGCTGACCAGGGTGTGTTTTGGAGTGTCCCAAGTGGTCTGCAAGGGGTCCCGAGTAACATCACAGGTGGGAGAGGTTAAGGGTTAGGGTTAGGGTTAGGGTTAGGGTTAGGGTTAGGTTTTTATAGCTGAAGCAGCCTCCCACTAGGGGAGACCGACTGCACTCTCCGCCCTGCCGTTCATCTGAGAGCCCAGGCCCTTATATACACTCGGGTTCGCCTTTGTTATATAGGTAATAAAATATTGTTCATTTACCCTCAGCGTCCCTTACTTCCTTCTAATTGGTTTTGTTCCTAATTTGGTTTATGTGCACTCTTTCTTAGGTTGCTTTCCTTCACTTAGGTTTCTGTTTCCCCTCTGTTTTGTATTTTTCGTTGCGCTCGTACCTCTAGATTCGTTTCGTTTCGTTTCCATCTAGGCATCAGAGTTCGTTACTTTTGTTTCCCTCTGGTATTTTTCTTTGACGACGTTTCGAGTTTTTTTACTCTTCTTCAGGTCCTTTTTCCTTTTCTTTAGCGACTTAATTTAGTTTTAGGCACCCCCTATTCTTTTCTGTTCTTCCTTATATGTGTTTCCCTCTGTCCTTCTCTTAGGTTTCTGGCTGTCCTTCTTTTAGGTTTGCTCCCTTTTATAAGTTTCCCTTCAACCATCTTCCTTCTTTTAGGTTTATAATTTAAATTCATTTTAGTTTTCCTTCTTTTAGGTTTGTGCTCCATATTAGGGTTAGGGATGGGAGGGGGGAGGAGGGAGGGGGGTTAGGGTTAGGGTTAGACATCGTCGGGGAGAGGAATAGGGTTAGGGCCCAGGCTCCCAGACTAATAGGCAGGAGGACCTGGCAAGGTAGGGTTTTATAGCTGAAGCAGCCTCCCACTAGGGGAGACCGACTGCACTCTCCGCCCTGCCGTTCATCTGAGAGCCCAGGCCCTTATATACACTCGGGTTCGCCTTTGTTATATAGGTAATAAAATATTGTTCATTTACCCTCAGCGTCCCTTACTTCCTTCTAATTGGTTTTGTTCCTAATTTGGTTTATGTGCACTCTTTCTTAGGTTGCTTTCCTTCACTTAGGTTTCTGTTTCCCCTCTGTTTTGTATTTTTCGTTGCGCTCGTACCTCTAGATTCGTTTCGTTTCGTTTCCATCTAGGCATCAGAGTTCGTTACTTTTGTTTCCCTCTGGTATTTTTCTTTGACGACGTTTCGAGTTTTTTTACTCTTCTTCAGGTCCTTTTTCCTTTTCTTTAGCGACTTAATTTAGTTTTAGGCACCCCCTATTCTTTTCTGTTCTTCCTTATATGTGTTTCCCTCTGTCCTTCTCTTAGGTTTCTGGCTGTCCTTCTTTTAGGTTTGCTCCCTTTTATAAGTTTCCCTTCAACCATCTTCCTTCTTTTAGGTTTATAATTTAAATTCATTTTAGTTTTCCTTCTTTTAGGTTTGTGCTCCATATTAGGGTTAGGGATGGGAGGGGGGAGGAGGGAGGGGGGTTAGGGTTAGGGTTAGACATCGTCGGGGAGAGGAATAGGGTTAGGGCCCAGGCTCCCAGACTAATAGGCAGGAGGACCTGGCAAGGTAGGGTTTTATAGCTGAAGCAGCCTCCCACTAGGGGAGACCGACTGCACTCTCCGCCCTGCCGTTCATCTGAGAGCCCAGGCCCTTATATACACTCGGGTTCGCCTTTGTTATATAGGTAATAAAATATTGTTCATTTACCCTCAGCGTCCCTTACTTCCTTCTAATTGGTTTTGTTCCTAATTTGGTTTATGTGCACTCTTTCTTAGGTTGCTTTCCTTCACTTAGGTTTCTGTTTCCCCTCTGTTTTGTATTTTTCGTTGCGCTCGTACCTCTAGATTCGTTTCGTTTCGTTTCCATCTAGGCATCAGAGTTCGTTACTTTTGTTTCCCTCTGGTATTTTTCTTTGACGACGTTTCGAGTTTTTTTACTCTTCTTCAGGTCCTTTTTCCTTTTCTTTAGCGACTTAATTTAGTTTTAGGCACCCCCTATTCTTTTCTGTTCTTCCTTATATGTGTTTCCCTCTGTCCTTCTCTTAGGTTTCTGGCTGTCCTTCTTTTAGGTTTGCTCCCTTTTATAAGTTTCCCTTCAACCATCTTCCTTCTTTTAGGTTTATAATTTAAATTCATTTTAGTTTTCCTTCTTTTAGGTTTGTGCTCCATATTAGGGTTAGGGATGGGAGGGGGGAGGAGGGAGGGGGGTTAGGGTTAGGGTTAGACATCGTCGGGGAGAGGAATAGGGTTAGGGCCCAGGCTCCCAGACTAATAGGCAGGAGGACCTGGCAAGGTAGGGTTTTATAGCTGAAGCAGCCTCCCACTAGGGGAGACCGACTGCACTCTCCGCCCTGCCGTTCATCTGAGAGCCCAGGCCCTTATATACACTCGGGTTCGCCTTTGTTATATAGGTAATAAAATATTGTTCATTTACCCTCAGCGTCCCTTACTTCCTTCTAATTGGTTTTGTTCCTAATTTGGTTTATGTGCACTCTTTCTTAGGTTGCTTTCCTTCACTTAGGTTTCTGTTTCCCCTCTGTTTTGTATTTTTCGTTGCGCTCGTACCTCTAGATTCGTTTCGTTTCGTTTCCATCTAGGCATCAGAGTTCGTTACTTTTGTTTCCCTCTGGTATTTTTCTTTGACGACGTTTCGAGTTTTTTTACTCTTCTTCAGGTCCTTTTTCCTTTTCTTTAGCGACTTAATTTAGTTTTAGGCACCCCCTATTCTTTTCTGTTCTTCCTTATATGTGTTTCCCTCTGTCCTTCTCTTAGGTTTCTGGCTGTCCTTCTTTTAGGTTTGCTCCCTTTTATAAGTTTCCCTTCAACCATCTTCCTTCTTTTAGGTTTATAATTTAAATTCATTTTAGTTTTCCTTCTTTTAGGTTTGTGCTCCATATTAGGGTTAGGGATGGGAGGGGGGAGGAGGGAGGGGGGTTAGGGTTAGGGTTAGACATCGTCGGGGAGAGGAATAGGGTTAGGGCCCAGGCTCCCAGACTAATAGGCAGGAGGACCTGGCAAGGTAGGGTTTTATAGCTGAAGCAGCCTCCCACTAGGGGAGACCGACTGCACTCTCCGCCCTGCCGTTCATCTGAGAGCCCAGGCCCTTATATACACTCGGGTTCGCCTTTGTTATATAGGTAATAAAATATTGTTCATTTACCCTCAGCGTCCCTTACTTCCTTCTAATTGGTTTTGTTCCTAATTTGGTTTATGTGCACTCTTTCTTAGGTTGCTTTCCTTCACTTAGGTTTCTGTTTCCCCTCTGTTTTGTATTTTTCGTTGCGCTCGTACCTCTAGATTCGTTTCGTTTCGTTTCCATCTAGGCATCAGAGTTCGTTACTTTTGTTTCCCTCTGGTATTTTTCTTTGACGACGTTTCGAGTTTTTTTACTCTTCTTCAGGTCCTTTTTCCTTTTCTTTAGCGACTTAATTTAGTTTTAGGCACCCCCTATTCTTTTCTGTTCTTCCTTATATGTGTTTCCCTCTGTCCTTCTCTTAGGTTTCTGGCTGTCCTTCTTTTAGGTTTGCTCCCTTTTATAAGTTTCCCTTCAACCATCTTCCTTCTTTTAGGTTTATAATTTAAATTCATTTTAGTTTTCCTTCTTTTAGGTTTGTGCTCCATATTAGGGTTAGGGATGGGAGGGGGGAGGAGGGAGGGGGGTTAGGGTTAGGGTTAGACATCGTCGGGGAGAGGAATAGGGTTAGGGCCCAGGCTCCCAGACTAATAGGCAGGAGGACCTGGCAAGGTAGGGTTTTATAGCTGAAGCAGCCTCCCACTAGGGGAGACCGACTGCACTCTCCGCCCTGCCGTTCATCTGAGAGCCCAGGCCCTTATATACACTCGGGTTCGCCTTTGTTATATAGGTAATAAAATATTGTTCATTTACCCTCAGCGTCCCTTACTTCCTTCTAATTGGTTTTGTTCCTAATTTGGTTTATGTGCACTCTTTCTTAGGTTGCTTTCCTTCACTTAGGTTTCTGTTTCCCCTCTGTTTTGTATTTTTCGTTGCGCTCGTACCTCTAGATTCGTTTCGTTTCGTTTCCATCTAGGCATCAGAGTTCGTTACTTTTGTTTCCCTCTGGTATTTTTCTTTGACGACGTTTCGAGTTTTTTTACTCTTCTTCAGGTCCTTTTTCCTTTTCTTTAGCGACTTAATTTAGTTTTAGGCACCCCCTATTCTTTTCTGTTCTTCCTTATATGTGTTTCCCTCTGTCCTTCTCTTAGGTTTCTGGCTGTCCTTCTTTTAGGTTTGCTCCCTTTTATAAGTTTCCCTTCAACCATCTTCCTTCTTTTAGGTTTATAATTTAAATTCATTTTAGTTTTCCTTCTTTTAGGTTTGTGCTCCATATTAGGGTTAGGGATGGGAGGGGGGAGGAGGGAGGGGGGTTAGGGTTAGGGTTAGACATCGTCGGGGAGAGGAATAGGGTTAGGGCCCAGGCTCCCAGACTAATAGGCAGGAGGACCTGGCAAGGTAGGGTTTTATAGCTGAAGCAGCCTCCCACTAGGGGAGACCGACTGCACTCTCCGCCCTGCCGTTCATCTGAGAGCCCAGGCCCTTATATACACTCGGGTTCGCCTTTGTTATATAGGTAATAAAATATTGTTCATTTACCCTCAGCGTCCCTTACTTCCTTCTAATTGGTTTTGTTCCTAATTTGGTTTATGTGCACTCTTTCTTAGGTTGCTTTCCTTCACTTAGGTTTCTGTTTCCCCTCTGTTTTGTATTTTTCGTTGCGCTCGTACCTCTAGATTCGTTTCGTTTCGTTTCCATCTAGGCATCAGAGTTCGTTACTTTTGTTTCCCTCTGGTATTTTTCTTTGACGACGTTTCGAGTTTTTTTACTCTTCTTCAGGTCCTTTTTCCTTTTCTTTAGCGACTTAATTTAGTTTTAGGCACCCCCTATTCTTTTCTGTTCTTCCTTATATGTGTTTCCCTCTGTCCTTCTCTTAGGTTTCTGGCTGTCCTTCTTTTAGGTTTGCTCCCTTTTATAAGTTTCCCTTCAACCATCTTCCTTCTTTTAGGTTTATAATTTAAATTCATTTTAGTTTTCCTTCTTTTAGGTTTGTGCTCCATATTAGGGTTAGGGATGGGAGGGGGGAGGAGGGAGGGGGGTTAGGGTTAGGGTTAGACATCGTCGGGGAGAGGAATAGGGTTAGGGCCCAGGCTCCCAGACTAATAGGCAGGAGGACCTGGCAAGGTAGGGTTTTATAGCTGAAGCAGCCTCCCACTAGGGGAGACCGACTGCACTCTCCGCCCTGCCGTTCATCTGAGAGCCCAGGCCCTTATATACACTCGGGTTCGCCTTTGTTATATAGGTAATAAAATATTGTTCATTTACCCTCAGCGTCCCTTACTTCCTTCTAATTGGTTTTGTTCCTAATTTGGTTTATGTGCACTCTTTCTTAGGTTGCTTTCCTTCACTTAGGTTTCTGTTTCCCCTCTGTTTTGTATTTTTCGTTGCGCTCGTACCTCTAGATTCGTTTCGTTTCGTTTCCATCTAGGCATCAGAGTTCGTTACTTTTGTTTCCCTCTGGTATTTTTCTTTGACGACGTTTCGAGTTTTTTTACTCTTCTTCAGGTCCTTTTTCCTTTTCTTTAGCGACTTAATTTAGTTTTAGGCACCCCCTATTCTTTTCTGTTCTTCCTTATATGTGTTTCCCTCTGTCCTTCTCTTAGGTTTCTGGCTGTCCTTCTTTTAGGTTTGCTCCCTTTTATAAGTTTCCCTTCAACCATCTTCCTTCTTTTAGGTTTATAATTTAAATTCATTTTAGTTTTCCTTCTTTTAGGTTTGTGCTCCATATTAGGGTTAGGGATGGGAGGGGGGAGGAGGGAGGGGGGTTAGGGTTAGGGTTAGACATCGTCGGGGAGAGGAATAGGGTTAGGGCCCAGGCTCCCAGACTAATAGGCAGGAGGACCTGGCAAGGTAGGGTTTTATAGCTGAAGCAGCCTCCCACTAGGGGAGACCGACTGCACTCTCCGCCCTGCCGTTCATCTGAGAGCCCAGGCCCTTATATACACTCGGGTTCGCCTTTGTTATATAGGTAATAAAATATTGTTCATTTACCCTCAGCGTCCCTTACTTCCTTCTAATTGGTTTTGTTCCTAATTTGGTTTATGTGCACTCTTTCTTAGGTTGCTTTCCTTCACTTAGGTTTCTGTTTCCCCTCTGTTTTGTATTTTTCGTTGCGCTCGTACCTCTAGATTCGTTTCGTTTCGTTTCCATCTAGGCATCAGAGTTCGTTACTTTTGTTTCCCTCTGGTATTTTTCTTTGACGACGTTTCGAGTTTTTTTACTCTTCTTCAGGTCCTTTTTCCTTTTCTTTAGCGACTTAATTTAGTTTTAGGCACCCCCTATTCTTTTCTGTTCTTCCTTATATGTGTTTCCCTCTGTCCTTCTCTTAGGTTTCTGGCTGTCCTTCTTTTAGGTTTGCTCCCTTTTATAAGTTTCCCTTCAACCATCTTCCTTCTTTTAGGTTTATAATTTAAATTCATTTTAGTTTTCCTTCTTTTAGGTTTGTGCTCCATATTAGGGTTAGGGATGGGAGGGGGGAGGAGGGAGGGGGGTTAGGGTTAGGGTTAGACATCGTCGGGGAGAGGAATAGGGTTAGGGCCCAGGCTCCCAGACTAATAGGCAGGAGGACCTGGCAAGGTAGGGTTTTATAGCTGAAGCAGCCTCCCACTAGGGGAGACCGACTGCACTCTCCGCCCTGCCGTTCATCTGAGAGCCCAGGCCCTTATATACACTCGGGTTCGCCTTTGTTATATAGGTAATAAAATATTGTTCATTTACCCTCAGCGTCCCTTACTTCCTTCTAATTGGTTTTGTTCCTAATTTGGTTTATGTGCACTCTTTCTTAGGTTGCTTTCCTTCACTTAGGTTTCTGTTTCCCCTCTGTTTTGTATTTTTCGTTGCGCTCGTACCTCTAGATTCGTTTCGTTTCGTTTCCATCTAGGCATCAGAGTTCGTTACTTTTGTTTCCCTCTGGTATTTTTCTTTGACGACGTTTCGAGTTTTTTTACTCTTCTTCAGGTCCTTTTTCCTTTTCTTTAGCGACTTAATTTAGTTTTAGGCACCCCCTATTCTTTTCTGTTCTTCCTTATATGTGTTTCCCTCTGTCCTTCTCTTAGGTTTCTGGCTGTCCTTCTTTTAGGTTTGCTCCCTTTTATAAGTTTCCCTTCAACCATCTTCCTTCTTTTAGGTTTATAATTTAAATTCATTTTAGTTTTCCTTCTTTTAGGTTTGTGCTCCATATTAGGGTTAGGGATGGGAGGGGGGAGGAGGGAGGGGGGTTAGGGTTAGGGTTAGACATCGTCGGGGAGAGGAATAGGGTTAGGGCCCAGGCTCCCAGACTAATAGGCAGGAGGACCTGGCAAGGTAGGGTTTTATAGCTGAAGCAGCCTCCCACTAGGGGAGACCGACTGCACTCTCCGCCCTGCCGTTCATCTGAGAGCCCAGGCCCTTATATACACTCGGGTTCGCCTTTGTTATATAGGTAATAAAATATTGTTCATTTACCCTCAGCGTCCCTTACTTCCTTCTAATTGGTTTTGTTCCTAATTTGGTTTATGTGCACTCTTTCTTAGGTTGCTTTCCTTCACTTAGGTTTCTGTTTCCCCTCTGTTTTGTATTTTTCGTTGCGCTCGTACCTCTAGATTCGTTTCGTTTCGTTTCCATCTAGGGTTAGGGTTAGGGTTAGGGTTAGGGTTAGGGTTAGGGTTAGGGTTAGGGTTAGGGTTAGGGTTAGGGTTAGGGTTTTATAGCTGAAGCAGCCTCCCACTAGGGGAGACCGACTGCACTCTCCGCCCTGCCGTTCATCTGAGAGCCCAGGCCTTTATATATACTCGGGTTCGCCTTTGTTATATAGGTAATAAATCTTTTTTCATTTACCCTCAGCGTCCCTTACTTCCTTTTAATTGGTTTTCTTCCGAATTTGGTTTATGTGCACTCTTAATTTAGGTTGCTTTCCTTCTTAGGTTTCTGTTTCCCCTCTTTGTTTTTGTTTTGGTTGCGCTTCGTACCTCTAGATTTCGTTTCATTTCGTTTCCTCTAGGCATCAGAGTTCGTTACTTTTGTTTCCCTCTGGCATTTTTCTTCCTTTGACGACGTTTCGAGTTTTTTTACTCTTCTTCAGGTCCTTTTTCCCTTTCTTTAGCGACTTAATTTAGTTAGGGTTAGGGTTAGGGTTAGGGTTAGGGTTAGGGTTAGGGTTAGGGTTAGGGTTAGGGTTAGGGTTAGGGTTAGGGTTAGGGTTAGGGTTAGGGTTAGGGTTAGGGTTAGGGTTAGGGGGTGAAAACTGAGGCCTAGGGTTAGGGTTAGGGTTAGGGTTAGGGTTTTATAGCTGAAGCAGCCTCCCACTAGGGGAGACCGACTGCACTCTCCGCCCTGCCGTTCATCTGAGAGCCCAGGCCTTATATATACTCGGGTTCAGCTTTGTTATATAGGTAATAATCTTTTTGTTATTTACCCTCAGCGTCCCTTACTTTCAGTTAATTAGAATTATTTTCCCCTCTTTGGTTTTTTCGTTGCGCTTCGTACCTCTGGGCCGTTTCTTTGGTTTCCCCCAGGCATCTACATTCGTTCCTTTTGTTTCCTGTAGGTATTTTTCCTTTGACGACGTTTCGACATATTTTTGTCTTCTTCAGGTCATTTCCCTTCTGTAGCGTCTTAATTTAGATTAGGCACCCCCTGTTCTGTTCTGTTCTTCCTTATATGTGTTTCCCTCTGTCCTTCTCTTAGGTTTCTGGCTGTCCTTCTTTTAGGTTTGCTCCCTTTTATAAGTTTCCCTTCAACCATCTTCCTTCTTTTAGGTTTATAATTTAAATTCATTTTAGTTTTCCTTTTCTTAGGTTTATGCTCCATATTAGGGTTAGGGATGGGAGGGGGGAGGAGGGAGGGGGGTTAGGGTTAGGGTTAACATCGTAAGGGAGGGGAATTAGGGTTAAGGCCCAGGCTCCCAGACTAATAGGCAGGAGGACCTGGCAAGGTAGGGTTTTATAGCTGAAGCAGCCTCCCACTAGGGGAGACCGACTGCACTCTCCGCCCTGCCGTTCATCTGAGAGCCCAGGCCTTATATATACTCGGGTTCAGCTTTGTTATATAGGTAATAATCTTTTTGTTATTTACCCTCAGCGTCCCTTACTTTCAGTTAATTAGAATTATTTTCCCCTCTTTGGTTTTTTCGTTGCGCTTCGTACCTCTGGGCCGTTTCTTTGGTTTCCCCCAGGCATCTACATTCGTTCCTTTTGTTTCCTGTAGGTATTTTTCCTTTGACGACGTTTCGACATATTTTTGTCTTCTTCAGGTCATTTCCCTTCTGTAGCGTCTTAATTTAGATTAGGCACCCCCTGTTCTGTTCTGTTCTTCCTTATATGTGTTTCCCTCTGTCCTTCTCTTAGGTTTCTGGCTGTCCTTCTTTTAGGTTTGCTCCCTTTTATAAGTTTCCCTTCAACCATCTTCCTTCTTTTAGGTTTATAATTTAAATTCATTTTAGTTTTCCTTTTCTTAGGTTTATGCTCCATATTAGGGTTAGGGATGGGAGGGGGGAGGAGGGAGGGGGGTTAGGGTTAGGGTTAACATCGTAAGGGAGGGGAATTAGGGTTAAGGCCCAGGCTCCCAGACTAATAGGCAGGAGGACCTGGCAAGGTAGGGTTTTATAGCTGAAGCAGCCTCCCACTAGGGGAGACCGACTGCACTCTCCGCCCTGCCGTTCATCTGAGAGCCCAGGCCTTATATATACTCGGGTTCAGCTTTGTTATATAGGTAATAATCTTTTTGTTATTTACCCTCAGCGTCCCTTACTTTCAGTTAATTAGAATTATTTTCCCCTCTTTGGTTTTTTCGTTGCGCTTCGTACCTCTGGGCCGTTTCTTTGGTTTCCCCCAGGCATCTACATTCGTTCCTTTTGTTTCCTGTAGGTATTTTTCCTTTGACGACGTTTCGACATATTTTTGTCTTCTTCAGGTCATTTCCCTTCTGTAGCGTCTTAATTTAGATTAGGCACCCCCTGTTCTGTTCTGTTCTTCCTTATATGTGTTTCCCTCTGTCCTTCTCTTAGGTTTCTGGCTGTCCTTCTTTTAGGTTTGCTCCCTTTTATAAGTTTCCCTTCAACCATCTTCCTTCTTTTAGGTTTATAATTTAAATTCATTTTAGTTTTCCTTTTCTTAGGTTTATGCTCCATATTAGGGTTAGGGATGGGAGGGGGGAGGAGGGAGGGGGGTTAGGGTTAGGGTTAACATCGTAAGGGAGGGGAATTAGGGTTAAGGCCCAGGCTCCCAGACTAATAGGCAGGAGGACCTGGCAAGGTAGGGTTTTATAGCTGAAGCAGCCTCCCACTAGGGGAGACCGACTGCACTCTCCGCCCTGCCGTTCATCTGAGAGCCCAGGCCTTATATATACTCGGGTTCAGCTTTGTTATATAGGTAATAATCTTTTTGTTATTTACCCTCAGCGTCCCTTACTTTCAGTTAATTAGAATTATTTTCCCCTCTTTGGTTTTTTCGTTGCGCTTCGTACCTCTGGGCCGTTTCTTTGGTTTCCCCCAGGCATCTACATTCGTTCCTTTTGTTTCCTGTAGGTATTTTTCCTTTGACGACGTTTCGACATATTTTTGTCTTCTTCAGGTCATTTCCCTTCTGTAGCGTCTTAATTTAGATTAGGCACCCCCTGTTCTGTTCTGTTCTTCCTTATATGTGTTTCCCTCTGTCCTTCTCTTAGGTTTCTGGCTGTCCTTCTTTTAGGTTTGCTCCCTTTTATAAGTTTCCCTTCAACCATCTTCCTTCTTTTAGGTTTATAATTTAAATTCATTTTAGTTTTCCTTTTCTTAGGTTTATGCTCCATATTAGGGTTAGGGATGGGAGGGGGGAGGAGGGAGGGGGGTTAGGGTTAGGGTTAACATCGTAAGGGAGGGGAATTAGGGTTAAGGCCCAGGCTCCCAGACTAATAGGCAGGAGGACCTGGCAAGGTAGGGTTTTATAGCTGAAGCAGCCTCCCACTAGGGGAGACCGACTGCACTCTCCGCCCTGCCGTTCATCTGAGAGCCCAGGCCTTATATATACTCGGGTTCAGCTTTGTTATATAGGTAATAATCTTTTTGTTATTTACCCTCAGCGTCCCTTACTTTCAGTTAATTAGAATTATTTTCCCCTCTTTGGTTTTTTCGTTGCGCTTCGTACCTCTGGGCCGTTTCTTTGGTTTCCCCCAGGCATCTACATTCGTTCCTTTTGTTTCCTGTAGGTATTTTTCCTTTGACGACGTTTCGACATATTTTTGTCTTCTTCAGGTCATTTCCCTTCTGTAGCGTCTTAATTTAGATTAGGCACCCCCTGTTCTGTTCTGTTCTTCCTTATATGTGTTTCCCTCTGTCCTTCTCTTAGGTTTCTGGCTGTCCTTCTTTTAGGTTTGCTCCCTTTTATAAGTTTCCCTTCAACCATCTTCCTTCTTTTAGGTTTATAATTTAAATTCATTTTAGTTTTCCTTTTCTTAGGTTTATGCTCCATATTAGGGTTAGGGATGGGAGGGGGGAGGAGGGAGGGGGGTTAGGGTTAGGGTTAACATCGTAAGGGAGGGGAATTAGGGTTAAGGCCCAGGCTCCCAGACTAATAGGCAGGAGGACCTGGCAAGGTAGGGTTTTATAGCTGAAGCAGCCTCCCACTAGGGGAGACCGACTGCACTCTCCGCCCTGCCGTTCATCTGAGAGCCCAGGCCTTATATATACTCGGGTTCAGCTTTGTTATATAGGTAATAATCTTTTTGTTATTTACCCTCAGCGTCCCTTACTTTCAGTTAATTAGAATTATTTTCCCCTCTTTGGTTTTTTCGTTGCGCTTCGTACCTCTGGGCCGTTTCTTTGGTTTCCCCCAGGCATCTACATTCGTTCCTTTTGTTTCCTGTAGGTATTTTTCCTTTGACGACGTTTCGACATATTTTTGTCTTCTTCAGGTCATTTCCCTTCTGTAGCGTCTTAATTTAGATTAGGCACCCCCTGTTCTGTTCTGTTCTTCCTTATATGTGTTTCCCTCTGTCCTTCTCTTAGGTTTCTGGCTGTCCTTCTTTTAGGTTTGCTCCCTTTTATAAGTTTCCCTTCAACCATCTTCCTTCTTTTAGGTTTATAATTTAAATTCATTTTAGTTTTCCTTTTCTTAGGTTTATGCTCCATATTAGGGTTAGGGATGGGAGGGGGGAGGAGGGAGGGGGGTTAGGGTTAGGGTTAACATCGTAAGGGAGGGGAATTAGGGTTAAGGCCCAGGCTCCCAGACTAATAGGCAGGAGGACCTGGCAAGGTAGGGTTTTATAGCTGAAGCAGCCTCCCACTAGGGGAGACCGACTGCACTCTCCGCCCTGCCGTTCATCTGAGAGCCCAGGCCTTATATATACTCGGGTTCAGCTTTGTTATATAGGTAATAATCTTTTTGTTATTTACCCTCAGCGTCCCTTACTTTCAGTTAATTAGAATTATTTTCCCCTCTTTGGTTTTTTCGTTGCGCTTCGTACCTCTGGGCCGTTTCTTTGGTTTCCCCCAGGCATCTACATTCGTTCCTTTTGTTTCCTGTAGGTATTTTTCCTTTGACGACGTTTCGACATATTTTTGTCTTCTTCAGGTCATTTCCCTTCTGTAGCGTCTTAATTTAGATTAGGCACCCCCTGTTCTGTTCTGTTCTTCCTTATATGTGTTTCCCTCTGTCCTTCTCTTAGGTTTCTGGCTGTCCTTCTTTTAGGTTTGCTCCCTTTTATAAGTTTCCCTTCAACCATCTTCCTTCTTTTAGGTTTATAATTTAAATTCATTTTAGTTTTCCTTTTCTTAGGTTTATGCTCCATATTAGGGTTAGGGATGGGAGGGGGGAGGAGGGAGGGGGGTTAGGGTTAGGGTTAACATCGTAAGGGAGGGGAATTAGGGTTAAGGCCCAGGCTCCCAGACTAATAGGCAGGAGGACCTGGCAAGGTAGGGTTTTATAGCTGAAGCAGCCTCCCACTAGGGGAGACCGACTGCACTCTCCGCCCTGCCGTTCATCTGAGAGCCCAGGCCTTATATATACTCGGGTTCAGCTTTGTTATATAGGTAATAATCTTTTTGTTATTTACCCTCAGCGTCCCTTACTTTCAGTTAATTAGAATTATTTTCCCCTCTTTGGTTTTTTCGTTGCGCTTCGTACCTCTGGGCCGTTTCTTTGGTTTCCCCCAGGCATCTACATTCGTTCCTTTTGTTTCCTGTAGGTATTTTTCCTTTGACGACGTTTCGACATATTTTTGTCTTCTTCAGGTCATTTCCCTTCTGTAGCGTCTTAATTTAGATTAGGCACCCCCTGTTCTGTTCTGTTCTTCCTTATATGTGTTTCCCTCTGTCCTTCTCTTAGGTTTCTGGCTGTCCTTCTTTTAGGTTTGCTCCCTTTTATAAGTTTCCCTTCAACCATCTTCCTTCTTTTAGGTTTATAATTTAAATTCATTTTAGTTTTCCTTTTCTTAGGTTTATGCTCCATATTAGGGTTAGGGATGGGAGGGGGGAGGAGGGAGGGGGGTTAGGGTTAGGGTTAACATCGTAAGGGAGGGGAATTAGGGTTAAGGCCCAGGCTCCCAGACTAATAGGCAGGAGGACCTGGCAAGGTAGGGTTTTATAGCTGAAGCAGCCTCCCACTAGGGGAGACCGACTGCACTCTCCGCCCTGCCGTTCATCTGAGAGCCCAGGCCTTATATATACTCGGGTTCAGCTTTGTTATATAGGTAATAATCTTTTTGTTATTTACCCTCAGCGTCCCTTACTTTCAGTTAATTAGAATTATTTTCCCCTCTTTGGTTTTTTCGTTGCGCTTCGTACCTCTGGGCCGTTTCTTTGGTTTCCCCCAGGCATCTACATTCGTTCCTTTTGTTTCCTGTAGGTATTTTTCCTTTGACGACGTTTCGACATATTTTTGTCTTCTTCAGGTCATTTCCCTTCTGTAGCGTCTTAATTTAGATTAGGCACCCCCTGTTCTGTTCTGTTCTTCCTTATATGTGTTTCCCTCTGTCCTTCTCTTAGGTTTCTGGCTGTCCTTCTTTTAGGTTTGCTCCCTTTTATAAGTTTCCCTTCAACCATCTTCCTTCTTTTAGGTTTATAATTTAAATTCATTTTAGTTTTCCTTTTCTTAGGTTTATGCTCCATATTAGGGTTAGGGATGGGAGGGGGGAGGAGGGAGGGGGGTTAGGGTTAGGGTTAACATCGTAAGGGAGGGGAATTAGGGTTAAGGCCCAGGCTCCCAGACTAATAGGCAGGAGGACCTGGCAAGGTAGGGTTTTATAGCTGAAGCAGCCTCCCACTAGGGGAGACCGACTGCACTCTCCGCCCTGCCGTTCATCTGAGAGCCCAGGCCTTATATATACTCGGGTTCAGCTTTGTTATATAGGTAATAATCTTTTTGTTATTTACCCTCAGCGTCCCTTACTTTCAGTTAATTAGAATTATTTTCCCCTCTTTGGTTTTTTCGTTGCGCTTCGTACCTCTGGGCCGTTTCTTTGGTTTCCCCCAGGCATCTACATTCGTTCCTTTTGTTTCCTGTAGGTATTTTTCCTTTGACGACGTTTCGACATATTTTTGTCTTCTTCAGGTCATTTCCCTTCTGTAGCGTCTTAATTTAGATTAGGCACCCCCTGTTCTGTTCTGTTCTTCCTTATATGTGTTTCCCTCTGTCCTTCTCTTAGGTTTCTGGCTGTCCTTCTTTTAGGTTTGCTCCCTTTTATAAGTTTCCCTTCAACCATCTTCCTTCTTTTAGGTTTATAATTTAAATTCATTTTAGTTTTCCTTTTCTTAGGTTTATGCTCCATATTAGGGTTAGGGATGGGAGGGGGGAGGAGGGAGGGGGGTTAGGGTTAGGGTTAACATCGTAAGGGAGGGGAATTAGGGTTAAGGCCCAGGCTCCCAGACTAATAGGCAGGAGGACCTGGCAAGGTAGGGTTTTATAGCTGAAGCAGCCTCCCACTAGGGGAGACCGACTGCACTCTCCGCCCTGCCGTTCATCTGAGAGCCCAGGCCTTATATATACTCGGGTTCAGCTTTGTTATATAGGTAATAATCTTTTTGTTATTTACCCTCAGCGTCCCTTACTTTCAGTTAATTAGAATTATTTTCCCCTCTTTGGTTTTTTCGTTGCGCTTCGTACCTCTGGGCCGTTTCTTTGGTTTCCCCCAGGCATCTACATTCGTTCCTTTTGTTTCCTGTAGGTATTTTTCCTTTGACGACGTTTCGACATATTTTTGTCTTCTTCAGGTCATTTCCCTTCTGTAGCGTCTTAATTTAGATTAGGCACCCCCTGTTCTGTTCTGTTCTTCCTTATATGTGTTTCCCTCTGTCCTTCTCTTAGGTTTCTGGCTGTCCTTCTTTTAGGTTTGCTCCCTTTTATAAGTTTCCCTTCAACCATCTTCCTTCTTTTAGGTTTATAATTTAAATTCATTTTAGTTTTCCTTTTCTTAGGTTTATGCTCCATATTAGGGTTAGGGATGGGAGGGGGGAGGAGGGAGGGGGGTTAGGGTTAGGGTTAACATCGTAAGGGAGGGGAATTAGGGTTAAGGCCCAGGCTCCCAGACTAATAGGCAGGAGGACCTGGCAAGGTAGGGTTTTATAGCTGAAGCAGCCTCCCACTAGGGGAGACCGACTGCACTCTCCGCCCTGCCGTTCATCTGAGAGCCCAGGCCTTATATATACTCGGGTTCAGCTTTGTTATATAGGTAATAATCTTTTTGTTATTTACCCTCAGCGTCCCTTACTTTCAGTTAATTAGAATTATTTTCCCCTCTTTGGTTTTTTCGTTGCGCTTCGTACCTCTGGGCCGTTTCTTTGGTTTCCCCCAGGCATCTACATTCGTTCCTTTTGTTTCCTGTAGGTATTTTTCCTTTGACGACGTTTCGACATATTTTTGTCTTCTTCAGGTCATTTCCCTTCTGTAGCGTCTTAATTTAGATTAGGCACCCCCTGTTCTGTTCTGTTCTTCCTTATATGTGTTTCCCTCTGTCCTTCTCTTAGGTTTCTGGCTGTCCTTCTTTTAGGTTTGCTCCCTTTTATAAGTTTCCCTTCAACCATCTTCCTTCTTTTAGGTTTATAATTTAAATTCATTTTAGTTTTCCTTTTCTTAGGTTTATGCTCCATATTAGGGTTAGGGATGGGAGGGGGGAGGAGGGAGGGGGGTTAGGGTTAGGGTTAACATCGTAAGGGAGGGGAATTAGGGTTAAGGCCCAGGCTCCCAGACTAATAGGCAGGAGGACCTGGCAAGGTAGGGTTTTATAGCTGAAGCAGCCTCCCACTAGGGGAGACCGACTGCACTCTCCGCCCTGCCGTTCATCTGAGAGCCCAGGCCTTATATATACTCGGGTTCAGCTTTGTTATATAGGTAATAATCTTTTTGTTATTTACCCTCAGCGTCCCTTACTTTCAGTTAATTAGAATTATTTTCCCCTCTTTGGTTTTTTCGTTGCGCTTCGTACCTCTGGGCCGTTTCTTTGGTTTCCCCCAGGCATCTACATTCGTTCCTTTTGTTTCCTGTAGGTATTTTTCCTTTGACGACGTTTCGACATATTTTTGTCTTCTTCAGGTCATTTCCCTTCTGTAGCGTCTTAATTTAGATTAGGCACCCCCTGTTCTGTTCTGTTCTTCCTTATATGTGTTTCCCTCTGTCCTTCTCTTAGGTTTCTGGCTGTCCTTCTTTTAGGTTTGCTCCCTTTTATAAGTTTCCCTTCAACCATCTTCCTTCTTTTAGGTTTATAATTTAAATTCATTTTAGTTTTCCTTTTCTTAGGTTTATGCTCCATATTAGGGTTAGGGATGGGAGGGGGGAGGAGGGAGGGGGGTTAGGGTTAGGGTTAACATCGTAAGGGAGGGGAATTAGGGTTAAGGCCCAGGCTCCCAGACTAATAGGCAGGAGGACCTGGCAAGGTAGGGTTTTATAGCTGAAGCAGCCTCCCACTAGGGGAGACCGACTGCACTCTCCGCCCTGCCGTTCATCTGAGAGCCCAGGCCTTATATATACTCGGGTTCAGCTTTGTTATATAGGTAATAATCTTTTTGTTATTTACCCTCAGCGTCCCTTACTTTCAGTTAATTAGAATTATTTTCCCCTCTTTGGTTTTTTCGTTGCGCTTCGTACCTCTGGGCCGTTTCTTTGGTTTCCCCCAGGCATCTACATTCGTTCCTTTTGTTTCCTGTAGGTATTTTTCCTTTGACGACGTTTCGACATATTTTTGTCTTCTTCAGGTCATTTCCCTTCTGTAGCGTCTTAATTTAGATTAGGCACCCCCTGTTCTGTTCTGTTCTTCCTTATATGTGTTTCCCTCTGTCCTTCTCTTAGGTTTCTGGCTGTCCTTCTTTTAGGTTTGCTCCCTTTTATAAGTTTCCCTTCAACCATCTTCCTTCTTTTAGGTTTATAATTTAAATTCATTTTAGTTTTCCTTTTCTTAGGTTTATGCTCCATATTAGGGTTAGGGATGGGAGGGGGGAGGAGGGAGGGGGGTTAGGGTTAGGGTTAACATCGTAAGGGAGGGGAATTAGGGTTAAGGCCCAGGCTCCCAGACTAATAGGCAGGAGGACCTGGCAAGGTAGGGTTTTATAGCTGAAGCAGCCTCCCACTAGGGGAGACCGACTGCACTCTCCGCCCTGCCGTTCATCTGAGAGCCCAGGCCTTATATATACTCGGGTTCAGCTTTGTTATATAGGTAATAATCTTTTTGTTATTTACCCTCAGCGTCCCTTACTTTCAGTTAATTAGAATTATTTTCCCCTCTTTGGTTTTTTCGTTGCGCTTCGTACCTCTGGGCCGTTTCTTTGGTTTCCCCCAGGCATCTACATTCGTTCCTTTTGTTTCCTGTAGGTATTTTTCCTTTGACGACGTTTCGACATATTTTTGTCTTCTTCAGGTCATTTCCCTTCTGTAGCGTCTTAATTTAGATTAGGCACCCCCTGTTCTGTTCTGTTCTTCCTTATATGTGTTTCCCTCTGTCCTTCTCTTAGGTTTCTGGCTGTCCTTCTTTTAGGTTTGCTCCCTTTTATAAGTTTCCCTTCAACCATCTTCCTTCTTTTAGGTTTATAATTTAAATTCATTTTAGTTTTCCTTTTCTTAGGTTTATGCTCCATATTAGGGTTAGGGATGGGAGGGGGGAGGAGGGAGGGGGGTTAGGGTTAGGGTTAACATCGTAAGGGAGGGGAATTAGGGTTAAGGCCCAGGCTCCCAGACTAATAGGCAGGAGGACCTGGCAAGGTAGGGTTTTATAGCTGAAGCAGCCTCCCACTAGGGGAGACCGACTGCACTCTCCGCCCTGCCGTTCATCTGAGAGCCCAGGCCTTATATATACTCGGGTTCAGCTTTGTTATATAGGTAATAATCTTTTTGTTATTTACCCTCAGCGTCCCTTACTTTCAGTTAATTAGAATTATTTTCCCCTCTTTGGTTTTTTCGTTGCGCTTCGTACCTCTGGGCCGTTTCTTTGGTTTCCCCCAGGCATCTACATTCGTTCCTTTTGTTTCCTGTAGGTATTTTTCCTTTGACGACGTTTCGACATATTTTTGTCTTCTTCAGGTCATTTCCCTTCTGTAGCGTCTTAATTTAGATTAGGCACCCCCTGTTCTGTTCTGTTCTTCCTTATATGTGTTTCCCTCTGTCCTTCTCTTAGGTTTCTGGCTGTCCTTCTTTTAGGTTTGCTCCCTTTTATAAGTTTCCCTTCAACCATCTTCCTTCTTTTAGGTTTATAATTTAAATTCATTTTAGTTTTCCTTTTCTTAGGTTTATGCTCCATATTAGGGTTAGGGATGGGAGGGGGGAGGAGGGAGGGGGGTTAGGGTTAGGGTTAACATCGTAAGGGAGGGGAATTAGGGTTAAGGCCCAGGCTCCCAGACTAATAGGCAGGAGGACCTGGCAAGGTAGGGTTTTATAGCTGAAGCAGCCTCCCACTAGGGGAGACCGACTGCACTCTCCGCCCTGCCGTTCATCTGAGAGCCCAGGCCTTATATATACTCGGGTTCAGCTTTGTTATATAGGTAATAATCTTTTTGTTATTTACCCTCAGCGTCCCTTACTTTCAGTTAATTAGAATTATTTTCCCCTCTTTGGTTTTTTCGTTGCGCTTCGTACCTCTGGGCCGTTTCTTTGGTTTCCCCCAGGCATCTACATTCGTTCCTTTTGTTTCCTGTAGGTATTTTTCCTTTGACGACGTTTCGACATATTTTTGTCTTCTTCAGGTCATTTCCCTTCTGTAGCGTCTTAATTTAGATTAGGCACCCCCTGTTCTGTTCTGTTCTTCCTTATATGTGTTTCCCTCTGTCCTTCTCTTAGGTTTCTGGCTGTCCTTCTTTTAGGTTTGCTCCCTTTTATAAGTTTCCCTTCAACCATCTTCCTTCTTTTAGGTTTATAATTTAAATTCATTTTAGTTTTCCTTTTCTTAGGTTTATGCTCCATATTAGGGTTAGGGATGGGAGGGGGGAGGAGGGAGGGGGGTTAGGGTTAGGGTTAACATCGTAAGGGAGGGGAATTAGGGTTAAGGCCCAGGCTCCCAGACTAATAGGCAGGAGGACCTGGCAAGGTAGGGTTTTATAGCTGAAGCAGCCTCCCACTAGGGGAGACCGACTGCACTCTCCGCCCTGCCGTTCATCTGAGAGCCCAGGCCTTATATATACTCGGGTTCAGCTTTGTTATATAGGTAATAATCTTTTTGTTATTTACCCTCAGCGTCCCTTACTTTCAGTTAATTAGAATTATTTTCCCCTCTTTGGTTTTTTCGTTGCGCTTCGTACCTCTGGGCCGTTTCTTTGGTTTCCCCCAGGCATCTACATTCGTTCCTTTTGTTTCCTGTAGGTATTTTTCCTTTGACGACGTTTCGACATATTTTTGTCTTCTTCAGGTCATTTCCCTTCTGTAGCGTCTTAATTTAGATTAGGCACCCCCTGTTCTGTTCTGTTCTTCCTTATATGTGTTTCCCTCTGTCCTTCTCTTAGGTTTCTGGCTGTCCTTCTTTTAGGTTTGCTCCCTTTTATAAGTTTCCCTTCAACCATCTTCCTTCTTTTAGGTTTATAATTTAAATTCATTTTAGTTTTCCTTTTCTTAGGTTTATGCTCCATATTAGGGTTAGGGATGGGAGGGGGGAGGAGGGAGGGGGGTTAGGGTTAGGGTTAACATCGTAAGGGAGGGGAATTAGGGTTAAGGCCCAGGCTCCCAGACTAATAGGCAGGAGGACCTGGCAAGGTAGGGTTTTATAGCTGAAGCAGCCTCCCACTAGGGGAGACCGACTGCACTCTCCGCCCTGCCGTTCATCTGAGAGCCCAGGCCTTATATATACTCGGGTTCAGCTTTGTTATATAGGTAATAATCTTTTTGTTATTTACCCTCAGCGTCCCTTACTTTCAGTTAATTAGAATTATTTTCCCCTCTTTGGTTTTTTCGTTGCGCTTCGTACCTCTGGGCCGTTTCTTTGGTTTCCCCCAGGCATCTACATTCGTTCCTTTTGTTTCCTGTAGGTATTTTTCCTTTGACGACGTTTCGACATATTTTTGTCTTCTTCAGGTCATTTCCCTTCTGTAGCGTCTTAATTTAGATTAGGCACCCCCTGTTCTGTTCTGTTCTTCCTTATATGTGTTTCCCTCTGTCCTTCTCTTAGGTTTCTGGCTGTCCTTCTTTTAGGTTTGCTCCCTTTTATAAGTTTCCCTTCAACCATCTTCCTTCTTTTAGGTTTATAATTTAAATTCATTTTAGTTTTCCTTTTCTTAGGTTTATGCTCCATATTAGGGTTAGGGATGGGAGGGGGGAGGAGGGAGGGGGGTTAGGGTTAGGGTTAACATCGTAAGGGAGGGGAATTAGGGTTAAGGCCCAGGCTCCCAGACTAATAGGCAGGAGGACCTGGCAAGGTAGGGTTTTATAGCTGAAGCAGCCTCCCACTAGGGGAGACCGACTGCACTCTCCGCCCTGCCGTTCATCTGAGAGCCCAGGCCTTATATATACTCGGGTTCAGCTTTGTTATATAGGTAATAATCTTTTTGTTATTTACCCTCAGCGTCCCTTACTTTCAGTTAATTAGAATTATTTTCCCCTCTTTGGTTTTTTCGTTGCGCTTCGTACCTCTGGGCCGTTTCTTTGGTTTCCCCCAGGCATCTACATTCGTTCCTTTTGTTTCCTGTAGGTATTTTTCCTTTGACGACGTTTCGACATATTTTTGTCTTCTTCAGGTCATTTCCCTTCTGTAGCGTCTTAATTTAGATTAGGCACCCCCTGTTCTGTTCTGTTCTTCCTTATATGTGTTTCCCTCTGTCCTTCTCTTAGGTTTCTGGCTGTCCTTCTTTTAGGTTTGCTCCCTTTTATAAGTTTCCCTTCAACCATCTTCCTTCTTTTAGGTTTATAATTTAAATTCATTTTAGTTTTCCTTTTCTTAGGTTTATGCTCCATATTAGGGTTAGGGATGGGAGGGGGGAGGAGGGAGGGGGGTTAGGGTTAGGGTTAACATCGTAAGGGAGGGGAATTAGGGTTAAGGCCCAGGCTCCCAGACTAATAGGCAGGAGGACCTGGCAAGGTAGGGTTTTATAGCTGAAGCAGCCTCCCACTAGGGGAGACCGACTGCACTCTCCGCCCTGCCGTTCATCTGAGAGCCCAGGCCTTATATATACTCGGGTTCAGCTTTGTTATATAGGTAATAATCTTTTTGTTATTTACCCTCAGCGTCCCTTACTTTCAGTTAATTAGAATTATTTTCCCCTCTTTGGTTTTTTCGTTGCGCTTCGTACCTCTGGGCCGTTTCTTTGGTTTCCCCCAGGCATCTACATTCGTTCCTTTTGTTTCCTGTAGGTATTTTTCCTTTGACGACGTTTCGACATATTTTTGTCTTCTTCAGGTCATTTCCCTTCTGTAGCGTCTTAATTTAGATTAGGCACCCCCTGTTCTGTTCTGTTCTTCCTTATATGTGTTTCCCTCTGTCCTTCTCTTAGGTTTCTGGCTGTCCTTCTTTTAGGTTTGCTCCCTTTTATAAGTTTCCCTTCAACCATCTTCCTTCTTTTAGGTTTATAATTTAAATTCATTTTAGTTTTCCTTTTCTTAGGTTTATGCTCCATATTAGGGTTAGGGATGGGAGGGGGGAGGAGGGAGGGGGGTTAGGGTTAGGGTTAACATCGTAAGGGAGGGGAATTAGGGTTAAGGCCCAGGCTCCCAGACTAATAGGCAGGAGGACCTGGCAAGGTAGGGTTTTATAGCTGAAGCAGCCTCCCACTAGGGGAGACCGACTGCACTCTCCGCCCTGCCGTTCATCTGAGAGCCCAGGCCTTATATATACTCGGGTTCAGCTTTGTTATATAGGTAATAATCTTTTTGTTATTTACCCTCAGCGTCCCTTACTTTCAGTTAATTAGAATTATTTTCCCCTCTTTGGTTTTTTCGTTGCGCTTCGTACCTCTGGGCCGTTTCTTTGGTTTCCCCCAGGCATCTACATTCGTTCCTTTTGTTTCCTGTAGGTATTTTTCCTTTGACGACGTTTCGACATATTTTTGTCTTCTTCAGGTCATTTCCCTTCTGTAGCGTCTTAATTTAGATTAGGCACCCCCTGTTCTGTTCTGTTCTTCCTTATATGTGTTTCCCTCTGTCCTTCTCTTAGGTTTCTGGCTGTCCTTCTTTTAGGTTTGCTCCCTTTTATAAGTTTCCCTTCAACCATCTTCCTTCTTTTAGGTTTATAATTTAAATTCATTTTAGTTTTCCTTTTCTTAGGTTTATGCTCCATATTAGGGTTAGGGATGGGAGGGGGGAGGAGGGAGGGGGGTTAGGGTTAGGGTTAACATCGTAAGGGAGGGGAATTAGGGTTAAGGCCCAGGCTCCCAGACTAATAGGCAGGAGGACCTGGCAAGGTAGGGTTTTATAGCTGAAGCAGCCTCCCACTAGGGGAGACCGACTGCACTCTCCGCCCTGCCGTTCATCTGAGAGCCCAGGCCTTATATATACTCGGGTTCAGCTTTGTTATATAGGTAATAATCTTTTTGTTATTTACCCTCAGCGTCCCTTACTTTCAGTTAATTAGAATTATTTTCCCCTCTTTGGTTTTTTCGTTGCGCTTCGTACCTCTGGGCCGTTTCTTTGGTTTCCCCCAGGCATCTACATTCGTTCCTTTTGTTTCCTGTAGGTATTTTTCCTTTGACGACGTTTCGACATATTTTTGTCTTCTTCAGGTCATTTCCCTTCTGTAGCGTCTTAATTTAGATTAGGCACCCCCTGTTCTGTTCTGTTCTTCCTTATATGTGTTTCCCTCTGTCCTTCTCTTAGGTTTCTGGCTGTCCTTCTTTTAGGTTTGCTCCCTTTTATAAGTTTCCCTTCAACCATCTTCCTTCTTTTAGGTTTATAATTTAAATTCATTTTAGTTTAGGGTTAGGGTTTAGGGTTAGGGTTAGGGTTAGGGTTAGGGTTAGGGTTAGGGTTAGGGTTAGGGTTAGGGTTAGGGTTAGGGTTAGGGTTAGGGTTAGGGTTAGGGTTAGGGTTAGGGTTAGGGTTAGGGTTAGGGTTAGGGTTAGGGTTAGGGTTAGGGTTAGGGTTAGGGTTAGGGTTAGGGTTAGGGTTAGGGTTAGGGTTAGGGTTAGGGTTAGGGTTAGGGTTAGGGTTAGGGTTAGGGTTAGGGTTAGGGTTAGGGTTAGGGTTAGGGTTAGGGTTAGGGTTAGGGTTAGGGTTAGGGTTAGGGTTAGGGTTAGGGTTAGGGTTAGGGTTAGGGTTAGGGTTAGGGTTAGGGTTAGGGTTAGGGTTAGGGTTAGGGTTAGGGTTAGGGTTAGGGTTAGGGTTAGGGTTAGGGTTAGGGTTAGGGTTAGGGTTAGGGTTAGGGTTAGGGTTAGGGTTAGGGTTAGGGTTAGGGTTAGGGTTAGGGTTAGGGTTAGGGTTAGGGTTAGGGTTAGGGTTAGGGTTAGGGTTAGGGTTAGGGTTAGGGTTAGGGTTAGGGTTAGGGTTAGGGTTAGGGTTAGGGTTAGGGTTAGGGTTAGGGTTAGGGTTAGGGTTAGGGTTAGGGTTAGGGTTAGGGTTAGGGTTAGGGTTAGGGTTAGGGTTAGGGTTAGGGTTAGGGTTAGGGTTAGGGTTAGGGTTAGGGTTAGGGTTAGGGTTAGGGTTAGGGTTAGGGTTAGGGTTAGGGTTAGGGTTAGGGTTAGGGTTAGGGTTAGGGTTAGGGTTAGGGTTAGGGTTAGGGTTAGGGTTAGGGTTAGGGTTAGGGTTAGGGTTAGGGTTAGGGTTAGGGTTAGGGTTAGGGTTAGGGTTAGGGTTAGGGTTAGGGTTAGGGTTAGGGTTAGGGTTAGGGTTAGGGTTAGGGTTAGGGTTAGGGTTAGGGTTAGGGTTAGGGTTAGGGTTAGGGTTAGGGTTAGGGTTAGGGTTAGGGTTAGGGTTAGGGTTAGGGTTAGGGTTAGGGTTAGGGTTAGGGTTAGGGTTAGGGTTAGGGTTAGGGTTAGGGTTAGGGTTAGGGTTAGGGTTAGGGTTAGGGTTAGGGTTAGGGTTAGGGTTAGGGTTAGGGTTAGGGTTAGGGTTAGGGTTAGGGTTAGGGTTAGGGTTAGGGTTAGGGTTAGGGTTAGGGTTAGGGTTAGGGTTAGGGTTAGGGTTAGGGTTAGGGTTAGGGTTAGGGTTAGGGTTAGGGTTAGGGTTAGGGTTAGGGTTAGGGTTAGGGTTAGGGTTAGGGTTAGGGTTAGGGTTAGGGTTAGGGTTAGGGTTAGGGTTAGGGTTAGGGTTAGGGTTAGGGTTAGGGTTAGGGTTAGGGTTAGGGTTAGGGTTAGGGTTAGGGTTAGGGTTAGGGTTAGGGTTAGGGTTAGGGTTAGGGTTAGGGTTAGGGTTAGGGTTAGGGTTAGGGTTAGGGTTAGGGTTAGGGTTAGGGTTAGGGTTAGGGTTAGGGTTAGGGTTAGGGTTAGGGTTAGGGTTAGGGTTAGGGTTAGGGTTAGGGTTAGGGTTAGGGTTAGGGTTAGGGTTAGGGTTAGGGTTAGGGTTAGGGTTAGGGTTAGGGTTAGGGTTAGGGTTAGGGTTAGGGTTAGGGTTAGGGTTAGGGTTAGGGTTAGGGTTAGGGTTAGGGTTAGGGTTAGGGTTAGGGTTAGGGTTAGGGTTAGGGTTAGGGTTAGGGTTAGGGTTAGGGTTAGGGTTAGGGTTAGGGTTAGGGTTAGGGTTAGGGTTAGGGTTAGGGTTAGGGTTAGGGTTAGGGTTAGGGTTAGGGTTAGGGTTAGGGTTAGGGTTAGGGTTAGGGTTAGGGTTAGGGTTAGGGTTAGGGTTAGGGTTAGGGTTAGGGTTAGGGTTAGGGTTAGGGTTAGGGTTAGGGTTAGGGTTAGGGTTAGGGTTAGGGTTAGGGTTAGGGTTAGGGTTAGGGTTAGGGTTAGGGTTAGGGTTAGGGTTAGGGTTAGGGTTAGGGTTAGGGTTAGGGTTAGGGTTAGGGTTAGGGTTAGGGTTAGGGTTAGGGTTAGGGTTAGGGTTAGGGTTAGGGTTAGGGTTAGGGTTAGGGTTAGGGTTAGGGTTAGGGTTAGGGTTAGGGTTAGGGTTAGGGTTAGGGTTAGGGTTAGGGTTAGGGTTAGGGTTAGGGTTAGGGTTAGGGTTAGGGTTAGGGTTAGGGTTAGGGTTAGGGTTAGGGTTAGGGTTAGGGTTAGGGTTAGGGTTAGGGTTAGGGTTAGGGTTAGGGTTAGGGTTAGGGTTAGGGTTAGGGTTAGGGTTAGGGTTAGGGTTAGGGTTAGGGTTAGGGTTAGGGTTAGGGTTAGGGTTAGGGTTAGGGTTAGGGTTAGGGTTAGGGTTAGGGTTAGGGTTAGGGTTAGGGTTAGGGTTAGGGTTAGGGTTAGGGTTAGGGTTAGGGTTAGGGTTAGGGTTAGGGTTAGGGTTAGGGTTAGGGTTAGGGTTAGGGTTAGGGTTAGGGTTAGGGTTAGGGTTAGGGTTAGGGTTAGGGTTAGGGTTAGGGTTAGGGTTAGGGTTAGGGTTAGGGTTAGGGTTAGGGTTAGGGTTAGGGTTAGGGTTAGGGTTAGGGTTAGGGTTAGGGTTAGGGTTAGGGTTAGGGTTAGGGTTAGGGTTAGGGTTAGGGTTAGGGTTAGGGTTAGGGTTAGGGTTAGGGTTAGGGTTAGGGTTAGGGTTAGGGTTAGGGTTAGGGTTAGGGTTAGGGTTAGGGTTAGGGTTAGGGTTAGGGTTAGGGTTAGGGTTAGGGTTAGGGTTAGGGTTAGGGTTAGGGTTAGGGTTAGGGTTAGGGTTAGGGTTAGGGTTAGGGTTAGGGTTAGGGTTAGGGTTAGGGTTAGGGTTAGGGTTAGGGTTAGGGTTAGGGTTAGGGTTAGGGTTAGGGTTAGGGTTAGGGTTAGGGTTAGGGTTAGGGTTAGGGTTAGGGTTAGGGTTAGGGTTAGGGTTAGGGTTAGGGTTAGGGTTAGGGTTAGGGTTAGGGTTAGGGTTAGGGTTAGGGTTAGGGTTAGGGTTAGGGTTAGGGTTAGGGTTAGGGTTAGGGTTAGGGTTAGGGTTAGGGTTAGGGTTAGGGTTAGGGTTAGGGTTAGGTTAGGGTTAGGGTTAGGGTTAGGTTAGGGTTAGGGTTAGGGTTAGGGTTAGGGTTAGGGTTAGGGTTAGGGTTAGGGTTAGGGTTAGGGTTAGGGTTAGGGTTAGGGTTAGGGTTAGGGTTAGGGTTAGGGTTAGGGTTAGGGTTAGGGTTAGGGTTAGGGTTAGGGTTAGGGTTAGGGTTAGGGTTAGGGTTAGGGTTAGGGTTAGGGTTAGGGTTAGGGTTAGGGTTAGGGTTAGGGTTAGGGTTAGGGTTAGGGTTAGGGTTAGGGTTAGGGTTAGGGTTAGGGTTAGGGTTAGGGTTAGGGTTAGGGTTAGGGTTAGGGTTAGGGTTAGGGTTAGGGTTAGGGTTAGGGTTAGGGTTAGGGTTAGGGTTAGGGTTAGGGTTAGGGTTAGGGTTAGGGTTAGGGTTAGGGTTAGGGTTAGGGTTAGGGTTAGGGTTAGGGTTAGGGTTAGGGTTAGGGTTAGGGTTAGGGTTAGGGTTAGGGTTAGGGTTAGGGTTAGGGTTAGGGTTAGGGTTAGGGTTAGGGTTAGGTTAGGGTTAGGGTTAGGGTTAGGGTTAGGGTTAGGGTTAGGGTTAGGGTTAGGGTTAGGGTTAGGGTTAGGGTTAGGGTTAGGGTTAGGTTAGGGTTAGGGTTAGGGTTAGGGTTAGGGTTAGGGTTAGGGTTAGGGTTAGGGTTAGGGTTAGGGTTAGGGTTAGGGTTAGGGTTAGGGTTAGA